>JAEOAD010000888.1:5857500-6455000 GCA_036365145.1 Orientallactaga sibirica
CTGTTTTCTCATCAGCCATACTGCTCTCAAGCTGCAAACCCTTTTTAGACAATTCTTGGTCCAGTAAGTTCAGGCGAGCTGATATTTTCAAACTATCTGAGTTTAAGGCCTAAAAAGACACAACACACCAAAAAAAAAAAAAAAAAAAGAGAGAGAAAATTACTAAAATTATTATATTTTTTTCTTTGTTTATTATTTTCTCCCATAGACTAGGGGGAGTCATTATCTAAGATCTTAAATGTACTATCTTTTAAAATTTATAGATTCAAACTATGAAATTATTACCAACATGCCTGGGCTGACCTGGAATTCACTCTGTAGTCTCAGGCTAGCCTGGAACTCACAGCAATCCTCCTACCTCAGCCTCTCAAGTGGTTTAAACTTGCTGTGTTTAAACATATATTTTAACTCTTATTTCATTATGGTCAGAAAATAAGGAGATATTCATTTTTTAACTTATAAAATATTTTATCATAGTATTTATATATTCATATACTTTCATATATAAAGTATCATAAAGTTTATCTCTTTTTTTTGGTTTTTGCGAGGTAGGGAAGTTTATCATTTTAAAACATATTTTATTTATGTATTTCAGAGAGGGAGAGAGAGAATGAGTGAATGAATCAATGGGTTGCCAGGGCCTCTAGCCACTGCAAATGAACTCCAGACACATGCTCCACCTTGTGCATCTGGTTTTATGTGGATCCTGAAGAAATCAAACCTGGATCCTTGGGCTTTGCAGCCTAAACCATCTCTCCAGCCCAAGTTTATCATTTAAAAAAGCAGAACCGTTCCCCAGAATCTGTCTTTTAAACCTTTTTAATTGCTTTTCTTGATATTTCTATTCATATATATAAATAATTTATCCATTGTGGTTACTATTGTCTGTATATTACAAAAGTAAGAATTTAGCATTCATATTTCCCTTTTTCTCTTTTTATTTATTTGCACATGGTAGGAGTGCCAGAATCTCTTGATGATGCAAATGAATACCAGACCATTGTGCCACTTTTTGCATCTGGATCACATGGGTGGCTTGGAAATTGAACCCCAGGCTGGTAGGCTCTGCAAGCAAGTGCCTTTAACGGCTGCTGACTGAGCCCATTTCCTAGCCCAAATATCTCCCTTTCTCTCTACAAACCCTCCCTTCTCCATTCTCCAAATATAAGTTAAATTACAGCTTTGGTAAATCAAAATTCCCTTACCTCATGAACTGGTGGCTGTCGTTCACAGCTGAAATAGCTTCAGGAATGTTTCCATCTTACCAGTCCTTTTGTACTTTAGAACTAACTCCTATCCAATGAACTGTAACATGCACACTTTCTTCATGTCCTCACTTCTCGGGACATCTTTTCAATATATTCTTTTCTCCAAATATTTTGCCTGGAGTGTCTATGCTCCTATGCTAACCTAGACTGTGTGACCTGGGACTTCCCTGTTGAAAGATGACCCTCCAGGCCTGACCTGTCCTTTTTCATAGCGTGTGCTTTTACACTAGTAGAGCACCACACATGTAGTTTCTTGAGACAAGCTTGCTGGGAGAGCATTTGTTTATCTGAAAATGCCCAGATGAACTTCACATTGCTTAAGAGTTTGAACTATGAAGAGAATCACATGTCTGGAAAGGTCTATTGAGATCCTTTACTTGTTTTTTTGTTGTTGTTGTTGTTTGTTTTATTTTGTTTTTTTGAGATAAATCCCTCTCAAGTGCAGGGATTTCAGGCAGGTTATCTGTTCTTATATTCTTAAGATATAGGATTATTATTCTCAAGATATAGAATTTGCAAATACCTCCACATTGTGTAAGTTATTTTTCTAACTTTTCAGATTGTATTCTTTGCACCACAAGTATTTTTAATGTTCAGTCCAGTTTATTTGTTGTGTCTTTTGTTGCTTATGTTTTAGGTGTAACAGCCAAGAAATCATTACTTTATATGTCATCATGATTTATATCTATGTGCTCTTCTCAGAGTTTTTTTAAAGAAAATTTTAAAAATTTTTATTTATTTATTTGAGAGCGAGAGAGAGAAAGAGGTAGTTAGATAGAGAAAATGAGTGTGCCAGGGTCTCTAGCCACTGCAAAGGAACTCCAGACACATGTGCCGCCTTGTGCATCTGGCTTACATGGGTCCTAGGGAATCAAATCTGGGTTTTTTGGCTTTGCAGGTAAGCACATTAACTGCTAAGCCATCTCTCCAGTCCCTCAGAGAATTTTATGTTTTATTTTATTTAGTTTTTAGAAATACCTATTTGAATTTTTTCTTTAATTTTTTAAAAGTTAAAGAATTTGGAGCCGGGCGTGGTGGCGCACGCCTTTAATCCCAGCACTTGGGAGGCAGAGGTAGGAGGATTGCCGTGAGTTCAAGGCCACCCTGAGACTACATAGTGAATTCCAGGTCAGCCTGGGCCAGAGTGAGACCCTACCTCGAAAAAAAAAAAAAAAAAAAGAATTTGGGCTGGAGAGATCGCTCAGCAGTTAAGGCACTTGCCTGCAAAGCCTAATGACCTGGGCTCAATTCCCCAGTACCCACATAAAGGTAGATACATCTGGAGTTCATCTGTAGCAGCTAGAGACCCGGGCACTTCTGTTCTCTCTCTCTTTCTTTCCCTTTCCCCCTTCTCTGTCTCTCTTGCACATCAAAGAGTCTTGCTGCTGCAAGTGGACACCCACCTGGCTTTATGTGGGTGGTTGGGGAATTGACTAGCAGGCTTTGGAATTAATTGACTATGTAGTCTCGGAGTGGCCTCAAACTCATGGCAATCTTCCTACCTTGGCCTCCTAAACGCTGGGATTAAAAGAATGGAGCCACCACACCTGGCTTAATTTTTTTTTTTTTTTAAAAAAGGTCTTGCTGAATAGCCCAAGATGAACTTGAACTTGCTATGTCGCCCACACTGGCCTGGAGCTCACACTCCTGTCTCAGTCTCCTTAGTGCTACTGGGTTTAGTGGTGTATGCTTGCTTGATGTTTAGAAACCACCATCAGCTCAGATCCTACTGGGCTAGATGCTGATAAAGCCAAGTTTAACGGGCCACTGGTCTTTTGTCCCATGATTTAATATGTGGGCCAATGACAGCTAGAGGTAATAAGTGTGAGTAAGCCACCTTCATTTTAGATGCTATTATGGAAGATACATACAAATAAGTCAAGAAAACAGTTCCCACTCCTTCGACTTCCTCCATAATCATTCCTTTCCCAAAACTTAAAACAGGCAAACTTATTTAAAGAGCTACTTTAACTGGCTTATAAGGCCCAAGTCCTCCAGGAAAGATATTTGTGAAGTTTCTCAAGTCTTTTTCATTAAAAAAATCTTAATTCTATAATATTGTTTTTCTTTTATAGGAATTTTGCAATCCCGTTTGTGGTAGTAGTAACAGCCAAATAGATTTCAAGCCCATGTTTCCAAATTACCAATGTTTAATGTAAAGCATCAAATAGTACAATTTATTTAAAATACTCACTAACATTACTAACAGGATTGCCAGTGGCTTGGAGTAGGGAAAATGGGGAGTTCCTGCATAACAGTTACAGAGTTTCCATTTGGAGGAAATTAAATACTTGGGTAGCTACTAAGGACACTGATTTGTACACTTAAAATGGTTAAAATAATACATTTTAGGCAGGGCATGATGACACATTCTTATAATTCCAGCACTAGCGAGGCTAAGGCAGAGGAGTTCATGGCCAGGCCAAGACACATATTGTCTCAAACACTTTTTTTTTTTGGAAGGAAAAAGTTATGTCCTATATATTTCACCACAATAAAAAGTTAATACCAAATCATACCTGGAAGAATACTGAACATTTTACCTCAAAGCTGTAATGTTTTGGTGATGGTCATTTGATAAAGTTGTAATAAGCAAAATATACACTAACAATACAAATTATTTTCTTCTGGTTTCTATGTACAATTGTACGATTTACTTTTTAGAGAAAAACAATTCCTAGAATCAGAAGCAAATAGCAAGCTAAACAGAATACCTGACTAGATCTCAACTTCTTATTTTCCAGATGACTCTTCTTCTGTAGCAGGGCTTCCTTCTTAGAAACAATGGCTTCCCGCTTCTTTAAGTCTTCTTCCAGCATCTCTAGTTCTTGGCGTTGGTTCAGAACTTTCTCTACTTCTTCATCTAACCATTTCTTTTGCTCATCCAATTTCTACAGTAAAAGAAATTACATCACTGTTTTTCCTCTTACCACAAAAATTATGGTAATAATTACAAATGTGCTGAAACCTCTGAAGAGAACATTAAAACTATCAGCCAAACCAGGTATAGTGGTGCATGTCTTTAATCCCAGCACTCAAAGGTACAGGAAAGAGGATCACTGTGAGTTTGAGGCCATCCTGGGACTACAGAGTGAGATGCAGGTCATTCTGGGCTAGAATGAGACTCTGCCTCGTAAAAAAACAAAAAACTATAAGCCAGAGTAATGCATGTTCCTGTCTGAAATCCAAGGAAGTGGCTCTAGTTGACATATTACTGTGTTGTCTTGTAGGAAGTTAAAACGTTTGACCACCTAACATGTTCGACTCTGAGGTATGACAAACAAAAGCTGGGTGTCGTGGTACATGCCTGTAATCCCACTTGGGAGGTGATAGTAGGAGGATCCAGAGTTCAAGGACATCCTCAACTACATAGCAAGTTTAAAACCAACCGAGGCTACAAGAGATCCTATCTCAAAAAATCAAATCAAAACACAAAAACTCAAAACATAAAGCACCAACAATTTTATTTTCATTATACACATGCTAGGCATCCTTCCCTGTCATACAGGTGTATACTCATAACAATCCTTCCCTGTTGTAGAGGTGTATACCCCACCACAACACTTCCCTGTCGTAGAGGTGTATACCCCACCACAACACTTCCCTGTCGTAGAGGTGTATACCCCACCATAACACTTCCTCGTCATAGAGGTGTATACCCACCACAACACTTCCCTGTCGTAGAGGTGTATACCCCACCATAACACTTCCCTGTTGTAGAGGTGTATACCCCACCATAACACTTCCCTGTTGTAGAGGTGTATACCCCACCACAACACTTCCCTGTCATAGAGGTGTATACCCACCATAACACTTCCCTGTCGTAGAGGTGTATACCCACCATAACACTTCCCTGTCGTAGAGGTGTATACCCACCATAACACTTCCCTGTCGTAGATGTGTACACCCCACCACAATCCTTCTCTCTCGTAGAGGTGTACATCTACTACAATCCTTCCCTCTTGTAGAGGTGTATACCAAACCATGATATTTCCCTGTTATCAAGAAAAGCCCCATGATAGCAGTTCTACAATTATCAGAAGCAGAAAGATATACTTCAGTTTTGTGGTATTTTAGTTTTTTGTAGCCTTAGGCCCTGTGGTGGTTTGATTCAGGTATTCCCCCATAAACTTAGTGTTCTGAATGCTAGGTTCCCAGCTAATGGAGATTTGGGAATTAATGCCTCCTGGAGGTAGAATATTATTGGAGACGGGCTTATGGGTATTATAGCCAGCTCCCCCTTGCCAGTGTTTGGCACACTCTCCTGTTGCTATGGTCCACCTAATGTTGTCCAGGGGGTGATGGCCACCCTCTGCTCATGCCATCATTTTCCCTGCCATCATGGAGCTTCCCCCTCGAGCCTGTAAGCCAAAATAAACCTCTTTTTTTCCACAAGCTGTTCTGGGTCAGGTGATTTCTATCAGCAATGCAAACCTGACTGCAACAGGCCCCAAAGGAGATCCTGTGAAATCCTCATTTAACTTAAATATACTCTATAGCATTCATCAACTGTGGGTGAGGTTCCAAAGATGAGTAAGTGCCATTCCAGTAGGAGAAAACTAAAACAGCTATAACTGCTAAAGACATTTACCAAGTGGAATGTGTATGTGGGAATACATTCATATCTTAAATGTCACTATTATTTAAAATTGCAAGATTTTTTTCAAAATTGAAATAGATATATTTACATTTTGAACAAAATTACAATTGTAAGTACATGATTTTTCTTAAATTTTTTCTATTTCTTTGACTTCTGAAATTAGTTTATAGCTTATGACCTTATTTTTAAAATGGAACCTAAAATAATTATTCTTTAATATTACAGTATATATGCAATATGGTTGTTTAAATGTAGATTTTTTTTTTTTTTTTTTTTTTTTTTTTTTTTTTTTGGTTTTTTTAATTTTTCAGTATTTCAAGATAGGGTCTCACTCTAGCCCAGGCTGACCTGGAATTCACTATGTAATCTCAGGGTGGCCTCGAACTCATGGTGATTTTCCTACCTTCGCCTCCCAAATGCTGGGATTAAAGGCATGAGCCACCACGCCTGTCTTAAATGTAGATTTCTGATTTTTAGAAATATACCTATCTCCTTGAGAATAAATTAGATTATAGTAGGAATAAACATAAACATAGTGAACATGGATTTAATGTTTATGTTCTATACTACTCAAACCCATTTGTGCTGGAATAAGACTGAAAGCACACTTCTAGATGACAAATAATTTCTCTTTCTTTTCTTTTTTGAGGCAGGGTCTCCCTGTAGCCAAGGCTGGCCTTGAACTCATGGAGATCCCCTCCTACCTCAGCTGAGTGCTAGAATTATAGGTATGAGCCACCATACCCATCTGAGAAATAATTTCTTAATAATAATAATTTTGCAAGAAATATGAAAGATTTTACACACAAGTGGGAACAAGGTCTAGTGTTTGCAGATTTTATTCAGAATCCTCTCCTTAGACACTCATCAAGTTGAAGAGAAACCTAAAGCACTAAAAGCACTGACAAACCTGGAGACGGTCTACACTTCCCAGAGGACAGGTTCTCCTCCTGAAGGTAAAAGCATCAAGGGCCTCAGCTTTCAGTTCTTCTAGGCCTTCTTCCTGTTCTGTTTTTAACTGTAGTTCCTATAGAAAAAGAGATTAAAAACATTGTATCAGGGCTGGGGAGGCGGCTCTGTGAATAAGCATGCTTGCTAAGCAAGCATGAGCAACTTAATTGGACCCCAGCACCCACATATAAAGTCAGACATGGCTGCACATGCCTATAACCCCAGCATTAAGAGGGTATGGTAGGGACAGGAGAATTGCTGTGGTTCACTGTTCAGTCAGTCTAACAGAAAAAGAGTGAGAGTTCTAGGTTCAGGGAGAGAAAGTGCCTCAAGGAAATCCAGAAGAGCAATATAGGAGGGCACCAACATCCTTCTCTGGCTTCCAACCAACATACACACACACCAACCAGCCAGCAAGCAAACAAAAAAAAATCACATTATTTTCACTACCTGGCTATCAGTAAACATGTAGACAAATATTTTGTCTTTTCTTATTTTCTTTTCTATTCTCTGCTCTTCCCCATCTCCCCTTTTCTTTCCTTGTCAGCAGTGAGATTCTCATATGATGCGAAATTCACACTCTACTATTGAGCTACACCCATAGCCTAGAATAATATTTTTTAAAAATTTTTATTTATCTATTTATGAGAGAGAGAGAGAGAGAATATGGGTGCACCAGGGCCTCTAACCACTGCAAATGAACTCCAGATGCATGTGCCACCTTGTGCATCTGGCTTATGTGGGTTCTTAGGAATCAAACCTGGGTCCTTAGGCTTCAAAGGCAAGTGCCTTAACCACTAAGCCAACTCTCCAGCTCTAGAAAAATATTCTTAATATTTACTTTCCTGGTTACAAGATGAGAGAAATTAAGTAGATAATGGCTGAAGTTATGAAAAGAAAATACTTTTCACTTTCATGGAGGCAATAAAATCTAACAGCAAAAGACAGGGTTTACTAGCAAAACTGAGTAATTGTTTTCATTGCTAGTGTTTTAAATTAGAATAACAGAGTTTGCCGTGTATATGTATTTTTCTTTAGTGCCTTTCTGAGATCATGATCTTCACAATCAACTCAAGATTTTCCCTAGGAATATTTGAATTTGAATTTATTTTTGTTTATTTGAATTGCAATAGAAATGTTAGAAGAAAAGCAACATTCAAGTTTCTGGTGCTTACAAACAGAAGTCTGCAGCCTGAGAACAGCCTTGCAAGACAGGATGGGTCATGGTCTTGAAAAGAGCATTTTCCAAATCCCATTAGTTTCTACCCACGTCTTAAGGACCAGGACAAGAGGCCCAGTGCTCATGGTGCTGCTATGGGGTTTAAAAAGACATGGATGTTCACCACTAAGGCCTGACAGGGATCAGAGAAGAGGCCATAGATAACATTGTTCCCGATGCTGAATACTACCTTGGAGAAATATGTGCAGTAGGAAGAAACTAAGGTACTGGGCCTTGTTATTCAAGAGACCTAAAAATTATTTCAAGAAAATGTCTACATTTTCTGAGTACAATCTAAGCAGGTAGACATTTGGTTAAACATGGGTTTGTCTATCACTGGCCCCTGTAGACACATACAGAAGTTGAAGTAAGTGTTTAAAAACTTTCATAACAATTTAACAGGAAAAATTTATATCTATTGATTTCAGTAATTTAAAATTTAGCTGGGCACAATGGCTCAGGCCTATAAGACCAGCTAGTTGGCTGAGACAGGAAAACCCACAAGCTTGAGGCTAACCTAGGCAACAGAAACCACATTTCAAATAAAAGGATGGGTGGCAGCCCATGTTAGTCCAGCACTCATGAAGCTCAGGCAGGAGGATCATTGTGAATATGAAGGTAGCTTGGTCTATGGAATAAGACTCTGTCTTGAAACAAAAAAAGAAAGAAAAAGGACTTTATTTGTATATTTTTGCTTCAGTTTTCTACTCACTTATATTTTATAAAAGCACTAGGCTCTGAAAATTTTACAATGAAATGAATTATGTGCTTTCTCCATAGAAAGGAAGCAAAGGGAAAGGCTAGCACTTTCCACCCTTGGACATGGAATAAGAAAACAGAATAATAAAGACCTCTGTTCCAATTGTCCTCTCTTGTACTGGCCCAGAAAGGGGGTGATAAGTAAAGATATCATGGAGGGCAGAGGGGGTGCTAACCCATCAGGGAAAGAGAACACAGATCCAGTGCACAGCTCCCACATCCACATGGGATTGCCCAGTCTCAGTGAATGAGACAAGAGGCACAGTTAGAACAAGATGAGAGGCATGGGTCCTGAGTTGAATGCAATGCAGGCCCAGTAATTGTGGGCATAGGTCACTGTGCTAACACACTAGACAGAAGACTTGGTCGTCTCAGCAAAGGTATGAAGTGCCAGTGGAGAAAAGATGAAGTCCAAGCATTGTTACCTCTCACCAGAGACAAGATAAGGTGGACAAGCGAAGACACATTGTAGCAGGGTATGGTGGCACACACCGTTAATCCCAGCAAGGAAGGAGGACTGCCATGAGTTCAAGGCTAGCCTAAGACTACAGAGTGAGTTCCAAGTCAGCCAGGATTAGAATGAGACACTACCTCAAAAAAAAGTAAATAAATCAACACATTCTACCATCATCATCCTTCCAACTCTGTGGGATGCAGGAAAAGTTGCACATATGCTCAGCTATGCATATGCCAGACACCGTCTTGGGAAAGTACAGAGAGGAAGAAACTTAGGGGATGGGCCAGATTCCAGAGACCTAAGAAATATTTAAGAAAAATGTTTACATTTTCAGAGAAAGATCTGAAAAGCCTAACATTTGGCATGTTTCTAGCAGTTAGCAAGACATGGAGGGTAGTGGAGAAGTATATTAATGAATTTCGAATCCTTCCCTCCTTTAATCAGCCATCACTAATCCTTTTGTCAGTTTGTAGTCATAACTTAGCCTCGGCCATATTTCCAGTAATTTCAGGATGCTGAATGAAGGCTACCTTAAATAAATAAAGCCACCTTATACTTAGAGGTGCCTCTTTGAGCATCTTATTTATCTCTGTATGCTTTAGAAGTATGACACAGTAGGCCCGACTCCCTGTCTGACATGGTGCTCTAAAAATTACTGCCTCTTTTTCTGCATGTGTGTGTGAGACAGAGAGAAAGAGAGAGAGAGAGAATGACTTGGCATACCAGGGCCTCCAGTCACTGCAATCGAACTCCAGATGTGTGTGCAATCTTGTGCATATGCACAACCTTACACATGTTCACTTTGTGTGTCTGGCTTACATGGGATCTCGGGAGTTGAACCTGGGTCCTTAAGCTTTGCAGGAAAGCACCTTAACCTCTAAGTCATCTCTCCAGCTCTACTTTTTTCTTATATTGTAATCTCTGTTACAATTGTCAAAATAAATATACTATTTAATCCTTAAAATAATACTATGTGGAGGATTCTATTGTAAATTCCACTTAAAATGGAAAAAGGGGCTGAAGAGATGGCTTTGTGGTTAGATGTTTGCATGCAAAGCCAAAGGACCCAGGTTTAATTCTCCAGGACCTACGTAAGCCATATGTGCAAGGTGGCACATGCATCTGAAGTTTGTTTGCAGTGTCTGGAGGCCCAGGAATGTCCATTCTGTCTCTCTCTATATCTGATTCTCTCTCTCAAATAAATAAATGTTAAAATATTAAAAAACCGGAATGCTTATAGAAGAATCCCTAGATCATCCCCACCTCCCATAATTTCAGGGATTCCTATTTCTATGCATATCTAGGGCACGGTGACACATGTGTCACTCTAGAGGCTGATATAGGAAGGTTGCAAGTTCCAGGCCAGCAAGCGTGACAGAGCAAGATTCTATTCCCAAACAAATCATACACAGAACCTCGGGGTAAGCACAATGGTAGAACACTTGCCTAGCATGTGTAAGACCCTGGGTTCAATCCCCAGTACTGTCAAAAAAGAGAACAAGTAGAGCCTATGAATAACTCACGCTGTTCTATGAGAATGGCTTAGGCGAGTGCAAAAGAAGAAACAGGAGTTTCAAACAGTTTCAAAAGAACAGTTTCAAAGGAATGGTAAACAAGACTGTTTCTGGTTTTGCACAAAGCTGTAGAAATACCATGTACATTTGCCAATATTCCTGTCAGAATACCTGAAGGAACAAAACACCCCACAGAAGAATGTCATACATTGCATTTCAGCAGACTATGCACTCTTTGAAGGAGAAATTTTTCTTTTCCCTACTGGTGGATTATACAACACTGTATCTTCTAGGTCTAAGACATGATCTATGAGACTTGAGGAGCTGAAGTCCAAAGACTGATAAGCAGGCTTGATCCCAACTCTGGGGAAGGAACACTAACAATGGCTGGGGGTTGCTGACAAATAGAAATGGTACAAGTTGGCAACTGAGATCCCCTAGGCTGGGGCACAGCCATGACTGCTAGGGTCACCAGGTAATAAACTTGCCATAGTTGCAGAACAGCTATCTTATAAGGTGGGTAATAGCAGACAATCAGTAGTTTCAGTAAGCAAAGAAAGGAAACTTTAGAAAACAATGGAAGGGAAAGAAATGAAAGACTGTTCTAGAGGACTTGGCTCTGACAGGGAGTTCTGTCCTCTTAACAGTGAGTACTGCAAGTGCAGAGGTCAGAACCACAGCTACAACAGAGCCTCAGAGAAGTCACACTGTCCATTTTAAGAGGGGACAGTGACGTAAGGAGGAGAGATAGAAGAAGAGGGGGAGAAAGAAGGGAAGGAAGGGGGAGGAGAAGAAGAGGAAGGAAGAGAAAGCCATTTGGCAGCAGCTGCACTGGCAGAGAGAGGGGTAGTCCTGGGAAAAACCTCTCTTCTTGGTACTCACCCCGGTAAGAAAGATCCCTGCTTCAGAGTCAGCAGCCAGATGGCTTTAGAGCCATGTTTGAGCACCCATGAAGGCCCTCACAGAGACACACTGAGCACCTGCATGCA
This sequence comes from Orientallactaga sibirica, assembly GCA_036365145.1. NCBI lineage: Eukaryota > Metazoa > Chordata > Mammalia > Rodentia > Dipodidae > Orientallactaga > Orientallactaga sibirica. The sequence continues at coordinate 5,869,258 of JAEOAD010000888.1, forward strand.
GTCTTCCTGCCTCAGCCTTCCAAGTGCTGAACTATTCTAGGCTGTCTGATTGCATTTCATTAGCTATTTCTCTTCCATTCTTCCTTGTGCTGGAGCTGCTTCATCTCCCCTTTGTTATCATGGCCCTCTTTCCTTATTTCTTCTTCTCTTTCTCTGGTGCTCTAATATGAATGGTGAAACAGGTTTTATTATTTCCTTCCATTCCTATCTCTAGTAACTAACATTTTAGTATATGCCCTACTATCTTTCTTTCTTACTCCCTAAAAAGTATAGGAGTTGAAAAAATACTTATTTCTTGGGGCTGGAGGGATTGCTCAGTGTTAACCACTGAGCCCTTGCTTGAAAGCCTGATGGCCTGGGTTCAATTCCCAGTACCCACATAAAGCCATTTGCACAAAGTGATGTATGCATCTGGAGTTCATTTGCAGGAGTAAGAGATTCTGGCACACCTGTTCTCATATTCAAATTCTCTGTCCCCCCTCTCTATCCTTGAAAGTAAATGATAATTTTGTTTTGTTTTATTTTTTGAGGTAGGGTCTCGCTCTACTTCAGGCTGACCTGGAATTAACTGTGTAGTCTCATGCTAGCCTTGAACTCACAGTGATCCTCCTACTTTGGCCTCCTGAGCGCTGGGATTAAAGGCATGTGCCCCCACACCTTGCTAAATGATAAATACATTTAAAAAAGAACTCAACAGATAGTTGAATGAAATGGATGAGAATAAACAACAAGAGTTCAATGGACAGTGGAATGAACACACTGAGGACATGATCAAATGAAGGAATGAATCCAGAGAGTCAATAAGAAAGTCAAATCAAGGAATTAAAATGTAATTCAATAAAGAGGTAGAGATGCTGAAAAAAAAACCTAGTGGAAAATAAAAATGAAATAACTCATTTAAAAGGCTCCAAAGAAAGCCTCATCACCAACAGAATAGATCATGTGTATAACAAACTGTTAGGGTTTGAGGACAAGACAGAAAAAATAGATCAGGAGGCCAAAATCAATGACAACTTCAACATATATGCACAGTACAGGAGGGAAATGTGAGACACCTTAAAAAGACCAAATATTCAAATCACAGGCATACAAACGGGGAAAAACTATATGCCAAGAACAGAGAGAATGCCTTCAATAAAATTATAGAGGATATTCTGGGCATGGTGTGACATGCCTTTAATCCTAGCACTGGGGAGGTGGAGGTAGGAGGATTACTCTAAGTTTGGGGCCAGCCTGAGACTATGTTGTGAATTCCAGGTCAGCCTGGGCTACAGTGAAACCCTACTTTGAAAAACCAAAATAAATAAATATATAGGGCTGGAGAGAAGGCTCAGCAGTTAAGACACTTGTCTGCAAAGCCTAAGGACCAGAGTTAGATTTTTTGGTACCCACATTTAAAGCCAGATACACAATGGGACACGTGCATCTGGAGTTCATTTGTGGTGGCTAGAGGCCCTGGTGTGCCCATTCTCTCTCTTTCTGTCTCTCACTCTCTCAAATAAATATTTTAAAAATTAGCCAGGCATGGTGGCACACACCTTTAATCCCAGCACTTGGGAGGCAGAGGTAGGAGGACTGCCATGAGTTCGAGGCCACCCTGAGAATACAGAGTGAGTTCCAGGTCAGCCTGGGCTCGAGTGAGACCCTACCTTGAAAAACCAAACACACACACACACACACACACACACACACACACACATATGAAAATTCTCTTAATCTTACAAAAAAGAGGCCCATCCAGGTACAAGAGGCACACAGAACACCAAATAGAGAGGAACAGAGAAAAAAAAATTACCATTACTTTGTAGTTAAAACACTACACAGGGCTGGAGAGATGGCTTAGCAGTTAAGGAACTTGCCTGCAAAGTCAAAGGACCCAGGTTTGATTCCCCAGTATCCACATAAACTGTTGTACAAGGTGGCACATGTGTCTGAAGTTTGTTTGCATTGACTGGAGGCCCTGGCATGCCCATTCTCTCTCTCTCTCTCTCTAATAAGTAAATAAATAAAAATGATTTTTATTTGTAAAAACTACAGAAAAGAAAAGAGAGAGAGAGAGTATCAAAATCTGCAAGAGAAAAATAGCTCACCACTTACAAAAGTAAGCCCATCAAAATTCTATCCAATTTTTTCTATGGACACTCTAAAAGTGAGAAGGGCCTAGAATGAAATATTTAAAATTTCGAAAGACTACAACTGCCAACACAAAATACAACCAGCAAATTAATAATAGAAGGTAAAGGCTGGAGAGATGGCTTAGCAGTTAAGGCACTTGCCTACAAAGCCTTAGGACTCATGTTCAACTCTGCAGATCCCACATAAATCAGATACACAAAGTGACACAAGCACACAAGGTCACATGTGTGCACAAGGGAGTGCATCTGGAATTCAATTGCAGTGGCTGGAGGCCCGGGCACTCCAATTCTCTCTCTTACTCTCACTCTCTCACATAAAAAAGGCCAAATAAATAGAAGGTGAAAGAAAAATTTCCTATGATAAAAACTGGCTTTATGAATATATGAGCGCTAAGCCAGACCTACTGAGAATACTAGATGAAATACTTCTCATGGAAGAGAAGAACAAACATACTCTCTCTCTGTGTCTCCAAAATAATAATAACAATAATAATAATAATGATGATGACTGGGGAGACAGTTCAACAGTTTAAAAGTGCTTGTTTCCAAAGCCTGCCGGTCTGAGTTCAATTTCCCAGTATCCATGTAAAGCCAAACTCACAAAGTAGTGCATGAATCTGGTGTTTGTTTGCATTGGCAGGAGGCCCTGGCATGCCCATACTCACTCACTCTTTCTTTCCCAAATAAAACAAATACTTTAAAAAATTAAATAAAAATATGAACAATAATAGATACTAGTGAAGATAGGGAGAAATTATAATATTCTTTGTTTTAAAATTTATTTATTTATTTGCAGAGAGAGAGATAGAAGAGAGACAGACAGAGAAAGAATGGGTATGCCACTGCAAAGAACTCCAGATGCATGCGCCTTTTGTGCATTTGGCTTACGTGGGTCCTGGGGAATTGAACCTGTGTCCTTTGGCTTTGCAGGCAATACCTTAACCACTAAGCCATTTCTCCAGCCCTAATATTCTTTTTAAAAAAAAATATTTTATTTATTTATTTGAGAGCGAGAGAGAGAAAGAGAGAATGAGCATGCCAGGGCCTCCAGCCACTGCAAATGAACTCCAGATGCATGTGCCCCTTTGTGCATCTGCCTTATGTGGGTTCTGGGGAATTGATGCAGGGTCCTTTAGCTTTGCAGGCAAATGCCTTAACCACTAAGCCATCTTTCCAGCCCTCAGAGAAATTATAATATTTTTGTACTGACAAAAAGAATACAAAATTATAGGGCTGCTGTGGAAAACGACCAGCAGTTCCTCCAAAAGTTAAGTACAGTTACTAAATGCCCCAGCAATTCTGTCCCTAGGTATATATCCAAAGGGAACTGAAAGCAAGGACTTGAACATTTATTCATGTCAGTGTTCTGAAGAGAAAAGGGAGAAACTATCTATTCATCCATTCATGGTGTGGATGAACAAGATGTGCCTTTCTTTATTATTTTCTTTTTTTCTTCTTATTTATTTATTTTGTTGTTGTTGTTGAGATAGGGTCTCTCCTAGGCTGACTGGCTATTCACAGGCTGACCTTGTACTTGCAGTGGTCCTCCTACCTCTGCCTCCTGAGTGCTGGCATTAAAGGTGTGTGCCACCATGCCCAGGTAGACTAGACTAGGCTGACTGGCTGGCTTTCTTTCTTTCTTTCTTTCTTTCTTTCTTTCTTTCTTTCTTTCTTTCTTTTCTTTTCCTTCCTTCCTTCCTTCCTTCCTTCCTTCTTTCTTTCTTTCTTTCTTTCTTTCTTTCTTTTTTTTCTCTTTCTATCTCTCTTTCTTTCTTAACATTTTACTTATTTATTTATTATTTAATTGAGAAAGAGATAGAGGAAGAAAATGGGTATGCCATCTCTCCAGCCCTAAAATGTCTTTTCTTAAAGATTGGAGTCTTGCTATATTACCCAGGCTGGCCTCAAACTTGTGGGCTCAAGAGATCATCCTGCTTCAGCCTCTTGGAGTAGCTGGGGTGACAGATGTATGTCACTGGGCCAAGCTGTACAATGGAAATATTATTTGGCCATAAAGGAGAATGAAGTTCTGATACATCCTACAACACGGATGAACCGTGAAAACATGTTATGTTCATAAGCCAGACACCAAAGAATGAATACTCATTAACTACACATACATGAAATATGTAGAAAAAGCCGAGTCTCGGAGATAGAAAGTACGTCAGAGGTTATCATGAGCTATAGGAAGATGAGGATAGAGAATTATTGCTTGATATTACAATTTTTCTTCAGAGTAGTGAAAAGTTTTAGAAATAAGTATGATAGCTATGATATTATGAATATAATTAATGCCACTGAATTATATACTTAAATGGTTAAAGGATAAATTTTGTTCTAGATATTTTACCACAGCTTATAAAAAATTAACAATAGGGCTGGAGAGATGGCTTAGCGGTTAAGGTGTTTGCCTGTGAAGCCTAAAGACCCATGTTTGATTCCCTAGTACCCATGTAAGCCAGATGCACATGGTGGCGCATGTGTCTGGAGTTCATTTGCAGTAGCTGGAGGCCTGGGCATGCCTATTCTCTATCTGCCACTTCTCCCTCATCTCATATAATAAGTAAAATATTTTTTTAATGATATACCCAAACCCATTGTATAGGATATAGATTATATACAATAAGTTTTAAAGAAAAGAATGTGTAGGGGCTGGAGAGATGGCTTAGCAGTTAAGGCACATGCCTGCGAAGCCTAAGGACCCTGGTTCAATTCTCCAGGTCCTTCGTAAGCCAGATGCACAAGGGGGCACATGCATCTGGAGTTGGTTTGCAGTGGCTAGAGGCCCTGGCATGCCTGTTCTCACTCTCCCTCTCTCTCTGTCTCTAATAAATAAATAAAAATAAAATCTTTTTTTTAAAAAAAGAATGTGGCCGGGCGTGGTGGCGCACGCCTTTAATCCCAGCACTCGGGAGGCAGATGTAGGAGGATGGCCGGGAGTTCGAGGGCACCCTGAGACTACATAGTGAATTCCAGGTCAGCCTGAGCCAGAGTGAGACCCTACCTCGAAAAAAACCAAAAAAATAAAAATAAAAATAAAAAAAGAATGTGTAAAATGCTCTTTAAGTTCCTGTCCATAACCAGATTCCATGATTTGCTATAAAAATATTCTTAGCCAGGCGTGATGGTGTATGCTTTTAATCCCAGCACTTGGGAGGCAGAGATAGGAGGATTGCTGTGAGTTCAAGGCCACTCTGAGACTACAGAGTGAATTCCAGGTCAGCCTGGGCTAGAGTGAGACCATACCTCAAAAAACAAAAACAAAACAAAACAAAAAAATTCTGGGAACTGTCTATCTCAGGCAGTTTATTTCAGCAGAACAAAGCCAGGCACACAGGGCTGGGAAATGCTCATTGTTCTGATCACCACCACCTCTTCCCAGGCCTAGGCAAGTGATGCTAAGGCCATTTTAGAGAAGAGCACAGACTCAGGAAGAGTGATTTTCTCACAAATCTCTCAGCCAGGAGCTGAGAAATTAGGAGTGAGCCCAGTGCCAGCCTGGCTCCAGAGCCAGATCCTACTGTGTATACACAAATCCTGTCACTCTGCTCACTTTGAATGAAATGGCACCATTTCACCTGGTGCTTCTTTTCCATACAGCTACATGAACAATGCACATCAGAGCACATTGAAAATCTTTCACAAATATTATTTAGAAACCAGTTTTTTTTGTTGTTTGTTTGTTTCTTTGTTTTTCGAGGTAGGGCTTCACTTTAGTCCAGGCTGACCTGGAACTCAGTATCTAATCTCAGGGTGGCCTTGAACTCATGGTGATTCTCCTGCTTCTGCCTCTTGAGTGCTGGGATTAAAGGCATGCGCCACCACGCTTGGCTAGAAAGCCACTTTTGTAAACATGTTTTGACAGCATCAATTAAAGATCCTATAAAGAGAAGTTTTATTGCTGTATCTCATTCTGTGACATCAAACCCTTCAAGACAGTACTCCAAGTTCAATAAATAGGTTTTACTATGTAGATAACAAAGCTGTAAAGTGAGGAGGGACAGCACTGAAGGACACATCAAGTACAGACATGTCACAAACAACTGAGTCAGCACCTCGGCTTCCTTAGCTCTGATCAGTTGTGCACATCACATTATACTAAGCAGGAATGTATGACAGGATTACTTTGATTTTTTGTTGATCCCTCTTAATCTCTGCATCCAGTTGCTTCTTTTTTTCATTTTCTTCTTGAAGTTTTTTTTGGAGCTGTGCCTTTTGATATTTCAAATGATCTATATTCTGCTCGAGTTCATCAGCACGTCTCTTGTTCTGGATTGACAGAGATGCCAACTTCTTACTATCTTGTTGCTTCTTCTGTAAGACCTAAGAGCATATGGAATAGTTCAAATGAAAAAGTGTACCTCTGATTCTTAACTACATAAAGCTTTACTTAATGCTAAGGACAGCCATTTTCTATAGATTTACATTGATGTTTATGAAGTTCATAAACACTTCTTTTTCATTTTTTTTTCAAGGTAGGGTCTTGTTCTATCTCAGGCTGATGTGGAATTCACTCTGCAGTCTCAGACTGGCCTCAAACTCATGGCAATCCTCCTACCTCAGCCTCCTGAGTGCTGTGATTAATGTACCACCATGTTTGGCATTTATTTACTTTTTTACACTTTTAATTTTGCAGGTGGGGAAAACATCATTAGTTTTCATCAGGTATATAATTAAAAGAATGATAAGACTTTATAATTAAAATTTTAGTTAAAAAATTATCTGTGGTAGGATGTGCTCTAGTTACTGCCTAGCCTACAGCCTACCAGGGGTAGAAGGTGGTGGTTCAACTCAGGTGTCCCCCATAAACTTAGGTATTCTGAATGCTAGGTTCCCAGCTGATGGTGACTTGGGAATCAATGCTTCCTGGAGGAAGTGTATTGTTGGAGGCGGGCTTATGTGTGTTATACCCAGCTTCCCCTTGCCAGTGGTTAGCATACTCTCATGTTGCTGTTGTCCACCTGATGTTGGCCAGAAGGTGATGTCCACACTCTGCTCATGCCATCATTTTCCCCCTACCATCATAGAGCTTCCCCTCTAGTCTGTAGCCAAAATACCCCCCCTTTTTCCCCACAAGCTGCTCTTGGTTGGGTGTTTTCTGCCAGCAATGTGAACCTGACTGCAACAGATGTGCTCTAGTTACTGCCTAGCCTACTTCACATACACATGTAATATAATACAATGTATATATAAGTGATATAATATGTATTTATATGTAAGCCAGGTATGGTGACTCATATTTATAGTCCCAGCACTCACAAGGCTGAAGCAGGAGGATCACGTGAGTTCCAGGCCAGCCTGGGCTACAGAGTGAAGTCCTGTAAAATATACCCACAGGGCTGGGGAGATGGCTTAGCAGTTAAGGCGTTTGCCTACAAAGCCAAAGGATCCCAGTTTGATCCTCCAGGTGCACAAGGGGGTGAATGCATCTGGAGTTCGTTTGCAGTGTCTGGAGGCCCTGGTGTGCCCATTCTCTCTCTCTCTCTCTCTGCCTCTTTTTCTCTCTCAAATAAATAAATAGATAAAATATATTTTTAAAAAATATATACCCACACAAATATACATATAAATACAAATGGTAAAAATTTAAATGGTACAAAACCAAGCTTATATTTTTTAAAGTCTCTTGTCCCAGACCCCAAATGTACCTGTTCTGTTTCCTGACACAAAATTATTGATTGATTAAATACTTTTCCAGAAATGTTATACATATACATGCAAATAGATGCATATATAGTCTAGAGATTACACTCCACCCTTTTTATTTTCTACTTATTTCTGAAGACTAAGATTCGTTCTTTATATGTGACTGCACAATATTTCATTGTGCTCTTATTTTTAGATTTAACTGTAGTGTGAATCCTTGAATAAAGGTGATCAGAATTGATCATTTTCCCCAGTACATCTAAAATTATCTATAGACAATAAGAGGAATTTGCTCACATTTTCAAAGTGTTTATATGACTAACATAAAATACCAGTGAAAATGGATAAGCATGTGTCAGATTTGTATTATATGGTAGTGTTGCATTAGGTAAACTGGCAAAAGAAGAGGATATTGGACATGATAGGAATCCCAATACATTCGAGGCAGAAGCAGGGGATCACAAGTTTAAGGTGAGTCCAATCTATATAGTGAGACTATGTCTCAGAAACCAACAAAAAACACACCAGGGCTGGAGAAATGTCGTAGCAGTTAAGGTGCTTGCCTGTGAAGCCTAAGGACCCATGTTCTACTCCCCAGATCCCACATAAGCCAGACACACAAGGTGACACATGCGCAGAAGGTGACACACACATTTGGAGTTTGATTACAGTGACTGGAGGCCCTGGTGCACCAATTCTCTCCCCCCCTCTCTCTCTCTCTCTCTCTCTCTCTCGCTCTCCCTTTCCTTAAAAAGGGCCAATCTGTTGGGCTTGCCTCAAAAAAAAAAATGTTAAAGGAAGGTCACATGAATTAAACAGACCACAAATATTATTTCTTATGCTTAGCAATAGATTTTTAACACAGCATGTTTTTGTTTTTAAATCAAACTTGGTATTCACATAAAAGCTATATCTTGTGGCAGTGCTGCTCAGAGTGGGTCTGTGGACCATCCTAGCCGAGACCATTGTCTGCACAGCTAAGCATACCATCAAACTCAGCTAACAGTGTTTCCATGCAAAACTTTTTCTTTTCTTTTCTTTTCTTTTCTTTTCTTTGTTTTGAGACAGGGTTTCACTCTTACTCAAGGCTGACCTGGAACTCACTGTATAGCCCCAGGATGGTCCCAAAATCATGGAGTACCTTAAAGTCATGTACCACCACACCCAAGTAGACTTTTTTTTTTTTTTTGACACAAGCTCTCACTATATAGCCTGGGTTGAATTCCTGATCCTCTTGCCTCAGCCTCCTGAGTGTGAGGATTGTAGGGAGTGTTCCATCTTGCACAGTCCAAACAAGACATTTTGATGACATAAGCTGCACAATGAACTTACTTCATTGCAGATCAAGAACTAACAATGCATAAAGGGACACCGCTGGTTTGGAGGCCACAGCCTTAACAGTTTTCCTTACTTGGAACCTGATGCTCGCTTTGCCACTTACCATGATTAAAGCAAAAATTATAATACCAGCATTTTAGTGCATTTTTATACAATACCAAGTATCAGTGTATATCATGATACACTTACATATGAGTAAGGTTGCCACTGTCTTTTATACTATCCCACAAATGCTCAGAAGTGTACCTTTGTGAGCATTAAAATATTAATGCTGTCACATAACAAAAATATAAAATACAAGTTCAGTTTATATGATTAAGAAAATTAGTTTTATAAACGGAAATAACTGCCAGGTATGGTGGCACACACCTTTAATCCCAGCAGAAGTAGGAGGATTGCTGTAAGTCCAAAGCCAGCCTGAAACTACATAGTAAATTTCAGGTCAGCCTGTGCTAGAGTAAAGGGTGTGTGTGGCTGGAGAGATAGATGGCTAGTGGTTAAGGTGCTTGGGGCTTGCCTTAAAAGCCAAAGGACCCAGATTCAATCCCCCAGGACCCATGTAAGCCAGATGCACAAGGTGGCACATACATCTGGAGTTTGTTTGCAGCATCTGGAGGCCCTAGCATACCCATTCTCTCTGTACCTGCCTTTTCTCTCTCTCTCTCTCAATAAATAAATAAATAAAAACAGGGTTTCAATATTCTAAAATGGCACATTGAGTACTAAAACCTTTTATTAACACTATGCAACTCTGTATAACTTATCTAACCTTTCTAAAACTTAGTTTCCTCCTTTGTAAAATGAGGATTCAATAATGATTAAATAACACACATATCTATATAAAATATTTGGTATGAATATGGCACTTTGCAAACATTCCACAAATGGTGACAATTGTCGTTATCACCCTAACTCCTGTTGAAAGCTCATGGACATGTTAAAGGCACAGAAATTTCTCAAAGTACATGTTTTGTTCCAGTCCCTTGCTGAAACACATGCTATTCAGAGGTTAAGTTCTGTATCTTCTCTTCCTTTCCTTTTAAGTACTTAGCAAAAAAAAGGACATGTTGCCCAGGGTAGTGGCACACACTTTTATCCCAGCACTTGGGAGGCAGAGATAGGAGGATTGCTGTGAGTTTGAGGACAGCCTGGGACTACAGTGAGTTCTAGGTCAGCCTGGGCTAAAGTTAGGGTTATAAATCCTGCCTTGGAAAAAAAAACTAAAAAGGGAAAACAGGACATGTAGCAGAAAACAGCACAAAAAGGTAGGTATGGTGGCACATGCCTATAATTCCAGCACTTGGGAGGCTGAGGTAATACGGTCACCATCAGTTCAAGACCAGCCTGGAATACAAAATGAGTTCCAGGTCTGCCTAGGCTAGAGTGACACCTTGCTTCAAAAACAAAACAAAACAAAACCTGCCAGGCGAGGGGGTGCATGCCTTTAATCCCAGCACTTGGTAGGCAGAGGCAGAGATAGGAGAATTGTCATAAGTTCAAGGCCAGCCTGAGACTACATTCTGAATTCCAAGTCAGCCTGGGCTAGAGCAAGACTCTACCTCAAAAAACCACACAAATGATAATAATAATAATAATAATAATAATAATAAAACAAATAAAACAAAGAAGGGCTGGAGAGAGAGCTCAGCAGTTAAAGGCACTTGCTTGAAAAACCTTCCAACCTGGGCTCAATTCTCAAGTACCCATGTAAAGTCAGATGCATAAAGTGTTGCATGCATCTGAAGTTAGTTTGCAGTGGTAGAGGCTGGTGTTCAATTTACACTCTCTCTGCCTCTCTATTTCTACTTGCAAATAAATAAATAAGTAAATAAAAATATTTAAGGGCTGGAGAGATGGCTTAGCAGTTAAGGTGCTTGCCTGTGAAGCCTAAGGATCCAGGTTTGATTCTCCAGGTCCCACATAAGCCAGATGCACAAGGTGGCGCATGCATCTGGAGTTCATTTGCGGTGGCTAGAGGCTCTGGCACCACACCCATTCTTTCTCTCTCTCGTTCTCTCTCTGTCTCTAATAAATAAATAAACAATATTTAAGGGGCTGGAGAGATGGCTTGGCAGTTAAGGTGCCTGCCTGCTTGTTAAGCCTAAGAATGCCCATTCAATTCTCCAGGTCCCACGGTTAGCCAGATGCAAAGTGATGCAAGGGTGCAATGCCGCCCGTGTCTGGAGTTCATTCACAACAGCTGAGAGGCTGCTGGTGTACCTATTCTCTCTCACTCTCTCTGACTGTCTCCAAAAAAAAAATTAAAAGCAGGAAAATAAAATGATATAATTCATGAACTCATTAATAATTTTAATCTTTTAATTTCAACCACTTTAGCACTTGGAAGGCAGAGATAGGAGGATTGCCATGAGTTCAAGACTGCCCTGAGACTACATAGTGAATTCCAGGTCAGCCTGAGCTAGAGTGAAACTCTACCTTGACAAACCAGAAAAAAAAAAATCCTGAACAAGGGTTTGGGAGATGGCACAGTGGTTCAAAGTGCTTGCTTGCAAAGTCTGCTGGCAGAGGTTCAATTCCCCAGTACCCATGTAAAGCCAGATGCCAAAAGTGGTGCATGCATTTAATTTACAGTGGCAAGAGTCCCTGGCACACTCATACTCTCTTTTTCTGCTTGCAAATAAACAAAAAATTTTTTTTAATTCTTAACAAAGCATAGCATACAGATATATATGATAAATATAACTACTTTAGAAAAGCAATAGCTTTGCTTATTATTAATGCTGACTATAAGAAATGTAGTAAGAACTGAAGTTAGGATACAAACCTGTGAAACTATAAATAAATACTATTAAATAAGTATTGTATGTTTTTTCAAAATAAAGAATTCTTGCACTTGGGAAGTAGAGGCAGGAGATATGATGTTCAAGGTTATCCTCAGCTACATAGTGAGTTCAAGCCCAGCCTAGGCTACATCTCAAAAAGAGAGAAGGGGGTGGGGACTTAAACTGTAGTAGGTGAGTTCCTAAACTGAAATCAATATTCTGAAGGAAGGTGGCATGTACAACCACTGGTCCTCTCTTAAGCAGTTTAAACATTCAGGTCATATGGTTTTATCCTGGTACTGACTTGACAGGCTATATAAGAGATACCTCAGGAGGGACCTATTTTGGTCTGGTCACCACTGCATCCCTGCCGGTGATAGGTCCTAACATAACACAGATGTACATCAGACATTTATCTTTTTGAAAAAAAAAAAAAGACAATGACATAGTTGTCAGCCAAAAAGGATAACAATGCTCTGAATAGGTTGACTAAATTTAACTTTACATACAATGCAGATACTATGAATGCCTCCACAATATGAAAGCAATAGATAAGATATAAAGATAGTCAGGTGTGGCATTCCTTTGTAATCCCAGTACTCAGGAGACTAAGGCAGGAGGATGACAAGTAAACCAACCTGGGCTATACATTACTGTCTCAAAAAGACAAAACAAATAAACAAAAAGATAAAAATGATTGGAGGCATTCTAGGAAACTCACTATGACCTAACAGAGCATGATAATCATCTGAAAATGGCCTCCTTACATTAAATCTGTTTGGAATATTCTCATTGAATACGATCTCCATACTCTCTCTTCCTCCCTCTTTCTCTCTCTCTCCTCTCCCTTCTGTCCCCCTCCCTCTCTGTGTGTTCTTGGAAGTTGAACCCCCATCTCACACATACTAGATAAATGCTCTATTACTGAGCTACATCTCCAGCTTAGAACAGAATTTTTAACAATAGCTATTTCTGAATTATAGCTAAATTGAAGTATTTGGAAATGAAGTTGTAGTACTCAATGTTCTAATCTTTGTAAAAACAATCAATTATGGCTTTAGAAAACTTCCTGAAATAATTCACATTTGTTGGATGCTTACCTAGTATCACAGAGGTACCTAACTTTTTATATTTTTATTTATTTATTTATTTGCAAGAAGAGGATGGAGAGAGAGGAAATGGGTGTATCATTGCCATTGCAAACAAATTCTAGATGCATGCACCACTTTGTGCCTCTGGCTTTACATGTGTACTGAAGAATTGAACCAGGGCTGTCAGGCTTTGCTAGCAAGAAGCACATCTACCTGCTGAGAGCCATCTCTCTAGCTCTATTTTTTTGTTTGTTTGTTTTTCAAGGTAGGGTCTCACTCTAGCCCAGGCTGACATGGAACTCACTCTAGTCTCAGGGTAGTCTTGAACTCATGGGGATCCTCCTACCTCTGTCTCCCAAGTGCTGGGATTAAAGGTGTGTGCCACCATGCCTAGCTCCTAATGTTTTATACTTATTGTTTAGCCATCATTTAGTCCCTCACACTTCAGAAAAGGATACTGTTTCTGTTATCTTGGTTTCTTAACATGTGATTTTTTTATACTGTGATTAAAATAATACTGAGTAAAGAAATACACCACTCATGTTAAAATACATTCAGTAACTAGCACAGGGAAGAAAAAAAATTGCTACCCAATTTCTCTGGTTAATAAAACTGAATTAATTCTACTTGTCTCTCTTAACTCAGTACAAGAATCTCCAAAAGCAAGATTCTTTTTTCTTCTTCTTCTTAATGTTGTTGTTGTTATTAACAACATATTTCGTATGGATACATCATGTGTTAGTAGCCTGTTTTCCCTTGTCCCTGCCGCCATTCCATTGGGGACACTCCTCAGTGGGGTTGCAGGTATTCCCCAAGGGGTTGTGGTTTGGGGAGAGGGAATGACTCTGGGCATGATGTCTCAAGCTGAAACCACAGAGGAATTGGGGAGATAGCATGAATGCTGCTTCCGTGCTGAACCTGATAATCAGTGCCAGGATGTAGGAAACAGACCATGGGATAAGCAAGATTCTTTTTTAACTTTCCTTTTTCTTTATGTGGTGCTAGGGATCAAATCTAGAACCTCACACAGGAGATGGGCACTGAGACTCAGAAGGATTTCAGTTAAGGAAGGATGGCTTTAAAACATTTACTCAGTTATATTCATTGTTTTGTTACCTGAACTCTCAGCTTTGCAGCATCCATCTTCTTTCGGAACTCCTTCTGTAATTTTACCTTCAGAGCAACATCAGAAAGGTCCTTGTGCTCCAGCTCCTGCAGCTGCTTCTGCGTTTCTGTCAGTTCCACTTGTGCCTGCTCAGCTTCATGCTCCAGTCTTGTCACTTTGAGTGAATACTGTCTGCTCACTGTCTTTGCATTGTTACCTTCACAACAATATCAAGTAAAAATTATGTTTACAAAGTTAAAACATAAAAATCTTTACTCTAAAACTGTAGTTTGGCAGTCAACTTTTTTTTCTTTTGTCCCTGAGGTAGGATCTCCCTTTAGCCCAGCTGACCTGGAATTCACTATGTAGTCTCAGGCTGGCCTTGAATTCTACCTACCTCTGCCTCCCGAGAGCTGGGATGAAAGGCATGCACCATCACGCCTGGCCAACATTTAAGCTGTAGCATTAAAAACCCAGAGGTCCCAACATCCCTATCAAACAATACTTGCCATCAGGCCTCTTTTTTTAAAAAAAATTATTTATTTATGAGAGAGACAGAGACAGAGAGTGAGAGAGAATGGTTATACCAGGGCCTCCAGCCGCTACAAATAAACTCCAGATGCATGCACTTTGTGTACCTGGCTTTACATGGGGACTGAGGAATTGAACCCAGGCCAGCAGGCTTTGCAAGTAAGAACCTTTAACCACTGAACCGTCTCCCAGCCCCCACCAGGCATGTTAATGATTAGTTCCTTACTGTAGGCTTAGATCTGATTCCAGTTGAACTTTTTTCACTGGTTAATCTTTTGTGTTTGTTATTTTTTTCTTTTTTGGTGAGTGTGTGTGGCGTAGAGTGTGTATGGTATATGCATGTGTGTGTATAGCAGCACACACGTGGTGTCTTCCTTTATTGCTCTTTGTCTTATTTTCTTGAGGTGGGATCTCCACTGCATTGGAGCTGCTGTTTTTTCAGTCAGACTAGTTGAACAGCACGCTCAGCTCTACTCCTATCTCCACCTCCCTCGGCACTACGGTTACCACATGTGTGGGCATGCCCCATTTTTTCTGTGGGTACTAAGAATCAAACCTAGTCTTGATGCATGTGCAGCAAGCATTCTCACCTGCTAAACCATTCCCACCCCCAGAGTGTGTTAGTTTTGATCCTCTTAATCTGCAGTTGAAGTTGGCCAGTATAAAAATTCAGTTATGGGCTAGAGGGGTGGTTTAGTGGGTAAAGTGCTAGGCTGCTAAGCTAAAGGACCCAAGTTTGATTCCCCAGGACCCAAATAGGCCAGATGCACAAGGTGGCACATGCTCCTGGAGTTTGTTTGCAGTGGCTGAAGGCCCTGTTCACCAATTCTCTATCTATCTATCTATCTATCTATCTATCTATCTATCTATCTATCTACCTACCTCTCCCTGTCTCTCACTCTGCCTCTTTCTCTCTCAAATATACATAAGAATAAAATTTTAAATTTTTTTTAAAATCCAGTTATGGCTGAAGAGATAGCTCAGTTGTTAAGGCGCTTACCTGCACAGCCTTGAAAGAGTCAAACCAACACCATGACAGGCTTCAATAAGATATTTCCTAGCTAGGCCTAAGTTTCAATTTCTCAAGAAGCCTGAACTAAATTCTGGGAGAACAGAACAAAGAACAAGTCATTTCCTGGAAGGTTTCAGGGATGTCTAAGGCCATTCCCCCTTTCTTGGCCCCAGCCAATCAGAAGTAAAAGAATGTGAGATATGCTTACTGGCCACTTAACTGGCCACTTTAGGAAACTTTACCTTCCCTAGAGCCCCCCTCCCTTAGCCCCCTTAGCCTGTGCGCGTGGAATTATAATCAGTCAGGAGTGCACAAGTACTATATCATTCAAATTAGCCAATTATGTTAGAGGTCTTTGTTTAACTGTCTTTATAAGAGCCAGAGAGCTCATCTCGGGGTCACCATTTGGTGCAAATGGTGGACCCCCGCATGCTGGACTTCTCTGCACAATAAACGCTCTATGTTTTTACATGCTATATGAGTCTGAGTCTCCCTTCAGCGATTTTTGGACCTTAACAGCCTAAGGACCTAGGTTTGACTCCTCAGTACTCACATTAAAGTCAGATGCACAAGGTGGCACGTGCATCTGGAGTTCATTTACAGTGGCTAGAGGCCCTGGCATGTCCACTCTCTTTTTCTCTCTGTCTCTCTCTCAATCAAATAAATAAATAAATAATATTAGAGAAAAATAATTGTTATGATATCAGAAGTGATTTTGTCTTTTTGCTTATTACACTGTGGCTTCCAGCTATCCATGATCTTCTTGAACTTTTAAAAAAAAGTTATAGGACTTGCAGGTGAGATGACAGATTACAAATCTCACCAATGAGACCCAGGGAAAGAAAATTGTGAAAAAAAACATACAATAAGCTCCTCCTGCAAGAGAGGAGATCTGTAAACCAACTGATTAATGTAAGTCTAGGAGGACCTGCATGTCCCGCTAAATGAAATGGTATTGACCACCTGGAAGTGCATCTCCTCATATAGGCTGGCCCAGCTGGCAAGAGCAGGGAAAACCACCAGAAGTGCTTCTCCCAAATTCATCATTAGCCTTGAGGAATCAGAAGAGGAAGTGCAGGAGGTCGGGAGCCAACAAAGATCCTTGGAAACAACAGGCCTCCATCCTCCATTGGCGAACTCTGAGACTACAGCTGAAACCATGTGCTCTCACTCCCCTCCCTCACAGAACACTAGGTCAAGACAAGCCAAGAGTGCACCAAAGTGGAAACTAACTCCTCAGCTCGGCCCAGATTAGACAGACTCTCTCTCCAAAAGGTGACCAGTTCATAGGAGCAAAATATATTCAAATCTGGTTCAGTAGGTTTAAATTAGAAGTGTGAAGTCTACGTCCCCTATCAGTGCTACTTCCTACATAAAACATCACCAGGGAAGAAAGGAATTCAAAACCCAGCCCACCAAGGAAGAAATATAGACTGATGCAATTTTCAATTTAATATACATTTAGTATGCTTTGCTTTTTTGGTTGTATTTATGATTGACTTTATCATTTTTTAAATTTTTATGTATTAATTTGCAAGGAGAACTCTAAATACATGTGCCACTTTGTGCATCTTGGCTTTACATGGGTACTGGAGAATTAAACCAGAGCTGGCAAGCTTTGCAAGTGCCTTTAACCACTAAGCCATCTCTCCAGCCCAACTTTTGTCATTGGCATTGAAAGAGTCAAACCAACGCCATAACAGGCTTCAATAAGATATTTCCTAGTTAGGCCTAAGTTTCAATTTCTCAAGAAGCCTGAACTAAATTCTGAGAGAACAGAACAAAGAACAAGTCATTTCCTGGAAGGTTTCAGAGATGTTGTAAGGCCATTCCCCCCTTTTTGGCCCCAGCCAATCAGAAGTAAAAGAATGTGAGATATGCTTACTAGCTGCTTAATTGGAGACATTAGGACACCTTACCTTCCCTAGAGCCCCCCTCCCTTAGCCTGCACGTGAAATTATAACCAGTCAAGAGTGCACAAGTACGCCGGGCGTGGTGGCGCATGCTTTTAATCCCAGCACTCGGGAGGCAGAGGTAGGAGGATCGCTGAGAGTTCGAGGCCACCCTGAGACTACATAGTTAATTCCAGGTCAGCCTGGACCAGAGTGAGACCCTACCTCGCAAAACCAAAAAAAAAAAAAAAAGAGTGCACAAGTACTATATCATTCAAATTAGCCAATTTTGTTAGAGGTCTTTGTTTAGCTGTCCTTAAAAAGAGCCAGCGAGCTCTTCCCGGAGTTGCCATTTAGTGCAAATGGTGGACCCCCGCATGCTGGACTTCTCTGCACAATAAACACTCTATGTTTTTACATGCTATATGAGTCTGAGTCTCCCTTCAGCGATTTTCAGACCCTAACATTTGGTGCATGGGCTGGGAAATGTTGAGGACCCCAGACTCAATAGTGGAGCATTCTAGGGGGACTGTTGGTTCTCCGCCCATCGGTGAGTGGGTGAGTGATGTGCCTGCTATAGGCCTGTGTGTAACTAGTCTGCCTGTCAGCTTCTAACAGGTCTGGAGTCCAGACTCAATCTGGAGGCCCACGGAGGTAAGGCTGATGAGCCGCATATTACCTCAGGGCCAGGGTTTCAGAGGACACTCTAGACCCCCGTCTGGCAGAGCTAGGCTCCAATCTGAATTTAGTGCTGCTGGAAAACAATGGGTCACACCCATGTGGTTGAGCTCGCTTGCGGGAAAGGCTGCCATCTGCAGCTTTTTGGTTTCTTTTTCATTTCCCGGGAAGTCTGTTCTTGTGTCTGTGTGTCTGTGTCTATTTTGTTTTCATTTACTTGTTAGTGAGATACTTGTAAGCAGTCATGGGGCAGACCACAAGTTCTACTCCACTGGACTTGGTTCTGATCCATTTTAAGGACTTCCAACATATGGCAGAAAGTCTAGGCTTAATAGTACGATCAGGAAAACTAACCATCTTTTGCAGGAATGAGTGGCCAACTTTCAATGTGGGATGGCCGGAAGGGGGGACTTTGCATCTCCCCACTATCTACAGAGTTAAGGATATTGTGTATGGGAGCCCTGGCCACCCTGACCAGGTTTTCTACATCACAGTCTGGCAATGCTTGGTGGAGAGCCCCCTCCCCCCCCACTGGCTAAGTCCCTTTTTGCTACCAACACCTGCGGTCCTATCTATAAGGGAGTCAGGGCCACTAAAGGACCATAAACCGGCAGTCCTGTCCCCCTCTGTTCCTGAAGAAGAACTGTACCCACCTCCCTATGTGCCTTCCCCTGAACCCAGCAAACCTGCTGCAACAGGCCGCCCGGCAAGTCCTCCCCACACAGGGGCCCGTACCACAAGGCAGGAGGATTCTACAACAATTGCATTGCCTTTGTGAGCTATGGGCCCTCCCAGTCCTGGCAGATAGCAACTCATGACTTACATTCCCTTTTCCACTAGTGATCTTTACAATTGGAAAATGCGAAACCCAAAGTTTTCTGATAAGCCTTCAGCCCTGTTAGATCTACTAGATTCCATAATGATAACCCACCAACCCACTTGGGATGACTGACAACAGCTTTTACAGGTTCTCTTCACTACGGAGGAAAGGGAACGAATTCTGGTGTCTGCTTGCAAACTGGTCCTGGGAGCTGACAGCCTGTAACCACCCTGGCAGAACTACACAATGCTTTCCCTTTAAGCCGCACAGGTTGGGACCCCAATGATGATGTAGGTAAGGAGAGACTAAAGTCTTACTGCCAGCTTCTAATGGGGGGGGGGTCTCTGAGGGGCCACAAGAAAGCCCACAAATTTGTCTAAGGTAGGACAGGTTATACAAGGTAAGGAGGAAAGCCCAGGGGCCTTTCTAGAGAGACTGCTGGAAGCATACCGGACCTACACACCCTTGGACCCAGAGGCCAGGGAAAACCAGTCCGCAATTAACATGGCATTTGTCAATCAAGCCGCTCCAGACATCTGAAGAAAACTCCAATGACTGGATGGTTTCATGGGTAAGCAAATGTCTGAGTT
Organism: Orientallactaga sibirica; assembly: GCA_036365145.1. Classification (NCBI taxonomy): domain Eukaryota; kingdom Metazoa; phylum Chordata; class Mammalia; order Rodentia; family Dipodidae; genus Orientallactaga; species Orientallactaga sibirica. Next base: position 5,888,879 of record JAEOAD010000888.1, read on the forward strand.
AGTGGCCATAGCAGAAAAGGTCTTTAACAATAGGGAGACACCAGAAGATAATAAGACAAAGGGGCTAGCTAAAATATTGTTGGCCGCCACAGGGAAGTCTGACCAGGGAGAATTAAAGGCTTTAGTTTTTGGGAAAGGCAGAAACAAACCAACTACATGGCCAAAAGGGAAAAACAGCACCACCCCAACTCCAGAAGGACCAATGTGCTTATTGTAAGGAGACAGGACATTGGAAAAATGAATGTCCCCAGAGGCCAAAGGATAAAAATAAAGCCCCTAAAGTTCTGGAGATTGGAGAGCTCAATGATTGAGGATGTTGGGGCTCACGTCCCTCCATGAGCCCTGGGTAACCCTAAAGGTGGAGGGGAAGCCAGTGGCTTTCTAGTTGATACTGGGGCTTCAACATTCAATTTTAAAACAACCTATGGGGCCCTTGTCCACTAACAGAACATGGGTCCAAGAAGCCACTGGAACCAACCAATATTCATGGACTACCTGAAGAGAGGTAGACTTAGGAATGGGACAGGTAACCCATTCATTCATGGTCATCCCTGGGTGCCCCTACCCACTCCTGGGGCTAGACCTCTTAACCAAAATGGGAGCACATTTTATTTTAGCCCTGGGGGTCAAAGTTTTTAATCAGAAGGGCCCTGTACATGTATTGACTATAGCTTTTGAGGAAGAATATAAGATCTACACATCCCCATCACAGGGCCTTCCTGAAAGCCCATATCTGAGAAAGTTATGGGATGAAATTCCAGGTGTCTGAGCAGAAAGGAACCAGACTGGACTGGCTAAACATCAGGCCCCAATTGTAGTCTAGCTCCGAGCAAATGCCAGTCCATCAGGGTTCACCAATATCCAGTGCCCCAAGAGGCCAAGCTCGGTATAACACTACCTGTGAACCGACTTTGGGAACAAGGGATATTGGTCCCCTGTCAGTCTGCCTGGAATACTCCCCTCCTGCCAGTAAAGAAGCCCAACTCTAATGACTACCAACATGTGCAGGACTTAAGAGAAATTAATAAATGGGTGGAGAACATTCACCCCACAGTGCCAAATCCGTACACTCTGCTGGTGCTCTACCACCTGAGAGCAATGTGTACACGGTACTGGACCTGAAGGGCGCATTCTTCAGCCTACCACTGGCCCCAGACAGTCAGCCCCTATTTGCCTTTGAATGGAGTGATCCAGAATGTGGATTCAATGGACAGCTGACATGGACAAGATTACCTCAAGGATTCAAGAACTCTCCACTATCTTTGATGAGGCACTTCATGAAGACCTGGGTGAGTACCACAGAACCCACCCCCAAAAAACCCTCCTGCAGTATGTTGATGACCTCCTCATAGTGGCCCCAGATGAAGAAGCTTGCTGTTCAGCCACAGAAACTCTACTGAGAACTGGACTGCATGGGGTATTGTGCGTCTCAGCCAAGAAGGCTCAACTTTGTGTAAAAAAGGAGGCAGCGTATTTTGGGTACATGCTCAAGGGGAACAATGCTTGTCCCAAGCCTGAAAAGAGACAATCCTCAACATCCCCTCCCCAAGTCCTGACAGCAGATTCATGAATTTTTGGGTCATCAGGATTTTGAAGACCCTGGACACCATGTTTTACAGAGATTGCCAAGCCTCTTTACAAGGCAACCCGAGGAAATGAGAATTCCCTAGAATGGATCCCTGAGATGGAAAAGACCTTCCTCCAACCAAAGGAGGCTCTTCTAAAAAGCTACCAGATATACACAAGCCCTTTCATCTATAGTGGATGAAAGTAAGGGCATAGCTAAAGGAGTACTGACTCAGACCCTTGGCACCTGGAAAATACCAATTGCATATCTGTCAAAGAAATTGGATCCAGTGGCAATGGGATGGCCACCATGCCTTGGAATAATTGCTGCCACTGCCCTGTCAGTTAAAGACTCAGATAAATTGATGTGGGGCCAGACTGAAAGTGACCACTCCCCATGCCATTGAAGGAATACTAAAACAACCCCAGACAGATGGCTAACGAAGGCCAGACTGACTCATTACCAGGCTCTTTTCCTCAACCCACCCCAAATTCAGTTTACTGCCAGCCAGGCCCTCAACTCTGCCACTCTACTGCCAGACCTGGATCTGGACAGTCCCATGCATGACTGCTCAGAAATTCTGAGCAGTATACAAGGGACTCAGCCCGACCTCAAGGACGTTCCTCTAAAGGAAGCAGAACTAACCTGGTATACAGATGGTAGCAGCTTCCTCAAGGATGGAGTCCGGTATGCAGGGGCCATGGTGACAACAGAAGAAACAACTGTGTGGGCGGGAGCCCTTCCACCAGGTACATCCACCCAAAGGGCTGAATTAATATCCCTAACCAAGGCCTTACAACTAGGCCAAGGGAAAAGACTTAATATTTATACTGACAGCCAATATGCATTTGCAACTGTACATGTACATGGGCCGTTTGATAAAGAAAGGGGACTACTGACAGCTGAGGGGGAAACAATTAAAAATAAGCAGGAAATTTTGGATCTTGAACTATATATCTACCAAGGAAGTAGAAATCATACATTGTCCTGGGCACCAAAAGGAGAAGAACCCACTTCCAGAGGGAACAATAGGGCTGACCAAGTGGCACAAGAGGCAGCCATCCAGGTCTCTACCACCTTAATGGCAAGACCAACCCCAATGGTGGAACCAACTTTGCCAGAGACATCAAACTATACTGACTCGGAATTACAGAAAATTAGGACCCATTCAACAATCTATAAGGAACAAGGATGGTATAAAACTCCAGATGGAAGGATCATCCTTCCTTCTGACTTTGCTGTCCAAATCATTGGACAAATACACCTGAGCACCCACTTAGGTCAAAACAAGATTGAAGACTTACTCAGACAGGCCCATCTTAAAGTTTTTGATTTAAGACAAAAGACTGCTGGAAGCCATAAGCCCCGATACCATGCCTGTCGCCTAGTAAAAACAAAGAGTGGAACTTCCCAGGTCAGGAACTAGGGAAAGAGGAACTCGACCTGGAGTAAATTGGGAGGTTGACTTCACAGAGGTAAAACCTGGTTTATATGGATATAAGTATTTATTGGTGTTTATAGACACTTTTTCAGGATGGACTGAGGTTTTTCAAATAAAAATGAGACTGCCACTACTATGGCTAAGAAGTTACTAAATGACATCATTCCAAGGTATGGCTTACACCTGTTATTTTGGGATCAGATAACAGACCAGCTTTCATCTCAAATGTAACATAGGCTATAGTCAAAATCGTGGGGACCAATTGGAAACTTTATTGTGTATAACATCCCCAGAGTTCAGGGAAAGTAGAGAAGATGAATCAGACCTTAAAGGAGACTTTGACTAAATTAACCCTTGAAACTGGTGGTGACTGGGTCTCTCCTTTCCTTTTGACTTTTTGTGTGCAAAATTCCCCTTATACTATGGGTTTGACTCCCTTTGAGATTATGTATGCAAGACCTACCCCTCTGTTGCCCAATATAAAAGCAGAATTGTTAACTGAATTTGATGATGAGAGGTTTCTCTCCTCCTTACAAGCTTTGTTTCAGGTGCAAGAGCACCTCTGGCCACAATTGCAGGCCATCTATGACAAGACTCCACCACCCATACCTCATAGATTTGAGCCAGGAGACCTGGTCTTCATCAAGAGACATCGAAAAGAGACCCTCAAACCCAGCTGGAAAGGACCCCACACCATGATCCTGACCACTCCACTGGCCACATTAGGAAACCTTCCCTTCCCTAGAGCCCCCCCCTCCCTTAGCCTCCCTTAGCTCGCACATGCATGAAATTATAACCAGTCAAGAGTGCACAAGTATTATATCATTCAAATTAGCCAATTATGTTAGAGGATTTTGTTTAGCTGTCCTTAAAAAGAGCCCATGAGCTCTTCCCGGAGTCACCATTTAGTGGAAATGGTGGACCCCGCATGCTGGACTTCTCTGCACAATAAACGCTCTATGTTTTTACATGCTATATGAGTCTGAGTCTCCCTTCAGCGATTTTTGGACCCTAACATTTGGTGCATTGGCCGGGAAATGCTGAGGACCCCAGACTCAATAGCGGAGCATTCTAGGGGACTGTTGATTAGTGAGTGGAGTGGGCTATAGGTCTGTGTTTAACTAGTCTGCTTGTCAGCTTCTAACAGGTCTGGAGTCCAGACTCAATCTGGAGGCCCACGGAGGTAAGGCTGACGAGCCACATATTACCTCATATTACCTTATTTCAGAGGACATGCCAGACCCCCGTCTGGCGGAGCTAGGTTCCTCACTGTCAGAGCCAGAAGGCTCTGATCTGAATTTAGTGCTGCTGGAAAACAACGGGTTGCAACCGTCTTGTGGAGCTTGCTTGCGAGAAAGGCTACCATCCACAGCTTTTCGGTTTCTTTTTCGTTTCCCAGGAAGTCTGTTCTTGTGTCTGTGTGTCTGTGTCTATTTTGTTTTCATTTACTTGTTGGTGAGATACTTGTAAGCAGTCATGGGGCAGACCACAAGTTCTACTCCACTGGACTTGGTTCTGATCCATTTTAAGGACTTCCAACATATGGCAGAAAGTCTAGGCTTAATAGTACGAGCAGGAAAACTAACCATCTTTGGCAGGAACGAATGGCCAACTTTCAACATGGGATGGCCAGAAGGGGGGACATTCCATCTCCCCACTATTTACAGAGTTAAGGATATTGTGTATGGGAGCCCTGGGCACCCTGATCAGGTTCCCTACATCATGGTCTGGCAATGCTTGGTGGAGAGCGCCCCCTACTGGCTAAGTCCCTTTTTGCTACCAATGCCTGTGGTCCTATCTGTAAGGGAGTCAGGGCCACCAAAGGACCATAAACCGGCAGTCCTGCCCCCCTCTGTTCCTGAAGAAGATCTGTACCCACCTCCCTACGTGCCTTCCCCTGCACCAGAACCCATGCAACAGGCCGCCCGACAAGTCCTCCCCACATGTGGGCCCGTACTGAAAGGCAGGCGGATTCCACAACAATTGCATTGCCTTTGTGAGCTATGGGCCCTCCCAGTCCTGGCAGACAGCAACTCATGACTTACATTCCCTTTTCCACTAGTGATCTTTATAATTGGAAAATGCAAAACCCAAAGTTTTCTGATAAGCCTTCAGCCCTGTTAGATCTGCTAGATTCCATAATGATAACCCACCAACCCACTTGGGATGATTGCCAACAGCTTTTACAGGTTCTCTTCACTACGGAGGAAAGGGAACAAATTCTGGTGGCTGCTCGCAAACTGGTCCTGGGAGCCGACAGATAGCCTGCAACCACCCTGGCAGAACTAAACAATGCTTTCCCTTTAAGCCGCCCAAACTGGGACCACAATGATGATGTAAGTAAGGAGAGTTACTAAAGTATTACCACCAGCTTCTAATGGGGGGGGGGTCTCTGAGGGGCCACAAGAAAGTCCACAAATTTGTCTAAGGTAGGACAGGTTATACAAGGTAAGGAGGAAAGCCCAGGGGCATTTCTAGAGAGACTGCTGGAAGCATACCGGACCTACACACCCTTGGACCCAGAGGCCAGGGAAAACCAGTCTGCAATTAACATGGCATTTGTCAATCAAGCCGCTCCAGACATCTGAAGAAAACTCCAATGACTGGATGGTTTCATGGGTAAGCAAATGTCTGAGTTAGTGGCCATAGCAGAAAAGGCCTTTAACAATAGGGAGACACCAGAAAATAAGCAAAGGGGCTAGCTAAAATATTGTTGGCCGCCACAGGGAAGTCTGACCAGGGAGAATTAAAGGCTTTAGTTTTTGGGAAAGGCAGAAACAAACCAACTACATGGCCAAAAGGGGAAAAACAGCACCACCCCCAACTCCAGAAGGACCAATGTGCTTATTGTAAGGAGACAGGACATTGGACAAATGAATGTCCCCAGAGGCCAAAGGATAAAAATAAAGCCCCTAAAGTTCTGGAGATTGGAGAGCTCAATGATTGAGGATGTTGGGGCTCACGTCCCCTCCATGAGCCCTGGGTAACCCTAAAGGTGGAGGGGAAGCCAGTGGCTTTCCTAGTCAATACTGGGGCTTAACATTCAATTTTAAAACAACCTATGGGACCCTTGTCCACTAAAAGAACATGGGTCCAAGGAGCCACTGGAACCAACCAATATTCATGGACTACCCGAAGAGAGGTGGACTTAGGAATGGGACAGGTAACCCATTCATTCATGGTCATCCCTGGATGCCCCTACCCACTCCTGGGGCTAGACCTCTTAACCAAAATGGGAGCACATTTTCATTTTAGCCCTGAGGGGGTCAAAGTTTTTAATCAGAAGGGCCCTGTGCATGTATTGACTGTAGCTGTGGAGGAAGAATATAAGCTCTACACATCCCCATCACAGGGCCTTCCTGAAAGCCCGTATCTGAGAAAGTTATGAGGCGAAATTCCAGGTGTCTGGGTAGAGAGGAACCAGACTGGACTGGCTAAACATCAGGCCCCAATTGTAGTCCAGCTCCAAGAAAATGCCAGTCCCATCAGGGTTTGCCAATATCCAATGCCCCAAGAGGCTAAGCTCAGTATAACGCCACAAGTGAACCAACTTTGGGAACAAGGGATATTGGTCCCCTGTCAGTCTGCCTGGAATACTCCCCTCCTGCCAGTAAAGAAGCGCAACTCTAATGACGACCTACATGTGCAGGACTTAAGAGACATTAATAAATGGGTGGAGAACATTCACCCCACAGTGCCAAATCCGTACACTCTGCTGAGTGCTCTACCACCTGAGAGCAATGTGTACACGGTACTGGACATGAAGGACGCATTCTTCAGCCTACCACTGGCCCCAGACAATCAGCCCCTATTTGCCTTTGAATGGAGTGATCCAGAACGTGGATTCAATGGACAGCTGACATGGACAAGATTGCCTCAAGGATTCAAGAACTCTCACACTATCTTTGATGAGGCACTTCGTGAAGACCTGGGTGAGTACCGCAGAACCCACCCCCAAATAACCCTCCTGCAGTATGTTAATGACCTCCTCATAATGGCCCCAGATGAAGAAGCTTGCTGTTCAGCCACAGAAACTCTACTGTGAGAACTGGACTGCGTGGGGTATTGCGTCTCAGCCAAGAAGGCTCAACTTTGTCAAAAGGAGGTAACGTATTTGGGGTACATACTCAAGGGGGGACAACACTTGTCCCAAGCCCGAAAAGAGACAATCCTCAACATCCCCTCCCCCAAGTCCTGATGGCAGATTCGTGAATTTTTGGGTCATCAGGATTTTGAAGACTCTGGACACCATGTTTTACAGAGAATGCCAAGCCTCTTTAAGAGGCAACCCGAGGAAATGAGAGTTCCCTAGAATGGATCCCTGAGATGGAAAAGACCTTCCTCCAACTAAAGGAGGCTCTTCTAAAGGCCCCAGCACTGACTCTACCAGATATACACAAGCCCTTTCATCTATACAGGATGAAAGTAAGGGCATAGCTAAAGGAGTACTGACTCAGACCCTCGGCGCCTGGAAAATACCAATTGCATATCTGTCAAAGAAATTGGATCCAGTGGCAATGGGATGGCCACCATGCCTCCGAATAATTGCTGCCACTGCCCTGTCAGTTAAAGACTCAGATAAATTGACTTGGGGCCAGACTCCCCATGCCATTGAAGGAATACTAAAACAACCCCCAGACAGATGGCTAACGAATGCCAGACTGACTCATTACCAGGCTCTTCTCTTCAACCCACCCCAAATTCAGTTTACTGCCAGCCAGGCCCCCAACCCTGCCACCCTACTGCCAGACCCGGATCTATACAGTCCCATGCATGACTGCATAGAAATTCTGAGCAGTATACAAGGGACTCAGCCCGACCTCAAGGACGTTCCCCTTAAGGAAGCAGAACTAACTTGGTATACAGACGGTAGCAGCTTCCTCAAGGATGGAGTCCGGTATGCAGGGGCCATGGTGACAACAGAAGAAACAACTGTGTGGGCGGGAGCCCTTCCACCAGGTACATCCACCCAAAGCGATGAATTAATAGCCCTAACCAAGGCCTTACAACTAGGCCAAGGGAAAAGACTTAATATTTATACTGACAGCCAATATGCACTTGCAACTGTACATGTACATGGGCCATTGATAAAGAAAGGGGACTATTGACAGCTGAGGGGGAAACTATTAAAAATAAGCAGGAAATTTTGGATCTTGTACAAGCTATATATCTACCCAGGGAAGTAGCAATCATACATTGTCCTGGGCATCAAAAAGGACAGGAACCCACTTCCAGAGGGAACAATAGGGCTGACCAAGTGGCACGAGAGGCAGCCCTCCAGGTCATTACCACCTTAATGACAAGACTGCCCCTGATGGTGGAACCAACTTTGCCAGAGACACCAAACTATACTGACTCGGAATTACAGAAAATTAGGACCCATTCAACAACCTATAAGGAACAAGGATGGTATAAAACTCCAGATGGAAGGATCATCCTTCCTTCTGACTTTGCTGTCCAACTCATTGGACAAATACACCGGAGCACCCACTTAGGTCAAAACAAGATTGAAGACTTACTCAGACGGGCCCATCTTAAAGATTTTGATTTAAGACAAAAGACTGCTGAAGCCAAGCCCCATGCCACGCCTGTCGCCTAGTAAAAACAAAGAGTGGAACTTCCCAGATGGGAACCAGGGAAAGAGGAACTCGACCGGAGTAAATTGGGAGGTTGACTTCACAGAGGTAAAACCTGGTTTATATGGATATAAGTATTTACTGGTGTTTATAGACACTTTTTCGGGTTGGACTGAGGTTTTACCAAATAAAAATGAGACTGCCACTACTATAGCTAAGAAGTTACTAAATGACATCATTCCAAGGTATGGCTTACCTGTTATTTTGGGATCAGATAACAGACCGGCTTTCATCTCAAATGTAACACAGACTGTGTCAAAATCACGGGGACCAATTGGAAACTTCATTGTGTATAACATCCCCAGAGTTCAGGGCAAGTAGAGAAGATGAATCGGACCTTAAAGGAGACTTTGACTAAATTAACCCTTGAAACTGGTGGTGACTGGGTGTCTCTCCTTTCTTTTGCCTTTTTTGTGTGCAAAATTCCCCTTATACTATGGGTTTGACTCCCTTTGAGATTATGTATGCAAGACCTACCCCTCTGTTGCCCAATATAAAAGCAGAATTGTTAACTGAATTTGATGAGAGGTTTCTCTCCTCCTTACAAGCTTTGTTTCAGGTGCAAGAGCTCCTCTGGCCACAATTGCAAGCCATCTATGACGAGACTCCGCCACCCACACCTCATAGATTTGAGCCAGGAGACCAGATCTTCATCAAGAGACATCGAAGAGACCTTCGAACCCAGCTGGAAAGGACCCCACACCATGATCCTGACCACTTCAGCTGCAATCAAGGTGGACGGCGTGCCATCTTGGATACATCACTCCCATGTGAAACCTGCGGATCCACCCCTAGACTCTAACGACAACATCCCAGAGGAGAGACCAGAAGTGTGGGGAGCAGAACAAAGAACCAAGTCATTTCCTGGAAGGTTTCAGAGATGTCGTAGGCCATTCAGCCCTTTTGGGGGGGAATAAAACAATGTGAAATATGCTTACTAACTGCTTAACTGGCCACATTAGGAAACCTTCCCTTCCCTAGAGCACCCCTCCCTTAGCCTCCCTTAGCTTGCATGCATGAAATTATAACCAGTCAAGAGTGCACAAGTGCTATATCGTTCAAATTAGCCAATTATGTTAGAGGACTTTGTTTGGCTGTACTTAAAAAGAGCCTGCGAGCTCTTCCCGGAGTCACCATTTAGTGTAAATGGTGGAACCCGCATGCTGGACTTCTCTGCACAATAAACGCTCTATGTTTTTACGTGCTATATGAGTCTGAGTCTCCCTTCAGCGATTTTTGGACCCTAACAGGTATTACCTTATAGTGTCTATTTTTTAAACTGAACTCTTCCACATATATCTCATAATGTTTTGCTTTTTGCTTTGTATATTGCTCAAGTTTTAGGACTGTTTTTTATGTTTCTCCACCCAATCTACAATTGGGTACTCTCTATGACTCTTCCCATGCACAACATATATTCTAATCTCTTACTTTTCCTTTCTTTCTTTCCCTTTCTTCTTTCCTTCTTTCTTTTCGTGGTTTTTTGAGGTACAGTCTCACTCTCTAGCCCAGGCTGACCCAGAATTCATTATTGAACTCACAGTGTGTGCCCGGCTTCTTTCTTATCCCTCCCTCTTTTTTTTTTTTTTTTTTTTTTTTTTTGGTTTTTCAAGGTAGGGTAGGGTCTCACTCAGTCCAGGCTGACCTGGAATTCACTATGTAGTCTCAGGCTGGCCTTGAACTCATGGCAATCCTCCTACCTCTGCCTCCTGAGTGCTGGGATTAAAGGCATGGGCCACCACACCTGGCTTATACCTTCCTCTTTATGTCTCATAACTGAAACCTTCCATAGTTTTAGTTTTAGGTTGTTTTTGTTGTTGTTGTTTGTTTTCAAGGTAGGGTCTCATGCCAGCCCAGGCTGACCTGGAACTTACTCTGTAGTCTCAGGGTGGCCTCAAACTCACAGCAATCCTCCTATCTCTGCCTCCCAAGTGCTGGGATTAAAGGCATGCAACACCATGCCCGGCTCCTTCCATAGCTTTAAACAACAACCTCTAAAATCTGTGGGCCCAAACACTATCCAAACTTTCCCTTCCCACATATGTTTCCCACCTTGATATTTTCAAAGTTAATCTAACACCAGTCTTTGTCCTTATCCAACCCTCCATCTTCTAATCCTACTACCTGAAATCCAAGTATACTCCCCACAATCTTTGTTTATGTTCAAACAATTATTGACATCAAAAGGATCACATTCTGGTTAGAGTTGAAAGACCTGAATGCAGTAATAACTATGGACTGTGAGGTTTGGCTTACGAGGGTGAGAAAGAGCTGTGCCTAGACTGGGCCACAAGCAATTTGTTTGAGAGGCTTGTTGTGGTAATTTGATAGATGGTCCCCAATATATTCAGTGTATTGTTTGTGGTTTGGATATGCAGCCACCTGTCTGGAGGAGATGTAGTGGTGGGTTTGAAATTCCAGTCTAAAAGATATGCAAAGTGTGCCTAGCTGGCGTTCCTTAAGTGTGCTGTGTGATTGTGGCTTTTGGCTTGTGACTTCTCTCTCTCTCTCTCTGCTTGGACCTGTGAAAGCAGGGCCAGCTTCTTCTGCTATTATGGAACTTCCTCTGGATCTTTAAGCTTCAATAAATACCCCTTCTCCATAATTGTGCCTGATCTGGAAGTTCATCTCAGCAAATCTGAAGCTCCCTGCTACAGAAATTGGTACCAGAATGTGGGATGAGATGAGCCTGACCATGTGAATTTTGTTCTTTTCAAACTTTTCTTTTGGAGCAATGGGCATGGACTTGGTGCTTGCAACTGAAGATGCCTTCTGGAGCAGTAAGCCAAGTATTATGGACTATTCTGATGAGAGTTTGAGAATGCTAAGTGCAGACAGTATTGAACTTCGAGGCTTGGCTTATGAGTTTTCTAAGGGGAAGGAAAGACTGCAGAGGACTTTCTTGGAACTGGGATACTGGCACAAGGAATGGCTGCATTCTGCTGCCCAGTCCCAGAGAGTCTGATCAAGGTTAAATCTATAATGGACTGATGTGCTTGGATAAAGATCTAGGACTGAGAGATACAAAATATTTTTTTAAAATATTTTATTTTTATTTATTTGTGAGAGGGAAAGAGGCAGAGCGAAAGAGAGAGAGAGAGAATGGGAGTGCCAGGTCTTTCAGCCACTGCAAATGAACTCCAGATGTGTGCGCCTCCTTATGTATCTGGCTTATGTAGGTCTTGGGGAATCGAACTGAGGCCCTTTGGCTTTGCAGGCAAGCACCTTGACTGCTAAGCCATCTCTCCAGCCTGAGATTCAAGATTTTAAGTTGGAAAATCTCAAGCAAGGAATCTGCTTTACAAGGTTATGATTTATTTTGTCCCTGAATTAAGAATATGGCTGTGTCCTGCACACCTGGTATTAGTTTTAGAAGCATGAAAAATTCATGAAGTGGGTCAAGAAGTGCACACGGTTCTAGGAGCCACTGATGAGATGCAGCATGAGGTGGGACATGATGACCCTGATAGGCTGGAAGAGCCTTTGGAAGATGGACTGTGGTTTTCATGGAGATCTAAAGATGTTTTGGATATACCAGAGCTGTGCAAGGGCTACCATGGAGGCTTTTATTTAGTGATGGAAGTTTTCCCTGGCTACTCAACCCACCTGGAGGGGTGGAATTGGAAAATTCAGAGACTGCCAGTCACTGGACTTGAAATGCAGAAGTTTGATGGTTGTTGAGTTTTCATTGTTCTAGTCTCTCCTTGATATGCCTTATACCAGTTGAAAATGTTTACTCTGTGCCTTTATATGTTGAAAGTCTGTAATTTGTTTGATTTTATAGGACTTACAGCTAATAGAAAATCTTAAATACCAGAAGAGACTTGGGATTTTGGAACTATCTTAAAATTGTCAAGACTTTGGAGACCTTTGAAATTGGACTGAATACAGTTTACAAAGTGTGATGGTTTTGAATCTATTGGGGGCCAGGGGTGGAATTTGGTAGTTTGAATAGATGGCCCCCAATATATTCAGTGTCCTATTAGTTTGCAGTTTGGATCTTCAACTGGAGGAGGTGTGGTGGTGGGGTTGAAATTCCAATCTAAAGATATGCAAAGTGTGAAGAGCCGGGTGTGATGGCACATGCCTTTAATCCCAGCACTCGGGAGGCAGAGGTAGGAGGATTGCCATGAGTTCAAGGCCACCCTGAGACTACATAGTTAATTCCAGGTCAGCCTGGGCCAGAGTGAGACCCTACCTCGAAAAACCAAAACAAACAAACAAATAAATATATGCAAAGTGTGCCTAGCTGGAGTTCCTGAAGTGTGCTGTGTGGTTGTGACTTTTGGCTTATGGCTTCTCTCTATCTGCATGGACCTGTGGAAGCAGGGCCAGCTTCTTCTGCTATGATGGAACTTCCTCTGGATCTATAAGCTTCAATAACTATCCCTTCCTCCATAACTGTGTCTGTCTGGAAGTTCATCTCAGTGAACTTGAAGCTGCCTGCTACACTTGCTGTTATTCTTGTGTCCTGAGAATTTGTGCAGGGTTACATTGTGTAGAAATGGACTGGTGTGAGCAGAAAAAAAATCATTGGGCTGAAACTTTTGCCCATTCAGTTTCAATTATATAGGGCTTACAAGCACTGAGATTGGGTCAGCTGACCTGCATTGGGACAACAGAAAAAATGCAGTCTGTTGAAGGGGCATAAATGCTGAAGATGTGTCCTGTTCTTCAAAGTCTGCTTTATTCCCCCAAGATTAACAAATTGGCATCCTACCTGGCATTATGGAGTATAACAAATACAGGAAAGAGAGGGTCATTGAACTCGCAACATGGTCTTGTGTTTTAGAAATGGCCATGGGCCATGTGAGGCAGGATTGTCTGCATGGAGACCTGATGGAGCCATGAGGATAAACCATGGGTTGCAGTGGAGACCCAGTGGAAATTCCAGGACCATAAGATGGCTGCTAAGGAGAGCTGCTGGCCCCAGATGAAGTTTTCCAGGACTGTGAGTAGCCTAGCTGGAGGGGCAGAATTGGAACTACAGAGACCTGTTGGTGGTTGGAATTATTGGTCTTGGAGATTTGTCACTGGCGAGATTTGTTGGACTTGGAGCTACAGAGTTTGAAGTTTGCCCCGTTTGAATCTTGTACTGGTTGAATGTTTCTTTGCTATGCCTAATGCCATCTTTTGCAGTGTGAATGTTTATTCTGTGCCATTATGGTTTTTTGATTTTTGGTATTATGGCTCAGACTATAGGGATGTTTGAACATAATTAGGATTGACAAAAACTATGGGGACTTAAAGTTGGATGAATGCATTGCATTTTACATCATGTATGGCTACATTTTATGGGGGCCGGGGTGGAATGTGGTGGCTTCCTTCAGGTGTCCCCCATAAACTTAGGTATTCTGAATGCTAGGTTCCCAGCTGATGGAGATTTGGTAACTAATGCCTTCTGGAGGCAGTACTGTTGGGAGCAGGCTTATGTGTTAATACCCATAGCCATTTTCCCCTTGCCAGTGTTTGGCACACTCTCCTGTTACTGTGGTCTATCTGTTGTTAGCCAGGAGGTGATGTCCTTCCTTTCTCTGCTCACGCCATCATGGAACTTTCCCTCAAGCCTATAAACCAAAATAAACCCTTTTTTTTTCTCACATGCTGCTCTTGGTCAGGTGATTTCTACCACAATGTGAATATGACTGCAACATTTTTTAAAGCTCTATGCACAAACTGGTGCATGCATTTGCAGTTCATTTGCGGTGGCAGTAGGCCCTGGTACACCCATACACACACACACACACACACACACACACACACACACACTTTCTCCACAAATATTTTTTAAAATATTATTTATTTATTTAAGAGAGTGAAAGGCAGAGAGACAGAGAGCACACAACAAAAAGAGGTAGAATGAGGTGCACCAGGGCCTCCAGCCACTGCAAACGAACTTCAGATGCATGTGCCTCCTTATGCATCTGGCTTATGTAGGTCCTGGGGAATCAAACCAGGGTCCTTTGGCTTCGCAGACAAGCGCCTTAACTGCTAAGCCATCTCTCTAGCCCACAAATAAATATTATAAAAAAGAAAAAGAAGCTGGGTGTGGTGTGCACACCTTTAACCCCAGCACTCAGGAGGCACAGATAGGAGGATTGCTATGCATTTGAGGCTATCCTGAGACTACATAGTGAGTTCCAGGTCAGCCTGGACTGGAGTGAGACCCTACCTCGAAAATAAAAAAATAAAAAGAAAGAAGAAAGAAAGAAAGAAAGAGATTAGAGATATCACAAATAAATAATTTAATACTCTACAGTAAGGCCTTGGAAAAAGAACAATTGTAACCAAAAATTAGTTGATGGAAAGAAATAATGAGGATCAGGGCAGAAATTGATGAAATTGAAAGACACCCCCCCAAAAAAAAAGAATGAATAAAAAAAGGGCTGGTCCTTGGAAAGAATCAGCTAGCATGGTGGCACACACCTTTAATTTTAGCACTTGGAGGCAGAGGTAGGAGGATCAATGTGAGTTTGAGGTCAGCCTGAGACTACATAGTGAATTCCAGGTCAGCCTGGGCTACAGTGAGACCCTACCAAAAAAACAAAAAAACAAACAAACAAAAATAAGAATCAATGATAAACTCTTAGAAAAACTGACCAAAAGAAAGAGATCAGACCCAAACAAATAAACTTAGAGATGAAAAGGGCACCATTATAACAGATACCAATGGAATTCAGAAAATGCCTGGGCAGATGGCTCAATGGTTAAAAGAACTTGTTTGCAAAGCGGCTGACTGGGGTTTGATTCCCAGCCACCCATATAGAGCCAGCAAGACATTCAATTGCAGCAGCAAAAGACCCTGGCACACCCATACACAAACACACACACACAAATAAATACATAATAATTATATAAAAAGAAATTCAGAAAATTATGAGGACTTACCTTAAAAAACATATATGCCATTAAATTGGAAAATTAAAGAAAGAAATTGAATAACTCACTAGGAAATGAAAAGACAACACACGTTCATGGCTGGGAAGAATCAATATTATGAAAATGGCTATCTTACCAAAAATAATCTATATATTTAATACAATTCCCCATCAAATTCCAAATGGGTCAAATATTATATCTAAACCTCCAAATCTGCTAAGGGAAAAAATAAGGGAAAAATTTCAACATACTGGCATAGACATAGACTTTCTGAATAGAACCCCAGTTGTTTAGGGAATATGACCACTAATAAATCATCTGGGACCTCATGAAAGTAAAAGCTTTTGTACAGCAAAGGACACGGTGAATAAAGAGCCAGCCTACAGAACTGGAGAAATCTTTGGCAATCATGCATCTGACTAGGATTAATATCCAGGATATACAAAGAACTCAAAAAACTAAATAAAAGCCAGACATGGTGGCACACACCTTTAATCCCAGCACTTGGGAGGCAGAGGTAGGAGGATTGCTCTGAGTTCAAGGCCACCCTGAGACTACATAGTGAATTCCAGGTCAACCTAGGCTAGAGTGAAACCCTAACTCAAAAAACCAAAACAACAACAACAACAAAAATAAATAAATAAAAATAAATAAACCTAAATAATAGGAAATCAAACAACCCCAAATAACCCAATAAAAAAAGAAGGCTGGATTATCAATAAGACATATGTAAAATTACTTTTTTGAATAAGGGCACGTCTAGAAGATGTAGACTGTTACTAGAAAATTTTCAGTACCTGGGATGGAATTCCTTCCAGTGAGATGTTGGCCAAGGAGGTCCCGGTAGCCTCCAAAACATTAAGGCTTTTGCCAAAGCCCTTGGTTTCCCTAGAGAAATAGATAGTAAGACCCTATTGCTGAAGACATCTCATGCCTGAGAGGCAAGGTCACTGAGAAAGCAAGCTGGTGCTGAGCAGAAAACCTTCTCCCTGTAGACCAGCCAACTGAAAGCTGGAAAAAGCTGCACTGCACGCAGCGTATGGGAGACAGAAGCCATCAACAGTGAAAATAGTGGATGCTGAATATTCAAGCTTGGCCAGACAGGCCCAATGACTGAACGGGTGCAATAGTGGCGTGTCTACTCTTGGGGTAACCAACTGCTCCATAATTGGACTGAAGGCCCTTTCTACGGGAGGGAATACATACCCGGTACTGAAAAACCTAAGTAAAAGTCTATGGTAGGTGAGGTCATGAGCCTTGGGGGTATAAGCCTGCTCATGTCTGACTAAATGTATATATTATTCCCACCAAGCTGCCCTGGGGACACTACACTAAATGTTCATGTCCACATATTAACGCTATTCTCACTTCTGGCTAGAGAAGCTTCTCTTTTCAGATGGTGATGACCACTGGGATGACACAAAAGGCAACATAGTGCTGAGAAGAAGGGATGGAGGAGTGCCTAGCACTGAAACACCTCTGTCACATCCTCCAGTGGCTCAGGGACCATTGCGGAAGAGGGGTTGGATAGAATGGAAGAGCCAAAGGAAGGATATGACTTCTTACTATGCAGCTGCCCAGACAGAAATTGGCCTCGATATCCATGATCTTGCAGTGCCTAGTAATACCTTTGCAAGACCCTCAAAATAGAAGAAAAAGATGATGTCATCAAATTAGGAGAGAGACTAATGGAGAAAGGGAGGGAATATGATGGAGACCGGAGTTCTAAAGTGGAATGGGGGAGGGGAGGGAAATATCAGGTGGGGTTTTTTTTGGTATGTAAGATTAAAAGTCAATAAAAATTAAAAAATAAAAAATAAAAAATAAAAAAATAAAAAAAAAAGAAGGCTGGGGAGATGGCTCAGTGGTTAAATGCTCTTGCTTGCAAAACATGCTGGCTTGGGTTGAAGTCCCCAGTACCCATATGAAGCCAAACACACAAAGTAGGGCATGTGTCTGCAGTTTGTTTGCAGCAGCAGCAGGAGGCCCAAGAGGCTGTAGTATGCCATTTTCTCTCTCTTCCTCTAATAAATAAAATATATATATATATATATATATATATATATATATATATATATATTCAAATGGGCTATAATTGTCCCCTCCCAAGAGACTGATGCATTTATGATCCTAAAATAAATACCAATAACCTCACTGTGGAGGGTCCTCAGTGGAATGGGAGCAGGGGAAAAGGAATGTAAGAGAATAACCCTGGGAATGTGACCAACACATGATTTGTTCACATAATAAAGTTCATAATCAATAAAAATAAAAAGTATTAAAAATAAAAATAAGCTGGGCGTGGTGGCGCATGTCTTTAATCCCAGTACTCAGGAGGCAGAGGTAGGAGGATCACCATGAGTTCAAGGCTGCCCTGAGACTACATAGTGAATTCCAGGACAGTCTAGGCTAGAGTGAGACCCTACCTCGAAAAAACAAAAAATAAATAAATTAAAGTAAATAAAATAAATAAATAAAAAACAAAGGAGCTCTAGATCTAAATACAGTTCTCAAAACCAGAAATACAAATGGCCAGTAAACATCTAAAAACCAGGTTTAGCTAGGCATGGTGGCGCATGCCTTTAATCCCAGCACTCAGGAGGCAGAGGTAGGAGGATCACCGAGAGTTCAAGGCCACCCTAAGACTACATAGTGAATTCCAGGCCAGCCTGAGCTAGCATGAGACCCTACCTCGAAAAAACAAAAAATAAAGAAATAAATCAATAAAAATAATAAAAACCAGGCTGGAGAGATGTCTCAGTGGTTAAGGCACTTACCTGTAAAGCCTGATGACCAGGATTCAATTCCCTAGTACCCACGTAAAGCCAGATGCACAGTGGTACATGCATATGGAGTTTGTTTGTAGAGGCCTGATGTGCCCATTCTCCCCTCTCTGCTTGCAAATAGATAAATTAAATTTAAAAAATCTAGCTGGGCCAGGCATGGCAGCACACACCTTTAATCCCAGCACTTGGGAGGCTGAGGTAGGAAGATTACTGTGAGTTTGAAGCCAGTCTGAGACTAATTCCAAGTCAGCCTGGGCTAGAGCAAGACCCTCCCTCAAAACAAACAAACAAAAAATCTAAAAACCTGTTCTAGGGTGGGGGAGAAATGACTCAATATTTAAAGCACTTGCTTGCAAAGTCTGATGTCCCAGCTTCAATTCCCCAGTACCCACATAAACCAGATGCACAAAGTGGCATATGTGTCTGGAGTCTGTTTGCAGTGGTGAGAGGTCCCAGCACCATACTTTTTCTGTCTGTTCCTCTGTTTCTCAAGCAAATAAATAAAAATGTTTAAAAAGGGCTGGAGATATGACTTAGAGGTTAAGGCATTTGCCTGCAAAGTCAAAGGACCCAGGTTCAGTTTCCCAGGATCTATGTAAGCCAGATGCACATGTGTTTGGAGTTTGTGGGCCCATTCTTTATCTGCCTCTTCCTCTCTCTCACTCTCAAATAAATAAATGAATAAATAATAAAAAATTATATATATAGGTTTATCAAGGTAGGGTCTCACTCTAGCTCATGCTGACCTGGAATTCACTATGTTGTCTCAGGGTGGCCTCAAACTCACAGTGATCTTCCTACCTCTGCCTCCTGAGTTCTGGGATTAAAGGTGTGCATCTGGAGTGCATTTGCAGTGGCTAGAGGCCCTGATGTGCCCATTTCTCTCTCTCTCTCTCTCTCTCTCTCTCTGCTTATAAATAACTAAATAAAATATTTTTGAAAAACTACAGATCAACAGCAAGAGAAACTACAGGATGTACACAAACCTATAGAGATTAAACAGCACACTACTGACTGATGAATGAGTTGCTAAAGAAATCAAGAAGAAAATAAAAAATGTCTAGACACACATAATGATGAAAATGCAACATAATAAAACCTACAGGATACAATGAAAGACTCCAAAGAAGGAAATTTATAACTATAAATGTCTAAATTGGAGAAAAAAGGAAAAAAATAAAAACAGAGACATATCAAATAAATCACTCAATGATACACCTTAGGGCCTTAGAAAAACGAGAATAAACTAAACCCAAAATGAGTAGATGGAAAGAATAAATTAAGATCAGGGAAGAAATCAATGAATGAGAAATGAAAAAATACAAAGAATCAACAAAACAAAGAGGTGCTGCTTTATTTAATTTATTTATTTGATGTGTGTGAACACTCATGCACATGCATCAGGTCTCTTGCTGTTGCAAACAAAAGTACATGTGCATCTGGGGAACTGAACTCAGTCCAGAGGCTCTGCAAGCAAGCAGCTTTACCCATTGAGCCATCTCCCTAGTCCCAAGAGCTGCTTCTTTTGAAATTAAAACCAGATCAATAGACCCTGAACCAAACTAACTAAGAGAAAGATAGAAGACCCAAAACAGTAATGTTACAGATGAAAAGGGAGCCATTAAAACTCCCTTTTCCCTGAATGAAATTTGAAAATTCATGAGGACATCCCATAGAACCATATACTCCCCTAAATCAGAATGCCTGAGGAAATAAATTTCTAGCTCCCTAAGACCTTCCCAAATTAACTCAAGGTGAGGTCAGTAATATGAGCAGATCTACATCATACAGTGAGATGGAAACAGTGAAAATCTAACTCAGAAGTCCAGGCCTGGATGGATTCATTTACAGATTTCAAAGGGCTAACACCAATGCTTCTCATACTATTGCATTAAATAGGAAAGAAGGAATATTATCAGTCTATTTATGAAGCCAGTGTTACCCTGATACCAAAACCAAAGACACAACAACAAAAGAAAATTACAGGCCATATCCACGATGAACACAGACACAAATTTTGGCAAACAGAAAACAGGAACACAGGAAAAGATAATTCACTATTTTCAATTTTGCTTTATTGCACAGATCTAGGGATGGTTCAACATATGCATATTGTAATACACCATATACAGGGAATCAGGGGGGATAAATCACATGATCATCTTAATAGATGCAGAAAAGACCACTAGCAAAATCCAAAATCCCTTCATGAGAAATGTCCTGAAGAAAATGGGAAAAGGGTTCTAGTCAAGATGGTGTCCATATAAACACACCTCACCCGGGGCGGCAGCAAAGGCAAATCCTTTAGGGATCTTTAGCAGTCTTTGGGGCACACGGGGATCTGGGAGGGCACTGAGGAAAAAAAAACTCCAATTCCCGTGCACTAGGGGAACTCCAGAGCTCATTACTCCCAATCCCACCGGTAGCATGCCCCACAGCCTCAACCCCCACCCCCATCCCGGCTGGCTAGCCTCGCCCATGAGAGGTCTGCACAGCCCCTTACCTCACCCTCCACCCGGTTGGAAACCCCATTCACCTGGTCTCCCGAGCCACAGCAACCCCACCCTTGCTGCCCTACTCATGGGGGAACCCATCCACCCCCCATGAGCCCCCCCACCCTCCATCTCCTAGCCACACACACCCAGAAAACACTCCTCACCCCTCCCTCACCCTCTACCTTGGCAGGTAGCCATGCCCACCCAGAAACGACTCCTCCCTACTCCCTGCCCTCTGACTCTGCAGGTAGCCATGCCCACCCAGAAACGACTCCTCCCCCCCCCAGCAGGTATCCACGCCCACCGGAAAACACTTCACCCCACTCCCCCCCACCCACCCACCCACCCCCACCTAGACAGGTAGCCATACCCACCAGGAAAACATTTCATCCTACTCCCTGCACCCTGCCTCTGCAGGCAGCCCCACCCATCCTCCAGGCCCCGCCCCACCCCCCTCACCCTCCATGCTCAAATGGATACCTCACAGTAAACTACAGCTTCAGTTAACAAGACTCCTACACTGGGATGGGCAGTCCACAGCGCAAAAGAAATAACATGAATAATCAAATGCAAGTAGCTACAATAAGACCGCCCAGTCCCACAGTGCACGACTCTAATCAAAACACAGCAGAGATATTAGGGTCAGATTCCCAAAATGAAGACATAAGCAATGCAACCCTAGCCAAGAAAATAGCAGAACTTGCAGAAAGTCAACAAAGGGCCAATAAATGTATGAATGCTGTCCTTGCAAGATTAGACCTAATAGAAAAGGGCCAGGAAGGGCTCCAAAAACAGTTAAATGACCTGAAGAGGAGCGAAAAAAGAGAGGACCTCAGTAACCAGCTGGATAAGCTCAATAATGACATAAATAAATGCAAGGAGGAATTCCAAGATGCACTAAAAAAGAAAAAAAAATCAGTAAGTGATGTGAAAAAGGAACTCAACAGAGGACTGGAAACTATACATAAAAAAGGAGTAGACTCACTTCTGGTTAGAGAAGCTTCTCTTTTCAGATGGCGATGACCACTGGGATGATCCAAAAGGCAACATAGTGCTGAGAAGAAGGGATGGAGAAGTGCCCAGCACTGAAACATCTCTGTCACACCCTCCAAGGCTCAGGGATCATTGTGGAAGAGGGGGCGGATAGAATGGAAGAGCCAAAGGAAGGGTACGACTCCTTACAATGCAACTGCCCAGACAGAAATTGGCCTTAATATCCATGACCTTGCTGCGCCTAGCAATACCTCCGCAAGACCCTCATAATAGAAGTAAAAGATGATGACATCAAATTTAAAAAGAGACTAATGGAGAGAGGGAGGGGATATGATGGAGAGTGGAGTTCTAAAGGGGAATGGGGGGAGGGGAGGGAAAACTATGCACCTTTTGTATGTAAGTATGTTTTGTTGTCAATAAATATTATTTAAAAAAAATAAATAAATAAATAAATAAATAAATAAATAAATACCATTTCCGTGACAAAAAAAAAAAGGAGTAGAAAATACAAACCAAATTGAACAAACCCAAAACTCCTTAGAAGCTCTCAAGAACAGAGTCAGCTATGTGGAAGATAGAAACTCAGAACTGGAAGACAAAACAGAAGAAATAGCACATGAATTCAAAAGTTTCAATAAGTTCAAAAATTTTTGTGAACAGAACATGAAGAAATGTAGGATAGCCTTAAACGTTCCAACATTAGGATCATGGGGATACCAGAAGGGGAAGAAATTCAGACCAAAGGAATTGAGAACTTATTCAACAAAATTATCGAAGAGAACTTGCCCATTCTATCAAAAGAAAGTCCCATCAAGGTACAAGAAGCTAAGAAAACTCCAAACAGACTGGGCCAAAGGAGAAACTCTCCAAGACATATTATCATAAAAACCCTAAATATTGATAACAAGGTGTGGTAGTTTGAATATATGTCCCCCAATATATTCAGTGTTTTACTAGTTATAGTTTGCATCTGCAATCACCTTGCTCGAGGTAAGGTCACTGGGGGCCCAGTCTTAAGGTGTGGTGATGGTTTGAGATTCCATTGTAAAGATATGCAAATGTGTCTAGCAGGAGTTCCTGAAGTGTGCTGTGTGACCTTTTGGCTGTAGTTTTGCTCTGTGTGCTGTGGTGGCTGGTTGGCTTTCTCTCTCTGCTTGGCCCTGTGGAGAGCAGGCTGCTTCTCCTGCCTTTATGGAACTTCCCCTGGATCTGTAAGCTTCAATAAATAATATCCCTTCCTCCATAACTGTGCCTGGTCTGGAAGTTCATCTCAGCGAACCTGAAGCTGTCTGCTACACAAGGAGAGAGTCCTAAAAGCAGCTAGGGAAAAGCAACCCATTACATATAAAGGTAACCCCATCAGAATTACCTCAGACTTCTACATGGAAACAACCAAAGCCAGAAAAGCCTGGAAAGGAACACTGCAAAGTCTAAGAGCCTATGGCTTCCAACCCAAACTACTCTACCCAGCAAAAATATCCCTCCTAATAGATGGTGAAAGAAAAACTTTCCATGATAAAACCCACCTGTATAACTTTATGAACACAAAACCAAATCTACAGAGAGTACTCCAGGGAATGTTCCACACAGAAGAATCAAATAACCAACCTCAAGAACCTACAAGAAGCAAATCACAATAACCAAACTCAGAGAAAGCACTCAAAACAAAACAACCCCTCAAAGTCCAAAACCACAACATGGCAGGGATTAAATCAAACCTCACAGTTCTCACTCTTAACATTAATGGCCTTAATTCACCCATCAAGAGACATAAGCTGACAGGATAAATCAGAAAATTAGACCCCTAAATATGCTGTTTTCAAGAAACCCACCTCACCACTAAAGACAGACATCTTCTCAGGATGAAAAGATGGAAGAAGATGTTCCAAGCAAACGGAAATAAGAAACAAGCAGATGTCACTATACTAATATCAGATAAAATAGACTTCAAGCCGAAAGTAATCAAAAAAGACAAAGAAGGCCACTTCTTACTCATCAAGGGAACAATCCAACAAGAGGATATCACAATCGATCAATATTTATGCACCAAACACAGGTGCACCACAATTCATAAAGCAAAAACTACTTGGCAACAAAACAGAAATAACCACCAACAACATCATAGTCAGGGACTTCAATACTCCTCTATCAGCAATAGATAGATCATCCAGACAGAAAATTAACAGGGAAGTAAGAGAGCTCAACATCACCATAGAGCAACTAGACCTAACAGACGTATATAGAACATTCCACCCAAAATCTACAGATTACACATTCTTCTTAGCAGCCCATGGAACCTTCTCTAAAATAGATCATGTACTAGGCCACAAAGCCTGCCTCCATATTTTCAAAAAAATTGATATGATTTCCTGCATGATATCAGACCACAATGCTGTAATGCTAGAAATTAAAAACAAAAAGTATGCCAGGAATCCCTCCAGATCCTGGAAACTGAACAACACACTTTTTTGGGGGGCGGGGAGACACAGAGAGAGACAGAGAGAGAGGGAGAGGAAGACAGATAAGAGATGGGCGCGCCAGCAGCCTCTCAGCTGCTGCAAACGAAATCCAGATGCGTGAGCCCCCTTGTGGTCAAGTGCAGCATTGCGCCCCTTTACATCTGGCCAAACATGGGACCTGGAGATTGGATCCGCTGGAGATTGGAACCAGTGTCCTTAGGCTTAGGAGGTAGGCGCCTTAACCACTAAGCCATCTCTCCAGCCCACAACACACTTTTAAACAATAAATGGGTTGTGGATGAAATAAAAAAATGAAATTGCAAAATTTCTAGAATTGAATGACAATGAGAACACATCATACCAAAACTTATGGGACACAATGAGAGCAGTCCTTAGGGGAAAAACCATAGCACTAAATACCCTCATAACAAAAACAGAGAGATCCCAAATCAATAACCTAACCATCCACCTAAAGGCATTGGAAAAACAAGAAGAAGCCAACCCAAAATGCTCCAGATGGAAAGAAATAATTAAGATCAGAGCAGAAATTAATGAATTGGAAACTAAGAGGACAATTAAGAATATTGATGAAACAAAGAGCTGGCTCTTTGAAAAAATTAACAAGATTCATACACCCCTGGCCAATCTGATCATGCGGGGAAAAAAAAAGAAACGCTTCAAATTAACAAAATTAGAAAGGAAAAAGGAGAGATCACAACAGACATGAGTGAAATAGGGAGGGTTATCAGGACTTATTTCAAATATCTCTACTCTACAAAACAGGAGAATATGGAGGAAATGGATGAAATCCTAGATACATACCACCTACCAAAGCTAAGCCCAGAACAGATTAATCTCCTAGACAAACCCATTACACCCTTTGAGATTGAAGAGGTAATCAAACACCTCCCTAAAAAGAAGAGTCCAGGACCAGATGGTTTCTCAGCTGAATTCTATCAAACCTTCATGGAAGAACTAAAACCAATTTTTCTCAAACTGTGCCACACAATCGCAGAACAGGGAGAGATCCCCAACTCCTTCTATGAAGCTAGTATCACCCTAATTCCAAAACCAGGCAGAGATGCCACAAGAAAGGAAAATTATAGGTCCCTTTCCATCATGAACATAGACGCAAAGATCCTGAACAAAATCCTTGCAAACTGAATTCAACAGTACATCAAAAGCATTATCCACCTTAATCAAGCAGGCTTCATCCCTGTAATACAGGGGTGGCTCAACATACAGAAATCTGTCAATGTAATACACCACATAAACAAGTTTAAACACAAAAACTACATGATCATTTCGATAGATGCAGAAAGGCCTTTGACAAAATACATCATTTCATGATCAAAACATTGGAGAGAATAGGCATGGACAGCCCATATCTCAACATAATAAAGGCTACATATAAAGCTCTTAAAGCCCAAGTAATTCTCAGTGGGGAGAGACTGAAGGAATTCCCATTGAGATCAGGAACAAGGCAGGGGTATCACTCTCACCTCTGCTCTTCAACATAGTGCTAGAAATATTAGCTCAAGCAATAAGACGGGAGAAAGAAATCAAAGGGATACAAATTGGAAAGGAAGAAATTAAGTTAGCCCTATTTGCAGATGACATGATTCTATACATAAGTGACCCGAGAACTTCCATCTCAAAACTCTTAAAGGTGATTAGTGTCTTCAGCAGAGTAGCAGGATATAAAATCAATGCACAGAAGTCAGTAGCCTTTCTGTATGCAAAAGACAAAGATACAGAAAAAGAAATAACTAACATTGTCCTATTTTCAATAGCAACAAAGAAAATAAAATACCTTGGAATAACATTAACCAAGGAATGAAAGACCTATACAATGAAAACTTAAAAACACTCAAGAAAGAAATTGAGGAGGTCCTGCAAAAATGGAAAGACCTCCCATGCTCCTGGATTGGTAGAATTAACATTGTGAAAATGGCAATCTTACCAAAAGTACTATATAGATTCAATGCAATGCCGATAAAAATCCCAACTTCTTTCTTCACCGAAATAGAAAAAACTATCTCAAAATTCATATGGAAAGGCAGAAGGCCTAGGATATCCAAGCATATCCTCAGCAAAAGAAACACCCCTGGAGGCATCACCATACCTGATCTAAAGCAATACTACAAAGCCACTGTAATAAAAACAACATGGTACTGGCATAAAAACAGGAATATAGACCAATGGAACACAATCGAAGACTCGGACTTTGGGTCCAGTAACTACAGCTACTTGATATTTGACAAAGGCCCTACCAACGCAGAATGGAAAAAAGACAGCATCTTCAACAAATGGTGCTGGACAAACTGGACAACCATATGCAGGAAAATGAAACTTGATCCACACATCTCACCATGCACAAAAATCAAGACCAGATGGATCAAAGACCTTAATATAAAACCAGAAACTCTGCTACTACTGGAAGAAAAAATAGGAGGAACCTTCCACAACATAGGAGTGGGGAAAGACTTCCTGAGCAAAACCCCAGCAGCTCAGGAAATTAAACAATCACTCAACCATTGGGATCTCATGAGCTGAAAAGCGTTTTCACTGACAAAAATACTATAATCAAAGCCAGCAGATTACCCACAGAGTGGGAGAAAATTTTCACCAGCTATACAACTGACAGAGGCCTAATTTCAAGAATCTACAAAGAACTCCAAAGCCTAAATAATAAATCATCAAACAACCCACTCACAAAATGGGGCAGA
The DNA here is from genome assembly GCA_036365145.1 of Orientallactaga sibirica. NCBI lineage: Eukaryota > Metazoa > Chordata > Mammalia > Rodentia > Dipodidae > Orientallactaga > Orientallactaga sibirica. Next base: position 5,915,864 of record JAEOAD010000888.1, read on the forward strand.
GAACTGCACAGGGAGTTCTCAAAGGAAGAAACACAAATAGCAAACACACATTTAAGAAAATGTTCAACATCCCTAATCATCAGGGAAATGCAAATTAAAACAACTATGAGATTCCACCTTACCCCAGTAAGGATGGCTAACATTTAAAAAAAAAACAATGAAAACAAATGCTGGTGAGACTGTGGAGAAATAGGAACAAGTCTTCACTGTTGGTGGGAATGTAAAATGGTTCAACCATTATGGAACTCCTGAAAAGGATGGCCATAGACCTACCAACAAATCCAACTATTCCCTTACTGGGCATTTACCCTAAAGGCTTCAAGCCTCAGATCAGAGACATTTGCTCAACCATGTTTATAGCTGCTCAATTCATAAAAGCAAAGAGCTGGAATTAACCCAGATGTCCATCATTAGATGAATGGATAACAAAGATGTGGTATATCTATACTATGGAATTCTACGTAGCAGTAAGGAAAGATGAAATAATGAAATTTGAAAATAAAAAAAAGGTCAAACATGGAACAGATCATCCTCAATGAGCTCACCCAAGCACAAAAAGATAATCGTTGCATGGTATCGTTTATCTGTCGCTCCTAACCTGAATCCACCTGAGATGCTGCCAAACCTAATAAGCACTCTGAGGACCAGACAATAGGGAAGGTGGGATGGGGGGAGGGTAAGGGTGGGAAGAAGTGAGAGGGTGGGAGGGAGGACAAGGGTGGGGGGATACAAATAGGGACCCCAAAGAAAATGATACTATAAAACCCTTTATTCTGAACAACAGGCTAAAACATTGATCCTTCAAGCAGGCCCACAAAAGGAACACCTGAACCACAGGAAAGTGGAGAGAACATCATGAAGTCCAACCTTAATCTTTTCCTGCTTCTCTCTCTCTTCTCTCTCCCTCTCTCTCTCCCTCTCCTCTCTATACTCACTTTCTCTTTTATATTATCTATCTTTTTCTCCCCTCACCTCCCTAGGCACTGACTTATAACTCCCAGTACCAGCACGGAGTTAACTTTCACAATGAGCTGTTGATCTGAGACACCTACAAGGTTTCCCAAAAATGACAGATTTCTGTCAGAGTTCTTGATGATCCACCAAAAGTTAATGGTAAGACCCTACTATCGAAGACAGCATACACAGGTGAGACCAAATATGGAGAGACCTGGTCAGAATCTGGAAGAGTGTCAGTCCCCAGACAGTTAGCAAGTCTAGTGCTACACGAGCAACTGGGGGAAAACGGCCCACATCTGTCCAAACAACCTGACATAATACTCAAACAAGTGCAGTAGTGACACACAGCCATGGTGGGTAACCAACTGCTCTTGATTTGGCTCAAAGATCCACTCAGTGGAATGGAACTCATTGCTGGAACTGGGAAATAAGTCAAAACCATGTACAAAAAATGAGCTCAGTCTCCAAGATCAAGATACCACCAAATGTGGGCTAGAAGAGGGCCTACGCATATAAAATTCCATCCAAAATATCTATGGCCATCCCATCTATCTAGTACTAACTTCTCTCTCTCTGTTGGAGAATTTGCGTATCTTTTTCAGATGGACAATGAACCTGAAGGGAGGATCAGCCAATCACACCTCACCAGGGCCCCAGCTGAAACCATAGAGTAATGCAGGGGAAGGGCAAGAGTACAGCATTCTTGGGGATCACAATACCAGAAAAAAGTCTGAAGGAGATAAACACAGAGAACATCTAACTCCTACTAAGCCAGATATCCAGAGACACAGAGGCTCCCAAAACTTCATCACTGAAGTAGAACTAAAATGACCCCAATATGGATCACAGAAATTCACGGAAGAGGGGGTGGAAAGAATGTTAGAGCCACAAGTTGGGGCATTATGCACAGAGACTTGGCCTATCCCCCATAACTCTTGACTACCCCCACAATGCATGACCCACATTCCCCATTGATGAGGGTCCCTATGGAAGAGAGAGGACAGGGAGGAGGATAATGGAGTTACCATTATGAATGTAAAATTAGAATAATATAAATAAATAAATAAATTATAAAAAACACAATAAACACAATAAAGACTATATACAACAAACTATAGTCAACATTATATTAACTGGGGGAAAACTCAAATCAAAAACAAGACAAGGGTGTCCCACTTTCTCGAATCTTCTTCCACACAGTGCTAGAAATCTCAGCTATAAGCAGTAAGATAAGAGAAGCAAACAGCCAAGATGGTGGTGCACGCCTTTAATCCTAGCATTCAGGAGGTCGAGGTAGGAGGATCTCTGTGTGTTTGAAGCCACCCTGAGTTTACATAGTGAATTCCAGGTCAACCTGGGCTAGAGTGAAATCCTATGTAAAACAAAAAGAGAGAGAATAAAAAGGGACAAATAAAAAGGGACTGGGGAGATTGCTCAGTGGTTAAAGCACCTGCTGCACAAGCCCGACAACCTGAGTTCAGATCCCCAGAACCCACATCAAGCCAGACACAAGAAGTACCCACTTCTGTAAACCCAATGTACTACGGCAGCTCACAGCCCATCTAGTCTGGCATTCACAGCAGAGAGAGGCGTGGGAGGGGGGATCGATCCTGCCTCAAACAAGGTAGAAAAGGTTGGTGGAAAGTAAGGACCAACATCCTGACGTTACCCTCTAACCAACCTAATTGTACAACAGTAAAGGAAACTGTTGAAAGCCAGGTGTGGTGGCATATGCCTTTAATCCCAGCACTTGGAAAGCAGAGGTGGGAGGATCATCATGAGTTCAAGTTCACCCTGAGACTACACAGTGAATTCCAGGTCAGCCTGGGCTAGAGTAAGACCCTACCTCAAAAAAAAAAAAAAAAAAAAAGGGCATGGTGGCACGTGCCGTTAATATCAGCACTTGGGAGGCAGAGGTAGGAGGATTGCCCACTCTGAGACTACATAGTTAATTCCAGGTCAGCCTGGGCCAGAGTGAGACCCTGCCTCAAAAAACAAAAACTAACAAACAAATAAAAAATCCGAGAATCACTCTGAGACTACATAGTTAATTCCAGGTCAGCCTGGGCCAGAGAGAGACCCTACCTTGAAAAACAAAAACAAACAAACAAACAAAAAATCCGAGACTCACTGCAGCCATGCAAGCTTCAGAATCAGTAATGGCACACAAAAACCAGGTGGGTGAGATGGCTCAGTGGTTAAGGCACTTGCCTGTAAAACCTAATTAACTTTGCAAAATGCCAGATGCACAAAATGGTACATGCATCTGGAATTTGTTTGCAGTGGCTAGAAGCCTTGGTATGCCCATTCTCTCTCTCCTTAGAAAGAAATTAATTAATTAAATTAAAATTTAAAAATCAGGTGGAAGAACAATAGAGTGGTATACAATGTTCTGCTCCAGCCACTATAAGCAAGCATATAGACACTACACTACACCCAGCATACCATATACACCATACTATATCATACACATATACACATATTAAAAAAACAACAACAAAAATAAGACAAGGTCTGGGAAGACGGCTTAATAGTTAAAGGCACTTCCATAGGCACTGTTCTGGAACAGGGAGGATGGAGATGCCACTTAGACCTCTAAATCAGCTCCCATGTACTTCTAAGTGGGGTCAACTGGCATTTGATCCTGCCTATGAGAAAAAATCATGGTCAAACTCAATGATACATCTGGGATAACTGGAGTTAAGATGACAAGCACATGTATGTCTCTAGGCACAAGGAAGGAAAATGCTTTGGGAAAGTAGAAGAGGTTGAGAAAGGAGGATGGACAGCTAGCAGGAAAGGAAATGGGAAAGCCATGTTCTTGCTAGGACAGATAGAATAACTCATAGTTTATGTACCTGGAGTGTGACTTATAGCTTGGGCTTGAAGAAGAGGAAAATATTTCCTTCAGTTACCAAAAATGAGACTAAAGACTTATAGCTTGGGCTTAAAGAAGAGGAAAATATTTCCTTCAGTTACCAAAAATGAGACTAAAGAGTTCTTTTGCATTGGTGTTGGGGAAAATCATTCCAGTGTCTCTTTACATCTTCAATTCTTCCATCACCACCACCATCATCTTTCATTTTTTTCATGTTTTACTTATATTTTATGTAGGTACTAGGGATTGAATTCAGGTCCTCATACTTACAAAGGCAAAAACTTTACCAGGTGACCCATTTCTCCAGACAACATCATCATCATGTGTGTGTGTGTGTGTGTGTGTGTGTGTGTGTGTGTGTGTGTGTTGGCGAGCTAACTGCAGCTTGAGTGTGGAGATCAAAGAACAACCCTGAGTGCCTGCCCTTGCTTTCAACCTTGTTTTGAGGCAGAGACTCTTGTTGACCACTGTGAAGCGCATGCTGGCTTGCCCCCAGTTACAAGGATTCTCCAGAGTCTACATCCCATCTCACTACTGTGTCAGCTTCTGAGTGGGTTTTGGGGATCTTTGAATTCAGCTCATCATCACACTTGTGCAACAAGCGCTTTATTCACTAAGTTATCTTCCCAGTCCACCTTTAATTCTTTACTGATTGTCAAAGTCATCAAGGTTGGTTTTTTGAATATATTGGGAACAAAAAACCAACCAGCCTAAATTGCCCTTTTCAAGGTAAATGTAATATAGCTGAGAAGAAAAAATGTGTTAGATATCCCCAACCCAACAGAAGGTAAGAAGGAAGAGAGCTGAATGTTTGGCTCATCAAGGAAAATAACTGACAAGAACAAGTCTTCGTATCATTAAAGAAAAATTATCCACATTGAAATATGATGTAAAAAACTAACAAATAAGCCGGGCATGGTGGCACACGCCTTTAATCCCAGCACTCAGGAGGCAGAGGTAGGAGGATCGCCGAGAGTTCAAGGCCACCCTGAGACTACATAGTGAATTCCAGGTCAGCCTAAGCCAGAGTGAGACCCTACCTCAAAAAAAAAAAAACAAAAAACTAACAAATAAACTGGGCATGGTGGAACACACCTTTAATCCCAGCACAGGAGGCAGAGATAGGATGGCAGAAGGATTGCTGTGAGTTCCAGGCCACCCTGAGACTACATAGTGAATTCCAGGTTAGCCTGTGCTAAAGTGAGATTCTACCTTGAAAAACAAAAAAAAAAAAAAAAAAAAAAAAACCTAACAAATAAGCTGGGCATGGTGGCAACACACCTTTAATCCCAGGACTCAGGAGGCATAGGGAGAAGGATTACCATGAGTTTGAGGCCACCCTGACACTACATAGTGAATTCTAGATCAGCCTGGGCTAGAACAAGACCCTATCTTGAAAATCCAAAAAAAAAAAAAAAAAACTAACAATAACAAATACAAACTGCTGGGCTGGGGATGTAACTCAGTGGTAGAGTGCTTGCCTACTTTTCTCAGGGACATAGATTCAATCCCCAAACACAAAAAATAATTAATGAAAAATTATCGAGATTTCCAGTTAAGATGGTGGCATGGTAGCCACACCAGGGGGAGAAATAAGCAGAAAAACACCACAATACACTTTTCTACCAAAAAGTGAAGGTGTATAAGGAATTATCAACCACAGCAGAGAAACAGGAGAGACCCAGAGCTTCTAGCAACAACAGAAGAAGGCAGAATCGGCTCTCACTCCTGTGCTGGTAGTAGGAAGAGCTATGCAGCACCAGGCCCTGACTGAGCCACAGGATCATAACCGAGATGGGGGACTCTCCACTCACACCAGCCTCCTTGCAAAGTCAAAACCTGAAGAAGACGACAGCAGGGACCAGCTGAATGGCTCCTGAAGAAAAACACCACAAGGATCAGCTACAGAGCTCTGGTACAACTTTAGTCACCCTCCACAGCCACCCCACCCCCAACTGCCACTGGAGACCTGGGGAAGGGAGATTAGCCACATAGCACCCAGCACAGCTGATCAGATCAGAGGATCCACTGACCCAGGCAGTGTAGCTGAGCTCACAGCATGGTACAGAGGGATCCAAGTGGACATGCAGCATAGGTGAAACCAGAAGCCATCCCAAAAGGTAATGGCCTACTTACACCAGGTCAACACCTGCCCCAAAGCCTAGTATACAGGCCTACACTGGAAGTGGTAACTGCATCTTTCTATGTCATGGAAGCTTACATGTTAGATTTGATTTACGGTTGGCTTTGCCATTCTTAAATATGCTGTAATTTGGGACTGTCTTTGGTTGCTACTTGATTTATAGTGCCCTTTTCATCTTCTGTCATTCTTGGGGCAGGGTCTCATTCGGCTCCAGGCTGACCTGGAACCCTTTACAGACCAGAAATCTCAGCCTCCCAAGTTGATAGGTGTAGTGGTTTGATTCAGGTGTTCCTCCATAAACTTAGGTGTTCTGAAAGCTAGGTTGCCAGCTGATGGAGATTTGGGAATTAATACCTTCTGGAGACAGTGTACTGTTGGGGGCGGGCTTATGGGTGTTATAGCCAGTTTTCCCTTGCAAGTGTTTTGCACACTCTCCTGTTCCTGTTGTCCACCTTATGTTGGCCAGGGGGTGATTTCCACCCTCTGCTCATGCCATCGTTTTCCCCTGCCATCATGGAGATTCCCCTCAATCTTGTAAGCCAAAATAAACCCTTTTTTCCCCACAAACTGCTCTTGGTTGGGTGATTTCTGCCAGAAATGTGAACCTGACTGCAACAACAAATTAAGGGTGTGGAGCAATACACACTGTTAGGGACTTTGACTTTGTTAGACTTTCTGTTTGTTTGTTTTAATGCCCACTCTTGCCTAAATACTCTGTGCTGTTTTTTAAAAACATTTTATTTTATTTATTTATTTGAAAGAGAGTGATACAGAAATAGGCAGGTAGAGAAAGAGAGAATGGGCACACCAGGGCTTCTAGCCACTGCAAACAAACTCCAGATGTGTACTCCCCCTTGTGCATCTGGCTTACATGGGTCTTGGAGAGTTGAACCTGGGTCCTTTAGCTTTGCAGTCAAGCCCTTAACTGCTAAGCCATCTCTCCAGCCCTCTGCGCTGGTTTTGATTGAGTGTGTACACTGCTTAGTTGAATTTTAGAAATTGCCTGTATTTTGCTACACTCGGCCTACTAGAATACTTGCATAACAGGCAAATCAAACACCTAGGGTCACTTCTATTGTTACTCTGGAAATAATATAAAAGCCACACTTGGCAACTTAAGCACCTACCCTGAAGATAGATTATGTCAGATTTACACATCTAAGAATACTGCAAATAATTAGAAAATCCAAGCATCAAATTAACTCCAGATGCAAAAATCTCTACATTATAATACAAGAAACACAAAAATAAAGACAATAATTCCACCAAAAAAATTATAAATCCAGCCGGGCGTGGTGGCGCACGCCTTTAATCCCAGCACTCGGGAGGCAGAGGTAGGAGGATCGCCGAGAGTTCGAGGCCACCCTGAGACTACATAGTTAATTCCAGGTCAGCCTGGACCAAAGTGAGATCCTACCTTGCAAAAACCAAAAAAAAAAAAAAAAAAAAATTATAAATCCATCAGAAATAACCCCCAGGGAGATTGATTTAGATGAAATGCTTGATAAATATTTCAAAAGAATGATTATAAGCTGAGTGTAATGGCACACTCCTTTAATCCCTGCACTTGGGAGGCAGAGGTAGGAGGATTTCCATGAGTTCGAGGCTACCCTGAGACTACATAGTGAATTCCAGGTCAGCCTGGGCTAGAGCAAGACCCTACCTTGAAAAACAAATAAACAAAAAAAAAAAAAGACAGGAATCAACTTAATAAAGTAAGGTCAATACAAGACATGAATAAGGAAATAGAAATACTGAAGAAAAATCAATCAGAAATACTAGACATGAAAAACACAGCAAATCAAATAAAAAGCTCTGTAGAAAAATCTCACCAATAGAATGGATGAAGGACAGAACAGAATATCTAAACTAGAAAAACAGGTGTCAGACCTAATACAGTCCAACAAAGAGAAAGACAAGCTAATGGAAAGGTATAAATGGGAATTTCAAAACATTTGGGACACTATGAAAAGATCAAATAAACATAAGAATTCACAGTATAGTAGAGGGAGAAGAATTTCACTCAAAAAGGCACAGAAGAATTTCACTCAACAAAATTATGGAAGAAAATTTCCCCCAAATAGGGAAAGAGATGCCAAGAGATACAGGAAGCCTTTACAATACCAAACAGACAAAACCAGGAAAGAATCTCTCCTCATCATATTATAATTAAATGACTAAACACAAAAACCAAAGAAAATATATTGAAAGCAGTTAGAGAGAAAGAAACAGAAAGTTACTTATAAAGGCTATCCCATCAGGATAACAGCAGATTACTCAACACAAACTTTCAAAGCCAAGCCAGAAGGTCTTGGAATGATGTATTCCAAGTTCAGAAAGATAACAACTGTCAACCAGGATTACTTTATGCAGCAAAACTATCCATCCAAATTGATGGAGAGCCAAAAAAGAAAAAAAAAAAGAAATGAGAAAGGTTTCAAGTAAACAACTTAATGTTCCACCTTAAGGGCTTGGAAAAAGAAGAATGAGGCAAACCAAACAAAAATCAGTAGATGGGAAGAAATAATAAAGATTAGGGCAGAAATTCATAAAATAGAACCCTGCCCAAATACAAAGAATCAATGAAACAAAGAGCTGGTTCTTTGAAAGGATAAACAAGATTAGTAAACCCTTAGCAAATCTGAACAAAAGAGAGAAGAGAAACAAATTAATAAAAGATACCAGATAGCAAAGAAATTTAGAAAATCACAAGACATACTTCAAGAACATATACTCCACTAAGTTTGAAAATCTGAAAGAAATGGAAGACTTCTTAGATTTATATGATCTGTGAAAATTAAGTCAAGATGAGATAAACCATTTAAATAAACCTATAGGGCTGGAGAGATGGTTTATCAGTTAAGGTGCTTGCCTGCAAAGCCTAAGGACCCACGTTCGATACTCCAGATCCCACATAAACCAGATGCACAAGGTGATGCAAGGGTGCCAGGTCACACACAGAACAGTTCAAAGATGGACCCAGCCTGACACACTTCTGCTAAGTAACCTCCACACATTGCTCTACAAGACACTGTATATACTAAACCAAGCTGAGGTGGAGAGTTCTGAGGTTGACAGAAGTACTTCTTTCTCCCTTACCTGTTTTTATTAGCTCTTTAATGAGATCCTCCTTCATCTTGATGTTAATAGTAAGCTCTCTCATTTTTTGCTTAGCTTCATTAAGTATGAGCTCTGAAGTCCTTAATTTTTGCAAATTTGACTCTTGATTTCCCTGGAGATATTCCATCTTCAAATCTTTAAAATAAAAGAAATAACACTGAGAAACAAAAGATCTGTTCATCATAAATACAGCTGAGGTACAATCTGAAAATAAAGCAAACAAAAGCAGTTTAGAGGGAGCAGAGATAGGGGCAAGATGGAAGAGAGGAAAAAGAGCCATTAAGACTTTTGTTTTCTAGAGGTTTTACTTAAAAATTTTTTTTTTTTTTTCAAAGTAGGGTCTTGCTCTAGCCCAGAGCAACCTGGAATTCACTATGTACTCTTAGGCTGACCTTGAACTCATGGCAATCCTTCTACCTCTGCCTTCCAAGTGCTGGAACTAAAGGCATGCACTACTATACCTGGCTTTAAAAATCTTTTAATTAAAAAAATACACTCTTGGGCTGGAGAGATGGCTTAGCGGTTAAGACACTTGCCTGCAAAGTCAAAGGATCCCAGTTTGATTCCCCAGGACCCACATAAGCCAGATGCACAAGGGGGTGCCTGCATCTGGAGTTTATTTGCAGCGGCTGGAAGCCCTGGCGCTTGCTCGCTCTCGCTCTCTCTCTCTCTCTCTCTCTCTCTGCCTCTTTCTCTCTCTCAAATAAATAGTAAAAATTTTTTAAAAATAATAAAATACACTCTTCATTATACAATTATATATGCATATATATCCTTCAGTCATCACCATAAATTTGGATACATAATTTGCCATTCCCTCTCGTTAGAGTTATTTGAGATAGATATGAAATCTCCAGGTGAGGAGAAGGTTAGCTTCTTCCCTAGTAACTTCTAGCTTTATTGTAACCAGAGAACGCAGCTTGCATCTTGCTGCTCAAGAGCCTGGTCCAGTTCAGTCTGTGCATGCTCTGCATTAGAATGTAAGACAACTGTGTCACTAAGCAAATTACTTTTGTTCAGGTCACTGTTTTCATAACCAAGATTTCTCAGTGAGGGACTGGGTGCCCTCATGTATATTCTGGCCCACTTTGTTTCATGGTTGCAGATCCAGAACAATGGCTCAAAGATGGCTGCCTAGGGAGATGGCTCAGTGGTTAAAGGTAATTGCTTGCAAAGCCTGAGGGCCTGGGTTCATTTCCCCAGCTCCCCACATAAAGCCAGATACAAAAAGTGGTACAAAGACCCTGGCTCACACACACATGTGCACAAATAAATATTTTTTTAAAGACAATAACTTTCTTGTTTGTTTGTTTTTTTTTTCAAGGTAGGGTCTCACTCTAGCAGGCTGACTTGGAACTCACTCTGTAGTCCCAGGCTGGCCTCAAACTTACAGTGATTCTCTTACCTCTTGCCTTGAAAGTGTTGAGATTAAGGACATGTGCCACCATGCCTGGCAACAACAACTTTTTTAAAGATGGCTATCTAAGTATCACTTATCTTTAGGATTTCTGTATTTTAAAATTAGTATTAGTTTTATTTATAGTCAAATTTCATAACTATTACATGCATAGGTTCTTTAACAGATATTGTTTTCATATTTGGACACTTGTGTTCAAGTCTCTATAACCTTATTTTTGTGTACCAACTCATTTAAAGGCCGAGGAAACCAGGTGTGGTGGCACACGCCTTTAATCCCAGCACTTGGGAGGCAGAGGTAGGAGGATCACCGAGAGTTCAAGGCCACCCTGAGACTCCATAGTTAATTCCAGGTCAGCCTAGACTAGAGGGAGACCCTACCTCGGAAAAAAAAAAAAAAAAAAGACCAAGGAGAGATGAGCTTAAAAACACCCTACTTATAGCTAGGAGTGATGGTGCATGCCTTTAATCCCAGCACTTGGAAAGCAGAGGTAGGAGGATTGCTGAGTTTGAGGCCATCTTGAACTCCAGGTCAGTCTGAGCTAGAGTGAGACCTTACCTCGAAAAACAAAAACAAACAAAATAAATAAAAACCAAAGAAACAAAACAACAACAACCAAAAAACCTAATTATAAGGCTGGAGAGGAGATGGCTCATTGGATACGGTCCTTGCCTGCAAAGCCTAATGAGCTAGGTTCAATTCCCCAGTATCCACATAAAGCCAGATGCACAAAGTGTTACATACATCTGGAGTTCGTTTGCAATGGCTAGAGGCCTTGACATGCCCATTCTCCTCCCCCTCCCTCCCTCTCTCCTCTCCTCTCTCTCTCTCTCTCTCTCTGCTTGCAAATAAACAAAAGTATTTAAAAATATAGTATAGTTTTTGCTATGTAACTGTTTTTAGTGCTGCTATTTGATGCATAAAACTTCTTAGCAAGCCGGGTGTGGTGGTGCACGCCTTTAATCCCAGCACTTGGGAGGCAGAGGTAGGAGGATTGCCATAAATTCAAGGCCATGCTGAAACTACATAGTGAATTCCAGGTCAGCCTGGGCTACAGTAAGACCCTTGCTCGAAAAACAAAAACAAAACAAACAAAATCTTCATATCATTTTTGTTCTAAGACATTACAAGCACACACTATACTGATTGCGCTTTAAGGCAAAGATATCACTAATGGCTTATAATGACTTATGTGTCAGTGGCAAGTGAAGCAGACCTTGATAAAGAACCTCAAGCAAATCACAACACAAAGCATGCCACTGAGGTCTGAGGAGGAAGTATTTATTCTGAGCCAACCTGTGTCTCTAGGCAGCATTGATAGGTAAAAAACTTTTTTTGAAACAGTCTCATTATGTATTCCAGGATCATCTCAAGCTTAATCCTCCTACCTAAGACTCCTGAGTGTTAAGGTATGTTGCTGTACCCGGCTTTAAAAGCCTTTTTTATTTTGATTAAGAAATAAAATCATGAAAAACTGGAGGTGGAACTGAGAATATAAATCTCAGCACATGGGAGGTAGAGGTGGGAGAATTGCCATGAAATCAAGGGCCAGATTACCTACCTCAGAAAAAAAAAAAAAGCCAGGTGTTGTGGTGCATGCCTTTAATCTCAGCACTCAGGAGGCAGAGATAGGAGGACTGCTATAAATTCAAGGCCACCCTGAGACTACATAATGAATTCCAGGTCAGCCTGAGCTAAACTGAAACCCTACCTCAAACAAACAAACAAAAATTCTACCACAAAGAAACCATTTCTACCAGGTTCCGTTTTTTGAGAATTCCTAGGTGCTTTTTAAGTTGTCACCTTGGAAAAAACAAACAAACAACAAAACCCCAAGTGTCTTACAACCATTATATCTAAATTACTTGACAAAGACTATAACTTTCAGCCTGGACTAGAGTGTAACCCTACCTGGAAAAACAAACAAACAAAAAAAGACCATACCTCCATTCCCCAAGCCTGACTTCAGTGTTTCCTCCTGAGTAGCATTTAATTCAACAACAGAGCAAACAGAGCCTGGCTTTTTAATCCACGAGCGACTTCTACATCTAAAAAAAGAAAGAAAGAAAAAGAAATTCAGGATTAACGTTTTACATTTTAAAATCTTTTGTCACATCTAAAAAAAAAATCAGGATTAAAGGCAATTTTCTAATCTTTTGTCAAATAAATTAGTTCTGCCAAAAGGTATCAGTAATGTTAAAAATGTAATTGGATATCCCTCATTTTGGAGTCAATGGAAAATTCACCATGTTTGTAGTCACTGTGGCAAGAACATCTGGAAATCCTAGTTTCTCTGAAAATTAGAATCTAGTAACTACAAAAGCTCTGAAAAATTTAAAAAAAAACACAAATATATGAATGTGTATACAAATCATGTTTGGCTTACATGTGTGTTGGCACATGTTGTGTGTGTAGGTGTACATGCAGAAGCCATAAATTGATATTTTTCTCAATCACTGTGGTAGTTTGAATAGATGGCCCCCAATATATTCAGTGCTTTATTAGTTTGTAGTTTGCATCTGCATCCACCTGGAGGCAATGTCACTGGGCGGATCTTAAGGTGTGTTGGTGGGTTTGAGATTTCAACCTAAAGATCTGCAAAGTGTGCCTAGCTGGAGTTCCTGAGGTGTGCTGTGCTGTGCTGTGTGGTTTTGGGCTTGGGGCTTCTCTCTGTTTTTGGTCCTGTGAAGGCAGGCCAGCTTCTTCTGCCATTATGGAACTTTCCCTGGATCTGTAAGCTTCAATAAATATCCCTTCCTCCATAACTCTGCCTGGTCTGGAAGTTCATCACAGCGAACCTGAAGCTGTCTGCTACAATCACTTGCCATCTTATTCTTTGAAACAGTGTCTCTCACTGAACCTAGAGCTCACCAACTTAGGTAGACTAGAGACCAGTGAGCCCAGGGATCCCTGTCTCCACTTCCCCTATGCTAGGGTAATGGGAATGTGCACCACAACTGGCATTTTCATAGGTGCTGGAGTTCTGTACTCAGTGTTTATGCTTACAACCACAATATTCATTAAACCCTCCTCTTAGCCCCACAATTAATGATTTCTGTTCAAACACGATTTTCACAACAAATGGAGAATGGATTTAGCAAAAACTACTTATTCTTTTATTAAATGGAAAAGATATACTGTAATAAAACTATGTCCGTTATTTATTTCATCATAAAATTAAAATAATGTTTATTAAATGAGTCTATATGTAACATACCTAATTCTAGATTTCTCTTGGATTTCTGAATCATCATCATCACTGTTATCAGAAAACTGGTAGTGGAGAACTTCATCTTGTTCTTCTAAGTGACCCAACAGCATCTGACTTTGTGTTCGAAACCCAGCAAACACTTGGTCCATAGCGTACTTAGGAGAACTTGAGTAGATCTTGCAAGTGATTTCCCCAGTCAACAACAAAAGAAAAATGATTTTAGTGTCTATTATTTTTTTTTTTCGAGGAAGGGTTTCACTCTAGTACAGTCTGACCTAGAATTCACTATGTAGTCTCAGGGTGGCCTTGAACTCATGGTGATCCTCCTACCTCTGCCTCCCAAGTGCTGGGATTAAAGGTGTGTGCCACCACACCTGGCCCTTAATGTCTATTTTTTTATTTTTATTTTTTATTATTTTTTTGGAGAGAGAGACAGAAAGAAGGAGAGAGAGAAAGGGAGAGGAAGACAGAGATGGGCGCGCCAGCAGTGTCTCAGCTGCTGCGAATGAAATCCAGATGTGTGCGCCCCCTTGTGGTCAAGTGCGGCATTGCGCCCTTGCATCACTTTGCATCTGGCTAAATGTGGGACCTGGAGATTGGAACCGCTGGAGATTGGAACCAGTGTTCTTAGGCTTAGGAGGCAGGCGCCTTAACCCCTAAGCCATCTCTCCAGCCCCTTAATGTCTATTTTTATCCCATGACTCAAATGTTTTTTAAGAGGTTAGATAGGTACTCAAAATGTGCTCCCTCACAAAACAGTCACAATTCATTCCACAACACTACTATGCTTCCCAGACTCAACTCTCTTCATCTACACAGCTTTCTCTTCTACAGAGCCTTTCTACCTTCAATGATAGCTTCATGGGAAAAAGTATTCAAAACTGAAGCCAAAGGTAAGCATAGGAGTATCTCAGCTTTCCCAAACAGCACACGTGCCCCTACCAAAGTGCCTGTAACCCAGTCATCCCAGGTCAAAACATTGGAGAGCTGTGGGGCTGATGCAGAGGGCTACATGTCCCTCTAGTCCAAACCCCACAGGAAAAAATCCAGCATCATCACAACTCTTTGCTGGCCAAACATTCATAATTTTGAAAGCAGAGCACATTTGCTCATACCTGACACATGTGGTATTAGATACAGTTGAATTAATGTTCTGAGTGATACAATTAACATGTATCATGCAATAAATAATTTGTTATGGTCTAGCCCAGAAGTCTTCCATATTATAACACATTTTTACTGCATTTTACATACTCAAAAAAAAAAAAAACCCTAGAAGCAATAATGAATTAGAGATTTCTTTTATCCTTTTGTTATAGATTCTATTACTAAATATTTCCTTTATTACATGTGTATGATATGTGTGCATGCATTTATGGATACACATGTGTCCAGATGCACATATGCATGCATATTTGTAGACTCCAGAGGTCAAGATTGAAAATCAACTGGAAATAATTTTGATTGCAATCACTCTCCATCTAATTTTTTTTTGAGTCTCACTAACCTCAGAGCTCACCAATTTGGTTACACTAAGTAGCCAGTAACCCAGCTATCTCTACCTCCACAGCACAGGGATTATAGGCACACACCACACCTGGCTTTTATGTGGGTGCTAGGTGAAAGGTTAATAGACTTCCCTGAAAACTAAAGAGTTAATAACTACCCCTAAAGCTCACAGGCAATAAAAGAAACAACAGAGGCATTCAGCCTCATTAAGTTTGACACCTTCCCTGATTGATGTACTCCCCTTAGCCTAGATGGCCTTGAAGGATTAGGGACCATCTGAGTGTCCTCCCTTAGACATTCCTGGCTGAAGAAGCCTGTTCTGAACAAGGACACAAACAGATACAATTTTCTTATCAACTGCACCTGGTACAATCTTTTTTTCTTAGGATCTCCATATAAACTTACACCCTAACCTGGCTCAGTACTTCAGCCTTCATCCCATGGGAAAGCTGAGGCCCCTGGATGTTCCTCTTAATAAACAGTCTGTCTGTAGAGATCAAATCCAGTGTTCTCTTTTGCTTTTCTTTTACACTTTCCTTACACTAAGGTCATCATACTTGTGCAATAAGCACTATACTGACTGAGCCATCTCCCCAGCCCCAAATACTTCCTTTTTTTTAAAATCACATTTCTATAATTAAACAACAGGGTGACTTACAAAAAAGGTAAATAATAAAATATTGAAGAGGACATTCAGTTCATAGTATCAATCACTATGTAAGCTGTGAAAATTACAACAGAGTAGAATGAGTACCACAGATTTTAAAGATTCAACTAGTTGCCGGGCGTGGTGGCGCACGCCTTTAATCCCAGCACTCAGGAGGCAGAGGTAGGAGGATCGCCGTGAGTTTGAGGCCACCCTGAGACTACATAGTGAATTCCAGGTCAGCCTGAGCCAGTGAGACCCTACCTCGGAAGAAAAAAAAAAAAAAAGACTCAACTAGTTGGCAGCACTGTCTCCTCCCACAAATGCCTACCTGGTAATGAAAATCCTATTACGAACTATATGTCATGTCAATATAATAGGAGGTAAATTTTTTCTAGGCAGTCTTCCAGTTCTGGGAAAAGAAGTATGAGGGAATGTTTTTTTTTTTTTTTTTTTTTTGTTTTTCGAGGGAGAGTTTCACTGTAGCTCAGGCTGACCTGGAATTCACTCTGTAGTTTCAGGGTGGCCTTGAACTCATGGTGATCCTCCTACCTCTGCCTCCTGAATGCTAGGATTAAAGGCATGTGCCACTATGCCTAGCATGGATTGTTTTTTTAATAGAATAATCCACTCAGAAATTACTAACAAGTATGAAGTAGGGCCACCTAGTCTTTTAACTGACAGGCATCACTATTTTTCTTGCTAGGGTTTAGGTGTTATTTTAAGAGCAAACAAAACCTTTTATTCAGAATCAAGCACTATTCTCTGGGATTGTAATCTGCTTTTAGAATTTTTTTTTGCAAGGAAAGCCAAGTTTCCCAATTAATGAAAACCAGGCTGGACACAGTGGTGCATACCAGCATTTGGGAAGTGGAGGCCAAGAAGTTCAAAGGCATCCTGAACTACATAGAGAATTGGAGAAACAAGACCATGTCTCAAAACAAAAGAACAACAACAATAATAAAAACCAAGTAAGATCTCGACAATGAGTAATATTTAGCAATTCAGCAACAGTTGTCCAACACAACATATAACAGGTTTTTGCCCTTCTTAGGCTCCTCAAACCTTCTCTAATCCAGCTTTGTTCTACTGAGGTATTGGGTCCTACATTCCTTAAATTACTTCTGCATTCCACAGCTCACCACTAAAAGTATTTTACCACTTTCAATCACACTCCAAATAGTGCTGATTGCAATGTAAGAACTAAAATAATTGATTAATAATTTAGTTAAAGAGGAATTTCTGTTTAAAGCCCAATTTTCTTTATGTATTGTGTGCATGTGTGTGCACGTTGATGTATGTGGGTACATGTGTAATGTGTGTGCATACTGATTTGTGTGGGTATGTGTGTATGTGTGCATATGTGTATGGAAGCCAGAGGATAACCTCGGGTGTTGTACCTCAGGAATGCTGTCCACATTATTTTGAAACAAGATCTCTCATTGGACTGGAGCTTGCTGATTAGGCTAGACTGGCTGGCCAGCAAGCTCCTATGATTCATCTGTCTCTACCTCTGTAAAACTTAGAATGATAAGGGTGTGTCACCATGTGCAAGCACTTTACCCACTGAGCTATCTCATTACCTGCTAAAAATCAATTATCTTTAATTCTAATCATTTTTTTCTCCTAGAATTACATAGCCAAAAGAATTGAGAGAGTTTCTGTGAAAAGTGACCTAGTTCATTCACCCTCCTGTTTGACTCTCCTCTACATCACCATTAATTGTCACTTAGCTTCTGCTTAGGTACATACATGGTGCTAGTGCTTAACAGCCTTGGGCCACTTGTGACGCCATTTGTCACTATAAATCCTCTTGGTTCTTCCTCTCCTTGGTCCTAATTCTTTTTTTTTAATATAGTTTTTTTTTTTTTTATTTATTTGAGGGGGAAATAGGGAGAGAGAGAGAGAGAATAGACTTACCAGGGCCTCTAGCCATTGCAAATTAACTCCAGATGCATATGCCACCTTGTGCATCTGGCTGATGTGGGTGCTGGGGATGGGTACTGGGGAACTGACCCTGGGTGTATAGGCTCTGCAGGCAAGCACATTAACTGCTAAGCCATCTCTCCAGCCCCTTTGGTCTTGATTCTAAAGACAAAGTCTAACCATCAGTCATCAAATATTTGAAAACAGTAATCACATGTACTCTGAATCAGATTTAAACTATAGTTATATGAGATTCCCTACCCCCACAGACCCCAAAGATCTTTCAGCAATGTAGCTGCTCTCTAAAAATGATTTCTCTTAAAGTGTATTGCCCAGACTAAACTGCCATATAATCAAATAATATCTCATCAGTAATACATTTGATTTTCATTCATTAGCTTAGTTAAAACTTTATCATATCCATTTATCATGAGTGTAGCTTCCACATATTTATTTATTTATTTATTTATTTATTTATTTATTTATTTATTTTTGGTTTTGCAAGGTAGGGTCTCACTCTGGTCCAAGCTGACCTGGAATTAACTATGTGATCTCAGGGTGGTCTCGAACTCTCGGCAATCCTCCTACCACTGCCTCCCAAGTGCTGGGATTAAAGGCGTGCGCCACCACGCCCAGCTTGCTTCCACATATTTAATTCTATAGTTTCAATTGAGAATTCTGCAGTGGTTTAAAATAATAATTTGCAATTTTGCTGCCATGACAATAGTGTCCAGTTAGTGAAACAAATGGCCAATAAACCAACGAAATATATCTCCCACTACTCAGTTTTGTTAACCCTTTACCTTGCAATCAGTGATTTAAACATTAAAAAACAAATTGTTCATTTGGGGGGGGTGACCTTTGTGTGAGAGAAAATCTTAGTAAAAAGTCAAGACTGGGTATGCTCAAGAATACTGTCACTGAATAAAAGCTCAATGCAGGGCTGGAGAGATTGCTCAGTGGTTAAGGCACTTGCCTACAAAGCCTAAAAACCAAGGTTTGATTCCCCAGTACCCATGTAAAGCCAGATGCACAAGGTGGTGCATGTGTTTGGAGTTCATTTGCAGTGGCTAGAGGCCCTGGAGCACCCATTCTCTCTCCCTTTCCCTCTCTGCTGGGGTTTGTGGTGGCATACACCTTTAATCCCAGCACCTGGGAAGCAGAAATAGGAGGTTTGCCATGAGTTTGAGCGCAACCTGAGACTACATAGTGAATTCTAGGTCAGCCTGGGCAAAAGCAAGACCCCACCTTGAAAAAAAAAAAAGTTCAATGTAGTCACAAAAAGCATATTTTATATTTCATTTTTCAAATTTGCAAATTAGAGTGTTATAAATATATCCCTTACAAATACTTTGGTTGGTTTTCTTAGTATATAGTTATGCCATGTACAGAAGGTAGCACTTTTTTATTTTTTGGTTTTTTAGATAGGGTCTCACTCTAGCCCAGGCTAACCTGGAATTCACCATGTAGTTTCAGGATGGCTTTGAATTGATGGCTATCCTACCCCTGCTTCTTAGCCACTTTGAGGCAAATGGTTCTCTACTACATGCCCCACCCCACATGGCTATGATACTCTGCCTCATAATGGGCCCAGAAACAAGAAACTAAGTGACTAAGGACTAAACCCTCTGAAGCCATGGTACAGAATCAGTCTTTCCTCCTCTAAGTTGCTTTTCTTGGGGATTTGGTCATAGAGACACAAAAGCCTGACTAACAGTCCTTTGCAAATAGTCTATGCAAATTATCTATCTATTAAACAATAAAGAAAATGTCAGTAACTCTCCAAAGTAAGACTGAAATTAATACTAACAATGGGGACTGGAGAGATAGCTCAGTGGTTAAAAGTGCTTGCTTGAACGCCTGATGGCCTGGGTTCAATTCCCCAATATCCATGTAAAGCCAGATATATAAAGTGGTGCATGCATCTAGAGTTTACTTGCAGGGCCAAGAGACCCTGGCACACTCCCTCTCACTCCCTCTCTCTTGGCTACAAATTAATAAATAAAAATATTTTTAAAAATTAATACTAACAATGGTTTAAAATTTAAAGTTCAAACACAAAATTGAAAAGCACACAGGCAAGGGTAACATCTGTCTTCCTCACTCTGAGGCATCTGAGGCTAGAACACATTAAAGGTACCATGGATGTGTGATGAGGATACAGTGCATAAAATTAAGCATCTCATGCAAACTCTCCATACTTTCCCATGCTTACACCTACCCTTACTCTAAGGAACTTAAGGCTTAGTCAGGATGAACTGTATGTCCAGGGCTACAAAGAAGAGCTGGTCTTCACATCTAAACCTGCTGATACAAAGTCTTTCCCCCATGTACAACTTGCTTCTTCTGTTGTCATATCTCTGACTATATCTTACTACACAGATCTCACTTAAATCATGTCCCTTTATAAAATTAGTAATTAGGAAATAAAATTCATGAATTTGCTAATGAAGTCTTTTCCATAGTAAATTTCTTCACAATTTATTCAATAGAAGTATGTATAGATATGTATTTTCCACCTACACATTTACAAATAATAAAAGTTAAAGCTTCATGCTGATGTTTATACCTTCCTGACTATGTCAGCTTGGTAAAACTGAATGATACAAAAATATCACATTGAAATTTTAAAGCAGACCAAGTAAATCAAACTAAATTCCCTCCAGCCTCACCTCACCTGTAAGGAGTTAAAATGACAATGACAACAAAAAAAATTGTGAAATTATCCAACTTAGTCACATCTGAAAAATAATAGCAAAGAGGGGGCTGGAAAGATGGCTCAGTGGTTAAGGTGCTTGCCTACAAAGCCTGATGACCCGGGTTCAATTTCCTAGTACCCAAGAAAAGTGAGATGTACAAAATGGTGCATGCATTTAGAATTTGCTGCAGCTAGAGGCCCTGGCACACCCATTCTCTCTCCCCCCCATTCTCTCTCCTTGGAAAAGAATAAATAAATAGAGGCAGAGGTAGGGGGATCACTGCGAGTTCAATGCCAGCCTCACTACAGTGAGAACCTACCTCAAAACAACATAAAAGAAAGAATTTTTTAAAACAAAAGGCTGGAGAGATGGCTTAGTGGTTAAGGCACTTGCTTGCAAAGCCTAAGAACCCAAGTTTGATTCCCCAGTACCCACGTAAGCCAGATGCACAAGGTGGTGCATGTGTCTGGAGTTCATTTACAGTGGCTAGAGGCCCTGGTGCACCCATTCTCACCTTTAATCTAGCACTCTGAAGGCTGAGACAGGAGGATAGCTGTGTGTTGGAGGCCAGACTGGGCTAGCATAAAAATAAAGTTTAAAAAATAATGGCAAAGATACTTTTTGCTCCCAAATGAAGTACAGATATTGTTTTCATCCAATTACTCCCTCCAAATATAAGTATGCATTTTCCTATTAATTTTTATTTGAAAGAAGCATTCCTTTTTTGTTTTTGTTTTTCTTTGTTTTTCAAGGTAAGCTCTCACTGTAGCCCAGGCTGACCTCGAACTCACAGTGATCCTCCTACCTCTGCCTCCCGAGTGCTGGGATTAAAGGTATGTGCCACCATGCCCGACCCAAAAAGCATTCTTAAAAGAATGTGTACACATAAAAGTCCATAAACAACTCCTAAAAATCCCTCAGGGTATACAAATACAATGTGATTTTATAAATATGTTTTAACTTCAAAATAAGAAAATATTAATATTTGACTTTACCTTCTTGGAATCTTGTCTTGATGGGATATAAATATAGTGTCCCAAATGAGCGTCAAATGGTACAGTGTATGGTCTCTTTTCAGGGATCCTGGTATTGGGCCCATCCTCACAATTTTCCTTTGCTGAACAAGTCACTGATTTGTTAAGTTTTGTTAGTTCTTCACTCAGTTGGTCCACAAAAATTGCTGTTCTAATATTTTTTCATTCTTGGGGTATGGAGATGAGAAATTGAAAAGCAAAGAACTTCAGTACAGATGCAGATCATGATTGACCAAAATCACAAATACCTGAACAGAAGAGTCAAGCCTCATTTATCCTGCTAGGGTCCATAAGCAATGAGTACTGTTCTATGAGGTAAAACCCTTCTTTGTGAATGCCAGGGATCAAGCCCAGTGTGCATAGTAGGCAAGTACTCTACTCATACCTGCAGCTCTACCACTGAACTACATACATCCCCAGTCCAGTAAAGACCTTTTTCTTGGGGGGGGGGTTCATTTTTCAGTTTTTCGAGGTAGGGTCTCACTCTAGCTCAGGCTGACCTGGAATTCACTATGTAGTCTCAGGGTGGCCTCGAACTCATGGTGATCCTCCTACCTCTGCCTCCCGAATGCTGGGATTAAAGGCGTGCGCCACCACGCCCAGCTCAGTAGAGACCTTTTAAACAGTAAACAGAAACAGTCAAAAAAATCACCTGCTACTAGACAATGTTCATCACCTGTGAATCAGTTTGCCATTGTTTTTATAAAAGTATGAGTTTTCTGACTGAAATGCAAAAAGTAAAAGAGACAAAGTTGAACAGTAAAAGAAAAAGGCTGAAAAGTAGAAAAGTATTACAGATGGCAGAGACTGCAGGAAAGGAGCCAGCAAATGTTACCAAATTCAGGGAGATAATCACCTTTAGTCAGTGCAAACAGAAGCCAAAACCACACCAGAGATTGAAGCTAGACAACTGGCAGTCCTAGGAGGAAGAGATCCTGGAACTCACAGGCAGAATGAACTGTGTGCCAGGAGTGTGTCTGAGAGTGGATTGGGTTTCTCTGTATCTCCCAAACAAAATTATTTAGGCATATACAATTCAGAAAGCTGTACCTCAATCTTTGCTTTACAAATACAAACTTATGTAAACAAAACATTGTCAGCCAGGTGTGGTGATGCAGACCTGTCATCCCAGCTTTTCAAGGAGGAGGCCTAGAAAGGAGGTCTTTGAGCCAGCCTGGGCAACATAGTGAGACCCTGATTCACAAACAAAGCAAACAAACAAAAAAAAATCATTCATCTTAAAACCTCCCATGTATGCAATGTTTAAGTAGGGAAGGAAACCCCTAAATTTTCACTGTGAAATTTTGCAACAATAAATATTATGAATAATAAATAGGTAATTTTATTTAAAAATCATTATGGTAATTAAAATACACAATATCAATAGCATATAAATTTAAAAGTGTTCAATGGAATCCTTATTGCCTGGGAAAAAGGTAAAAGTACTAACTGATATTAGATGTGAAGGGACAAGGTATTCTTTAGGATAACCACTTAAAAAAAGAATAAAAGAGCTATCATGGTGAAAACTACTAGCCTAGTGGTCTACATGACTAAGAATATTGTACACAAAAATTCTTGATGTTCTTAACCAAAATCCTAAAAGTGCAGCATACAGGAAATATACAGAACAGATTAAAATGAGAAGCTAAGTATGGTTAAAGCAGAACCAGATGTTAAAAAATTAGAAAAGCTTCAGGATGGCCAAATAGAAGAGGTAATTCTCAGGCTGAAAAAGAACTAAGTCTGGCTAGAAAAAGGTTGCAGTGGAAACCATGGGAGCCACTGGTGGAAGAGCCCCTGCCAAGCAGCAGAAATGGCAGATATAAACGTAACTACATGTCTTTGATGGGTTGATGAGAAATGGATGTAGTTCAGTTCTATTTTATTAAAAATGTGTCCCTAGTATTGACATCTTATAATCAAGAAAGCTAATAAGAGCTGGAGAGATGGCTTAGCAGTTAAGGCATTTGCCTTCAAAGCCAAAGGATCCTGGTTCAACTCTCTAGTACCCACGTAAGCCAAGGGGGCGCATGCATATGGAGTTCCTTTGCAGTGGCTGGAGGCCCTGGTGTCACCTTTCTCTCCCTCCCTCCCTCTCTCTCTTTCTCACTCTGAAACAAATAAATAAATTATATATATATGAAAAAAAGAAAGCTAATAAATAAGAAGGGTCTCATGAGCCAGTTTATGAAAAAAAAAAGAATAAAAGAACAGCAAATTCAATGACCCTCTCTTTCCTGCATTTCTTATATTCCATAGTACCAGGTCAGCTGCCAATTTATTATTCTGGGGTAGGGGAAATAAAGCAGACTTTGAGAAGAACAGGATACTCCTTTAGTATTCAGGCCCCTTACAAAGGGTCTGCATTCTTCCTGTTGTCCCAGTGCAGATCAGCAGACCTGATCTCAATGGTAGTAATCTTTCAAACAATTGAAGCTGAATGGGTAGAAGTTTTGGCCCAATGATTTTGTTATGGGAATTTTGGGGAGTCAAAGAGACCAGCAGCTGAGTCAGATGAAGGGGAAATTTATTTTCGCCAGCAGACTGACACCTGGATCTCTCCATAATGGCATCAGCCCCAAACTCAAGTTTGTTAGGGATTTTATAGTATAAGTAAGCATGGGTTATACTAGTGCATACGTGACAGTTGAGTGAGCAGGTCACAAAAAAATTACAAAAATGTAAGTTTGGCAACTGGAAATTGTTAGGATGTACACCTACACCTACACCACAAGGGGGCGAGGGCAGCTTCTCCTGCCATCCTCCTTCATTCCTTCCTTGTCTCATCCTGAGGAATTTTGCTCCAGTAGCTACTTCATTTCAGTAATTTTTCATGCCCTTACACTCCCTCCTCTCTACCTACATAATTCCTTATGTCTGCTTTCAGGGGTACTCTTTAATATTTCTTTTTTGTTTGTTTGTTTGTTTGTTTTTGTTTGTTTTGAGGTAGGGTTTCACTCTGGTCCAGGCTGACCTGGAATTCACTATATAGTCTCAGGGTAGCCTCGAATTCACAACAATCCTCCTACCTCTGCCTCCCAAGTGCTGGGATTAAAAGTGTGCGCCACCATGCCTGGCTCCCTCTTTGATATTTCTGATGAATTACCTCATGTCTGACAGTTTCTACCCAGTTTTGGATGAGAAGTGAGAAGGTTTATCAGGCAAGGCCCAAAAAACAGAGCCAAAAGGACCGTAACTAGTGGCCCAGCTAGAGGGGCTATCCAAGAACCCCAGGCGGTCCAGGTACTCTTCCAGTAGGACTCACTTTCCTGTCCCCTGGCCTTAATCCAAGTAGCTGTCTTATATTGGTTTACATAGAGACAGCATTCTTCCTCTAAATAGACACATTTTTTTTTCTGCTATAATCAGGTCTAGACTTTCATGGTTTTGTAGTACTACCACTGTTAATGAGTCTGTCTGGTTTTGTAGTGAGATAATCTTTACTGGACTAGAGTTAGTTGGACAGCTGGCTATGCTGGACCTGTTGGAGTTCAATCGCTGTGGCCCTAGTAGTCCCTGTGCCTGCTAAGGCCACTTCCAGGAGGATAGGGAGCAGAACTGGATTCCTCTTTTGCCTGTAATGATAGAACTGTTGCTGCAGCATCTCTCCACGTGGGAGAATATCTGAATCAGCAGTAAGGAACCAGGTCTTTCCCAGGGTAGCAGGTATTCATGTTGCTTGGACAAGCAAAGTAGGTTCCCTTGGAGGCTGGGGACTGGAGGGACAGGTATATACAATTTTCCTTTTTTCCAACGTATAAGGCTTCCCCTAGGATTTGGACAGGAGGCCTGACCAATGAGTAATTTGATGTTTTATTGGCTATGGCCAAATTGGTGACCCTCACTCCAGTATAGGTCATTTGACTTGTCCTCAGGCACATCCAATAGTCTCTTTTCAGGTCGGGGTTGGCTTGGTTTAATAGTTCATGGCTGATGATCACCAGCTTGAACACCTTTATTAGGGGGGCATTGGGGTCAAACTTAGATGGGTTGCTGCTCTGAGGGGGGTCCTTAGGTTTTGGGGCCCATGGGTCTAGGTTGTTAATTCTGCTGACTGGTGCCATCAACGTTGATTGATGAAATAACAAGTCACAGGGTTTGCCCATATTATACCAGCCCATTCCAAAAATCCAGCTTCACCACATGAGTGGCTTCTCTACAGACAGTTCTCATATTATGCCCCCTTGTTTTCCCTCCTTGAAACCAGTTAACAGCCGTAACTCTCTGTCCTGCTGTAGGAGCTCCCTCCCAAGCTGTCCCCCAGCCCCACCCCATGTAGCAATGTCCATGTACAACCAGTACTTAAGGTAGGACCAGTAGGTTCCCCTGTATTTATCATTTTGTCCTCTGGGAACCTGGTCATATGCTTCAATTTTCTGGGCAAAGCTTCAGAAAAGATCACAGTGTGCCACTCCAGCGCAGGTGGTTTTATCACAACAGGATGAGGTCTGCAGGATGATGCCGTCTTTCATACACCACCTGAAAGAGCTAAGCAAGGCCCTTCTGGAGCACAGTTAGTTATGTTTACAGGTGTCCAGGAACCAGGGTTTCCCTGGGACAGGGTTGTTTTCCAGGATAACTTAGTTGACAGGGTCATGGAAGCCAGGGGAAGTTGGTCTGCCTAGACATCCACAGGATCAAGGGGGGCATTAGGAGCCAGGTTGGGTGCTGGGCTGGCCTCCTCATTCTGCAGTGATGGCAGGCTGCCTGCAGTGTCAATCCCGCCCATGGTTGTCTTGATAATTGTCAGTCTTAAAGACTGGCCTGTGGTGGATCGTGCAGTCCACTTTTGGCTGGTATCTGTAGCAGCCTTAGCGTGGGAGTGGTGAATCCAAGGCTTGATGACTGCAACTTTAAGGGCTGAAGGGGTGTTTAGTATAATTTGATATGTCCCTTCCCATTGTGGATCCAAGCATCCCAGTACTGGGACTTTGATACAGACCCAATTTCCTGGACTCCAGGGATGTAAGGGGCCTAGCAATTTTCTTTCATGGTGTTATCCAAGTTTTTCAGGAACTGCTGCAGGTGGGTCTGTCCATACTCCGGGAGGTCACCAGAGTCCCTTGGAAGGATCGGGGGAGGGTGCCCAACAGGATCTCTAAAGGGGAAAACACGCATTTGCAAGGTGTGCATGGAACCCTAAACAGAACAAGTGGCAGGCTCTTGGGCCAGGAGAGATCTGTTTCCTGGCAGTGTTTAGCTACTGAACTTCAGGGTTTTTATCCTTTCAACTCAGTCAAGGACTGAGGGTGGTACCTTGTTGTGAAGAGACCAAATCATTCCCACTGTTTTAGATACTGTTGAACAATTTTATTGCCAAAAGCTGGGCCACTGTCTGATCTGATGCTCATTGGGACCCTGAATTGAGGAATATTTTTTTCTTTTTTTTTTTTTTTTTTAATTTGAGAAAGAGAGAGGCAGAGACAGATAGAGAATGGGCAAGTGCAGCATTGCATCTGTAGCAGACAGCTTCAAGTTTGCTGAGATGAACTTCCAGACCAGGCAAAGTTATGGAAGAAGGGGTTTATTTATTGAAGCTTACAGATCCAGGGGAAGTTCCATAATGGCAGGAGACCCTGGCCTGCTCTTTCAGGACCAGGCAAGAGAGAGAAAAGCCACCAGCCACAAAGCACAGCACACTTCAGGAACTCCAATTGGGCACACTTTGCATATCTTTACAGTGGATACTCAAACCCACCACCACATCTTAAGATCCGCCCAGTGACATTGCCTCCAGCCAGGTGGCTGCAGATGCAAACTATAAACTAATAAAACACTGAATATATTGGGGGCCATCTATTCAAACTACCACAGCACCCTTGTGTCACTTTGCATCTGGCTAAATGTGGGACCTGGAGATCAGCCGGGTATTGTTAGGCTTGGCAGGCAGGTGCCTTAACCACTAAGCCATCTCTCTAGCCCAGGAATAATTTTTCTAACCAGGGCACGAGATACCTCTTGAGCATTTTCTGTACGGGTGGGGAAGGCTTTTACCCAGCCAGAGAAAGTGTAAACTATGACTAGCAAATATTGATACCCTTTACTGGGTTGAATGTCTGTGAAGTCTATTTCTAGATATTTAAATAGATAGTTCCCCTATTTCTACAGCAATAATGGGGCCTGAGGCCCCTTTTGGGGGTTGTGTTGTGTACACCACAAGCAGGCCCTGCTAGCTTGGTGGGTTAACATTGCCAACTTTGGGACCACCAAGTATCTGTGTAATAGGTGTCCTGAAGCTGTTTTTTCCCAGGTGAGTCCCCTGGTGGGCTTGCCGAACTAGGATGGGCGCAGCCTTCTCTAGAACTGTTATCTTATTATCCAAGGTGACCAGCCAGCCTCCTGAGCTTTTAGTTGCCCCTTGGTCTGTTGTTTCCCTTTATTCCTCTGAGCTGTATTTAGGCTGCTCAGGGAACACCGGGAGCATGAAACACACCTTCTGTGGTGGTTTGATTCAGGTGTCCCCCATAAACTTCAAGTGTTCTGAATGCTAGGTTCCCAGCTGATGGCAACTTGGGAATTAACACCTCCTGGAGGCAGAGTATTGTTGGGGGCGGGCTTATGGGTATTATAGCCAGCTTCCCCTTGCCAGTGTTTGGCACACTCTCCTGTTGCTGTTGTCTACCTTATGTTGACCAGAGAGTGATGTCCACCCTCTGCTCATGCCATCGTTTTTCCTGCCATCATGGAGCTTCCCCCTGAGCCTGTAAGCCAAAATAAACCTCTTAAGCCAAAATAAACCTTTTTTTCCCCCACAAGCTGTGCTTTTTTCCCACAAGCTGCTCTTAGTCGGGTGATTTCTGCCAGCAATGCGAACCTGACTGCAACACCTTCTGAGAATTAGTGGGAAGGTGGTTCAAGTCTATGACTTTATGGAGGGCTGTCCATTT
Organism: Orientallactaga sibirica; assembly: GCA_036365145.1. Taxonomy (NCBI): domain Eukaryota; kingdom Metazoa; phylum Chordata; class Mammalia; order Rodentia; family Dipodidae; genus Orientallactaga; species Orientallactaga sibirica. Next base: position 5,944,294 of record JAEOAD010000888.1, read on the forward strand.
GACCGCCTGGTCTGTCAGCTGGTTTTCCTGACTTACTCAGTTTTTATTTCTTCTGAGGGTTTAGCAATGTATCACTGTGATAGCCTGGGGGGGGGCAATACCACCTCTAGGAGCTGGAGAATTTTGTCAATTTTTGATTTTTTTTTAATTTTTATTTATTTATTTGTAAGCAGAGAGATAGGAGAGAGGCAGACAGAGAGAGAATGGGCATGCCAGGGCCTCTAGCCACTGCAAACGAACTCCAGATGCATGTGCCCCTCATTCATCTGGCTTATGTGGGTCCTGGAGAATCAAACCAGGATCCTTTGATTCTCAGGCAAATGCCTTAACCGCTAAGCCATTTCCCCAGCCCTCAATTTCAAATTTTTTAAAATTTTTTATTTATTTTATTTATTTTTGGAGAGAGACACAGACAGAGAGAGACAGACAGAGAGGGAGAGGGAGACAGATAGAGAATGGGCGCGCCAGCAGTCTCTCAGCTGCTGTGAACAAAATCCAGATGCGTGCGCCCCTTATGGTCAAGTGCGGCATTGCGCCCTTGCGTCACTTTGCGTCTGGCTAAACGTGGGACCTGGAGATTGGAACTGGCGTTCTTAGGCTTAGGAGGCAGGCGCCTTAACTGCTAAGCCATCTCTCCAGCCCAATTTTCAATTTTTTTTTGTCCCCTGAGGTGAGCAGTCTTTTTTCCCGATATGTTGTTCCATGAATATGTAGAGTGGCAAAAGCATAATGAGAGTCAGTAAAGATAGTGGCCTACTTCCATTCTGAGAGAAAGAGAGCTCTCATGAGTGTGTGTAATTCAGACTTTTAGGCAGAGCAGTGACTGGGGAGTTGGCCCTCCTCTATAACTTTGTCTGCAGTGGTCACCAAGTACCCGGTGTGGTATGCCCCTGTGGCAGACTTTGCTTTTGTCAGTAAAGAGTTTCAATTCTGAGTTAGGGAGTGTCTCATCCTTTAAATCCAGGCAGGAGGAGAACACTTCCTTTATAATTTCCTCAAAGTTATGAAGAGGTACTCCCCCTCTTCTGGTAGGTATGTGGCTGTATTTAGGGTTTGAATAGCCTCCACCTGAACTCAGGGGTTCAAGTGTGGTGGTTTGATTTAGGTAACCCCCATCAACTTAGGTGATCTAAATGCTAGGTTCCCAGTTGATGGAGATTTGGGAATTAACACCTCTTGGAGGCACTGTATTATTGGGGGCAGGCTTACTGGTGTTATAGCCAGTTTCCCCATGCCAATGTTTGGCACACTCTCCTGTTCCTATTGTCCACCTGATGTTGGCTGGGGATGATGTCCACCCTACTCATGCCATCATTCTCCCTGCCATAATGGAGATTCCCCCTCCAGCCTATAAGCCAAAATAAACCTTTTTTCCCCCACAAGCTGTGCTTGGTTGGGTGATTTCTACCAGCAATGTGAACCTGACTGCAACAGTATAGTCGGTACCAGAGGAGTGGGATTGCTGCTAGACACCTGACTGTGTGGCTTTGGCCTTTTGGAGCTGATTTTCAAGAGGAATGTGCAAGGATTTGAAACCTTGGCCTAAGAGACGCCTTGCAGTGCTGTAAGTATAGCTTGATGGACTATTCTGGTCAGAGTTGAAAGACCTGAATGCAGTAAGAACTATGGACTGTGAGGTTTGGCTCATGAGGGTGAGAAAGAGCTTTGCCTGGACTGGGCTACAAGCAGTTTGTGGGAGAGGCTTGCTGTTATAACCATGTCCTGAGAATTTGTGCAGGGTTGTATTGCATAGAAATGAACTGGCATGTGCAGAGGGATATGGCATAGAAAAAAATGAAATCTTTGGACCAAAACTGCTGCCTGTTCAGCTGCTATTGAGAATTACAACCATTGAGATTGAGCCAGCTGACCTGCATTTGGACAACAGGAAGAATGTAGACACTTTTGAAGGGGCCTGAATACTCAAGGAGTGTCCTGTTCTTCAAAGTCTGCTTTATTTCCCCCTGGATTACCAAACTGGCACCCTACCTGGTATTATGGAGCATAAGAAATGCAGGAAAGAGAGAATCATTGAATTTGCAACACAGTCTTGTGTTTTGGAAATGGCCATGGGTAGTGTGAAGCAGGTTTGCTGGATGCCTGCATGGAGACCCAATGGAGCAGTGAGGATGAGCTGTGTGTTGCAGTGGAGACCCAGTAAAGATGCCAGGACCACAAGATGGCCGTCAAGGAGAGCTGCCAGCCCCAGATGAAGTTTTCTAGGACTGTGAGTATCCTAGCCAGAGGGGCAGAATTGGAACTACAGAGACTTGTTGCTGGTTAGAATTATCTGACTTGGAGATTTGTCACTGACTAGAGTTGTTGGATTTGAAGCTACAGAGTTTGATATTTTCCCTGGTCATTTTAAATCTTGTATTGGTTGAATATTTCTTTGCTATGCCCAATGCCATCTTGTGCAGCAAGTGTGAAGGTTTATTCTCTATCATTATGGGTTTGGGGGGGATTTTTTGGTATTATGGCTCAGTTAAAAGACCTTGGATTATGGGGGTATTTAGACATCATTAAGATTGATAAAAACTATGGGGACTTTTAAAATTGGACTAAAGCTGGGTGTGGTGGTGCATGCCTTTAATCCCAGCACTTGGGAGGCAGAGGAAGGAGGATTGCCATGAGTTCAAGGCCACCCTGAGACTACATAATGATTTCCAGGTCAGCCTGAACTAGAGTGAGACCCTACCTCGAAAAACAAAAAAAAAACAAAAACAAAAAAAACAAAACAAAAAAAAACCTAAAAAGAAAAAAACAATTAAAATTGGACTGAAAGCATTGCATTTTACATCATGTATGCTTATCAGTTTATGGGGGCCAGGGGTGGAATCTGGTGGTTTGATTCAGGTGTCCCCAATAAACTTAGGTGTTCTGAATGCTAGGTTCCCAGCTCATGGAGATTTGGGAATTAACACCTCTTGGAGACACTGTATTGTTGGGGGCAGGCTTATGGGTGTTATAGCCAGCTCCTCCATGCCAGTGTTTGGCACACTCTCTTGTTCCTGCTGTCCACCTAATGTTGGCCAGGGGGTGATGTCCACCCTCTGCTCATGCCATCATTTTCCTTGCTATTATGGACTTTCCCCTTGAGCCTGTAAGCCAAAATAAACCTCTTTTTTCCCCACAAGCTGCTCTTGGTTGGGTGATTTCTACCAGCAATGTGAACCTGACTGCAACATCGAGCCACTTGCTCCCTGGTTATCCAGGAGCTGGTCATTTCATTTAACAGAAAGGTGACTTTCTGTGGCACTTGGGACAGTGATGCTCTGTCCCAAAGTCAGTTTGTCTGTTTCTTGTACCAGTGCTATTGTGGCTGCCAGGGCCTGGAGGCAAGGGGGCCATCCCAAGGTCATGGGGACTAGCCTTTTGGATCAGTATGTCACTGCCTATTCCATGGGCCTAGTTGTTGAGTCAGCACATCCAGTCCAACTCCCCCTTTTTTGTGCAAGTAGAGGAAAAAAGGGTAGTTGAGGTCTGAGAGTATCAGTGCAGGTGCTTTACTGGTTCTTTTTATTTATTTATGTATTTTTATTTTGGAGAGAGACACAGAGGGACAGAGAGAGAGAGGGAGAGAAAGACAGATAGAGATGGTCACGCCAGCAGCCTCTCAGCCACTGTGAACAAAATCCAGATGCATGCGCCCTCTTGTGGGCAAGTGCGGCATTGCGCCCTTGCGTCACTTGCATCTGGCTAAACGTGGGACCTGGAGATTGGAACTGATGTTCTTAGGCTTAGCAGGCAGGCGCCTTAACCACTAAGCCATCTCTCCAGCCCTGGTTCTTTTTTTAAGTTGGTTGAAGGCATCATCTTCTTTTTCTCCCTATTTTAATGGGTCTGATGTGGGCCCTCGGAGTACACTGTGGAGGGGTATGGCCATGGCAGAGAACTCTGGTATCCAGAGCCGACAAAATCCAACTATTCCAAGGAATTCTTGGAGCTGTTTCTTGGTTTTAGAATGGGGATACTAGATGATCATTGTTTTGTCTTTCCTCTACTTTCCTCTGTTCCCAGCTGACGTGATATCCTAAGTGACTTCCTCCTGGCAGATCTGGTCCTTTTTCTTAGAGACTTTATATCCCACCACTTGTTTAATAGTTCTTCAGTCCTCCTTTCAGAGATTTCCCTCATGGGGGCTGTCAGCAGCAGATCCTCAATGCACTGTAAGATGGTGCACCCAGGGGGTCAGCAGTTTTTTAGGTCCTCTGTTAATGTCTTCCCAAAGGTAGTTGGGGAAATTTTTGAACCCTTAGGGCAGATGAGTCTATGTTAATTGCCCTTTTGAACCAGTCTCTGTGTCAAAGGCAAACAGGGGTTGACTAACTTCTGCTAGTCTTAGGCAAAAGAAAGTCTTTCAGATCTAGGCATGTGAAGACAGCAGTAGTTGGGGGTATCAAACAGCAATGTGTACGGATTGGGGACCATGGGGTGCAGAGTCTCTGTGGCATCATTGAGTCTGTGGAGATCTTAGACTGTACAATGGACATTGATCCTTAGCTTTTTTTACCAGGGTAAAGGGGTATTCCGCAGTGATTGAGTTTCCCATAGGACCCCCTCATCCTTGATGCTTTTGATGTGGGGAACTATTCCAAGTTGGGCTTCCAAGGAGACCGGGTATTGTCTCTGCCTCTCTGGAGTGCCACCTGGTTTTAATTTTTTTTAATTATTTTATTTATTTTTGGAGAGAGAGAGGGAGAGGAAGACAGATGGAGATGGGACGCCAACAACCTCTCAGCTGCTGCGAACGAAATCCTGATGCGTGCGCCCCCTTCTGGTCAAGTGCGGCATTATGCCCTTGAGTCACTGCATCTGGCTAAACATGAGACCTGGAGATTGGAACCGCTGGAGATTGGAACCAGCGTTCTTAGGCTTAGGAGGCAGGCGCCTTAACCGCTAAGCCATCTCTCCAGCCCGCCACCTGGTTTTAATGCCACCATCACCAGAGGGTGGCCTTTTGCAAGGCCAATTTTCCCTTGTACATCCCAGACTTTGGGAAAATGCTCCAGATACCAGTCAATGTTTGGGGAACTTTGTGTCTTTTCCCCTGGTGCCTCTTGGTAGAGTTTCCATTCCTTTTCTAGGTAAGCTTCAAGCATTAACATGGGCAAGGGGCCAGGGTTAGTTGTGGTATCTAAGTCCATGGTCACTGTGGTGCCGAGTTGGATAACATGTCTCTCCCTAATAAGGATACTAGGACTTCAGGCACATACAGAAACCAGTGGTGAACCCAGTGGCCTCCCACTGAGCAGAGTTGTGGCTCACAAAACTCATATTTCTTGGTCTTTTGTTTTGTTTTTGTTTTTATTTTTGTTTTTCGAGGTAGGGTCTCCCTCTAGGCCAGGCTGACCTGGAAATCACTATATATTTTCAGGATGGCCTTGAACTCACAGTGATACTCCTACCCTGCCTCCCAAGTGCTGGGATTAAAAGTGTGTATCACCACACCTGGCTAAAACCAATATTTCTTGTGGGCCCCTGTTGCCCTTATGATGGTGACAGTGTCTTTAGTGAGCTTCCCAGTGGGAGAGGTCACCATGGAAATGGTGGCACCAGTCTTCAGTATAAATTCCATGGTTTGGCCCCCTAGATCAGCTCTGACCATGGGCTCCTGGGGGCCAACTGCAATTGAGCCCAGTCACCTTCTGTGGTGGTTTGATTCAGGTGTCCCCCATAAACTTAGGTATTCTAAATGCTAGGTTCCCAACTGATGGAGATTTGGGAATTAATACCTCCTGGAGGCAGTATATTGTTGGGGACAGGCTTATGGGTATTATAGCCAGTTTCTTCTTGCCAGTGTTTGGCACCCTCCCTGTTGCTGTTGTCCACCTTATGTTGGCCAGGGGGTGATGTCCACCCTCTGCTCATGCCATCATTTTCTCCTGCCATCATGGAGCTTCACTTGAATCTATAAGCCAAAACAAACCCTTTTGCCCACAAGCAAAAGGTTGGGTGATTTCTGTCAGCAATGCGAACCTGACTGCAATATTTTCAGTCTGACTCAGAACTCCAAGCACAGTTATTGTTGGAGGGCTACCAGGTTGGTTTGGAACAGTGACTGTCACAAGCTTGGCTGCTTCTTGTCTTAGGTGCCCTCTTTCAGGCCCCTTTCTTCCCATCTCTTTTTTGGGGAATTCATTTTTCCAACATCCCTTTTTATTGCAATAAGCACATTGATCTTTATTTAGGGGGTCTGGGCGCTTTCTTCCCCCATGTTTGGGCCTGTGCTTCCCTGTGTTCCCTGTCTCTTGAAGGTCCACCACCATGATTCTGGCCCTCCCTTTCAGTGGCTATCTCCCAGCTGACTACCACCTTGGAGACAATATCAATTAACTGGCTTATGTTCATCCTGGCAAATCCCTCCAACTGCTGGACCTTTCTGCACACATCATAAACTAACTGCTGGATGAAGGTAGTGTTGACAGTTGATCAATTCTCAGGAGCCTCTGGGTCGAAGGGCATGTAACACCGACAGACATCATAAAGTCTCTCATAAAACTGGCTGGGAGTCTCTTTCTACCCTTGGATGACCTCAACCACTTAAGTTGGTAGCCCCGTAGGCTCTCGCTCGGGCCCTTTCTAGGATTGTTCATCACGTTCATTTGAGGGCTTGTGCCCCTTTTTGGGTATTGGGATCCCAAATGGGTCACTCATCTAGAAAGGCAATACCTGTAAACTGCTTCAATTTAGTCAGCCTTGAGGAGCATGGCTATGTCCTGGCTGCTTGGAGGATGTGCAGCCTTTCCTCTGAGTCAAAAAGGGTGTGGAGAGCTGGTGGCAGTAATCCCAGGTGAATCTGCATAATGAAGCTCAGCAGGTCTATCATGGCTTGAGGCTTCTCTGAATAGGGTGGGGTGTGTTGTCATCAATTCAGGAGATCAGTGGAGGCAAAGGGTTGATATATCAAGCTGGGAGGGCCAGCTAGGAAGGTTTCATCTTCGAAGAGGAGGGATGTCCCAGGAGCCTGTCAAAGTGGACAGAGAGGCACTGGACAGTCCCCAGTAATGAGGCAGCCTGAGTTAGGGGAACATTCCCATTTCTCAGTTGGAGGTGGAGCATTCAAAAGCAGTGGGGGGGGGGGTTCATGTTCACTAGTAGGTGATGGCAGTCCAGGTAAAGATGAATAGAGGCTAGGATGGGGAGCCATATCAGCTCTGGGGACTTCTGGTTGTACTGGTTCAGCAGACAGGGCTAGATTTCCAGGCCTAATCAACAGAGTCACTGAGGGCAGGTATGATGGGAGCTCAGAGTCCTGTTCATGACCCTGATGAATGGGAGGCCTTGTCTTTTTTCTTTCAGGTGTAGCACTGGGGACTGTCAAGATGGCAGGAGCTGTAGGTCTCTAAAGAACATTGTATCTAAGCCAGTCTGGAGTGTCACGGGCTAGGCCATACAAGAAATCTATGTAGGGAAACTTATCAGGATGCCTGGGTTGTTGATGCAGATTTCTCTTACTCTTCTAATGGTGGGCAGGTCCCGTGTGCCTCCTGATGGACAGTCCACATTTAAAGAAGGCCATTCAATTTTGCTTAAGGCTCTCAGCTCGATGCCATAATTTCCAGTATAGCCTAGTTTAACATTGTCCTGCATCATCTGGAGGACCATCTGGGTGTGACACTTGGACTGGGAATAACCCACTCAAAATTTTATATGTACCTAGGATGTATGTAGTATGTGCACAGGAAGGGGTGGATTGGGACTACTGAGGCATCTGGCCATGTGGACTGAGCAGCTACCAGGTTCCTTGATTCTTGGGCCTGCAACTGCTATTGGACTACTGTAAGCTAATCCAATAAATTCCCTTTTTAATATAATTCATTTGAGCAGTTCTGTTCCTATAGAGAACCCTGACTAATACAGATTTTGGTAACAGAAGTGGTTCTAGAGAAACAGAATTGTAAGAATGGATTTCTCTAGTGGGCTTGGTGCTATCTGGGATTGGCTTTCTAACTTCAGTGCTACTAAAGGCCCTACTGGTAATAAAGAGAGCACTTTTACTAGAAATGAGGGCACTAATAATCCATGGTGTGAACTATTAAAGAACTCTGTGAGATAGATGTATTTAATGATCCTGAGTCATCTCTTGTGAACAGCAAGGAATTTAGTTACTCTATATTTAAAACATTTGAATATTTGTGGAAGAGTAAGACAAATGATGAGGCTGGCTGGTTACTTCTAGCATTTCTGGACAAACTATTGAGGGCACAGCAGAAGCTCAGAAGGGAAATTTCTAAGCTTAAGACCTACATACATGATCTGACAGTTTCTAAGGGTGCCATGGAGAAAAGTGTCCTCTAGCTAGAACAGGACTCAAATTGCAGAAAACCAAACCCAAGCTCTCATTGTAAGACTGGCTAAGTTGCAACATAAACTCAAATCCCAGCCTCATTGGCTATCAGAAGTTAAAGTGAGGGCACTGATTGGAAAAGAGTGGGATCCTGTGACTTGAGATGGTGATATGTGGGAAGACCCTGAAGAAGCTGGGGACACTGAACTCTGATTCTGAATAAGTTGTTTTTGCATGAAAATATGACCTCTCCTCCCTTAGCAGTTGTATCCCCCACCTCTACACCCTACCCTTGCCTGAAGGCATTAATCCTTCTTTGTATGAAGAATCAGCAGGAGGTGCTGATGCTCCTCAGTGCCCACACATTTTTGTCTCTAGGCCTATAAGGCTAGGTATGCCCCTAAAGGTAAGATAGAAAGTATGACACAAGAGGAGGTGAGGGACACCCCCAAAGAACTTCAGGAGTTTTCTAACTTGTACAGACAGAAGCATGGGGAATATGTGTGGGAATGGATTTTAAGGGTGTGGAATGATGGAGGAAGGAACATAAGATTAGATCAGGCTGAATTTACTGAAATGGGCCCATTGAGCAGATTTCAGATTTAACACTGCAGCTCATGCAGTTGGAAGAGGTGCCAGGAGTTTATTTGACTGGTTGGCTGAAGCATGGATCCAAAGATGGCCCACTGTGAATGAGCTCAAGCTGCCTGATATCCACTGGCTTAATGTTAATGAAGGGATTAAAAGGCTCAGAGAACTTGGAATGCTGGAGTGGATTTGCCGTGTAAACTCTTCTTTGCCCCCACAATGGGAGCATCCAGAAGATGTGCCCTTCACTAAGACTATAAGAAACAAATTTGTGAGGGGAGCAACAGCATATTTAAAGTGCCCAATCATTGGTTTTTTATGTAAAGAAGACATCACAGTGGGAGCTGCAGTTGCTGAATTAGGTGACTTAGATGCAATGGGTCTAATTGGATCTTGGGGTAATAAGGGCAGCACAGAATCACCAAAGGCGAGATGAGCATGTTTTTCATAATAGACAGTGTAATTATGCACATAAAGATATGCAGTGTATGGACCTTTGGCATTGGCTGATTAATCACAGTGTTCCCAGAAGTCAAATAGATAAGGTGGCTACTGAGTTCCTGCTTGATCTGCATAAGCAGAAAAGTTCCAGAGCAAAGGAACATAAAGCCACTTTGAATTACAGCAACAGAGAATCAAGGCCTCTTAATCAGTTTCCAGACTTGAGCCAGTTTACAGATCCTGCGCTCCTTGATTGAAGGGGTGGCTGGGTCTCCTCAAGGAAGGACCCTCTAACAACCTCCAACAGTTTCAATATTAAGCTTACTCCTATTCTTCCTCAGAGGGACCTGCTGCCTTTTGCTAGTGTAACTGTACACTGGGGAAAAGGAAATAATCAGACCTTTCGGGGCCTACTGGACACTGGCTCTGAATTGACATTGATTCCAGGAGACTGCAAAAAGCATCGTGGCCCTCCGATTAAAGTAGGTGCTTATGGAGGTCAGGTGATCAATGGAGTTTTGGCAAATGTTAGACTGACAGTGGGTTTAGTGGGTCCCCGAACTCACCCTGTGGCCATTTCCCCAGTCCTAGAATAAATAATTGGGATAAATATACTTAGAAATTGGAAGAACCCCCACAATGGTTCCCTGACGTGTGGAGTGAGGCCTATTACGGTTGGAAAGGCCAAATGGAAGCCATTGAGGCTCCCATCACCAGAGAAAATAGTAAATCAAAAACAGTCTTGCCCCTCATAATAGAAGTAAAAGATGATGACATCAAATTAAAAGAGAGACTAATGGAGAGAGGGAGGGGATATGATGGAGATTGGAGTTCTAAAGGGGAATGGGGGGAGGGGAGAGAAATACCATGCACTTTTTGTATGTAAGTATATAAGTTGTCAATAAACAAATAATTATTTAAAAAAAAAAAAAAAAAAAGTCTTGCATCCCTGGAGGAACTGCAGAAATTAATGCCACTACAAAGAACTTGAAGATGCAGGGGTGGCAGTTCCCACCACATCTCCCTTTAACTCTCCTATTTGGCCTGTTCAGAAGACAGACGGATCCTGGAGAATGACAGTGGATTACTGGAAACTTAATCAGGTGGTGACTCCAATTGCAGCTGCTGTACCAGATGTGGTTTCTTTACTTGAGCAGATTAAACATCTCCTGGTACCTGGTATGCAGCTATTGATCTTGTGAATGCTTTCTTCTCCACTCCATAAGGACCACCAGAAGCAATTTGCCTTCAGCTGGCAAGGTCAGCAGTACACATTTACTGTTTTACCTCAAGGTTATGTTAACTCTCCAGCCCTGTGTTATAGCTTAGTTTGCAAGCATCTTGATTGCCTGTGCCTTCCACAAGGTGTCACAGCATATGCGTATCAGGTGATGGGAAATACATCCATCCAAAATTCAAGGACCTTCCACCTCAGTGAAATTTCTAGGAGTTCAGTGGTGTGGGGCATGCAAGGATATTCCTTCTAAGGTGAAGGATAAGTTGATGCATTTGGCCCCTCCTACCACTAAAAACGAAACACAACATCTAGTAGGCCTATATGGATTTTGGAGAACAGCACATTCCTCATTTAGGTGTGTTACTCCGACCCATATACCAAGTGACTCAGAAAGCTACTAGTTTTCAGTGGGGCCCAGAATAAGAGAAGGCTCTTTAACAGATCCAGGCTGCTGTGAAGGCTGCTCTGCCCCTTGGGCCATATGATCCAACTGATCTCATGGTACTTGAGGTGTTTGTGGCAGATAGTGATGTCGTTTGGAGCCTTAGGTGAATGGCAGTTGAAGCTCTTGGGATTTTGGAGCAAGGCCCTGCCATCATCTGCAGGCAATTATTCTCCCTTTGAGAGACAGCTCTTGGCCTGCTATTGGGCCTTAGTAGAAAATGAACTTTTGACAATGGACCATCAAGTTACTATGTGACCTGAGCTGCCCATTATGAGCTGGGTGTTATCTGACCCACCAGGCCATAAAGCTGGATGTGCACAGCAGCAGACCATCATCAAGTGGAAGTGGTATATATGTGATTGGGCTTGAGCAGGCCCTGAAGGCACAAGTGGATTACATGAGGAAGTTGCCCAAATGCCTATGGTTTCTACTCTTGTAACAATGCCTTCTGTCCTCAAGCATGCACCTATGGCATCATGGGGTGTGTCCTATGACCAATTGACTGAGAAGCAGAGGACTAGGGCACGGTTTACAGATGGTTCAGCAGGTTATATGGGCACCTCCAAAAGTGGAAAGCTGAAGCATTACAGCCCCTTTCTGGGACAACTCTGAAGGACTGTGGTGAAGGGAAGTCTTCACAATGGGCAGAACTTTGGGCAGTGCACACAGTTGCATATTTGCTTGAAAAGAATAATGGCCAGATGTGCGGTTATACACTGATTCATGGACTGTGACCAATAGATTGGCTGTATGGTCCAGGACTTGGAAGGAGCACAATTAGAAAATTGGTAAGATGGACATTTGGGGAAGATGTATGTGGATAGAACTCTCTGAATGGGCAAAGATATAAACATACTTGTGTCCCATGTTAATGCTCATCAGAAGGTGACCTCATCAAAGGATGACTTTAATAATCAAGTAGATAAGCTGACCCGTTCTGTGGATAGTGGTCAACCTCTTTCCTCACCATTCCTTTGTCCAACAGGCCCATAAGCAAAGTGGCCATGGTGGCAGGGATTGCAGGCTATGCATGGGCCCAACAACATGGACTTCCACTAACTAAGGCTGACCAGGCTACAACAGCTGCTGAGTGCCAAATTTGCCAGCAGCAGAGACCAACTCTGAGCCCCTGAGATAGTAATATTCCTCGGGGTGACTAGCCAGCCACTTGGTGGCAGGTTGACTACATTGGACTACTTCCATTGTGGAAAGGGCAGCGTTTTGTCCTAACTGAAATAGACGCTTATTCTGGGTATGCATTTGCCTTTCCTGCATGTAGTACTTCTGCCAAAACTACCATCTGTGGGCTTACAGAATGCCTTATCCACCCATCATGGTATTCCACACAGCATTGCTTCTGACCAAGGAACTCACTTCACTGCCAAGGCAGTAGACTGATGATCATAGAATTCACTGGTCTTACCATGTGCCCCACCACCCTGAAGCAGCTGGCTTGACAGAATGGTGGAATGGCCTTTTAAAGAAACAACTACAGTGCCAACAAGGTGGCAATAGCTTGGAGGGCTGGGGGAGTGCCCTTCAGCAGGCTGTATATGCTCTGAGTCAGGTCCTATATATGGTGCTGTTTCTCCTATAGCCCAGATTCACGGGTCCAGGAATCAAGGGGTGGAAATGGGAATGGTCTCACCATCACCCCAAGTGACCCATTAGCTAAATTTTTGCTTCCTGTTCCCACAACCTTACACTCTGCTGGCCTAGAGGTCTTGGTGCTAGAGGGGGAAGTGCTTTTGCCAGGAGGTACAAAGAACATTCCACTGAATGGGAAGCTAAGACTTACCCCTGGCCACTTTGGGCTTCTGATGCCCTCCAGTCAATAGGCTAAGAAAGGAATTACAATGTTAGCAGGTGTGATTGATCCAGACTACTGGGGGAAATTGGACTGCTCCCCAACAATGAAGGTAAGGAACAGTATGTCTGGAGTACATGAAATCCTTTAGGGCATCTCTTGGTGTTACCATGCCCTGTTATCAAAGTCAACAGACAACTGCAACAACCCAATCAAGGCAGTGTGATAAATGGCCCAGATCCTTCAGGAATTGAAGGTATGGGTCACCTTCCAGGTAAATCACCAAGACCTGCTGAGGTGCTTGCTGAGGGTGGAGGAAATACAGAATGGGTAGCAGAAGAAGGTAGTTACCAGCTAAGGCCACATGACCAGTTACAAAAATGAGGAATGTAATTGTAATATTTCTGACCTACCCTGATATGGAGTGATTGTACATATCTACACTAATATTAAGATTATATCACTAGCTAACTGTTGTTGAATTTATATTAGACCTATTACAATAGAGACTAAGCATTCCTCAAGGAACCTTGCTTTGTGTTGGGAGAAGATTTTGTGTTTCTGGTTGTACATGTGACAAGTTATACCATGTTAGGCAGAATTATGAGCTTGTCACTGTTTTCATTTGGAAATTAAGTATGATGTAAGAGATATGGTTTGGTGTCAAGTTGACAAGGGGTGGACTTGTGATGGGTAAGATGTTAACTTGATCTGTTTAGTAATCCATAGAAATCCCTTTCAGGTGGGTTCTGAAGTTGCTTTCAGAAAGAATTAACTGCAGGAGAAGTCCTTCCCCCAGAGTGAGCACTTCCCCCAGAGTGGGCGGCCCCTCTCAGATGGGAACTTTACATAAGGAAGCTCTGGGTGAAAAGATCCCCTTCCTTCCACTTGGCTGCCAGAGATGCTTGCTGCTTTCCAGCATGGACTGAAGATCAGTGTCAACTGAAGGCCCATGTGGATTGAAAACCAGTGGCTTCTCAGGAAGCCTACAGGCCTTCAGTGCTGGATTGGGACTGCTGAGGCATCTGGCCATGTGGACTGAGAAGCTCCTGGGTTTCTTGATTCTCAGGCCTGTAACTGCTATTGTACTACTGTAAGCTAATTCAATAAATTCCCTCTTTAATATAATTCATTCTAGCAGTTCTGTTCCTCTAGTGAACCCTCACTAATACAGTTTCCTTTCCCACCAAATCAGAGGCCAGTGTCACCTTGGAATCCCGCTGAAGCTTTGTATGCAACCTCCTGTGGGGTATCAGCCCATGCCAGCTCCTGTCTGTCTACCCTGGTAGAGTTACCTGGCCTGGACATCCATGCTGGTCCCTCATCTCATTTCATTTGGTGAGAGGTCCAGTCTGGGACCATGCAGTCCTCTTTGGCCAAATGAAAGGAGACCCTGGTAACCCTTCAGAGGTGCGCACTTCTGTGTTCCAGAGACTACAAGTGGGCTGTGTGGCTTTTGGCTTATGGCTTTTCTCTCTCTGCTTGGATCTGTGAAAGCAGGACCAGCATCTTCTGCCTTCATGGAACTTCCCCTGGATCTATCTGTAAGCTTCAATAAATTCCTTCCTCCATAACTGTGCCTAGTCTGGAAGTTCATCTCAGCAAACCTGAAGCTGTGCTACAGGGGGTATGGTGGGACTATCTCGTTGAGGCCTCCAGAAATATTATGGGAATTTCTGGGAGTCAAGAGATCAGCAGCTAAGTCATATGAAGAAGACGAAGTTCATTTATGCCAGTGGACTGACAGCCAGATCTCTCCATAATGGCATCAGCCTCTAACTCAAGTTTGTTAGGGCTTTCACAGTATCAGCAAGCATGGGTTATAGTAGTGCATAAGTGACAGTTGAGTGAGCAGGTCACAAAAAAATTTACAAAAATGTAACAGTTTGGCAACTGGAAATTATGTTAGGATGTACATGATACTTACAGTTAAACCTGCAATAAACCACAAGGGGGCGAGGGCAGCTTCTCTTGCCATCCTCCTTCATCCCTTCCTTGTCTCATGCTGAGGAATTTTGCACCACAGCTACTTCATTTCAGTAATTATTCATGCCCTTAAAATTTCATGTCTTGGGCCTGGAGAGATGGCTTAGTGGTTAAGCACTTGCCTGTGAAGCCTAAGGACCCCGGTTCAAGGCTCGATTCCCCAGGACCCACATAAGCCAGATGCACAAGATGGTGCATGCATCTCGAGTTCGTTTGCAGTGGCTGGAGGCCCTGGAGCGCCCCCCCCCCGTCACTCTCAAATAATAAATAAACAAACAAAAAAATTTTTTAATTTTTTCATTTCTTTCTGTTCCATATCTCTCTGCTCACACCAGTCCATTTCTATGCAAGGCAACTCTGAACAAGTCTCTCACACAGCAAGTCTCTCACACAAACTGCTTTTAGCCCATCCTTACAAAGTTATTTCTCACCCTCATAAGGCAAACCTCACAGTCCATAGTTCTTACTGCATTCAGGTCTTTCAGCTCTGACCAGAATAGTCCATCAAGCTGTACTTGCAGCACTTGCAAGGCCTCTCTTAGGCCAAGATTTCAAGTCCATCCACATCCCTCCTACAAATCAGTTCCAAAAGACCAAAAGCCACACAGTCTGATTTCTAGCCACAATGACACCACTTCTCAGTACCAATTTTAACTGTTGCAGTCAGCTTCATGTTGCTGGCAGAAAGCACCCAACCAAGAGCAGCTTGTGGAAGGAAAGTATGTTTGGGTTTACAGATTCAATGGGAAACTCCATGATGGCAGGGGGGAAAATGGCATGAGCAGAGGGTGAATAACAGCTCCTGGCCAACATTAGATGAACAGCAGCAGCAGGACAGTGTGCCAAACACCGGCAAGAAGAAACTGGCTATAATACCCATAAGTCCACCCAACAATACACTGCCTATAGGAAGCCTCAATTCCCAAATTGCCACCAGCTGAGGACCTAGCACTCAGAACACATAAGTTTATGGGAGACATCTGAATCAAACCACTATACCAGGTTTCAAACAAGGTGCAAAGGGAGAACCAACACCCAAGGTTGTCCTCTGATTGCCACATACTCACTGTGGCAGGCACATATGTGCACACATATACACAAACACATGTCACACATAAATACACAATCATTTGAGAAAATGAGAGCTAGAGGTATAGCAACAAGGTTCAACCCTTGTCTCATGGGTATGAAGTCTTGGGTTTGATCCTGAGCACCACAAAATAAATAAAATCCAAATTTGACTCATAATAAAAAAGTCTCAGCAGGGCTGGAGAGATGGCTTAGTGGTAAAGGCACTTGTTTGCAAAGCCAAAGAACCCAGGTTTGATTCGCAGTACGCACATAAAACCAGATGCACAAGGTAGCAAATGCATCTGGAGTTTGTTTGCAGTGGTTAGAGACCATGGTGTACCCATTGTCTCTGTCTGTTTCTCTTCTCTCTACCTCCTTCTGCTTAAAAATAAATAAATAAGGGCTGGAGAGATGGCTTAGCGGTTAAGGCGCCTGCCTCCTAAGCCTAAGAACGCTGGTTCCAATCTCTAGGTCCCACGTTTAGCCAGATGCAAAGTGATGCAAGGGCGCAATGCCGCACTTGACCACAAGGGGGCGCACACATCTGGATTTCATTTGCAGCAGCTGAGAGGCTGCTGGCGTGCCCATCTCTATCTGTCTCCCTCTCCCTCTCTCTGTCTCTCTCAAAAAATTAATTAATTAAAAATCTTTAAGTTAAAAAAAGAGAATGGTATTGATTGCATTTGTCACTTGTAAAATGCAACCATAGACGGTCACACACATCAAACAGATGGTTCCTGCCGACAGAGTCTGTATAGTTACCAGATTTTCTGTGCGATTGCTCCATACATTAAGAGAGAGAGAATATGAAAGCATCAGACCTAATGGCACAGGCCTGTAATTCCAGCTATTTGGTATACTGGCTGAGGAAGGAGACTCCTAAGTTTAAGGCCTGCCTGGCCTACAAAGTTCCAAACTAGCCTGAAGAACTTAATGAAACCATGACTCAGAATAAAAAGTAAAGAAGGCTAAGGATATACTTCAGTAGTAGAATGCTTACCTAGCACATCTGAGACCCTAAGCCATGTTGCTAGATATATATGAGTATGCAAAAGTCAACACAGCTCTACCCAATCACAAATAATTAGGAAAATGAAATTTTATAAAGACTGCATTGACAGTCATATAAATATCCTAAGTATTCAAGAACAAATCTAGACAGGCAAGGGACTCACAACCAGTAAGCTCTGCATTCAGGAGCCAAATCTCTGACTGAGGCCAGCCTGTTCTTTATGACCTTTTTCAGGCCAAGACATGTCTCAAGAAAACAAACCAGGGCTGGAGAGATGGCTTAGCTCGTAAGGTGTTTGCCTGCAAAGCCAAAGGACCCAGGTTTAATTCCCCAGGACCCACATAAGCCAGATGCACAGGTGGTGGATGCATCTGGAGTTTGTTTGCAGCAGCTGGAAGCCCTGTCATGCCCATATTCTCTCTCTCTCTCTCTTTCTCTCTTTTTCTCTCCCTCCCTCCCTCCCTCCTCTCTCTCTCTCTCCCTCCCTCCTTCTCTCAAATAAAAAAAGCTAAAAATATTTAAAAAAAAAAAAAAAAAAAAAAAAAAAAAAACCAAGAGCTAGAGAAATGGCTTAGTGGTCAAGGCTGCAAACCCTAAGGGCTCAGGTTTGATTCCCCAGTATGCACATAAACCAGATGTGCAAGGAGGTGCATTGGTCTGCAGTTCATTTGCAATGGCTGCAGTCCTCTCTCTATGCTTCTTTATCTCTCTCAAATAAATAAATGAATAAATAATAAAATAAATTATTTAGGCCAGGCATGATGGCACACACCTTTTTTAAAAATTTTGTTTATTTTTTCACTTATTTATTTGAGAGCAACAGAGAGAGAGGCAGACAGAAAGAGAAAGAGAATGGGTGCACCAGGGCCTCCAGCCACTGTAAATGAACTCCAGAGGCACGTGCCACTTTGTGCATCTGGCTTATGTGGGTTCTGGGGAATCGAGCCTCGAACCGGGATCCTTAGGCTTCACAGGCAAACACTTAATCGCTAAGCCATCTCTTTAGGCCCAGTGCCACACACCTTTGATCCCAGCACTTGGGGAGCAGAGGTAGGAGGATTTCCATGAGTTAGAGGCCACCCTGAGACTACATAGTGAATTCAAGGTCAACCTGGGCTAGAATGGAACCCTACCTCAAAAAAAACAAAACAATTTTTTAAATATCTAAAAAGAAAAAAAGTGCAATACACACAAACTAGCACAATTAAAATATGTGAAAATACAAAATCCAAGACTTGAACAGATATACAAGAGAAATAAAATCAAACCCTACAAGGCAGTAACCCACTTAAGCACAAGATGCACTAGACATGAAGAAAGAAAGGAACACAGAGCAACCAGAAGACTACAAAACAGATAGGAGTGTCTTCATTAACCCTCAACGATGCGTGTAGCTGAGTAAACCCCCAATCAAAATACACAGGCAAGCTGTGCCTAGGAGCACATACACCAACACAGCTCACACAGGAAGACTGGAAGATCAAGGCCAGCCTGAATATTGATCAAGACCTGGTCTTAAAAATAAATGAAGCCGGGCGTGGTGGTGCACGCCTTTAATCCCAGCACTCGGGAGGCAGAGGTAGGAGGATCGCTGAGAGTTCGAGGCCACCCTGAGACTACATAGTTAATTCCAGGTCAGCCTGGACCAGAGTGAGACCCTACCTTGCAAAACCAAAAAAATAAAAAAATAAATGACCCCTGGTCCCAGTAGGTTCCCCTCAGGCTGTCTGGACCCTTTGAGCTTGCTGCCGAAGTAGACCCCTTGCTCCACCTTCTTGATTGAAGTGCTCCTCGGACCCAACATCCAGATACCCTGCACTGTAGGGTGTGCATGTGGATTCCCTGTTCCTGGTTGGTTTCCCTGATGCTGTCTTGGGGCTGCCTGGACCCAGCAAGCTTGCTGTGGAAGCAGGCCCCTTGTTCCATCTTCCTGATTGAATGGCCCCTGGGTCCCCAACTCCTGGATCCCCTGCTCTGGAGGGTATGCTTGCAAAAGGAATAGGCCAGGGCTGGAGAGATGGCTTAGCGGTTAAGGCTCCTGCCTCCTAAGCCTTGGTTACAATCTCCAGGTCCCACGTTTGGCCAGATACAAAGTGACGCAAGGGCACAATGCCGCACTTGACCACAAGGGGGCACACACATCTGGATTTCGTTCACAGCAGCTGAGAGGCTGCTGGCCCATCTCTATCTGTCTCCCTCTCCCTCTCTCTGTCTCTGTCTGTGCGTCTCTCTCCACAAAAAAAAAAAAAAAATGAATAGGCCAGAGCTCCTGGTTGGTTCCTCACCTTCCAGTTCCCTGGTCCCCATACCCCTGCTGTTCCCTGTGTGGGGGCTGTGGAAGCAGCCTTTTACTCTGATTTCCCGGTTGGCCTTTGGGTACCCAAATCCCTATTCCCCTGAATCAGAGGTTCACGGGCCACTGTAGGAGCTGGCCTCTTGCCCATGGTTTTCCAGCTTGCTGGCTCCTGGTTCCCCAACCCCTGATCTCTGTGTGCTGAAGAGTATGTGCAAGTGGAATGAATAGACCAAAGCTCCCAGTTCCCCAGGTACCTTTGATGTACCTGCAGTTTCCACAATCTGCGCATCTGTGGTTATAACCCCATTGTGTACTAGTGTGCCAGTACACCAATATAGTTTCTATTTAAAAGAGAACATGCACTAAATATCCTACAAGGGCAAATATTTGTTTTCCCCTCAGTAGAATAAAGTGCTTTTCTAAGATGGGTAGACTACAATGCAAAAAAAAAACAACAAAATGTAGAAAACAGAGATTTCCACCAAGAATGCCTAGTCCCACAATGGAAGCATCCAATGAAATCATAGAGAAATCAACAGAAATTCAATCTCAAAAAGAAAACACAACAACCAGTCAGACCCTGATCAAAGGAATTGATGAAATGGAAGCATACCATCAAAAAGCCAACCACTATATAAATGAAATTGAGCGGAATCGTCTCTTAGAGCATTCAGCTTTTGAAAGTAGGCTTAACTTTTTTGATTGAAAAAAATGTTAGAACCCTCAAAAGAGATATAAATGAATTGAAGGTGAGTCAAGAAATGGAAAATCTCAATAACCAATTGATTAAGCTCAATGAAGCCTTGATCAAATGCAAGAATGAATTCTAGGAAGCATCAAGAAAATCAGAATTTGAACTGAAATCATACCTTAAAAAAAGAGATGGACACAATACAAAATAACACAACAGAAAACAAAAATCAAATAGAGCTTATAAAAGCCCCTCTAGAACCCCTCACCAACAGAGTTACTCATGTGGAAGACAGAATCTGTGACCTGGAAGACAAGACAGAAGAAATTCATCAGAAGGACAAAAACTTTGCTAAGTTCAAAAAAATCAAGTGAAGAGAATATGAGGGAAATGTGGCACACCCTAAAACAACCAAACATCTGGATCATGGGTATACCAGAAGGAGAGAAAATCCAGGCCAGAGACATAGAGAACATATTCAACGAAATTATTGAAGAGAATTTTCTGAATCTCTCAAAAGAGAGGCCCATCCAGATACAAGACCACAGAACACCAAACAGACAGGACCAAAGAAGAAACTCTCCGAGCACATCATAGTTTAAACTCTTAACAATGAAAACAAAGAGAAAGTGCTAAAAGCAGCAAGAGAGAAACAACTCACTACATACAAAGGCAATCACATCAGAATTTCCTCAGATTTCTCAATGGAAACCCTGAAAGCCAGAAGGTCCTGGAATGGAACACTTCAAAGACTAAAAAACTATGGCTTTCAACCCAAATTACGCAGCAAAAGTATCCCTCATAATAAAATAAAAGACTTTGCATTTCTATTATAGTCTTTTTTTTCAAAATATATTAGATTTGGTTTTTATTGTAGAGCACACATAACAGGGCAAAGTGCTGTTCACACAACTACAAGTCGTTTTTTGAGAGGTGGGGAAGCTATAAAAACAAAACAAACAAAAAAAAAAACAACAAACTGCAACTGTTTTAGTTGTGCAGGCCCAGCTTGAGGGATCCACACTGGCAAAGGAGTTCTGATCCCACAGGAGGTCTCCTTTGTAATGGCCGCCTCAGATTTCTGCAGCCTCCATGGCCTTAGGTCTGGGTCTCTGTACACAAAGTTGCCTGGGGTGATGGTGGCTTGGTAGCTGGGAGGGCCTCTTCTTTTGGCAAGCCCAGGCCCTGGCCTGGCTGCCAAAAAGACATGCCTAATGTATTTAAATTAGCAAAACCCCACAGCCTTCCAGGATCTGAGTGGGTAGAAATTGCCAAAAGACTTCACCTTTTTTTTTGTTTTTGGTTTTGGTTTTTCGAGGTAGGGTCTCACTCTGGCCCAGGCTGACCTGGAATTCACTATGTAGTCTCAGGGTGGCCTTGAACTCACGGCGATCCTCCTACTTCTGCCTCCCAAGTGCTGGGATTACAGGCGTGCGCCACCACACCCGGCTCTTTTCTTATTTTTTAGAACTCTTATCCCTATCCCAAGCATCCACATCCCTGAGGCACAGAAAACAACCCAGTCTGCAGGTCTGACTTTTGACCTGGGATGCATGCTGTAGATGGACAAAGGGGCGCACCTTCCTAGAGGGATGACAGGAAAAGAAGCCCAAGCTGGCCAATGGAAGAGAACCAGAAGGAAAAGGAGAAAGCCAGAGACCAAAGGGAGAGAAAAATACCTCAAGAGAAAGCAAAAACCCTACCATACACCACAACAATTTCCCATCCCTCAAATGCTAGACTTGGAAGGACACTGGTCCCTCTAGCTAGAAACAACTCCTACAACTGACTCAAGTCTAACTGACCCATACAATCACATGCATGTGCCTCAAAGGAGCAACCCAGCAAAGATGCATGCTCTTGGCAAGAGAGGTCAGGACCACTGTGCTAGCCCCTTGGCAGTCCAAGGAACAGTAGGCAAAGAAGACCAGAGGGCATGCAGGAAGCCTGGGGCTCAGCAATGGCTTTGGGGTGGCAGGGACTGGCAACATCTAACCTCTACCCAGCCAACTGGAATAGAGGGAACAGGGTATTTGCATGAGCTTGCAGAAACTGAAGAGCAAGTGAAAAGTGGGGGCAGCAGGCTCTACACAGGGGCCTGTAAGGCTTTAAGAGATCATAATTGAGCATGAACATCAGTGAAAGAAAGGGGCGGCAGGAGAATGAACATCGTGTGGAACACTGTGAAGATTTACATTGAAAGCCAAAACAAGAATTCCTTAACTGTTGGGCCCTGCCCGGTGTGAAGCCGAGTGGTTAGCCCAGCCAATCTTGGCCTACTCCCGGTAAGGCCTAGTCGAGCCTGAGTTAGAGTTTCGTGACCTGCCCTTGACTCAGCACCTAAGCTGAAACTGCCTCCACCCAGCTGCTGCTGACGTGATGAAATACTATTGGCCCTTATACCTTTCTCTCATCCCCTCTTCCCACCCCCTTCCTCAAAGTATATTGGCCCTTATACCTTTCTCTCATCCCCTCTTCCCGCCCCCTTCCTCAAAGCACATAAAAATCTCTCCCCTGACAATAAATGGAGAGATTTTTCCACCTTAGATGGTCTCCACGACTCAATGTGGTTTTTCTCCCCAGTGTTTTAGTGGGGGGAGGGGTTTGAGTCGCCGACACCTGTCTTCTCGCTCAGCCTCAAGAGAAGCGGCTGGCCCGGTTCTCTCTCTCTTCTGCTCTACCTGCCGGTGGTGGAGGGAAAAAAGCCCCGGCATTCTGGCGCCCAGACGTGGGGTGCAACAACTGCTGCCCCATGTGAGGACGTATGAGGATTCAAAACAGACTACAGACTGCCGACGTGACGAAGAAAAAATTCAAAATTAAGCTGACGAGCTAATCGGACTGCTGACGGGTATATCCTCATAAGTTATGAGGTAATCTTCATATTTAATATTCTAACCTTTACTTCTATAATCTGTACTTACTTCAACTTCCTTTCTCTTTCCTTCCATTTCCGGTTTGCCGCCATTTCTAAACGGGTACATTCATGGCGGACACACCACGTGGACAAACCTAGAGGAGGCTCACCATGTGGGCAAACCTAAAGAACTCTCAAAGTGTCCTGCCCCCTCATTGGAGTGGGGGCGCCATCTGAGAAAAATTCTACAACATATTTAACTATTTTTTGGGACTTTATGCTTATGTTGTACTCATATATATTACTATTAAACAAAAAAACCTCCATAGCGCTTGGAACAAAACTTTTGTTTTAGCCCCATGGATTAATTCAGTCCTCCTTGCCTTAATTGCCAACCTTAAAGGCTCTTCCAGGGAAAAGTTCATTTTTGCCCTTAAAAACTGTAAAAAAAAAAAAAAAAACTAAAACTGACTTTTAAAATCTCCTTTCTCCCAAGGCCGCCACCCAAGCCGCCACCCGGCAGCTATCTTTTCAGCTCTTTTCAGCCCCTAACTACTGCCTAAGACAAATGTGCTCAAACCCCTGGTGGAGGACAGCTCCTCCATGTAGCTTTCTGTGAATGTAAACTATGATCAAATACAAACCAAGGTTAACTTTCCTCGCAGGCGTGGAGCACAAGTCACTGGTCCGCCAGGCTCCACCGACATTCCTGCGGGGAGCAAGCCGAGTGGGACAACTCCAGCCCGGCCTAAACACTGCCCCGAGCCTCACTGGCTGCACCTTGCCCGCACCTCCAGGCGTCACTTTTGGTCACTTTTGTCAAAAAAAAAAAAGGCCAACCGAACGGCAAGGAGGCAGATGGGCGGACTCCTAACTTGCTTTAAAAATATCTTAGGAACGGGCGGGTGGTCCGCCATGAGGCCATGAGACAAGCCGCCGTCCCCGACCCCTTTGCCTCTAGACGCTCCCTCTATGCTCTTACCTAAGTGTCCCACGGGGCCCAAAGTATTTACTTTTAAAAATTAAAAAAACAGCTGGGGACATTCATATTGCCCTGCTAGAGGTAAAAAATCCTATTTTTCAAGTCTATATGGCTATATCCTACACACCTTTGTCCCACCCTTCGCTGCCTTCCCATTAACATAAAGATAAAGAGATGGCTTAATTGTTAAACACTTGCCTGTAGAGCCTAAAAACCCTGATTCGAGGCTCAATTCTCCAGTACCCATGTAAACAGTGGCTGGAGGCCTGGCACGCCCATTCTCTCTCTGCCTGCCTAACTCAATTCATAAAACATAAGACTAAGCCCAACTAACTCAATCGGTAATACAATGTTAGCCTGGGATTAAAGTTTTCCCTGACAACTCTGCCCAATTAGAGGGACAAAATTAAAAAATATATGTCCCCAATACATTCAGTATTTTATTAATTTATAGTTTACATCTACAATTGCCTTACTAAGGACAATGTCGCTGGGGACCAATTTTAAGGTGTAATAATAATTTAAAATTCCATTATAAAAATATACAAAATGTGCCTAACAAAAATTCCTAAAGCTTACTGTGGCTTAACTACAATAATTTTATTGTATGTATTATATAACTAATTAATTTCTTTTTCTCTCTTTCATGGCGCTATAAAAACAGACCAACTTTTTCTGCCAATATGAAACTTCTCCTAGATCTATAAACTTCAACATCATGAAAAACTGCTAGCTGTCAGCCCTGAATTGACCCTAACAATACATGTCTCATATCTTTTCTTCCTTGATTAACCATCCTAATGTTTTATTACTTTTTTTAGGTCATTCCAACCCATCTGATCTCCAAGACCTCACTACTAAATGCCTTGCCATTTTACAGGTGTCTCCAAAAAAGATTCAAACTGCCCCTCCCTTCAAGATTTTGGGCTCCATGTTATTCCTTGATACTGTTTCTCCTGTGAAACCCAAACTCCATATTTAAAAATTCTATACTTTGCCTCAACTCCAAAAGGTGCTGGGGGAAATTAATTGGATGAGGCCCTGGATACCCATAACTACTGAGGAACTGTCCCCTTTATTTGACCTCTTAAAGGGTCTTACTCTTTCCTCTCAGATAACCTTGCCCCCTCGTCATGAACAAATTCTACATAAGGTACAACAGGCTATTGATGCTGCTGTCCTAAAGAGGTTTGATCCTAACTTACCTATCTCCCTCTGTATTTTCTCTGGGGAAACATTATGCACTGCGCTGTTAGCCCAGGAAGGAGAACCCATCCAATGGATTCACCTCTCCCTTGGTGGAGTCCCCAGAGTTTACTCTATAACTAACCAGATTGCAGACTGCATTATAAAGGGCAGAGACACCTCTGTCCGATTGTTTGACACGGAGCCTCATGTCATTGTCACCCCCTTTAAGGTAACAGACTTCACTTGGCTTCAGAGAAATAACAACAGGGTTGCTATTGCCCTCAAGGGGTTTCTGGGTATAATTGATTGTCACTATGGTCCTTATAAATGAATGAGCTCCTTCTCTAGGTTGGAATGGAGACCCCCCCAGACTTTTTTTATCTAAACCCAACCCTGATTTTCTTACCGTATTCACTGATGGGGGGCGCTTGGGAGCTTCCCTAGTTGTTTACCCTCCCCTAAGGAGGGGAGAAAAGTCTATACCCATAAAGTCAATCTCCCATGAGGTCACAGGATCAACACAATTTAAAGAACTATTTGCTGTCATTTTGGCTTTGGACACTATTCAGGAGCCATTTAACTTATTTTCTGACAGCCTTTATGTTGTTAACCTGTTACCCAACCTAATTGAGGCCCATATTAGACTGGACTCCAATATTATAACCCCATTGATGATTCAAGCCCGCTCCCTACTTAAACAAAGAATTAACCCCATTTTCCTTCAACATCTCAGAGGCCATCAAAATTTACCAGGATTCCTCTCTAAAGGAAACGATTTGGCTGACAAACTGGCCTCTCAGCCTCAATGTAATACAGTCTCAGAAGCTACACACTTCCACTTATTAACTCATATAAATTGGAGGGGCCTTAAACATAAATATCCCCATGTGCCAATCAAAGACCTTAAAAAAATTGTCCGAACTTACAAATCCTGTCAGCCTTTCCTCCAGGTACCTCCTCTTCAAACTACAGGAGCCAATCCTCGAGGACTACGCCCTAATCACCTTTGACAGATTGACGTTACTCACTATTCTCCTTTTGGAAAACTTAAGTATATTTTTCTCTCAGTTGATATTTTCTCCCATGCTTGCTGGGCATCAGCACATGCTGGGGAAAAAACTAAACATGCTATTAGCCATATGCTTCAATGCTTTGCCACCCTTGGATTGCCAGATCAAATCAAAACCGATAATGGTCCCCGCTTCATAAGCAAAACTTTTATAGATTTCCTCCAAACCTGGAAAATCTCACTTTCCACAGGCATCCCATATAACCCGCGGGGCCAAGCCATCGTGGAAAGATATCATCAAACTCTCAAATCTCAATTACAAAAACAAAAGGGGGAATTTCTACCCCCACATGACCAACTAAAGAAGGCATTATTAACCCTAAATATTTTAAATTTTTCTAAAGAAGATAGGCACTTGTCCCCTTTTCAAAAACATTGGACCTCAGCTGTCACCTACAGCTCCATCTGGGTCAAATGGAGGGACCCATTAACTGGGGCCTGGAAGGGACCAGACACCCTCCTCACAGCAGGGAGAGGATTTGGATGTGTCTTTCCTCAAGAGGAAAAAAGACCTATTTGGGTACCGGCAAGAGACTTAAAATATTTACCCCAACAAGGGGATGATAATAATCAATTCTCCAGGGAGTGTCACACCCCTGAGAACTATGCCTCTGTTTCTTCCCCAGGAACAACTGAAGGTGTGGATGCTACTAGACCTGAATGAAGCCAAAAAAGCTCCAGAAAGATTTACAGAAGAGGAGTTGGGACTCCTAAGACAACCTGCTGTAGACGAGCTTACATGGCTTTTTATCCCACCTTCTCCCTCCCCTTGGACCCCTCCTTCTTCTTGCTCTTTACCCTACCTTCTCCCTCCCCCTGAACCCCTCCTTCTTCTTATCCTCACTCTCGGGCCCTATGTAATTAATAAGATTACACAATTCATTCACCAACAGCTTGAGGCAATTAAACTTCATCAGGTCAAGGCACCACAGGTTTGCGACTCAAAGACAATGACTTTTCCACTTACTGGCTATCCACCTAACATCCCTCCCCCGCCCTCCATCGAACCAACGATGGGTAAGATCTCAGACAGGCTGAGACAACCTAAGACGGGGCGTGGAGTGGTCAACGGGCTAGAGGCATAGTGCTCAGAGATGGGTAAGATTCCCAGAGGGGAACAACCTAGGACAGGGGCTATGCCATCCACCGTTCTTACAAAAACAAAAGGGGGAGATGTTGGGCCCTGCCCGGTGTGAAGCCTAGTGGTTAGCCCAGCCAATCTTGGCCTAGCCCGGTAAGGCCTAGTCGAGCCTGAGTAGAGTTTCGTGACCTGCCCTTGACTGAGCACCTTACCTGAAACTGCCTCCACCCAGCTGCTGCTGACGTGATGAAATACTATTGGCCCTTATACCTTTCTCTCATCCCCTCTTCCTGCCCCCTTCCTCAAAGTATATAAATACCTCCCCTGACAATAAACAGAGAGTTCCGCCTTAGACGTTTCTCCTGGCTCAATGTGGTTTTCTTTTCCCCGGTGGTTTGGGGAGGTTTTTTGAGTCTTCGACACCCGCCTTCTCGCTCAGCCTCAAGAGAAGCGGCTGGCCCGGTTCTCTCTCTCTTCTGCTCTACCTGCCAGTGGTGGAGGGAAAAAAGCCCCAGCACCTTAACCAAACATTCTGTTGCTTTTAAATAAGCCTAGCCTGACAGTCCCACTTGAAAACAGCTGTCCCCCATCTCTCTACTGGCTACTCCTACATGAGCTGTTTCCTACAGATGCCAACAACCTTTCCGTCCAGGAGGGAAGCCAAGAACATGAGAATCCAGGTCTTGGGACAATTCAGTCCTTCAAGCCTTAATGGGCAACAAAGCAAGGAATCCTTGATGTCCTGAGGCCATTTGCAGTGAGTGATTTCATCAGCAGCAGACCCACTGAGCACAGTCACGCTCCCCCTGCGCACCAGAAGGGAAATCACAGGTTCTGACACCCGGATGGGCTTGAACTGGAACTTGCAGCCGAAGGACAGCGCCAAGTTGCTGAAGAAAGACACTGACACAATGGGGCGATCAAAGATGTGGATGGGGTCCACGTGAGAGACGATGCAGCCCCCGGGCGGGTAGTCGTTGATGATGGCGCTGTTGATGAAGCTTTCCGGGATGACGCGGTGCTCCACTAGTTACTGGATCACCAGCTGGTGCACCCACTCGGGGATCTCGTCTACGTCTCCCGGCAGGTACAGACGCTCCTGACCCAGCCTCGCTTCTGCAGTTGAGCACCATACGTGTAACCCTCCCCGAAGAAGTACTTGTTGCACAGCAGGCCCCGATCCACAGTGTGCTCCTTGTACAGGCCCTTCTCAGCTCGGGACACCACCTCATCGGTGCGAGCCTCGATCCCGCACTCGTCCTGGCTGAAGAGGTGCATCTGCCCGATGCGCCTTCACCTTGCACTCCTCCTCTTTCTGCAACTGCTGCTCCTCGTAGTCACTGCGCTCCAGGTCCAAGTCCTCCTGGTACTTGCACTTGGCCCCCGACGCCGGGTAAGGCTCAGTGGCTGTGACTTCGGCTTCAGCGGCAGCGGCAGCAGCAGCAGCCTCCCGACTACTGGCCTTGTAATCCCGGCACATCATGGACTTGAGCTTCTCACGCAGGTATGCAGGTCCGTGTAGCTGCTGGCCCCCGCCCCGCCCCAAAGTTTGCTGACCCTAGTTTGATTCCCTAGTAATCCAAGTAAAGCCAGATGCATGCAGCTAACAATTAGGTGGGTTTTTTTATCTCCAAACATCTACATCCAGCTGATCTTTATTTTTAACTTTTTATTGACAACTTTGATACTAAGCCATGATAATTCTTTCCCACAACCCCCACCACCTTCCTCCTCCCAAATCCTCCCTCCATTGAATCCCTTCTTCTTTAAAATTAGTCTCTCTTCCATCTGATATCAGTTTTTCCCCTCCTGTTATAAAGATCTTGTGTAAGTAGTGTCAGGCCATTTTATGTATGGAAAACAGTATTGTAAGTAGTCCTGCCCTTCCTTTGGCTCTCATATTTTTTCAACCACCTCTTCTGCAATGTGCCTCTTTCTCTATCAAATAAAATAATAAAATAAATAATAAAATAAAATAGCTGGGCATGGTGGCACATGCTTTAAAAAAAAAAAAACAGGTACATAGGCCTGCATCGGAAGTTCTAATCTCTCCATGTCAGGGCAGGTTATGGGTTACATATATTTGGTTGGGTTTAACATTTTCAAATAAGCTATATTTGGGGGTTGGATATTGTTGCCTTTAATGCTTTCAGATTTATAGGGCCTTTGTCATTTGCTTCTGTCATTAGTGGGGGCAGGGTCTGATTCAGATCCAGGCTAACCTGGAACCCAATTCAGAACAGAATTCTCTACCTCTCAGCTAACAGGAGTAAGGATGTAGACCAACACACACCCTTGGGATTGTGGCTTTATAAGACTGTATGTCTGTTTTAATCCCCACACTTATATACTCTGTGCTGGTTTTTATTGAATGTGTATATTGCTCAGCTGAAGTTTAGAATTTGCCAGTAAATTGTTCCAACCCAGTCCACTAGAATACTTGCTTAGCAAGCAAACTCAATACCTAGGATTACTTCTGTGGTTGGGTTGGGGTGCAAGAGCTACACTTGGCACCTTAAACTCATATCCTGAAAGTATATAAAGGTGGATCGCCACATCTAAGAAAACTGCAGATAAGTAGAAAACCCAAGCATCTAATCAATTCAGGATGCAAAAGTTGCTACATAATAATACAAGAAACACAAAGAATCAAGACAATACAAAAAGTATGTATACAAAAAGTATACATCCATCAGAAATGATCACCAATGAGACTATTTTAGATGAAATGCCTGACAAAGATTTCAAAAGAATGATGTTATCTATACTTGAAGAAATGAAAGGAATCAAAGAAAAAAACAAAGGAATTAAAGAAGAAAACAACCTCCTGAAAGAGAACACTGGAAACCAGCTTAATGAAATAAAGAGGTCATTACAAGACATGAGTAAGGAAATAGAAATACTGAAGAAAAACCAGGCTGAAATTCTAGCTCTGAGGAACACAGTCAGTCAAATAAAAAACTCTGTGGCAAATCTCACTAGTAGAATGGATGAAGGAGAGGACAGAATATCTAAACTAGAAGACCAGGTGGCAGACCTAATACAGTCCAACAAAGAGAAAGACAAGCTAATAGGAAGATATGAATGGGAATTTCAAGATATCCAAAATACTATGAATATATCAAACATAAGAATTCAGGGTATAGAAGAAGAAAAGAATTTCAATCCAGAGGCTTAGTAGGCATTTTAAACAAAATCAAAGAAAAATTTCCCACATTGGGAAATAAATGCCAATGCAGATACAAAAAGCTTTTAGAACACCAAACAAAAGCCTGTAAAGAACCTCTCCTCACTGTGTTATAATTAAACTACTAAACATGCAAACCAAAGAAAATATACTGAAAACAGTTAGAGAGAAAAAGCAAGTCACCTACAAAGGCAAGCCCATCAGGATCACAGCAGATTACTCAACACAAACTTTAAAAGCCAGAAAGGCTTGGAATGATGCATTCCAAGTTCTGAAAGATAACAACTGTCAACCAAGATTACTTTATCCTGCAAAGTTGTCTATCCAAATTGATGGAGAAATAAGGATATTCCACAAAAAAATGAGGCTAAAGGAATTTATGACAACAAAACCAGATGTACAGAAAATAATTGAAGAAATTCTTCATGCTAAAGAGAAAGCAAAACACACACAGGAGGAAAAAGGAAAAAATAAACCATACTCAAATAACAGTTACAACAAGTGAGTAAAGGCAAAACAAGAAACACTATAAAACAAGAAGAATACAGAGAATAAATACATACCTTTCAATAATAACTCTTAATATCAATGTCCTCAATGCCCAACCAAAAGACACAGGTTTGCAGACTGGATTAAAAGGCAGAATCCTGACATTTGTTGCCTCCAGCAAACTCATCTCTCAATAAAAGATAGACACTGTCTTAGGGTCTCTTAGGATGGAAAACGATATTTCAAACAAATGGGCCTAGGAAACAAGCAGGTGTTGCTATCCTAATATCTGACAAGACAGACTTCAAATCAACATTAGTGAGGAAAGATAAAGAAGGTCATTTTATACTGATTAAAGGAACACTCCAACAGGATGACATTACATCCTAAACATATATGCACCTAACATTGGGGTTCCCAATTTCATCAATCAAACACTATTAGACTTAAGTTCAGAGATACTACCAAACACAACTGTAATGGGTGACTTCAATACCCCACCCTCATCAATTGACAGGTCATCCTGGCAAAAAAATAAACAGAGAGCCAAGCGTGGTGGTGCACGCCTTTAATCCCAGCACTTGGGAGGCAGAGGTATGAGTATCACCGAGAGGTCAAGGCCACCCTGAGACTACATAGTTAATTTCAGGTCAGCCTGGGCCAGAGAGAGACCCTACCTCAAAAAACAAAAAACAAACAAAAAATAAAAAGAGAGACATCTGGATTAAATTATGTCATGGAACAAATGGACCTAACAAATATATACAGAACATTCCATCCAAATGCTGCAGAATATACATTTTTCTTAGCAGCACATGGAACATTCTCTAAAATAGACCATATATTAGGACACAAAGCAAATCTTAACAAATACAGGAAAATTGAAATAATCCCTTGTACTCTATCTGACCACAATGGGATTCAACTGCAAATCAGCAACAAGAAAAACTACAGAGCATACAGAAATTCATGGGGACTAAACAGAACTCTATTGAATGATGAATGGGTCATTGAAGAAATCAAAAAGGAAGTTAATAATTTCATAGAATCAAATGATGATGAGAATACAACATACCAAACCTTTGGGACACAATGAAGGCAGTCCTAAGAGGGAAATTTATAGCTCTAAGTGCCTATATTAAGAAATTAGAGCCAGACATGGTGGTGCATGCCTTTAATCCCAGCACTCGGGAGGCAGAGGTCAGAGGATCGCCATGAGATCAAGGACACCCTGACACTACCAAGTAAATTCCAGGTCAGCCTGAGCTAGAGCGAGATACTACCTTGAAAAACCAACAAAGAAAGAAAAAAAGAAAGAAAGAAAGAAAGAAAGAAAGAAAGAAAGAAAGAAAGGAAGGAAGGAAGGAAGGGAGGGAAGGAAGGAAGGAACTAGAAGTTCACAAGTAAACAATTTAATGCTTCACCTTAAAGCCTTGGAAAATGAAGAACAAGACCAGCCAAAAATCAGCAGATGGAAGAAATAATAAAGATTAGGGCAGAAATTCATGAAAAAGAAAAACAGAAATCCAAAAGGGGGGAAAAAAACACCTCAAGAAAGAAATCAAGGAGAACTTGAGAAGATGGAAAGTCCTCCCATGCTCCTGGATAGGCAGAATTAATATTGTGAAAATGGCAATTCTACCAAAAACAATATATAGATTTAATGCTACAGCTACTTGATCTTTGACAAAGGTACCACTAAAGTACACTGGAGAAAAGACAGCATCTTCAACAAATGGTGCTGGACAATCTGGATCACCTTATGTAGAAAACTGAAACTATATCCACTTATCTCTCCATATACAAAAATCAAGTCCAAATGGATTAAAGACCTCAATATAGGACCTGAAACTCTTCTCCTACTGGAAGAAAAAATAGGAGGTACTCTCCATTATACAGGAGTGGGGACAAACTTCCTGAACAAAACTCCAGCAGTCAAGGAAATTAAACAATCATTCAACCAATGGGATCTCATGAAGCTAAAAAGCTTTTGCAGCCGGGCATGGTGGCGCACCCTTTAATCCCAGCACTCGGGAGGCAGAGGTAGGAGGATCACCGTGAGTTCAAGGCCACCCTGAGGCTACATAGTTAATTCCAGGTCAGCCTGGGCCAGAGTGAGACCTTACCTCGAAAAAAAAAAAAAAAAAAAAAAAAAAAAGCTTTTGCACAAACATACTATAAGCAGAGCCAATAGATTACCCACCAAATCTTTGCCAGCTATAGCACACACAGAAGCCTAATATCTAGAATCTACAAATAATTCAAAAAACTAAACAATAGAGCCAGGCGTGGTGGCGCACGCCTTTAATCCCAGCACTCGGGAGGCAGAAGTAGGAGGATCGCCGAGAGTTCGAGGCCACCCTGAGACTACATAGTGAATTCCAGGTCAGCCTGGACCAGAGTGAGACCCTACGAAAAAAAAAAAAAAAAAACTAAACAATAAAATATCAAACAACCCATTCCAAAAATGGAGCAAAGAACTGAATAGGGAGTTCTGAGATGAAGAATTACAAATGGATAACACATACTTAAGAAAATGTTCAACATTCCTAACCATTAGGGAAATGAAAATTAAAACAACCATGAGATTCCACCTTATTCCAGTAAGGATGGCAATTATTAAAAAATCTAACAACATCCAAGCAGTTGAAACACAGGGCTCTCACTTGCCCCTCTCCCACAGAACGCAGTGGAACCTGTAAGACCCAGGCAAGGATGTGAGACTTCCATCAGAAGGATCGGGGAATTTTCCTTTTTAGCTAAAGACTTGAATACTCTACTATCAAATAACCCCAGCAAAAACTTAACAAATATCTGAATTAAATGACATCATAGACAAAACAGACTTGACATTTACAGAGCATTTCATTCAAACACTGCAAAACACATGTTCTCACCATCCCATAATAGATTATATATTAGGAAGCACATGTCAGAACATAAATGGTCACTTTAAGAAGCCCTATTCCTGGAGTTCAAGGCCAGGTGTTGCTTAGGAAAACAAGACCAACCCACTTTTATCAGGGAAACCCAAAGTTACCTCAGTTTTGGCCTTGGGTCCTATCTAGTGCCTTCATGACTCTTTAACATGTAGGCTAAGTCACGGAGAGTAAAATTTTCCTCCTCCCCTGAAAACTTATAAAGGGGATCATAGGATGTCTGGATCTCTCTTTTTCTTTCTTCTCTCTCCCCTCTCCTTCTCTTTTCTCCTTCTCTCCCTCCCCCTCTTTTCTCTTTACTCCTCTCTCTCTTAACTCTCTTTTCTCCATTCTTTATTACTGTTTTTTTTAATAGCTCAGTATGACACCTGTCAAACTATCTTCTAAATATTTTTATTTATGCCTATAGATTAGTACTACTCTCAGCTTCTGTCGGAGGCTTCCTTAAGCAGTATTCAGTGGTAACTACAAAGATTCATATGTGATGAAAGTATTAAGAATAACTGATGGTTCAAAGCTGAGCCCTAAAGTGGTCATCTATATCTCCCCTCCTACAAGGCTCAGGGAACACTGCAGAAAGAATGTAGAGGGAGAGATGGAAAGCTATGAAACACTTTCATACATGACATGGACATTGCACTCATGAACTCATGGTAGCTGTGATTATCAGCAAATGACCTACACGAGAGACAGGCCATCAAGGCTCTGAGCAAAATAACTAAATAAATACATAAATAAATACATAAATAAATAAATAAATAAATAAAACTAGCTGGGTATGGTGGTGCATGCCTTTAATCCCAGCACTCAAGAGGCAGAGGTAGGAGAATCCCTGTGAGTTTGAGGCCAGTCTAACACTACACAGTGAATTCCAGGTCAGCCTGGACTAGACTGAGACCCTACCATGAAAAAAAAGGGGGGGTGGGCTGGAGGGATGGCTTCTGCTCTTAAGGCATTTGCCTGCAAAGCCAAAAGACCTGGTTCTATTCTCCAGGACCAAAGTAAGCCAGATGCACAATGGGGTGCAGGCATATGGACTTCATTATCAGTGGGTAGAGGCCCTGGCATGCCCATTCTCTCTCTGCCTCTTTGTCTCTCTAAAATAAATAAATAAATTAATTAATTAAAAACACCTGACTTCAAGAGACACTAGAAAGCCAGGCATGGTGATGCATGCGTTTAATCCCATTTAATCCCAGCACTTTATTTTTATTTTTTTTAATTTTTATTCATATATATATATATATATTCCCCGGCCCCCAGGCAGGGTTTTACTCTCACTCTAGCTCAGGCTGACCTGGAATTTACTCTCTAGTCTCAGGGTGGCCTTGAACTCACAGCGATCCTCCTACCTCTGCCTCCCTGCCCGGTTTTCATCCCAGCACTTTAATCCCAGAGACAGAGGTAGGAGGACTGTCTTGAGTTCAAGGCCACCCTGAGACTACACAGTGAATTCCAGGTCAATCTGGGCTAGAGTGAAATCTTAACTCGAAAAACAAATCATACAGACCAACAGAGCAGAACAGAGAGCCCAGGAGTTAATAACCCATGTATTAACAATCAACAGTTTCCTGCAAAGGTAGCAAAGACACACAATGAAGAAAGGGCTGTCTTTCCAACAGTGCCAAGGAAACTGCATGTCCAGACAGTGTCTCTCACAAAAATCAATTTAAAATGAATCAAAGACTTAATGCCTGGAATACTAGAAAAAAGGGGGGAATTTCTCAGGACAGTGGTCAGGGCAAAAATATTTTGGGTATACAGACACAGCTATGTTACTCATAGCAATGCCAAGATTAACTCACAAATTAAACAATTTATATGGGATCAGGCATGGTGGTGCACGCCTTTGAGGCAGAGGTAGGAGGATTGCCTTGAGTTAGAGGCCACCCTGGCACTACATGGAGGGAATTCCAGGTCAGCCTGGGTTACAGTGAAACCCTACCTTGGAAAAAAAAAAAAAAAAGAAGTTTATATGAAGCTGAAGAGATAATTCAGTGGTTAAAGGCATTTGATTGCAAAGCTTCCAGAACTTAGATTCCCAGTACCCATGTAAATCCAGGTGCATAATGTGGTACATACATCTGGAATTCATTTGCAGTGTCAAGTAGCCCTGGTCCAGCCATACTTTCTTTCTTTCTCTCCTCTCTCTCTCTCCTCTATCCACCATCCCATAATAGATTATATATTAGGAAGCACATGTCAGAACATAAATGGTCACTTTAAGAAGCCCTATTCCTGGAGTTCAAGGCCAGGTGTTGCTTAGGAAAACAAGACCAACCCACTTTTATCAGGGAAACCCAAAGTTACCTCAGTTTTGGCCTTGGGTCCTATCTAGTGCCTTCATGACTCTTTAACATGTAGGCTAAGTCACGGAGAGTAAAATTTTCCTCCTCCCCTGAAAACTTATAAAGGGGATCATAGGATGTCTGGATCTCTCTTTTTCTTTCTTCTCTCTCCCCTCTCCTTCTCTTTTCTCCTTCTCTCCCTCCCCTCTTTTCTCTTTACTCTCTCTCTCTTAACTCTCTTTTCTCCATTCTTTATTACTGTTTTTTTAATAGCTCAGTATGACACCTGTCAAACTATCTTCTAAATATTTTTATTTATGCCTATAGATTAGTACTACTCTCAGCTTCTGTCGGAGGCTTCCTTAAGCAGTATTCAGTGGTAACTACAAAGATTCATATGTGATGAAAGTATTAAGAATAACTGATGGTTCAAAGCTGAGCCCTAAAGTGGTCATCTATATCTCCCCTCCTACAAGGCTCAGGGAACACTGCAGAAAGAATGTAGAGGGAGAGATGGAAAGCTATGAAACACTTTCATACATGACATGGACATTGCACTCATGAACTCATGGTAGCTGTGATTATCAGCAAATGACCTACACGAGAGACAGGCCATCAAGGCTCTGAGCAAAATAACTAAATAAATACATAAATAAATACATAAATAAATACATAAATAAATAAATAAATAAATAAATAAATAAATAAATAAATAAAAAAAACTAGCTGGGTATGGTGGTGCATGCCTTTAATCCCAGCACTCAAGAGGCAGAGGTAGGAGAATCCCTGTGAGTTTGAGGCCAGTCTAACACTACACAGTGAATTCCAGGTCAGCCTGGACTAGACTGAGACCCTACCATGAAAAAAAAGGGGGGTGGGCTGGAGGGATGGCTTCTGCTCTTAAGGCATTTGCCTGCAAAGCCAAAAGACCTGGTTCTATTCTCCAGGACCAAAGTAAGCCAGATGCACAATGGGGTGCAGGCATATGGACTTCATTATCAGTGGGTAGAGGCCCTGGCATGCCCATTCTCTCTCTGCCTCTTTGTCTCTCTAAAATAAATAAATAAATTAATTAATTAAAAACACCTGACTTCAAGAGACACTAGAAAGCCAGGCATGGTGATGCATGCGTTTAATCCCATTTAATCCCAGCACTTTATTTTTATTTTTTTTATTTTTTATTCATATATATATATATATATTCCCCGCCCCCCAGGCAGGGTTTTACTCTCACTCTAGCTCAGGCTGACCTGGAATTTACTCTCTAGTCTCAGGGTGGCCTTGAACTCACAGCGATCCTCCTACCTCTGCCTCCCTGCCCGGTTTTCATCCCAGCACTTTAATCCCAGAGACAGAGGTAGGAGGACTGTCTTGAGTTCAAGGCCACCCTGAGACTACACAGTGAATTCCAGGTCAATCTGGGCTAGAGTGAAATCTTAACTCGAAAAACAAATCATACAGACCAACAGAGCAGAACAGAGAGCCCAGGAGTTAATAACCCATGTATTAACAATCAACAGTTTCCTGCAAAGGTAGCAAAGACACACAATGAAGAAAGGGCTGTCTTTCCAACAGTGCCAAGGAAACTGCATGTCCAGACAGTGTCTCTCACAAAAATCAATTTAAAATGAATCAAAGACTTAATGCCTGGAATACTAGAAAAAAGGGGGTAATTTCTCAGGACAGTGGTCAGGGCAAAAATATTTTGGGTATACAGACACAGCTATGTTACTCATAGCAATGCCAAGATTAACTCACAAATTAAACAATTTATATGGGATCAGGCATGGTGGTGCACGCCTTTGAGGCAGAGGTAGGAGGATTGCCTTGAGTTAGAGGCCACCCTGGCACTACATGGAGGGAATTCCAGGTCAGCCTGGGTTACAGTGAAACCCTACCTTGGAAAAAAAAAAAAAAAGAAGTTTATATGAAGCTGAAGAGATAATTCAGTGGTTAAAGGCATTTGATTGCAAAGCTTCCAGAACTTAGATTCCCCAGTACCCATGTAAATCCAGGTGCATAATGTGGTACATACATCTGGAATTCATTTGCAGTGTCAAGTAGCCCTGGTCCAGCCATACTTTCTTTCTTTCTCTCCCTCTCTCTCTCTCCTCTATCTCTATCACTCTCTTAAATAAATAAATATAATATTTTTAAAAATAAAGTCAAGCCGGGCGTGGTGGCGCACGCCTTTAATCCCAGCACTCGGGAGGCAGAGGTAGGAGGATTGCCGAGAGTTTGAGGCCACCCTGAGACTACATAGTTAATTCCAGGTCAGCCTGGACCAGAGTGAGACCCTACCTCGCAAAAACCAATAAATAAATAAATAAATAAAGTCAAAAACACAACACATGGAATGAGGGAAAAATGTATTTTAAATTTTATATGTTTACCTCCCAACTTTTCTGAGGCTTCAAGGCAGGGGTTCATGTGTGTGTGTGTGTTGCTGGGGATTGAACTCAGGGCCTTGCATATACTAGGAAAGTTAAATCACCAGCCATATCTTCCAATTGTGTGTGAGCTCAGATGTGCGCGTGCCATGGCATGCACGTGGATGTCACAAGATAACTTTTGAGTCAGTCTTTATCTTCCACCAAAGTAGGGTCTCTTTCTTTCACTTTTCTCTCTCTCTCATTCTCACCATTGTTTTTCCCTGCTGAACTCTTTGTGAGCTTCCAGAAACTTCTCCTATCTCCACCTCCCATGTCACAGTCAGAAATGCTGAGATTACAGAAGCCCGTAGCTTTCAGCTCTTTATGTGGGGTCTGGGACCAAACACAGGTACTCAGACTTGAGCAGCAGGCACTTTAACCACTGAGCCATCTCCCTACTGGAAATAAGTGAACAGTAAGGACTGTATGACTCATAAACTAAGTTCCCAGGTATTATCCTTATAGTTGTTGGACAGTGAGACAGGCTGTGGTGGTTTGATTCAGGTGTCCCCCATAAACTACGGTGTTCTGAATGCTAGGTTCCTAGTTGATAGAGATTTGGAAATTAATGCCTCCTGGAGGCAGTGTATTGTTGGGGGCAGGTTTATGGGTATTATAGCCAGTGTCCCCTTGGCAGTGTTTGGCACTTTCTCCTGTTGCTATTGTTCACAATAGGTTGGCCAGGAGGTGATGTCCACCCTTTGCTCATGCCATTGTTTTCCCGTGCCATCATGGAGCATCCCCCTCAAGTCTGTAAGCCAAATAAACCCTTTTTTCCCCAAAAGTTGCTCTACGTCCGGTGATTTCTGCCAGCAATGTGAACCTGACTGAAACAAAGGCTAACAATAAAAGTGTTTTCTAGCTGGGCATGGTGGCACATACCTTTAATCCCAGCACTTGGGAGGCAGAGGTAGGAGGATCAACATGAGTTCAAGGCCACCCTGAGACTACATAGTGAATTTTAGGTCAACCTGGACTAGAGCGAGACCTTACTTCGAAAAACCAAAAAAAGTATTTTATATTTAAGCTGATTTAGTGGGAAAACTGAATTATTTCAGGTGCTAATTCTGAGAACTCTTCAGTTGTCATATATTTTGGAAAGTATCAAGTTATTTACAGTGTTATTTTGTTCAGTCAGGCACTATGTTATAGGACTAGAGACATGAAGAAACCCTACCTGCAATCTATTCACTTGCTAAACGTCTTTCAAAGACAAGTTGCATCCTTTCCTCTCCTGCAGCTCCCTTATCTCCAGCTCCTTCTGATTATGTCCTGCCTGATGGGTGACAAAAGTGCACTGGAGGGAAGAAGGCACAAATGCGAAAAATACTCAGGAGGATCTCCAGTCACATAACACACACATTATGACAGCTTGACAATGTCTGTTAAGGTTTGCTTATCCTCTCAATTCAACTTTTTCTGGTACCTTTGTTCTTAAGAACAGCAGAGATACCTATCATTGCTATGACACAGAAATTAAGTACCATGAAGACAAAATAATTTTCCTGATTTTTATTTCCTTTATGTGAAAATTAGTCATCTAGGTTCTAGAGTACAATCATCAGCAAGCTTTTTGCTAGAACTGTCCTAAGATTTTAATGTGAGTTTTTAAAATCAAAGAGGGAGAGAAGGGAGGTGGAGACAGGAAAATCATGTGGAAGTTCATAGGCCACCTAGCCTGGAGAATGCCGCAGTGAACAAGAGACCCCTCAAGAAAGGTAGAAGACCTTAAGTTGTCCTTGTCCTCTGATTTCCACACACATGACATAGCATATACACACCTGTTCTCACACACATGAATACATTTTTTTTTCGAGGTAGGGTCTTAGTTTAGTTTAGGCTGACAGTGAATTCACTATGTAGTCTCACGGTGGCCTCGAACTCACGGCAATCATCCTACCTCTGCCTCCCAAATGCTGGGATTAAAGGCATGCGCTACCACGTCCAGTTGCATTTTTATTTATTTATTTATTTTTATGTTTTTGGCATTTTAAAGGCAAGGTCTCACTCTAGCCTATGTTGACCAGGAACTCACTGTATAGTCCCAAGCTGACCTTGAACTAACAGTGATTCTCTGTTGCAGTCAGGTTTGCATTGCTGGCATAAATCACCCAACCAAGAGCAGCTTGTGGGGAAAAAAAAGTTTATTTTGGCTTACAGACACGAGGGGAGGCACCATGGTAGCAGGGGAAAACGATGGCATGAGCAGAGGGTGGACATCACCTCCTGGCCAATATCAGGTGGACAACAGGAACACTGGCAAGGGGACACTGGCTATAACACCCATAAGTTTGCCCCCAACAATATACTGCCTCCAGAAGGCATTAATTCCCAAATCTCCATCAGCTGGGAACCTAGCATTCAGAACACCTAAGTTTATGGGGGGGCCCTGAATCAAACCACCACATTCCACTCCTGGCCCCCATAAAGTGACAACCATACATGATGTAAAATACAATGCATTCATCCAACTTTAAAAATCCCCATAGTTTTTATCAATCCTAATGATGTTCAAACATCCCCATAGTCCAAAGTCTTTTAACTAAGCCATAAATACAAAAAATAAAAATAAAAATCCCCCTAAAACCCATAATGGTACAGAATAAACATTCACACTGCAAATGATGGCACTGGGCACAGCAAAGAAACATTCAACCAATACAAGATTCAAAGAGGGCAAAGATCAAACTGTGTAGCTCCAAGTCTAATAACTCTAGCCAGTGACAAATCTCCAAGACTGATCATTCTAACCAGCAACAAGTCTCTGGAGTTCCAATTCCGTTCCTCCAGCTAGGCTACACACAGTCCTGGAAAACTTCATTTGGGGCTGGCAGCCATCTTGTGGTCCCAACATCTCCATTGGGTCTCCACTGCAACCCACGGTTCATACTCATGTCTCCATCGGGTCTCCATACAGGCAATCCTGTCTCAAACTGCACATGGCCAATTCCAAAACACAAGAACGTGTTGCAAATTCAATGACCCTCTCTTTCCCGCATTTCTTTTTTTTTAAGATTTCATTTTTATATTTTTATTTATTTGAGAGAGGGGAGGCAGAGAGAGAGAATGGGTACTCTAAGGCTTCCAGCCACTGCAAACAAACTCCAGATGCAAGAGCCACCTTGTGCATCTGGCTTATGTGGGTTCTGGGGAATCAAACCAAGATCCTTTGGCTTTGCAGGCAACCACCTTAACCACTAAGCCATCCCTCCAGCCATCTTTCCTGTATTTCTTATACTCCATAATACCAGATAGAGTGGCAATTTGTTAATCCAGGGGGGAATAAAGCAGACTTTGAAGAACAGGACACATCTTCAGCATTCAGACCCCTTCAAAAGACTGCATTTTTTTCTGTTGTCCCAATGCAGGTCAGCTGGCCTAATCTCAATGGTTCTAAGCCCTATATAATTGCAACTGAATGGGCAGAAGTTTCAGCCCAAAGATTTTTTTTGTGACATATCCATCGGCTCATACCTGTCCATTTCTATGCAATGCAACCCTTCACAAATTTTCAGAACATGGGCATGACAGCAAGCCTCTAACACAAACTGCTTCTAGCCCAGTCCAGGTAAAGCTCCTTATCACCTTCATAAGCCAAACCCCACAGTCCATTCAGGTCTTTCAACTATGACCAGAATAGTCCATCAAGCTGTACACATAGTACTGCAAGCCATCTCTTAGGCCAAGGTTTCAAATCTGCCCACATTCCTCTTGAAAATCAGCTCCAAAAGGACAAAGCCACACAGTCAGTTGTCTAGCAGCAGATGACACCACTCCTTGGTACCAACTTTACTGTTGCAGTCAGGTTCACATTGCTGGCAGAAATCACCTGACCAAGAGCAGCTTGTGGGGAAAAAAGGTTTATATTGGTTTATAGACTCAAGGGGAAGCTTCATGATGGCAGGGGAAAACGATGGCATGAGCAGAGGGTGGATATCACCTCCTAACCAACAGATGTACAACAGCAACAGGAGAGTGTGCCAAACACTAGCAAGGGGACACTGGCTATAATACCCATAAGCCCGCCCCCAACAGTACACTGCCTCTAGGAGGCATTAATTCCCAAATCTCCATCAGCTGGGAACCTAGCATTCAGAATACCTAAGTTTATGGGGGACACCTGAATCAAACCACGATATCCTCCTATCTCTGGCTCCTGGAATTAAAGGGGTGCACAACCATGCCCAGCTATGAATAGATTTTTTTAAATATTTTTTTATTTATTTATTTATTTGACAGAGAGAAAGGGGGAGAGAGAATGAGCGCACCAGGGCCTCCAGCCACTGCAAATAAACTCCAGATGCATGCGCCACCTTGTGCATATGGCTTACGTGGGTCCTGAGGAATTGAACCTGGGTCCTTTGGCTTTTCAGGCAAATGCCTTAACCACTAAGCTATCCCTCCAACCCTAGATTTTTATTTTATTTTATTATTTGGTTTTTCAAGGTAGGGTCTCATTCTAGCTCAGGCTGACCTGGAATTCACTACATAGTCTCAGAGTGGCCTTGAACTCACAGCAATCCTCCTACCTCTGCCTCCCTCTGGAGTGCTGGGATTAAAGGTGTGAAACCACCACACCTGGCTAGATTTTTATTTATTTTAAAAATTTGTATTATTATTTATTTGAGAAAGAAAAACAGAGATAGTAAGATAGACAGACAGACAGACACAGACAGACAGAGTGAGAGAGTATAGGCACTAGGGCCTCCTGCTGCAAATAAACTCAAGATGCACGTTCTACTTTGTGCATCTGGCTTTACATGGGTACTGGAGAATTGAGCCTGGACTGAAGGAAGATAGGAGAAAGTGAGCCTTATTTAAGGCAGTTTCAGTTAGAAATTGAGGCTCAAAAAGAACCATGAGATGCCATCCCACATGCCACCTTGCCCTGGAAGAAGAACAGAACTCTAGACAAAAACAGAACTCATGTCTGATTTAGACCTATCTAAAACGCCCCCTGCTGCTCATAGTCTACTGCGCTGAGTGGGCTGTAGGCTCATCTTCCAAATTTATTAGCCAATCAGGTCTTCCCCTTACATACCTGAATTTGATGCTATAAAGGCTGTGACCTTCCAGCCACGCCCCACCCCCACGTGACCCTCAGTGTTTGTGTGTGTGTGTGTGTGTGTGTGTGTGTTCTCTCCAGCTCTTAATCTATGCTAGCCTGGAGAATGCAGCAGTGTACAAGAAACCCCATCTCAAGCCTGGCTGGGTGGGGACGGGAGATCATAGCATTATTTCTTTTTTGTTTGTTTGTTTGTTTGTTTTT
The DNA here is from genome assembly GCA_036365145.1 of Orientallactaga sibirica. Lineage (NCBI taxonomy): Eukaryota > Metazoa > Chordata > Mammalia > Rodentia > Dipodidae > Orientallactaga > Orientallactaga sibirica. Next base: position 5,987,939 of record JAEOAD010000888.1, read on the forward strand.
TTTTGTTTTTTCGAGGTAGGTTCTCACTCTAGCCCAGGCTGACCTGGAATTCACTATGTATTCTCAAGGTGGCCTTGAACTCACAGCAATCTTCCTACCTCTGCCTCCTGAGTGCTGGGATTAAAGGCGTGTGCCACCACACCCTGCCTTGTAGCATTGTTTCTTGATCTAAACTTTTCTGCTTGCCTCTGCTTTATAATTTGGGGTAACTTCTCACTTTAAGTACATGTATAATTGTTCTTTGATCTCTGAATCTACCACGTGGGTGCTTTCACCAATTCTGGACTTGCTACCTGTATTCTTTCTCTAAACTGGGGTAGCCATGAGTGTAACCCTCCTCATCACTCATTTCTCCTCTGAACCTCTTGGTCTCTGGTATCTGCCCTTTCATTTTTCTTTCCTTGAGCCTCACTGTTTGTCTTCTTAACTCCCCTAAAAACACATGGCAGATGCCATTCGGGTTCCTCCCAGGTCTCCCTACAGAAGCTCCTAGATTCTACTTTCTTTTTTGTTTAATTTTTTAAAATTTTTATTCATTTATTTGAGAGAGACAATAGGCAGTTTCACTCTGATTTCTCTTTAAAAACCTCAATTTACCTTCTGCTTTGATATTTTCTCTCTGTTGTTTTTCCTTAAGGAAACACCATTTGCCCTTTAAACTTCCACCTGAGTGTGTTTCGTATTTCCCACATATTTAGCCTCCCTCTTAGACCCCAATCTCCCTTAAATAATCCACACAACTTGTGATTTCCCCCTAAATGAACTTAATAATTCATAACTTATCCTTCTTGAGTCCATCTTTATTAATTCTTTATTAAAAGTAGGATGGAGCCGGGCATGGTGGTATGTCTTTAATCCCAGCACTTGGCAGCAAAGGTAGGAGGACTGCCATGAGTTTAAGGCCACACTGAGACTACATAGTGAATTCCAGGTCAGCCTGGGCTAGAGCAACACCCTACCTCTAAAAACCAAAAACACATACACATAAAAAAGGGTAAGATAGAACTCAAAACTTGGGGTTCCATAAATTCTGGGGAACCCCTCCTGAACCCCAAAATCCTGTATTAGGACCATCATGCTTGTAAGCAAGCACCTTTTACTGAAAGACCCAGGCCAGAGTAGTACCATGACAGGCCTCAGTCACTCTGTAGGCCACAGGGGCAAGTTCCCAGAATCTAGGGAAGAACAAACAGTACCAGGAAAAACCATAAACTTGCTGTGTGAGCATGACTCAACATTCTTGCGGTCATGGGCGGGATGGCCCAATAAGATCCACCGTCTTAGAGTTTTGTACATGTCAACCAATCAAATGAATGTAACCATGCAGGCCAACCTGTTCAAATGTAACCGCCGCTTGCTGAGCCAATTAAATTAGAAATTCTCCTAGACCTAGCCCGCCAAAACCCTAAGACCAGTCAGTTACCCCCAAGTACAGTTACTGTTCAAATTAGCCAATCATGTAGTTGCGCAGGTGATAGCCCTCTCCCCCTTGCTCAAACCTCAATAAAAATCCCGCTTTTCTGCTTCTCGGGGCTCTTGTACGGATCCACTGCGTTGGTGAAGGCAGGAGACCAAGTTCAAGCCCGAATAAAGCTCTTTGTGTTTGGTCATCCTTGGTGGTCACTGGGGGCTCCGTGAACTGGGCATTCCATTACCTCTGAGCCATCTCCCTAGCCATAAATAGATTTTGGGGGGGGGGGTGCAGGGGGTTTGGAAGTAGGGTCTCTCTCTAGCCCAGGATGACCTAGAATTCACTATGTAGTCTCAGGGTGGCTTCAAACTCAAGGCAATCCTTCTACCTCTGCTTCCTGAGTGCTGGGATTAAAGGTGTGTGCCACCATCCTGCAGTGAATAGATTTTTTTTTTTTTTTTTTTTTTTTTTTTTTGGTTTTTTGAGGTAGGGTCTCAATCTAGCTCAGGCTGACCTGGAATTCACTATGTGGTCTCAGGGTGGCCTTGATCTCTCAGTGATCCTCCTACCTCTGCCTCCCCAGTGCTGGGATTAAAGGTGTGCATGCACCACCACACCCGGCTTTTCTTTTTTAACTAAATTAACATTTGCACTGATGTTAACTTTGCACGGATGCAACTGTGATTATAAGAAAAATTTGGTGCCAGAGGAATACCTTCAGGTGAGCTGCTGGTAAGGAGGCCCACGATGTCCCCCAAACATTACAAATACTTTAAAAAGTTTTATTTAGTTATTTATTAATTTTGAGACACAGAGAGAGGCATATATATATGGAAAAAGAGAGAATGAGTATGCCAGGGTCTCTAGTCACTGCAAATGAACTCCAGATGCATGTGCCACCTTGTACATCTGGCTTATGTGGGTCCTGAAGAACTGAACCTGGGTATGTAGGCTTCGCAGGCAAGCACCTTAACCATTAAGCAATTCTCCAACCCACATTACAAATTATTGCCAAGGCCCTTGCCCACCAGAACTAGATGGTCAGACCCTATTGCTAAAGATACCACATGCTTGGGTTGCAGGTCACTGAGAAACCAAGCTGGAGATGAGCTGGATGCCACCTCCTTGTTGACTAGCTGTCAGAATGCTAGAAAAGATTTATGCAGATTGTTGGGGAGAAAAGTCATCATTGGTGTTAACCAGCAGTGGATCCTATAAGGTATAGCTGTACCAACTGGTGTAATGGTGGAATGTGTGTTATATGGGAAACCAACTGCTCTCTAACTGGACTTGAGTCCTGCTCCAGGGGAGGGAATTCATACCTAGTACTGAAAACCTAATCAAAACCCTATGGCAGCCAGGTGTGATGGTGCACACCTTTAATACCAGCACTCAGGAGGCAGAGGCAGGAGTTCAAGGCTACCTTGAGACTACATAGTAAATTCCAGGTCACCCTGGGCTAGAATAAACCCCTAACTGAAAAAAACCAATCACCCCCCCCCTCAAAAAAAGGCCCATGGCTCCGGAGTCATAAGCCTTAGGAAGGAAACTACTACTATTGTCTATCTAAATAATTATATTATTCTCACCAAATTATTAATGCTTCTCTAACTTTTGGATGATAAGCTTCTCTTTTTAGATGGTGGTGACCTCTAGAGAGACTTAAGACTCACCAAAATGCTGGAAAGAAATGATAGTGGATTGTTCAGTACTAAGTAAGATATCTTTATCACACCCTCCAAGGCTCAGGGACCATTGCAGAAGAGGTGGTGGAAAAAATGTAATAGACAAAGAGACAAAGGGGAGAAGGGAGTGCTTTCCAATACTGTCTTCCAGCTACAAAGTGGCTTTGATACTCATGACCTCACAGTGGCTGAAACTACCTACACAAGACATAATAGGAAGAGAAAAATGATGACATCAAAATAGAAGAGAGACTAGTTGGGGAGAAGAAAGGATTCAGTAGAGAGGGGATTTAAGAGGGGGGAAAAGAGAGGGTAATGGGAGGGGATTATGATCATACTATGTTTGTATATATATATGCAGAGGATGTAAATAAAATGTTTAAAAAACATAACAAAAAATGAACTGTACCTGGGCGTGATGTCACATGCCTTTAATCCCAGCACTTGGAAGGCAGAGGAAGGAGGATCGTTGTGAGTTTGAAGCCAGCCTGAGACTACATAGTGAATTCCAGGTCAGCATAGGCTAAAGTAAGACCTACCTCAAAAACAAAAACAAAAAACTGTGGGTAGATCTGCTGGCTCTATAGCAAAATAAAAGAAGAGACACCAAACTGCACTAATGGTCCTTCACTGCCATTTACTTACAATACAAACTAACTCCAGTACTTCAAAATATCTTGACACAGCAATAAAATAATTTTATTCTCAACTCTGGTGTTTTCATGTACTTTTTATTTTTAGAAAAGCACTTGGGCAGTTGAGTACAAATAGAACAAGCTACTTAAGAGTAGCAAACTAGGGCTGGAGAGATTGCTCAGTGGTTAAAGTCACTTTGCTTGCAAAGCCTGATGGCCTGGATTTAGTTCCCCAGCACCCCTATAAAGCCAAGATGCACAAAGTGGTGCATGTGTCTGGAGTTTGTTTCCAGTGGCAAGAGGCCCTGGTGTGCTCATTCTTGTTTTTTTTCTCTCTCTCTTTCCTGGCAAATAAATAACTAAATAAACATTTTTAAAAACTAGAGTAGCCCCCAAAACCTCATTACTGAAGCCAAACAAAAATGACCCCAATGTGGCTCAGGGAAACTCGCGGAAGAGGGGGCGGAAAGATTGTTAGAGCCACAAGTTGGGGCATTAAGCACAGAGACTGGGGCCTACCCCCCAGAACTCTTGACGGCCCCCACAATGCACGATCCACATTCCCCATTGATGAGGGTCCCTTTGGAAGAGGGAGGACAGGGAGGAGGATAATGGAACCAATACTATGAATGTAAAATCAGAATAATAGAAATAAAATTTAAAAAAAAAAAAACTAGAGTAGCAAACTACACCAAGTATGGTGTCACACGTGTAGTCCCAATTCTTGGGAAGCTAAGGCAGGAAGATTTTAAGTTCAAGCTCAGTCTGGGTATATAGCAAGACACTTTCTTGAAACAAAAATGACAAATCATAGTTATATAGACTTAGTATGTAGACATTTTAAAATGATAACCTACCATTAGAAAAATGTCTGCAAAAAAATTTTTTTAAAAATGACTGCAGTCAGATGATTTGAATCTATACACTGATACTCTGTGAGGCATAACACTTAATAGCATGTTAGAGTTCTGATGGCAGTTGCTGGTAATGATAAGTATGTTACCTTTTGGTGATACTTGAAAATAAATATTTTCCTTGCTTAAAAAACAAACAAACAAAGCTGGGCGTGGTGGCGCATGCCTTTAATCCCAGCACTCAGGGAGGCGGAGGTAGGAGGATCACTGAGAGTTCGAGGCCACCCTGAGACTACATAGTTAATTCCAGGTCAGCCTGGACCAGAGTGAAACCCTACCTTGAAAAACCAAAAAATAATGATACTAATAATAAAAAAAAAAAAACACATGACTGCAGAGGCAGGAGGATCACTGTGAGTTCAAGGCCATTCTGAAACTACATAGTGAATACCAGGTCAGCCTGGGCTTAGAGCAAGACCCTACCTTGAAAAAATAAAACAAAAAGGCTGATATTTTGTGGTGGCTAATTTTCTATGTCTACTTGACTGGATTTAAAATTAATTCCTCTGGGGCTGGAGAGATGGCATAGCAGTTAAAGCACTTAAACTGCAAAACCTAAGGACCCAGGTTCAATTCCCCAGTAATCACATAAGCCAGATGCATAAGGTGGCGTTATGTGTCTAGAGTTTATTTGCAGTGGCTAGAGGCCCTATCTGAAATTCTAAAATGACTTTTAGAATTGCCAAATAAATGTAGTCCTTAAGCAAGTTACTTATAAGTGACATATATGAACCAGGTATAGTAGTAGTACATGCCTGCAATCCCAATACTTAGGAAGCTGAAGCAAGAGGATGGCCATGAGTTCAAAGCTAGTCTGAACTAGAGACCTTATTCCAAAAAAACAAAACAGAGTTGGGGATGTAGCTCAGTAGTAGAAAGTGCTTGCCTAACGTATGAAAGGCTATATGCCCTGCTAGGGCTACATAACATAGAGAGACCAACCATGTCTCATAAATATACTAATTAGTTAATTAATTAATTAATGAAAGTGATGTCTAAGTACCTGGTATTTCTTCAGCTGGAGAACTGTTGCATACTGTGGTCCTTCTAGGATTTCAACTCCTTGGTTTCTGGAGAATAAGGTGGCAGCCTTCCTGACCTCCTGAGTCATACTAAGCCACTCCTGTAGTTTGTGCTGCTGTTTCTGGTTGAGTCTGACGGCATCTTTTAAGTCCACCAGGAAGGTAAAAGCTTCTTCTATACAATTTTGGTAGCCTAGACATTCCTCTTGGAGCTGAATTACTTGCTCCTCAAGAGAATGGATCTTGTTTTTATCAGATGTGTCCTCCTGAGGGATCTGGCTAGTCTGGCTGATACTAGCCTGATGGCTTCGCAAAGCTTCTCGAAGCAACTTTATTTCAAATTTCATTTCATCCATGCGGTCTGACTCAGGGCTAAAGTTCAAAGTAGGCTTGTTCCTAATGTTCCGTGCTCTGTTGGCATATTTAAGAGAATTTAAGGATTCATCAAAATCTGAGGAGGATGGGCTGACACATGTGATCATGACAGTCTTAGCACTGCCTCCCAGAGAATCTTTCAGAAGCCGAGTAATTTTGGCATCCCTATATGGAATATGTGAACTTTTCCTTCGTGGGTCCCCAAGGGCACTTATTACGTTTCCTAGAGCCAGCAATCCACTGTTGATTTGAATGGATTCTTTGAACCGTTCACCAGTATTCCCTGTTTTGGTTACTCTCTCTGATCCAGCCAAATCCACAAAATGGAATTTGGAGACAATATGCCGATGGGGATACCTCTGGGATCCATCTTCAGCTGTCTCTGTAATTTTCTCAACTTGACAAATACTGATTGTAAAAATGGCATGTGACCTACTGGAGTGCTCATTCATCTGGGTGGTGCTTGTATGTCTGGCCGCATTTCCCACCTCCAGGAGACTCATCACTTCATCCATGCTCTCCACGTGGCATTCCTTAGCCCCAACAATCACTTAAAATAGTAATAGCAAGTTTTAAAACCAAGTTTTTATCAAAGTTAAGTACAGTTAAATTAATTACACAACAGTTACTCCTTGCTAAATAGCCCCAAAAGATAGCCTCCTTTAAAAAATATCAATAGAAGCCAGGCGTGGTGGCGCATGCCTTTAATCCCAGCACTTGGGAGGCAGAGGTAGGAAGATCACCATGAGTTCGAGGCCACCCTGAGGATACAGAGTGAATTCCAGGTCAGCCTAAGCTAGGGTGAGACCCTACCTTGGAAAACCAAAAAAAAAAAAAAAAAAATCAATCGGAGATGGGAAGATGGCTCAGTCAGTAAGGCACTTGCCATGCAAGCATTAGGCCCTGAGAATACCTTGTTGGGTGTGATAGTGGGCCTTTGTAATTCCAGGACTCTGGAGGCTGAGACAGGTAGATTCCCCTGGACAGCTGGCTAGCTAATTGATAAATTCTGTGTTCAGCTTAGAGACCCAGTCTTAGTAAATAAGGTGGAAAGTGACTAAAGACTGAGAATTGATCTTTAATCTCCACACTCATATGTACATTCATCCACATGCACACACACACACACACACACACACACACACATACACACAAATGCCCATATACACAATACATACATGCACAATTTACATACATACACATGAATTTTGTAAAATTCTTATTTATTTATTTATTTATTTATTTATTTATTTATTTTGGTTTTCCGAGGTAGGGTCTCACTCTAGCTCAGGCTGACCTGGAATTTACTATGTAGTCTCAGGGTGGCCTCAAACTCACGGTGATCCTCCTACCTCTGCCTCCCAAGTGCTGGGATTAAAGGTGTGAACCACCATGCCCGGCAAAATTATTATTTATTTATTTGCAAGCAGAAAGAAAGGAGGGGGAAGGGGAGGAGAGGGAGAGAATGGGCATGCCAGGGCCTCTAGCTGCTGCAAACAAACTCCAAATGCATGTATACTTTGTGCATCTGGCTTTACATGGGTACTGGGGAATCAAACCTAGGTCCTCAGGCTTTGCAGGCAAGCGCCTTAACTGCTAAGCCATCTCTCCAGCCCCACCAAAAATTTTTAATAGCATTTCAGACAGTAACATCAGTCAGCATCATTAAAAAATTTTAGAAACTGGTGCCAAGCGTGGTGGCTCATGCCTTTAATCCCAGCACTTGGGAGGCAGAGGTAGGAGGATCGCCATGAGTTCAAGGCCACCCTGAGAATACAGAGTGAATTCCAGGTCAGCCTGGGCTAGAGTGAGACCCTACCTTGAAAAACCAAAAAAAAATTTAGAAACTGGATGTGGTGACTTATACATGTAATTTCAGCACTGGGGAGCTAAGGTAGGAGAATCACTGTAAGTTTGAGGCCAGCCTGTGCTACAGAATGGGAATTCCTTCAAACGAAGCCAATAAGAAAAATCAGAATATCTCCCAAAGGTGCCATTTTAATACACAGAACTCATGTCTAAACTGTAAAAAATGTAATTTATTTTGTAAATCTAGTTTTGTTTTTTTTTTTCACTCACACATCATAGTCAACTCTTGGACTGAGGTTATAGCTCAGTGGTAGAGTGTACACAAAAGCACATGTGAAGCCCTGGGTTCAATTCCCAGAACCAAGAAGCAATTAAGACAAAACAAAATCCAGAACTCTTTTATTTCAGTATTTATAGATTACCCATAAGAAAATGGGAACTAGCCGGGTGTGGTGGCGCATGCCTTTAATCCCAGCACTCGGGAGGCAGAGGTAGGAGGATCACCATGAGTTCGAGGCCACCCTGAGACTACATAGTGAATTCCAGGTCAGCCTGAGCTAGAGTGAGACCCTACCTCAGAAAATCAAAAAAAAAAAAAAAAAAAGAGAGAGAGAGAAAAGAAAATGGGAACTAGGCCTGATGGCACAGGCTGGTAAGCCCAGCTATGCCGAAGGATTAGGAAGGAGGATCTAAAGTTCAAAGCCAGCTTGGACAACTTAGTGAGATCCGGTCCCAAAATAGCTGTGTGTGTGTGTGTGTGTGTGTGTGTGTGTGTGTGTGTGTGAGAGAGAGAGAGAGAGAGAGAGAGAGAGCAAACTCTGGGGATGGAATCTGATGGTTTAGTACTTGCCTAACATTGATTCAATTCCCAGCATGGCAAAAGTAAACCAATAAAATGAACAGCAAATGTTCTCTGTTTTAAAAAATTCTTTGGACTAGGGCTATGGAGATGGCTCATTAGTAAAAGGCAATTGCCTACAAAGCCTGCTGGCCCAGATTCAATTCCCCAGTACCCACATAAAGCCAGATGCACAAAGTGGCACATGTGTCTGGAGTTCATTTGCAGAGGCAAAGGCACCCATACTCAGCTCTTCTCTGACGTTCTCTCTTAAAAATAAATAAATAATTTTTTTTTTGAGATAGGGTCTTGTCTAACCCAGGCTGTCTAACACTATGATTCTCCTACCTCTGCCTCTCAAGTGCTGGGATTGAAGAAATGCACCACCATACCCAGCTCAAAATATTTTTTAAAACATATTTTATTTGTTTATTTGAGAGAGAGAAGGGGTGTGCCACTGCAAACGAACTCCAGATGGATGCACTCCCTTGTGCATCTGGCTTACATGGGTCCTGGAGAATCAAACCGGGATCCTTTGGCTTTGTAGGCAAACGCCTTAACTGTTAAGCCATCTCTCCAGCCCTCAAAATTTTGTTTTTTTAAATTCCTTGGACTATATCAGGAAATTGTAATAAAGTTTATCTGTATGCTAATCAAGCAATCAAGTTAAGTAGGCTACTTCACCAGTGTTTCCCTTTTCATCTTCTCGGATGTGAAGATCCTTCACAGATGTCTCCAATTCTAGAAGATCTCTTAGGTCTTCTTTGTATACTTCTATGTATGATACTTTTATATTAAAGTCAATGTTTGGATTTTCAGAGATGCTTTGAAATATTTCTTGAATAGCTCGAGGAATGATACCTTTTTGACTCTCCACAACCGAAGCTGAAAATTTAGAAACAGAAAGTGTATTTGGAACTTGAAATTTGAAGAAAACTCAACTGAAATTTTCACTTAATAAATTTATTTTCTTACATTTCTATAATAAAAAGCAATAAAATTCAAGGCAAAAGTTTTCACATGTATCCCCTGACATATATATAATTCATTCATTCAATAAATATTTACTTAACATCTACTAAATACCATGAATATTCTAGGACTCTAAGATCAATGAACAAGACCTAGAAGTGGGGCAGTCCCTAACCCTATGAGATGCTTCCAAGGAGAAACAGGTAGTAACAATAAAGAACAACTACAACCCACATGATGCATTAAAATGTGGCTAACCATTTGGGAGGTCCCTGATGCCCCCAAAACATTACAGGCCATTGCCAAGCCTCTTGGTTGCCCACCAGAACTCAATGGTAAGACCCTATTGGTGAAGACTCTACATGTTTGGGCTCCAGAACACTGAGAAATCAAGCTGGAGGTGAGCTGGAAACCTCCTCCCTGTTGACTAGCTGACAAAAAGCTGTTAAGAGCTACGCTGCATACAGCTCTTTGAGGGAAAGAAGTCATCAGTGGTGTCAAACAGCACTGGATGCTGCAAGCCTTAAGACTGGCCAGCCAGGCCAAATGGCCAACTAGTGCAATAGTGGCACATCTGTTATGAGGGAAACCAACACTCTTTAATTAGACTGGAGGCCTGCTCCACAGGAGGGAATACATGACTGGTACTGAAAACCTAGTCAAAAACCTATGGCTTCACTGGAGTTGAGCTGAAAATGTCCTCTGTGTAGACTAGTTGATAGAAAGCTAGAAAAAGCTCCATGGGAGAAAGAGAAGTCATTAGTGGAGATAAACAACAGTGGATGTTGAAAGCCTTAAGATGGGCCAGCTAAGCCAAACGAGCCAATCTGTGCAATAGTGACATGTCTGTTATGGGGGAAACCAACTGCTCTCTAATTGGACTGGAGGCCTGCTCTAGAGGAGGGAATACATCCCTGATACTGAAAACCTATGATGGGGGGGATGGGTCATGAGCCCTGGGGGTGTAACACCTGCTGGTGTCTGGCTAAATGTATATACTATGATCACCAAACTGCTCAGTAAGCACTTCTTTTAACGTTAACATTCATACCCATATATATTTATGCTACCCTCACTTTTGGTTAAAAAAGTTTCTCTTTTCAGATGGCAGTGACCTCTGGGATGATTCAAAAGGTACCATAGTGCTAAGAAGAAGTGACAGAGGAGTGCTCAGCACTGAAACATCTCTATCACACCCTCTAAGGCTCAGGATCCGTTGCAGAAGAGGTGGCAGAAAGAATGTTAAGAGCCAAAGGGAGGGTAGGACTGCTTACAATGCAATCTTCCAGTATAAAATGGCCTGGATATCCATGACCTCACAATGCTTGACACTACTTAAACAACACCTTCATAATAAGAGGAAAAGATGATGACATCAAAATAGAAGACAGACTAATTGGAAGGAGGAGGAGATTTGATGGAAGGTGGATTTGAGAGGGGGAGAATAGGGATGGGAATTATCATGATTTATTGTCTATATTTATGGAAGCTGTCAATAAAAAGTTTAAAAATAAATAAGCATTAAAAAAAAAAAAGCAGCCAACCATGGTGGTGCACACCTGAAAGCCCAATGCTTTGGGAGCTGAGATAGGTTTAAGAGTTGAAGGTCAACCTGTGCCACACAGCAAAGGCATAAAGATAAACAAAAAAGTGTAAGTGCATATGGAGTAAAAATCAAGGCAGAGGAAAAGGACTGGGAGGATAGAACTATGTGCTGGGTGTAAGGTGCAATCTGAAATATGAAGGTCATGTGATGAGGCTGGATACAGTCACTAAGGGGATACTCAGAAAAGAAGAGCACCAAAAACTGATCCCAGAGTCACTGCATTTTTTTAGCAGAGGTATCAGGAACCAGAAAAGGTACCTGAGGAGAGACTAAGAAGAAAACTGAGGATGTGGTCACCTGGAAACCAAGTGGAAAAGATGTGTGGAATGAACTAAGAGGTCCAACAGATTTAGCAAAATAAAGCCACTGAGCCAGGCATGGTGGCGCACGCCTTTAATCCCAGCACTTGGGGAGGCAGAGGTAGGAGGATCGCTGTGAGTTCGAGGCTACCCTGAGAATACAGAGTGAATTCCTGGTTTTCCTGGGCTAGAGTGAGACCCTACCTCAAAAAACAAAATAATAAAATAAATAAAATAAAGCCACTGAGAATTATCTTGACATGTGCACTGTCAATGGCTGTGGAAGGCCAAAGGAGTTCAGGAAAGAAGGGATAAAGAAAACTGAACACAGGTGACACTGAGTCACAGGTGACAGTTTAAAGTTCTGTTGCAAAAACACACAGAGAAAGGGAATGGCAGAAACAGAGGAAGTGGGTAAAGAAAGGATGTTTTAAAGAATAGTATAATCTCAGGCTGGAGAGATAGCTTAGTGGTTAAGGCACTTGCCTGCGAAGCCTAAGAACTGAGGATCGATTCCCCAGGAACTACATAAGCCAGATGCACAAGGTGGCACATGCATCTGGAGTTTGTTTGCAGTGGCTGGAGGTTCTGGTGCACCCATTCTTTCTCTCTCTCACACGCACACATAAATAAATTAAAAATTTTAAAAACAGTATAATCTAATATATTTAGCATTCTTTCAGTTATTAGTGCTGCTGTACTAAAATACTGCTGAAAATGACATCTCTGTAACTGATGATACGTTATGTTCAGAATCATCAACATAATATTTTCACTGTATAAAATATTATGTGAGCCAGGTATGATGGCTTATACCTGTACTTCCAACACTCCTAGGAGGTTGAAGTTTGAGGCCAGCCTGGGTTACATGGTAAGATCGTATCTCAAAATTAAAAAGGAAAGAATTGCAGAGCTAATCTTATTTGGATAAAAGAAAAATATGAATCTATACAAAGAAAACTTTAAAAAAAAAAAAAAAGACAAGGACCTGGGGTGGTAGCACAATGGTTAAAGACACTTGGTTGCAAAGCCTACCACCCAAAGTGAATTTCCTGTATCCAGGTAAAAGCCAGATGTACAAAGTGGCATATGCATTTGGAGTTTTTTTTTACAGTGGCAGGAGGCCATGGTACCCATATTCATTCATTTTTTTCCTCCCTCCCTCTTTCTTTCTGCTCACAATAAAAATAGTTGGTTTTTTTTTTTTTTTTTTGTTTGTTTTTTTTTGTTTTTTTGGTTTTTGGGGGTTTTTTTTGTTTTTCGAGGCAGGGTTTCACTCTGGTCCAGGCTGACCTGGAATTAACTATGTAGTCTCAGGGTAGCCTCAAACTCATGGCAATCCTCCTACCTCTGCCTCCCAAGTGCTGGGATTAAAGGCGTGCGCCACCATGCCTGGCTAAAAATAGTTTTTTTTTTTTTTAAGATTTTATTTTTATTTATTTATTTATTAGGGACAGAGAGAGGGACAGAGAGAGAGAGAGAAAGAGAATGGGTACGCCAGGGCCTCTAACCACTGCAAACGAACTCCAGAAGTGTGTACCCCCTTGTGCATCTGGCTTACATGGGTCCTGGAGAATCGAACCGGGATCCTTAGGCTTCGCAGACAAACGCCTTAACCGCTAAGCCATCTCTCCAGCCCTAAAAATAGTTTTTAAGAGCTGCAGAGATGGCTTAGTAGTTAAGGTGGTTGCTTGCAAAGTCAAAGGACCCAGGTTTGATTCCCCAGGGCCCACTTAAAGCCAGATACACAAGGTGGACATGCATCTGGAGTTCATTTGCAGTGGCTAGAAGCTCTGACATACCCATGCTCTCTCTCTGCCTCTTTCTCTCTCAAATAAATGACTAGAAAATGAAATATATATTTTTTTTCAGGAAAGCACAACAGACTGGCTTCCTTTATGAGAGAGATTGAGAGCAAGAGCAAGAGAGAGAGGAAAGATAATTGGAGCGCTGGGATTTCTAGCCATTGTAATTGAACTTCAGACAGATGTACCACCTTGTGTGCATGTGCAATCTTGTGCATGTGTCACCTTATGTGTCTGACTTACGTGGGATCTGGGGAGTCAAACATGGTTCCTTAGGCTTCACAGACAAGTGTCTTAACCGCTAAGCCAAAAAAACTATATATATATGGGTTTTTTTGGCTTTTTGAGGTAGGGTCTCACTCTAGCCCACGCTGACCTGCAAATTACTATGTAGTCTCAGGGTAGCCTCAAACTCATGGCGATCCTCCTACCTCTGCCTCCCAAGTGGTGGGATTAAAGGCGTGTGCAACCATGCCTGGGTCCCATTCATTATTTCAGAACCAAAAAATTATGTTTCTTAATATCACCAGTTATGTCTCGCTTTTTTTTTTTTTCTGGTTTTTCAAGGTAGGGTCTCACTCTAGCCCAGGCTGACCTGGAATTCACTATGTAGTCTCAGGATGGCCTTGAACTCACAGTGATCATCCTGCCTCTACTTCCCAAGCACTGATATTAAAGGCATGTGCCACCACACCTGGCTCCATTTTTGTCTTTTTTTAAACATATTTTTAGGGAGCCACGCGTGGTGGCACACACCTTTAATCCCAGCACTCGAAAGGCAGAGGTAGGAGGATCACCGTGAGTTCAAGGCCACCCTGAGACTACATAGTGAGTTCCAGGTCAGCATAGGCTAGTGTGAGACCCTACCTCGAAAACAACAACAACAAAGACAAAAACAGGTTGGAGAGTCAGCTCAGTGGTTAAAGGCACTTGCATGCAAAGCCTATAGGCCTGAGTTCAATTCCCTAGTAACTAAAGCCAGATGCACAAACTGGTGCACATGTGACTGGAATTTGTTTGCTGTGGCAACAGGCCCTGGTGTTCATTCTCTTTCTGCTTGCAAATACAATTTTTTTTTAAAAGAAAAAAGTGCCGGACATGGTGGTATACACCTTTAATCCCAGCTCATGAGAGGCAGAGGTAGGAGGATTGCCATGAGTTCGAGGCTACCCTGAGACTACACAGTGAATTCCAGGTCAGTCTGAGCTACAGCAAGACTCTACCTCGAAAAAAACAAAAACAAAACAAAAAAAGTGCCCAGCGTGGTGGCAAACACCTTTAATCCCAGCACTCAGGAGACAGAGGTAGGAGGAACCCTGTAAATTCAAGGCCAGCCTGGGCTAGAGTGAGACCCTAGCATAAAAAAGAAAAGAGAAAAAAGTGCCAGGCATGGTGGCACACCCCTTTAATCCCAGCACTTGGGAGGCAGCAGTAGGAGGATCACCATGAGGTCAAGGCCACCCTGAGACTACATAGTTAATTCCAAATCAACCTGGACTAGACTGAGACCCTACCTAGAAAAACCAAATCCAAAAACAAACATACAAACAAAAAATAAGTAAAAATATAAAGACAAAAGTAATGGTTAGCTCAGGAAAAAAGAAAGAAAAAAATCTTTAATCTTATAGTTTTCATAACTAAATTTTTACCATCAAAAATATTTTTTTTGTTTTTTCTTTTTTTTTTTTGTTTGTTTTTGTTTTTTTTGTTTTGTTTTTTGAGGTAGGATCTCACTCTAACTCAGGTTGACCTGGAATTTACTATGTAGTCTCAGGATAGCCTAGAACTCATGGCGATCTTCCTATCTCTGCCTCCCAAGTGCTGGGATTAAAGGCATGTGCCACCACACCCAGCTATCATAAATAATTTTAAATATATAAATTGTAGTTAAAAATAAAATATTAGGGCTGGAAAGATGGCTTAGCGGTTATGGTGTTTGCCTGCAAAGCCATAGGATCCCGGTTTGATTCTCCAGAACCCATGTAAGCCCAGATGCACAAGGGGGCACATATGTCTGGAGTTCATTTGCAGTGGCTGCATGCCCTGGTGTGCCATTCTCATCCTCTCTCTCTCTCTGCCTCTTTCTCTCTCTCAAATAAATAAAAAAATAAAAATATATTTTAAAAAGTAAAAAAATAAAATATTATGGCTGTAGAGATGGCTTAGCAGTTAAGATGCTTGCCTGTGTAGCTTAAGGACCCAGGTTCAATTCCCCAATACCCATGTAATCCAGATGCACATGGTGGTGCATACATCTGGAGTTCATTTGCAGTGGCTAGAGGTCATGCATGCAAGCACCTTAACAGCTGAGCTACCTCTACCAGCCCTGGCAAGCAATGTTATAAATATCTTTCCTTATTCGGTGTTTCTTAGGAGGAAAAAAAAAAAAGCTTTGTATTCAAAGGTCTGTTTTTCCCAAATCCACTCTATCTCTGGAGTTCACCAGTGTGAGCTCAACTAGTGGGAGTCAGTGTGATATTAAAATGTTAGCACTTTTAGACAATATAATTTCTGAAGCAGAAAAGCTAATTTAAAAAAAGAAGCAGGAAACCAATCCCAGGCAACTAAACTAAGCACTAAAATATTCTAATTTGGCCTAGGTGTAATCTCAACATACTAGAGGACATTAATTTATGTTACCAACACACTAGAGGGCATTTCATTTGTTTCCAAGAATCATTTTCAAAACTTCTGAGTAAGATAGCAAAGTAGGAGACCTGGTGGTTGTGGTGGTAGTGGCGACTGCAGGGAGGGGGCAGGCTGAAAAGACAGGTCAGTGGTTGAAGGTGCTTGTTTTCAAAGCCTGCTGGCCAGGGATTCAATTCCCAAAACTGTCTCTTTAACTGGACACAAAACATGACAAGGTTCTGGTGTTCATTTGTAGTGGCAAGAAGCCCAGCACCGGTGTGCCCCCACACACAAATAAATAAAATATAAGTGAAACCAGGGGTAGGCAGAGGCAATATAACACACAAGAGACAAGAGACCATATCTGTACACAACTTTATTAAGTCTGGTCAGATTCAGTGGAGGAGCAAGGAGGAGCTCCTGCTAATCAGTGTGGATGGACACCAGCTACCAGGAAGTGCTTCTTACTGACACAAACCTACCCTGTTAGGCCAGCAAGTGCCTTGGAAGCTATGAGAAGGGCCTCTCCCCACTCGTACCAGCCTTACAAAATCAGAAAAACCAGAGGATGGGAGACCAGCTGAGCTTGAGAACACCTCCAGGCAGCATTCCTTAACCCTTCTCCCCATTCACCAGCAATTTCTGGAACACCAGAAATTTCAGGAAGCCAAAGGCTCCACTCACCCCTCCCCCATGCAGCACAGAGAACAAATGGTAAGAAGCCCTGCCCAACCAAGACAAGCCTAGAGTGCTTTCCAAGTTGGGAATCATCATCACAACTCAGCATAGGTGAGACAGAAACCCACTCTAAAAGGTAACTGGGCTGATCTCTACTGGGCAGTGCATACCCAAATCTGCTGAATTAGAAGTACCTCCCATGTCACTGCAGGTTGCTTAAGGAAACATCATAGGGAGAAAAATAATTCAAAAAACCTATCCCTCCAAGGCAAAAATTTTGACTTCTAGATCTGAGTACATTTAGTATACTTTGCTGCTTTATTTATTTTTTATTTTATTTATCCATTTGGGGGGGGCAAATAAAGAAAGGGCATCCAGCCAGTGCAAACTCCAGACGCATGTGCCCCCTTGTGCATTTGGCTTATGTGGATACTGGGGAATTGAACCTGGGTCCTTGGGCTTTGCAGGCAAGCGCTCTAACTGCTAAGCCATCTCTCCAGCCCTACTTTGCTGTTTTTAATTGTTTGTATCTTTGGGAGTTAACCTTCTTCGGTCAATATACATATGTTTTGTTTTGGTTTTTTTAGCTGCAGCCTCTGTCCCAGGATCCCACTTTCAACCACTACAGATGCAGGTGGGAGGGAGCCCTGGGAGACTAGACACTGCTATTGATTCATTAAAAAAGAAAGAAAAAGACACTAATGCTCTATGATCCCTGTGTAATGTAGGCCTGGGAGGTACATGTGACCCATGGCAACATGATTTCTGTACAGTCCATCTAGGACACAGGACAGCACCAGGAGGCTATTTCTTGGCTTTTGCAGAATTTCAGGGTGGCTTCCAGAGCTCAGGCCACTCTACTGCCCATACTTCCCCTTGTTTTTGTCAGTGGGCTTGAGGATCTGGAAGGAGCACATGAGAGTCTCAACCACATTCATCATTGCACCAACATTGTCAAATTTGCCACAGTAAATGGGAGCTGAGAAAAGCATCACCAGTTGCCTCTTGGCAAAGATCTCATAGCCATCTTCTACTACCTGATGTGCCCAGCAAATGAGGTCCAAGTCATGCTTATGCAGGAGCTTGGACACACCTCGGCCCCACCTCAAAGAAAAAGGTAATTAAGAGGCAGAGATAGGAGGACTGCCCTGAGTTCGATGCCACCCTGAGACTACATAGTGAATTCCAGGTCAGCCTGAGCTAGAGTGAGACCCTACCTAGGAAAACCAACAACAACAAAAAATTAATGAAATAGAAATGAAAAAATAATACAAAGAATCAATAAAATAAAGAGTGGGTTCTTTGAAGAAAAAACAAGATTGATAAACCCTTAGTGAAACTAAGCAAGTGAAAGGGAAAACAAATAAAATTAGAGATGAAAAGAAAGTCATTACAACAAATATCAATGAAATTCAGAAAATCATGTGGATATACTTTTAAAACATAAGCTTCACTAAAATGGAAAATCTACAAAAATAGATAAATTCCTAGAGTTTCTAGATACATATGACCCAGCAAAATTAAACTACCATGAATGAGATAAAGCATTTATACAGACCTGTAACAAACAGTAACAACAACAAAAAATCTCCCAATTAAAAACATCCAGGTCGGGCTGGAGAGATAGCTTAGCAGTTAAGCACTTGCCTGTGACGCCTAAGGACTCCAGTTCAAGGCTCGATTCCCCAGGATCCACATAAGCCAGAGGCACAAGGTGGCACATGCATCTGGAGTTCGTTTGCAGTGGCTGGAGGCCCTGGTGTGCTCATTCTCTCTCTATCTACCTCTTTCTCTGTCTGTTGCTCTCAAATAAATAAATAAATAAATAAATAAATAAATAAATAAACAAAAAATTTTTAAAAAACAACAACAACAAAAAATCTAGGTCAATACCTGCCAAACCAGAGCTCCAGAGGCTCCTAAGTGCCCATCACTGAATTCTATCAGGGAATTTTGCAGAAGAGGGGGCAGAAAGATTGTTAGAGCCACAAGTTGGGACATTTCACACAGAGACATTGCCTCTCTCCCACCCATAATGCATGACCCACAATCCCCATGGGGTTGACCTGAATCCCAAAGGAGGAAGGCCTCATCAGAAAAGGGGCAAGGAGGTGGGAAAGGATGGTACCAACATGTGTTGTTTACATACTAAGTAGGTCCATATCTAATAAAAAAAATGAAAAAAAAATCTGGTCCAGATAGTTTCCCTAGTGAATTTTACCAGACCTTCAGAGAAACAGTAAAACTGAGTTGGGAAGATGGTTCAGCAGTAAAGGCACTTGCTTACAAAGCCTGATGGCCTGGGTTCAAGTCTCCAGTACCCACATAAAGCCAAATGCACAAAGTGGCACATGTGTCTGGAATTCATTTGCAGTGGCAGGAGGACATGGTGTGCCCATATTCTCTCTCTCTCCTTGCAAATAAATTTTAAAAAATAAAAAAAAAGAAATAATAAAACCAATGTTTCTCAAA
Source organism: Orientallactaga sibirica (assembly GCA_036365145.1). NCBI lineage: Eukaryota > Metazoa > Chordata > Mammalia > Rodentia > Dipodidae > Orientallactaga > Orientallactaga sibirica. Next base: position 6,007,088 of record JAEOAD010000888.1, read on the forward strand.
CTACTCTATAATAGGAAAGAAAGGAATACTAAGCTTTTGTGAAGCCAGTATTTTGCTGATACCAACAAAAAGATACAACAAAAAGATAATTACAAACCAAGCTCCCACATGAACATACATGCAAAAATTCTCAACAATTAAGTGACACTCCATGATATGTGCCATCTAAAAAAGTAAAAGAAAAAATTCTCAACAAAATATTTGCAAACAAATATAGGAACATCAAAAAGACCATTTACCATGATTAAGTTGTTTTATCCCAGAAATGCAGGCATGGTCCAACATATGCAAATCAATAAATGTAATATACCATATAAAGGGACTCAAGGACAAAAATCACATAATCGTTTCAATAGATGCAGAAATGGCATTGACAAAATCCAACATGCCTTTATGATAAAAATCCTAAAGAAACGTAATCAAAGGAACATATCTCAACATAATAAAGGCCATATACAACAAACTTATAGCTAATATTATACTAAATGGGAAAAAACTCAATGCATTTCCACTAAAATCAGGAACAAGACAAGGTGTCCACTTTCTCCAATCTTATTCAATATATGACTGGACAGTAAGACAAGAAAAACAAACAAAAGGGATGCAAATAGGAAAGGAAGTCATGTTATCTTTATTTGACTATGATAGATTTCTATACATAAGAGACCTTAAAGCTTCATCACTTTTAGAAAGGATACAAAATTAACAAACAGAAATCAGTAGCCTTCCTACATACCAATAACAAACATGCCTGAAAATTAAATCAGGGAATTACCTCAATTTAATTAATTACCTCAAATTAATTAATTCCTAGAATAAACCTAACAAGGAAGTGAACAATCTCTATAACGAAAGCTTTAAAACACTTAAGAGGGGGCTACAGATATTTCTCAGTGGTTAAAGGCACTTGCTTGCGAAGCCTGATGGCCCGGGTTCGATTTCTCAGTACCCATGTAAAGCCACAAAGTGGCACATGCATCTGGAATTTGTTTGCAGTGGCAGGAGGCCCAGGCATAAAAAAAAAAAAAAAAAAAAAAAAAAAAAAAAAAAAAAAAAAAAACTAAGATAAATTGAAGAAGCCACTAGGAAATAGAAATGCCTCTCAGGCTTATGAGCTGGAAGAACAAATATCGTAAAAGGGGTCATCATAACCAAAAGCAATCTATAAAGTTTTTTAAATATTTCTTTTATTTTTATTTATTTTTGAGAGAGGGAAAGAGGCAGAGTGAGAGACAGACAGAGAGAATGGACGCGCCAGGGCTTCTAGTCACTGCAAATGAACTCCAGATGCATGCACCACCATGTGCATCTGGCTTACGTGGGTCCTGGGGAATCAAATTGAGGTCCGTTGGCTTTGCAGGCAAGTGCTTTAACTGCTAAGCCATCTCTCCAGCCTGTAATCTATAAATTTAATGCAATCTCCATCAGAATTTTAATAGCATTCTTCAAAACTAAAAAAAAAAAAGTTAAAACTCACTTCAGGTAGCCAAAGTAATCCTGAGCAAAAAAAAATCAGTAGTAGTAGTAATAATAATAGCAGTAACGAGACTAGATGTATTACCATATCTGATTTCAAAATATATTAGAGCCATAATAGTAACAAAAACAGACATGTAGATCAGTGAAACAGAACAGAAACCCATTCAATTATAGCTATCTGGAAAAGATAGCCTCTTTAACAAATGGTGCTGGGAAAACTGTGTATCTACACATAGAAAAACAAAGTGGATGAATGTCATTATCCTTATCTCTCCATGCAAAAGGATCAAGTCCAAATGGATCAACGACCTCCACACCAGACCTGAAACTCCAAAACTGCTAGAAGAAAAAGTAGGGAAAGAACTTCAAGATAAAGGCTTAGGTAAGGGCTTGCTTTCCTTGTTTTTTTTTTTGTTTTTGTTGTTGTTGTTGTTGTTTGTTTTTTGTTTTTTGTTTTTTGAGGTAGGGTCTTACTCTAGTCCAAGGCTATAAGATTCCAGTCACTCAGTCACAATAGCTAGGAATACAATCAACCTAGATGCCCACCAACTGATAAATGAAGATATGGGATATACACACAATGTTTTTTTTTAATTTTTAATATTTTTATTTATTTATTTGAGAGAGAAAGAGAGATACAGAAATAAGCAGGTAGAAAGAGAGAATGGGTATGGCTTTCAGACATGGCAAACAAACTCCAGATGCATGGGCCCTCTTGTGCATCTAGCTTACATGGGTCCAAGGGAGTTGAACCTGGGTCCTTTGGTTTTGCAGGCAAGCACCTTAACCACTAAGCCATCCCTCCAGGCCCCACATACAATAGTTTTATTCAGCTGTAAAGAAAAATAAAATTATGAAATTCTAGGACAATGGATAAATGTGGAACTAAGTGGAGTAACCCAAGCTCAGAAACACAAAAGCCACTTCTTCTCTCTTATATGAAGCCAAGTAAGATGGTACATGCCTTTAATCCATCCTTCAGAAGGCTGAGGTAGGAGGATTGTTATGAGTTCTAGGCCAACCTGGGCTACAGAGTGAGTTCCAGGTCAACCTGGGCTACAGTGAAACCTTGCCTCAAAAAAAACTTCAGTTATTAGTGGGGTGGGCACTGGGGACATGACTCAGTGGAGAAAGCACCTGGACACAAGCATAAGGACTGAGGTTGAGAGCCCCAGCACCCACACCAGGTGAGTGTGATGGCCAACTATAATCCTAGCACAAGGGAGGAAGAGATAGGGATCCTTGGGGCAGAAAATGCACCAACAATCCAAAAATGAGGCTTCATGAAATCAAAAAGCAAAGGAAATAGTTAAGCTAAGAGGCAGTCTACAGAATGGGAGAAAAACCTTGCCAGCTATACATCTGACAGAAGATTCATATCTAGACTATAAAAAGAACGCAAAACTAAATGTCACCAGGCATGGTGGCATATGCCTTTAATCCCAGCACTCAGGAGGCAAAGGTAGGACTGCTATGAGTTTGAGGCCAGCCTGGACCCACAGAGTGAGTTCCAGGTCAGCCTGGGCTAGAGTGAGACTCTACCTCAAAAAAAAAAAAAAAAAAAGAGAGAGAGAGAGAGACAAAAAAGGGCTGGAGAGATGGCTTAGCAGTTAAGGTGCCTGCCTGTGATGCCTAAGAACATCTGTTCAATTCTCCAGGTCCTACATTTAGCCAGACACAAAAGTGACACAAGCACGCAATGTCACACATGCGTACAAGGGGGCACACACATCTGGAGTTCATTCACAGTGGCTAAGAAGTCCTGGCATGCCCATTCTCTCTCTGCCTCTTCCTCTCTCTCAAGTTAAAAAAAAAAGTCAGCCAGGTGTGGTGGCACACGCCTTTAATCCCAGCACTTGGGAGGCAGAACTAGGAGGATTGTTGTGAGTTCAAGGCCACCCAGAATTCCAGGTCAGCCTGGGCTACAGTGAGACCCTGCCTTGGAAACCCCCCCCCCAAAAAAAAACAATCAAAACAAAAATACAATTAAATTTCAAGAAAATAAAAGGAATAGGTATGGATCAGAACAGAGAATTCTCAAAAGAAGAAATGTAAACCACCAATAAATATTGTAAAATGTTTTCAAAATCTTTAGCCATCAAGGAAATGCAAATTACTACTACTCTGAGATTCCACCTCATCATTGTTAGAATGGCTGTCATCCAGAAAACAAATGGGAAAAAAATGCTGCTCAGGATGTCAGAGTGGATCCTGAAGCCACTGTTGATAGGAGCAAAAACTGGTACAGCCACTATGGATATCAGGGTTGAAGTTTCTCAAAATGCTAAAAATAGAGTTTCCATATGACTCAGCTATTCCATGTCTGCATAGACCCAAAGGGCTCTCTATGCTACTACAGAAGTACTTGCACATCTATTTCACTGCAGCTTTATTTGTATTAGGTAGAAAATGGAGTCAGCCTACATGTCCATCAACTTTGAATGGATAATGAAAATGTGGTGCATATATGCAATGGAATTTTATTCAGCTATAATGCAAAATGAAATATGAATTTCACATGAAAATGGATAGAACTGGAAAATATTATACTGAGTGCATTAACCTGGACACAGGAAGATAAATGCCTCCTGATCTCTATCATACATAAATCCTAGTTTCAAGTTTTTGGAATTATGCATTTAAGTGTGAGTGTCTGTAGAGTCCAGGAAGCTAGTAAAGGGTCATGACAGGGGGAGAGTAGAGGCATAGGAAGAGGGCAGAGTAATACAGCACATGTTTTATGAAAACAGAGGGGGCAAGTATAACAGTTACCTTCTCAATGTTGGGAAAAATCAACAACCAGAAGCAGTTTATGGAAAGAAAGGGTTTATTTCAACTCATGGTTTGGAAGGAAGTTTCATCATAGAGAAGAAAGCAAGGCAAGAGCAGACAGCTAGGTGTCATATTTTCTCACTTCAGCAGAGAGGAGGCACCAAAAGAGAGTAAGCTATGAACACACAGTGGGTCTGGATTCGTAAACATCAAGTCCTGCCTCAATTAACACACCTCCATCAAGGCTCTACCTCCCAAAGACTCCACCAGCTAGCGGAATACTGGGGATAGAAAGACTTAGTGGGGGTGGGGGTAGGGAGTGGAAGGATGCTGGAAAGAAACTAAAGATGCATCAAAATGCCATGTAGGGGCCTGGAGCAATGGCTCAGCAGTTGAGACACTTGCCTACAAAACCTGACAACCCAGGTTCCATTCCCCATTACCCATTCCCAGCATTATATAAAGCTATATGCACAAAGTGGTGCATACATATGTCTGGAGTTCATTTGCTGTGACTAGAAGCCCTGGGGCAACCATTCTCCCTCTCTACTTACAAATAAACAAGAGGGTTTTGTTTTTTTTTTGGTTTTGCAAGGTAGTCTCACTCTGGTCCAGGCTGACCTGGAATTAACTATGTAGTCTCAGGGTGGCCTTGAACTCTCGGTGATCCTCCTACCTCTGCCTCCCAAGTGCTGGGATTAAAGGCGTGTGCCACCACGCCCAGCTAAGAGTATTCTTTTAAGCCATGTTGGGTTGGGCTGGAAGCCCATCCCCTCTTGGGCCAGAGGCACCCAGCTTAGCCAGGCCTTTGTCAACAAGTACTACCACCTCCAAACCTTCTCAAGCTTTTTGGCTCCATTCTTCCACTGGACTTGTGGGTCATTTTCAAGAAGAGCAAGTGCACCAGATCCACCTTCTGGAACTCACTGCTCCTGGAAGGCACCAGGGTCCCCAGCAGCCTGGCCTATACTCAGCCCTCTTGACAGTCTCAGAGCATTTGTCTCTGTGTTGGGCTGATGTCCTCCTGCCTGAACCTCCATGGCTCAGGCCTTGGCCAGGTGGCTATCAATATTCCTAAGTGCCAGGTATTGCTGTTGAAGTGGAAGGCAAGCCCCAGGTCTATTTAGAGAATGGGCCTCAGGGGATGGATGGCTAGAAAAGAACCAGACTCAACTCTAACTGGCCAATAGAAAACACTCTCTAAATAGATTGTTATTATGGGCTGGAGAGATGGCTTAGCCGTTAAGGCGCCTGTCTGCTAAGCCTAATAACCCAGTTCCAATCTCCAGGTCCCACGTTTAGCCAGATGCAAAGTGACGCAAGGGTGCAATGCCACACTTGACCACAAGGGGCGCACACATCTGGATTTCGTTCACAGCAGCTGAGAGACTGCTGGCGCACCCATTCTGTCTCCCTCTCCCTCTCTGTCTCTCTCTCCAAAAATAAATAAAATAATTTAAATAGATTGTTATAATTCAGCTGAAGTTTAGTTTCCAGAATTTGAGAGGTAGGTTAATAAAGTATATTCCTTGAAACCTGCTGTAGATATTGTGAAGATAATGGGCTTCAGCAGAATGTCCTGGCTCCTAGGCCTGCACCTGTTTATCTCAGGACCTCTGGATGAGCAATGCATCTCAAGACTGCTTGGTAGAGGGGTGCACCAAGAGGTGCTGATGCAGTGTGTGATTCTTATGCCAAACAATGTGTCGATGAACAGGGCATGTGCACATGCTTCCTATGTTTTGGCATGCTCCTTGTTTGTAAAGGTAGCCTGTTCCTTCAGAGAGACCTGGCTCTTGACACAGCTGTCACTTACTTCTGTAGCATTGCTCCTCAGGCACCACCATTATTCTCCTGTCAGCAGGGGACTTGAGAAAGCCCATGGGCTGTTGAACTGTAAAGAGCTGATTAGAAAAGAGATGCTCTTTGAAATGACCTTGGGACTAGGTCTTCCATCAGTGAGAGATTTCCCCACAAAACCTGGCAGCCACTTAGTAAATGCTTAGCCCCAGTGAATTCCCTGGTCCTGCCTGCTAGCTGCCTGATGCTCTAGATCCTAGAATTGGAGCTGGCCAACCATGGCCCGTGGGCCAAATCAAGCCGCGGCCATTTAGTTCTATTGGAATACACTAACAGAAAGGCCTGTTTGCTTGCCCATCATCCCTAGCTCTGCTGCTCTGAAGACAACTAAGCCATGCACCAGAGTCCTTGTGGCCTGAGAAGCTAAAAAGTTCTAAAACCTGTACAGAAAATATTTTCCATCTCCTGCTTTAGGACAACATAAGGTTAAATACAAATACAAGAGTGCTTTAAAAAGTGAGGAAGTAGTGAACACAATAGTCTAAAATATAGAAGATTCTGCATATGCAAAATTTATTTACAGTTCATTCAAACATAGAGCACAATCCAAACATTCCATATGTTTTGACTGGCAGCTGTGTAGTTAACTGAAAGCAAGATGCTGTCTTAAAACCATGATATCAAACTAACTTCTTGTAAGCATATTCAAATAGCATGCCTTAAAAAATTCAGCAAAGGGCTGGGGAAATGGCTTAGCGGTTAAGGCGTTTGCCTGTGAAGCCTAAGGACTCCAGTTCGATTCCCCAGGACCCACATAAGCAAGATGCACAAGGGGGCACATGCGTCTGGAGTTTGTTTGCAGTGGTGTGCCTATTCTCTCGCTCCCTCTCTCTGTCTCTAATAAAAAATAAATCAAAATAGACAACCAATGCTCTCCTCTGGCCTCTGGACGGAATGCATACACATGCACACGCCATACACACATCACATCACACAGAACACCACACATACTTTAGGAGGACATACATGTCCTCCTAAAAAAAGTTCTAAAGGAGGGCCTGTGGATGTAGTTCAATTGGTAGAGTGCTAGCCTAGCATATATGAAGCTCTGGGTTTGAATCCCAGCACTTCAGAAAGTAGGCATGGTGGTGTATTCTTGTAATCCCAGCATTGTGAAGGTAAAGGTAGGAGGATCAGAAGCAGAAGGTGGAGTGCCGGGGAGATGGCTCAGTGGATAAAATGCTTGCCACACAAGCTGAGTGCCTGATTTTTGAATCCCTGGAATCCATGTAAAGCCAGACACTGCAGTAGGTATCTATAATCCCAGCACACCTATGTCAAGAAGGGAGGCTGAGTTAGGAGAATCTGCTTGAAGCTCAAGGTCCACCTTGCCTGGCCAATGGTACAGTGGACAAGAACCCTGCCTCAAACAAGGTACAAGGCAAGGACCAACAGTGCTAAGTTGTCCTATCACCTCCACATGCATGCCATGGTGCACACAAACACACTTCAAAAAAGAAAAGAAAGAAAGAGGTCATTTTTGGCTACACAGAAAGTTTGAGGTCAGCTTATAACATATACTAGATGTAGTCCATTATGGGCTGGGCAGATGGCTCAGCTGGTACAGTACTTGCTGCACAAGCATGAGAATCTGAGTTCAATCTCCAGCACCCACATAAAAAGCTGGGAACAGGGCTTAGCAGTTCAGGTGCTGTGCTGTGAAGCCTAAGGACCCAGGTTCTATTCCCCAGCACCCACATAAGCCAGATGCACAAGGTAGCACGTGTGTCTGGAGTTTGTTTGTAGTGGCTAGGTGCCATGGTGCATCCATTCCCTTTCTCTCTCTCTCTTTAATAAATAAATAAATTTTTTAAATTTATTTTTATTCATTAGAGACACTCACACAGAGAAAGAGTCATAGAGATAATAGGCATGCCAGGGCCCCTAGCCACTGCAAACAAACTCCAGATGCATGCGCCAGCATGTGCATTTGGCTTATGTAGAATCGAACCTGGGTCCCCAGGCTTCGCAGGCAAGCGCCTTAACCACTAAGCCATCTCTCCAGCCCTAAAATATTTTTTTTTAATGATAACTTAAAAGGATCTGTACCTATAAATGAGATTGAAGCAGTAATACCAAGTCTCCTAAGGGTTGGAGAGAGGGCTCAATGGTTAAAGGTACTTGCTTGCAAAGCCTACTGGTATGGGTTTGATTCCCCAGTAGTCACATAAAGCCAGACACACAAAGTGCAGCACGTATCTGGAGTTCATTTGCAGCAGCAAGGGGCCCTGGTGTGTCCTCTTTCTCCCTCCCTCCCTCCCTTTTCTTCCTTCTTTCTTACATACACAAATAAATTTTAAAAAAAATTTTTTTTTGTTTTTTCAAGGTAGGATCTCACTCTAGCCCTGGCTAATATGGAATTCACTACGTAGTCTCAAGGTGGCCTCGAACTCATGGCAATATGCCTACCTCTGCCTCCCAAGTGCTGGCATTAAAGTCATGCACCACCACACCTGGCTAAAAATATTTTCAAAAGTCTCCTAAGAAAGAAAAGCCAAGGACCTAATGTATTCACAGTCAAATTCTACCACACTTTACAGAAAAGCTAACATTAATGCTTGCACACTGTTCTGTAAATCAGAGAGGAATGTTAATAAACTCATCACATGAGCACAGAGAAGGGCACTATCAAACTTATTCCATGAATAGCATTCAGGAAAGAGACCTACTTCCCCAGGTCACCCCATATACATGGAGTCAGATATGAGATAACCAATGAAAACTACAACTACATTTTTTTCAAGATAGGGTCTCACTCTAACCCAGGATGACCTGGAACTCAACTCACAGTTATCCTTCTACCCCTTCCTCCTGAGTGCTGGAATTAAAGGCATACACCACCACGTCCAGCCAGTTACATTTTTTAACTGTGTCCCCTGATGATCAAAATGTTATTGGTGTTAAATATCCTTTAAGCTGCAGTTAGGTTGTTACCACTATATTGGAAACTAAGATACCAGGGCATCTGCCCTATGTACACTAACAAAAGGATTGTGTCTTCAAAAGATCTGATGTCATTTTAATAACACTCTTTTATGGTGATCATGAAAGAAAAACCTAAAAGGAGATCCAGTCCACCATGATCTGAGGTGTAAAAGAGTCACCTTAATCTCATAACTATGCCAACTTTCATAAATATTCATAAAATGTCTTTAAAATCCACACCATAGGGGCTGGAGAGATGGCTTAGTGGTTAAACACTTGCCTATGAAGCCTAAGGACCCCGGTTCAAGGCTTGATTCTCCAGGACCCACGTAAGCCAGATGCACAAGGGGGTGCATGCATCTGGAGTTCGTTTGCAGTGGCTGGAGGCCCTGGTGTACCCATTCTCTCACTCTCTCTCTCTCTCAAATAAATAAATAAATAAATAATAAAATATTTTTTTAAAAAAATCCACACCATAAAACCCACTATACTGCTTTCCTTTAGGCAACCTACTCCCATTTCTCCTTGGAGCACTTGAAGCTTAGCTCTGCTTCTGCTACTTTGCTAAAGAAACTTCCACAAGGTCTGGAGAGATGGCTCAGTGGTTAAGGCATTTGCCTGTGAAGCCAAAGGACCTAGGTTCAATTCCCCCAGGACTCACGTAAGCCAGATGCACAAGGGGCACATGCATCTGGAGTTCATTTGCAGTGGCTAGAGGCCCTGGAGTGCCCTTTCTTTCTGTCTCCCTTCTCTCTCTATTTGCAAATAAATAAATAAAATTTAAAAAAAAAGAATGAATGAAATCACCCAATCAAGAGCCACTTGTGGGCAAAAAAAGGTTTATAAAAAACAAAACAAAACAAAACAAAAAACAAAACTTCCACTCAAACTATATCTCTTGACTGAAGTCATTTCTTTAAGAAGACAAGAATAAGAGACCTCAAGACCCTATTGCTGAAGACACCACATGCTGCTGACACAGAACATCAAGAGATCTGGCTAAATCTGGAAGTTCCCAGATGGTTAGGTTGTATAGTCCTGAAAAGCACTACATGAGCTGCTGAAGCAAAATGGCCAACATTGTGAGCAAGCAGGGGACACTGCTATATGAAACCAACCAGCCTGACAAGATGTACACACCTGTGAAATAGTAGCACACAGGCTAGGTGGGTAACCAATGGCTCTCTGATCAGCCATGAGATTCTCTCATTAGAAAGGAATCCATAGATGGAACTAGGAACAAAGTCAGAATCCTATAGAGACCAAGATTATAAACTCCAATGAGATGCTCCCACTAACTAGTCGTTGTCCAAAAGTGAGGCTACACCCACCAAAATCTCTCTAAATTAACAATGTTTATCCCCTTTAATCCATCCTGATCTCATTCTGTGTTGGAGAATCTGTTTTTCTTTTTCAGAAATTAATGAGAACCAAAGACAACCAAATCTATCAACCAAACAAGAATAGATAGCTGATTCCCTGGCAGGAGATGAACCACCCCTCGCACAGCAGCTCAGGCCCAGGTGAGACCACAGAGGAACTGGCGAGATGGGCAAGAGTGCTGCTTCCATGGCGAGCCTGACAACCTGTGCCAGGGTAATGGAGGCAGACACTGAGGATACTTAAAATGCACCAAAGCAGAAATCCAGAAGCTGCTGAGAGCTCAACACAAAAGTAGACTTAAAGCACACCCACCAAGGCTCAGGGAATTTTGCAGAAGAGGGGGCAGAAAGAATTCGAGTCACAGGATGGCAGGAAATATTCAGACATCGCACCATCAAACCCACAATAACTGACTACTGCTCCCACAATATATTACCCACAAGTCAACGATGAATATCAGGAATCCCACTAAGGAGGGCCCTTAGTGGAGTGGGGACAGGGAGGAAGGGAATGATGGTACTAACATATGATGTGTCCATACAAAGTTTCTACTTTAAAAAAAAGAATAAAAGACCTCTACAGTATCTGTAACACTATTAGCATAAAACATACTAGTGGGCTGAAGAGATTGCTTAGTGGTTAAGGTGTTTGAAAGCCAAAGGACCCAGGTTCAATTCCCCAGGACTCACATAAGCCAGAAGCACAATGTGGCACAAATGTCTGGAGTTCATTTGCAGCGGCCAGAGGCCCTGGAGTGCCCATTCTCTTTCTCTCTGCCTTTTTCCCTTTCTCTGTCTCATATAAAGAAATATTAAAAAAAAAAACAACATATTATATTCGGACCAAAGAGGGAAGCAGCTTCACACTCAAACTTCTCTTTCCAAATGGTGGTGACCACTGACAGGGGAGACTCAAAACTCACCAAAGTGCTGAGAAGTGACACTGGAGTATTCAGCACTAAGTGAGATATCTCTATCACATCTCCAAGGCTCAGGGACCATTGTGGAAAAGATGGCAGAAAGAATAGAAATGCCAAAGGAAGGGAAGGAATGTTTTGCAATACTGTTTTCCAGACACAAAGTGGCCCTGATATTCATGATATTACAGTGCCCTATACTACCTAGAAAAAAATCTGCAAATAGAAGGGGGGAAAATGATGATATCAAAAATAGAAAAGAAACTAGTTACAGAAAAAAAAAGGGGGGTAGAGGAGGAATTCCAGAGGGGGGAAAGGGAGGATAGTGTGAGGGTATATTGTGTATAGGTATGAAGATTGTTGATTATAAGTTAAAAAACAGAGGGTCTTCCAGTTAAGATGGCGGCATAGGAACCACGCCAAAACAGGCTAGGGGAAAAAAGAAAAAAAGAAAAAATACACTCTTCTACTAAAAAGTGAGGTGTATAATAAATTAACAACCGCAGCAGAGAAGTAGGAGAGATCCAGAGCGTCTAGAGCCCACAGAAGCAGGCAGAAGCGGCTCCAGCAGCGGCAGCAGCCACCAGGCTCTGCCTGAGCTGCAGGATTTTAAAGCCAGGTGAGGGGATTTTCCAATCACTCTGGCCCCCTCACAAACTCAAGAAACCTGGAAGGAGGACAGCAGAGACCAATGGAGTGGCTTGTGAGGAAGAGGATCTTGTGGACGAGCAGATGGACTTCAGCCATCATCCATAGCCCCCCTCCCCCGCCACCAGAGCAAGCGCCAGCAAGCACCAGAGACCTGGGGAAGAAAGCTCACCAACCCAGCCTCCTGCACAGTTAAAGCAGTGACCCACAGACACAGCCGGCCTTCCTGAGCCCAAAACACAGCAAAGAAGGACCCAAGCAGCCATACAACATAGCTGAGACCAAAACTGTCCCAAAAGGTAACTTGGATTACACCAGGTCAGTACCCACCAAATAAGCCCGATGTATAGGCTTACATTGGAAGGGCTAATTGCACCTTCCATGTCAGGGTAAATTATATGTTAAACCTGATGGTTGGTCAGATCTGACACTCGTAAATAAGCTATATTTGGGGCTGCTCATTTGTTGCTTCCTGATTTATAGTGCCTTTGTTTCCTCTTCTGTCAATCATTGGGGAAGGGTCTCACTTGGTCACAAGCTGACCTTGGAACCCTCTACAGACCAGAAATCTTAGCCTCCCAGTTGAAAAGATTAAGGGTGTGGGGCAACACACATCCTTAGGGACTGTGACAGTATTAAGGATCTGTTTGTCATAACACCTACTTTTGCACAAATACTCTGTGCTGTATTTCACTGAATGCATACATTGTTTAGTTAAATCTTTAGAATTTGACTGTATTCTGTTCCATTCAGCCTACTTGAATGCTCTCATAGCAGGCAAACCCAACACCTAGGGTTACTTTTGTGATTACTCTAAGAGTCTTAAGAGTCACTCCTAGCACCTCAAGCTCCTACCCTGAAGATATATAATATCAGATTGATTGATACATCTCATATTACTGCAGATAATTAGAAAACCCAAGCATTAAATTAATCCAAGATGCAAAAATCTCTACATTATAATACAAGAAACACAAAAAATCAAAACAATATAAATCCACCAAAAAGTATTAATGTATCAGAAATGACCTTCAGTGAGAATGAATTAGAGGAAATGCCCAAGAAAGATTTCAAAAGAATGATTAGAGGTTCCGGGTAAGATGGCGGCATAGGAGCCACGCCAAACCGGATCAGGGAGGGAATCAAGAAAAACTACACTCATCTGAGGAAGAGAGCAGAATATTTTCTCCGGGAAATAGCGGAAAAGCAAAAGACAGCCAGAAACCCACTGTGCAGAATGAGGCCCCCGGCAGCTCACTCCGCAATGGCCCCACGCCGCCGCGGGCTTCCCAGCCGCGGAATCCCCATCCACGGGCTCCCCATCCGCGGGCTCCCAGCGGCTTCACTCCACCCTGAGGGCACCCCAGCAGCTCCACTTCACTCAGCCGGCTCCCCAACGGATCGGCGCCAAGGCTCCAACCCTCGGACCAAAGCTGCCAACCAGATCAGCTAAGCCCCGCTGAGCTTCCGCTGCAAACGCCGCCCAAACAAACAAACAAAAAAAAGGGACTTTTCAACCTCATCAGTCTCCTCACAAAGCCCAGAAATCAAAGAAAAATCTGCGGAGCTACTGAAAGAGACACACACCGTGAGTTGCTGCAGGCTTCCTGAACTCGCCCATCCCCCAATCATCAGTTCCCCAGGGAATTGATAGAATCGAACAACCAGTGGCAAATTTGAACCACATCGTCAACACCGGCCCCAGCTTACCTGACCCAAGCTCCACAGCTCAGGGAACGAGGTGGGCACCCAGCACTGGTGAGTTTAAAAGCCACACCAAAAGATAACAAAGGCCTGCATTGGAAGTGCTAACCACTCTTTCCAGGTCAAGGCAGGGTATGTATTACATATTTGTGGGTGGCTTTACCATTTTCAAATAAGCTGAATATGAGGGGTTGAATATTGCTATCTGTACTACTTATAGATTTAAAGGGCCTTTATCTTTTGCTTCAGTTATTATTGAGGACAGGGTCTGATTCCCAAGCTGACAGGACTAAGGGCTTGGACCATCACATGCCCTTAGGAATTTTGACCCTATAGGACTGGTTGTCTCAATTCTCATACGTGTATACTCTGTGTTCATGTCAATTGAATGTGTATTTTGCTCTGTTGAAGTTTAGAACTTGCCTCTAAATTGTTCCACCAGTCCACTACAATACTTGCTTAACAAGCAAACTCAACAGCTAGGTACAAGTGCTACACTTGACACCTTAAACTCATATCCTGAAATTATATAAAGGTGGATCACAACACCTAAGAACACTGAAGATAAATAGGAAACCTAAGCATCAAAGCAATCCAGGATGCAAAAGTCACTGCATTATAATACAAGAAACACAAAGAATCAAGACAATGCAATCCCACCAAAAATTGCAAATCCATCAGATAGGTCCAACAATGAGACTGTTTTAGATGAAATTCCTGACAAAGATTTCAAGGGAATGATGATATCTATGCTCAAAGAAATGAAAGAAGAAATGAAAGCAATCCGAGAAGAAAACAAAGGAATTAGAGAAGAAAACAAACTGTTGAAGGAGATTACAGAGAAACAGTTTAATGAAATAAAAAGGTCATTAGAGGACATGAACAAGGAAATAGAACTACTGAAGAAAAACCAGGCTGAAATCTTAACCCTGAAGAACACAGTCAGTGAAATAAAAAACTCTGTGGAAAGTCTCACTAGTAGAATGGATGAAGGAGAGAACAGAATATCAAAACTAGAAGACCAGGTGGCAGATCTATCACAGTCCAACAAAGAGAAAGACAAGCTAATAGAAAGGTATGAATGGGAACTCCAAGACATGCGGGACACTATGAAAAGATCAAACATAAGAATCCAAGGTATAGCAGAAGGGGAAGAATTTCAATCCAGAGGCTTAGTAGGTGTTTTCCATAAAATCATAGAAGAAAATTTTCCCCAAATTGGGAAAGAAATGCCAATGCAGATACAAGAAGCATTTAGAACACCAAACAGACAAAACCTAGAAAGATCCTCTTCTCACCATGTTATAATTAAACTACTAAATACGCAAACCAAAGAAAATGTACTGAAAGCAGTTAGAGAGAAAAAGCAAATGACATTTAAGGGGAAATGCATCAGGGTCACAGCAGATTACTCAACACAAACCCTAAAAGCCAGGAGGGCCTGGAGTGATGTATTCCAAGTTCTGAAAGATAAAAACTGTCAACCAAGATTACTTTATCCTGCAAAGCTTTCTATCCAAATTGATGGAGAAATAAGTACATTCCACAACAAAGACAGGCTAAAGGAATTTATGACAACTAAGCCAGCTCTACAGAAAATACTTGCAGGAATCATTCATGTTGAAGAAAAAGCAAAACACACACAGCAGGAAATAGGAAAAAAGAAATCATACTCAACAGAACAAGTGAGTAAAACGAAAACCAGGAAGAACTACAAAACAAGAAAAATGGACAGATCAAATACATATCTTTCAATAATAACTCTTAATATCAATGGCCTCAATGCCCCAATCAAAAGACATAGACTTGCAGACTGGATTAAAAAGCAGGATCCTGCCATCTGTTGCTTTCAGGAAACTCACATCCGATTAAAAGATAGAGACATTCTTAGGGTGAAAGGTTGGAAAAAGATATATCAAGCAAATGGACCTAGAAAACAAGCAGGGGTTGCCATCCTGATTTCTGACAGGATAGACTTCAAGCCAACATTAGTGAGGAGAGATAAAGCAGGTCACTTTGTACTGATTAAAGGAACACTCCAACAGGAGGATATCACAATCCTAAATATTTATGCTCCCAACACGGGGGGCCCCCAATTACATCAAACAAACACTATCGGACTTAAGGTCAGAGATAACACCTAACACAACAGTAGTAGGTGACTTCAATACCCCGCTCTCATCACTTGACAGGTCTACCCAACAAAAAATAAACAGAGAAACAACTGCATTAAATGATATCATGGAACAAATGGACCTAACAGATATATACAGAATATTCCATCCAAATACTGCAGAATATACATTCTTCTCAGCGGCACATGGGTCATTCTCTAAAATAGACCATATGATAGGACACAAATCAAATCTCAACAAATACAGGAAAATTGAAATAATCCCTTGTATGCTATCTGACCACAATGGGATTAAACTGCAAATCAACAACAAGAAAAACTACAGAGCATACAGAAATTCATGGAGACTAAACAGTATATTATTGAATGACGCATGGGTCATTGAAGAAATTAAGAAGGAAATCAAGAAATTCATAGAATCAAATGATGATGAGAATACAACATACCAAAACCTGTGGGACACAATGAAGGCAGTCCTATGAGGGAAATTTATAGCTCTAAGTGCCTATATTAAGAAACTAGAGAGTTCACAACTAAACAATTTAATGCTTCACCTTAAGGCCTTGGAAAGAGAAGAACAAGGCAAACCAAAAATCAGTAGACGGGAAGAAATAATAAAGGTTAGGGCAGAAATTAATGAAATGGAAACCAAAAAAACAATCAAAAAAATCAATGAAACAAAGAGTTGGTTCTTTGAAAGGATTAACAAGATTGACAAACCCTTAGCAAATCTGACCAAAAGAAAGAGAGAAGAGACAAAAATTGATAAAATTAGAGATGAAAAAGGCAACATCACAACAGATACCAAAGAAATTCAGAAAATCATACGGACATACTTTAAGAATATATATGCCTCTAAGTTTGAAAACCTGAAAGAAATGGATGATTTCCTTGATTTATATGACCTACCAAAATTAAATCAAGATGAGATAAACCATTTAAATAGACCTATAACAACCACAGAGATCCAAGCAGTCATAAAAAGTCTCCCAATTTAAAAAAGCCCAGGCCCAGATGGATTCACTACTGAATTTTACCAGACATTCCTGGAAGATCTAACACCAATGCTTCTCAAACTTTTCCATAAAATAGAAGAGGAAGGAATTCTACCGAAATCCTTCTATGAAGCCAGCATCACCCTGATACCCAAACCGGACAAAGACAGATCAAAAAAAGAAAACTATAGACCAATCTCCCTCATGCACATAGATGCAAAAATTCTCAACAAAATACTGGCAAACAGAATACAAGAATATATCAGAAAGATTATTCACCCTGACCAAGTAGGCTTTATCCCAGAGATGTAGGGATGGTTCAACATACGCAAATCCATAAATGTAATACACCATATAAATGGTCTGAAGGAAAAAAATCACATGGTCATCTCAATAGATGCAGAAAAGGCATTTGAAAAAAACCAACACCCCTTCATAGTGAAAGTATTACAGAAACTTGGAATAGAAGGAACATATCTCAACATAATAAAAGCTATTTATGACAAACCTACAGCCAACATAATACTTAATGGGGGAAAACTTGAAGCTTTTCCTCTAAATTCAGGAACAAGACAAGGGTGTCCACTTTCTCCACTATTATTTAATATAGTATTGGAAGTCTTAGCCATAGCAATAAGGCAAGAGGCACTCATAAAGGGGATACAAATTGGAAAGGAAGAGGTCAAATTATCATTATTTGCAGATGATATGATTCTATACATAACAGATCCTAAAGACTCTACCAGCAAATTATTAGAGCTGATAAACACTTTTAGCAATGTAGCAGGATACAAAATAAACACACAGAAATCAGTAGCTTTCCTATACACTAAAAACAAACATGCAGAGGATGAAAGCAGGGAATCTCTCCCATTCACAATTGCCTCAAAAAAAATAAAATACCTTGGAATAAACTTAACCAAGGAAGTGAAGGATCTCTACACTGAGAACTATAAAAAACTCGAGCGACAAATTGCAGAAGACACAAGGAAATGGAAAGACATTCCATGCTCCTGGATTGGAAGAATCAATATAGTGAAAATGTCAATCTTACCAAAAGCAATCTACACATTTAATGCGATCCCCATTAAAATCCCAATAACATTCTTCACAGAAATAGAAAAAACAATACTAAAATTCATCTGGAAACACAAAAAACCTCGAATAGCCAAAACAATTTTGCATAACAAAAATCAGGCAGGTGGTATAACCATACCCGATTTTAAGTTATACTACAAAGCCATAGTAACAAAAACAGCATGGTACTGGCACAAGGACAGACAGGTAGATCAATGGAACAGAATAGAAGACCCAAATATTAATCCAGACAGCTACAGCTACCTGATTTTTGACAAAAACGCCAAAAATACTCATTGGAGAAAAGATAGCCTCTTTAACAAGTGGTGCTGGGAAAATTGGACATCTGTTTGTAAAAGGATAAACATAGATCCTTGTCTCTCTCCTTGCACAAGAATCAAATCCAAATGGATCAGGGACCTTAATATCAGACCTGAAACTCTGAAAATGCTAGAGGAAAAAGTAGGGGAAACTCTTCAACATATTGGAATAGACAAGGACTTCCTGAATATAACTCCAATTGCTCAGAGAATAAAAGCACTAATCAACCACTGGGACCTTATGAAATTACAAAGCTTTTGTACAGCAAAGGACACTGTGAATAGAGCAAAAAGACAACCTACAGAATGGGAGAAAATCTTTGCCAGTTATTCATCTGACAGAGGATTAATATCCAGAATATACAAAGAACTCAAAAAACAGAATAACAAGAATTCAAACAACCCAGTTAAAAAATGGGCTATGGAACTAAATAGAGAATTCACGGAAGATGAAATACAGATGGCATATAAACATCTAAAAAAATGTTCTACATCCTTAGCCATCAGGGAAATGCAAATTAAAACCACTTTGAGATTCCATATCACTCCTGTCAGAATGGCTGCCATCAAGAAAACAAATGACAATAAGTGTTGGCGTGGATGCGGAAAAACAGGAACACTTCTACAGTGTTGGTGGGAATGTAAGCTGGTCCAGCCACTGTGGAAATCAGTGTGGAGGTTCTTGAGACAGCTAGAAATAGATTTACCATATGATCCAGCTATAGCACTCCTAGGCATATATCCAGAGGACTCTTCTCACTTCCTTAGAGATACTTGCAAAACCATGTTTATTGCTGCTCTATTCACAATAGCTAGGAAATGGAAGCAGCCTAGATGTCCGTCCACAGATGAGTGGATAATAAAGTTGTGGTACATTTACACAATGGAGTTCTATCCAGCAGTAAAGAAAAATGAAATTATGAAATTTACAGGGAAATGGATGGATCTGGAAAGGATTATACTTAGTGAGGCAACCCAGGCTCAGAAAGCCAATCGTCACATGTTCTCTCTCATATGTGGATCCTAGCTACCAATGTATAGACTTGTGTGAACTGGAACCAAAAATAGGTACCAGAAACCAGTAAGCGGGTAAAAGGCTATAAGGGAGGGAAGAAAGGGAAGGACTTAAGTGTATGGTAATACACATATGTAAGTAGAAGAACTGAGTACAGGGAGGGGAATGGCCTAAGCGAGGCCATGGGAAGAGAATGCATACAAAAAGGGCAGGGGGAGGGACAATCTAAACTCAAGATATTATCAATAAGACATATGTAAAATTACTTTTTTGAATAAGGGCACGTCTAGAAGATGTAGACTGTTACTAGAAAATTTTCAGTACCTGGGATGGAATTCCTTCCAGTGAGATGTTGGCCAAGGAGGTCCCGGTAGCCTCCAAAACATTAAGGCTTTTGCCAAAGCCCTTGGTTTCCCTAGAGAAATAGATAGTAAGACCCTATTGCTGAAGACATCTCATGCCTGAGAGGCAAGGACACTGAGAAAGCAAGCTGGTGCTGAGCAGAAAACCTTCTCCCTGTAGACCAGCCAACTGAAAGCTGGAAAAAGCTGCACTGCACGCAGCGTATGGGGGAGACAGAAGCCATCAACAGTGAAAATAGTGGATGCTGAATATTCAAGCTTGGCCAGACAGGCCCAATGACTGAACAGGTGCAATAGTGGCGTGTCTACTCTTGGGGTAACCAAGTGCTCCATAATTGGACTGAAGGCCCTCTCTACGGGAGGGAATACATACCCGGTACTGAAAAACCTAAGTAAAAGTCTATGGTAGGTGAGGTCATGAGCCTTGGGGTATAAGCCTGCTCATGTCTGACTAAATGTATATATTATTCCCCACCAAGCTGCCCTGGGGACACTACACTAAATGTTCATGTCCACATATTAACGCTATTCTCACTTCTGGCTAGAGAAGCTTCTCTTTTCAGATGGTGATGACCACTGGGATGACACAAAAGGCAACATAGTGCTGAGAAGAAGGGATGGAGGAGTGCCTAGCACTGAAACACCTCTGTCACATCCTCCAGTGGCTCAGGGACCATTATGGAAGAGGGGGGCGGATAGAATGGAAGAGCCAAAGGAAGGATATGACCTCTTATCATGCAGCTGCCCAGACAGAAATTGGCCTCGATATCCATGATCTTGCAGTGCCTAGCAATACCTTTGCAAGACCCTCAAAATAGAAGAGAAAGATGATGTCATCAAATTAGGAGAGAGACTAATGGAGAAAGGGAGGGGATATGATGGAGACCGGAGTTCTAAAGTGGAATGGGGAGGGGAGGGAAATATCAGGTGGGGTTTTTTGGTATGTATATGTTCAAAGAACTCAAAGAGGAAATCAAAGGATTCAAAGAACACACAGAAAACCAATTTAATGAAATAGGTCAATACTAGACATAAAAGGAAATAGAAAGAATAAAGAAAACCCAGTCAGAAATATTAGCAATAAAGAACACAGTCAGTGAAATTAAAAACTCTGTAGAAAATCTCTCTAGTAGAATGGATGAAGGAGAGAACAGAATATCTAAACTAGAAGACCAGGTGGCAGATGTAAAACAGTCCAACAAAGAGAAAGACAAAATAATAGGAAATGAAAATTTCAAGATATTCAGGACACTATGAAAAGGTCAAACATAAGAATTCAGGAATTGAAGGAGAAGAATCTCACTCCAAAGGCATAGTAGGTGCAACAAAATCATAGAAGAAAACTTCCCCCAAATTGGGAAAGAGATGCCAATATAGATACAGGAAGCCTTTAGAACACCAAACAGACAAAACCTGGAAAGAACCTCTCCCCGCCATATTATAATTAAACTACCAAACATACAAACCAAAGAAAACATATTGAAAGCAGCTAGAGAGAAAAAGCAAGTCACTTACAAAGGCCAAACCCATCAGAATCACAGCAGATTATTCAACACAAACTTTAAAAGCCAGAAGGGTTTGGAGTGATGTATTCCAAGTTCTGAAAGATAAAAACTGTCAACCAAGATTACTTTATCCTGCAAAGCTATCTATCCAAATTGATGGAGAAATAAGGACATTCCACAACAAAGACAGGCTAAAGGAATTTATGGCAACTAAACCAGCTTTACAGAAAATACTTGCAAAGGAATCATTCATGCTGAAGAGAAAGCAAAACAAACACAGCAGGAAATAGGAAAAAAATAAACCATATTCAAATAACAGTTAAAACAAGTGAGTAAAGTGAAAACAGGAAGAACTACAAAACAAGAAGAATGGTGAGAATAAATACATATCTTTCAATAATAACTCTTAATATCATTTTTATTTAATGCCCCAAGGGACAAAAGACCCAGACTTGCAGACTGGATTAAAAAGCAGAGATCCAGCCAGGCTCCAGTGGCGCAACCTTTAATCCCAGCACTTTGGGATCTGGGAGAGGTAGGAGGATTGAGCTCATGAGTCGAGGCCACCCTGAGACTACATAGTTAATTCCAGGTCAGCCTGAGCCAGAGTGAGATGGCCCAAAAAAAAAAAAAAAAAAAAAAAAACTGAAAAGAAAAAGCAGGATCCTACCATCTGTTGCCTCCAGGAAAGTCATCTCTCAATAAAAGATAGAAACCTTCTTAGGGTGAAAGGTTAGAAAAAGGTACTTCAAGCAAATGGACCTAGGAAAAAAGCAGGGGTTGCTATCCTAATTTCTGACAGGATAGACTTCAAACCAACAGGAGTGAGGAAAGATAAAGAAGGTCACTTTATACTAATTAAAGGAATACTCCAACAGGAGGACATTACAATCCTAAACATATATGCTCCTAACATGGGGGCTCCCAATTTCATCAAACAAACACTATTAGACTTAAGGTCAGAGATAACTCCTAACACAATAGTAGTGGGTGACTTCAATACCCCACTCTCATCACTTGACAGGTCTACCCAGCAAAAAATAAACAGAGAAACATCTGCATTAAATGATATCATGGAACAAATGGACCTAACAGATATATACAGAACATTCCATCCAAATGCTGCAGAATATACATTTTTCTCAGCAGCACATGGAACATTCTCTAAAATAGACCATATAATAGGACACAAATCAAATCTTAACAAATACAGGAAAATTGAAATAATCCCTTGTATGCTATCTGACCACAATGGGATTAAACTGCAAATCAGCAACAAGAAAAACTACAGAGCATACAGAAATTCATGGAGACTAAACAGTACATTATTGAATAATGTATGGGTCATTGAAGAAATTAAAAAGGAAATCAAGAAATTCATAGAATCAAATGATGATGAGAATACAACATACCAAAACCTTTGGGACACAATGAAGGCAGTCCTATGAGGGAAATTTATAGCTCTAAGTGCCTATATTAAGAAATTAGAGAGTTCACAACTAAACAATTTAATGCTTCACCTTAAGGCCTTGGAAAAAGAAGAACAAGGCAAACCAAAAATCAGTAGACAGGAAGAAATAATAAAGGTTAGGGCAGAAATTAATGAAATGGAAACAAAAAAAAAAATCAAAAAAATCAATGAAACAAAGAGTTGGTTCTTTGAAATGATAAACAAGATTGATAAACCCTTAGCAAATCTGACCAAAAGAAAGAGAGAAGAGACAAAAATTGATAAAATTAGAGATGAAAAAGGCAACATCACAACAGATACCAAAGAAATTCAGAAAATCATATGGACATACTTTAAGAATATATATGCCTCTAAGTTTAAAAACCTGAAAGAAATGGATGATTTCCTTGATTCAATGACCTACCAAATTTAAATCAAGATGAGATAAACCATTTAAATAGACTTATAAGTTTGAAAACTGCAGAGATGCAAATTTAAAATGAAGATGAGATAAACCATTTAAAGACCTATAACAAGTACAGAGATGCAAAGTTATAAAAAGTCTCCCAACTAAAAAAGCCCAGGCCCAGATGGATTCACTGCTGAATTTTACCAGACATTCCTGAAAGAACTAACACCAATGCTTCTCAAACTTTTCCATAAAATAGAAAAGGAAGGAATTCTACCAAAATCCTTCTATGAAGCCAGCATCACCCTGATACCCAAACTGACAAACAAAGACCAAAAAAGAAAATTACAGACCAATCTCCTCATGAACATAGATGCAAAAATTCTCAACAAAATACTGGCAAACAGAATACAAGAATATATCAGAAAGATTATTCACCCTGACCTAGTAGGCTTTATCCCAGAGATGCAGGGATGGTTCAACATATGCAAATCCATAAATATAATACACCATATAAATGATCTGAAGACAAAAATCACATGGTCATCTCAATAGATGCAGAAAAGGCATTTGACAAAATATAACACCCCTTCATGGTGAAAGTATTACAGAAACTGGGACTAGAAGGAACATAATAAAAGCTATTTATAACAAACCTACAGCCAATATAATACTAAATGGGAAAAAACTTGAAGCTTTTCCTCTAAATTCAGGAACAAGACAAGGGTGTCCACTGTCCCCACTTCTATTTAATATAGTACTGGAAGTCTTAGCCATAGCAATAAGGCAAGAGACACTCATAAAAGGGATACAAATTGGAAGGGAAGAGATCAAATTATCATTATTTGCAGATGATATGATTCTATACATAACAGACCCTAAAGACTCTACCAGCAAACTGTTAGAGCTGATAAACACTTTTAGCAATGTAGCAGAATGCCAGGGATGACATGCTCCAAAAAGCCCGAGTTGAGACCCAGTGTGTCACTTGACATGGATCCGACCCCGTGGTCTCCTCGGCTCATTTAGCTTGGCAAGGACATCTAGTTCTTTCAGCTGTACAGCTCATGTTTGTTGCCTTGATCTTTCTGGTTTCTCTCCTTATCTTGGCTTGTTCTTTCTCTCCTGTGAATGGTCTGCAGGCCAGCCATGATGCCCGGGAGTTAGATGTACTGCCAGCTTCTGATGAGGCGATTTTGTGGAATGGTATTATGTAGACAATAGGAGATGTGTTTCCAGATCAAACAAAAAATGGAATGGAAAACAATGGGTTTATTACAACAACAATAAATGGTGGGAGCCCCCTCAGGCTACTCGTGAGGGGTGTAGATTTGATCCTAAAAGCTTGCTTCCTTCAGGTGGTCAATATCAGTGTGACCCTAAGAGTGGGAGAGTGAGACTTAGGATCTGGGACAGGAGAGACTACAGAGGAAAATGGGCTGATGAGTTAGGTTTTATTATTTAGCTGTTAGGGATTTGAGACCCATGACTGTTTATCCAAAAGATGAGAAAATACAACTTCATAAAGACTTAATTCAGGCATACGCTTAGCAAATGCAGGTTGGATGTAATGATTAAGAAAGAAAAAGAAAGACTTACTGAGTTAACTATAATTGAATAATGGGCACCTGTTGTAGCCAATCTGTCTCTCACCTTTGCTAACTTGCAAGTGAAAATAGGATCAACATTTAACAAAGAATGAAAAAGAAAACACAAGGAACTAGTGCCCCATTATTCAAAAAAGAATTGGTTGGGCTGGGGAAATGGCTTAGCGGTTAAGGCATTTGCCTGCAAAGCCAAAGGACCTTGGTTCAATTTCCCAGAACCCATGTAAGCCAGATGAACAAGGGGTGCATGTGTCTGGAGTTAAGTTTACAGTGGCTGGAGGCCCTGGCATGCCCATTCTCTCTTTCTCTCTATCTGCCTCTTTCTCTCTCTCTCTCTCTCTCTCTCTCTCTCTCTCTCTCTCTCTCACAAATAAATAAATAAATAAAATATTTTTTTGAAAAAAAGAATTGGTCAAGGTGTTTTTCAAAGATGTTTTTCACAGCTAATGGTTAATAGTGCTTGCTCATAATGATTGTAAGGGATTGGGCTAACTTTCCTGGAAATATTATGTACTTGTATTTTTAAAGATTATGCATGTGTGTCAAATTTGGACACTTGTTTTTGCCTTGTTCCTTTTGAATCCTATTTCCTTGTATGAGAAAAATAAAAGACTGAGCTTTTGTGGCAAGAAGCAACACAGCAGAGAGAGCAAGCAAGCAGAGCGAGTGAGCGAGAGAAAAGCCAGAGAGAGCGAGAATGAAAGAGAAGGAGAAAAAGAAAATGAAAAAGAAAAAGAAGAGAATGAATGAGAGAGTGAATGAGAGAGAGAGTAAGTAAATGAGAGAGTGAGAGACCAGGGAGAGAGAGAGAAGCAAAATGGCTCCCTGCTGAAGCCTGACCTGTCAGCTTGTACCCACATGTCCTAAATTTCATTTCGTTTTCGCCGCTCCCTGTCATCCCAACTTCGTGGCCTCACCTCTTGTTGATACTAGGGCTGGACCCCGGCAGCAGGATACAAAATAAACACACAGAAATCAGTAGCTTTTCTATACACTAACAACAACAAACATGCAGAAGGTGAAATCAGGGAATCTCTCCCATTCACAAAAAGCAATCTATACATTTAATGTGATCCCTATTAAAATCCCAATAGCTTTCTTCATGGAAATAGAAAAAACAATCCTAAAATTCATTTGGAAACACAAAAAACCTCGAATAGCCAAAACAATTTTGCAAAACAAAAATCAGGCAGGTGGTATAACCATACCCGATTTTAAGTTATATTACAAAGCCATAGTAACAAAAACAGCATGGTACTGGCACAAGGACAGACAGGTAGATCAATGGAACAGAATAGAAGACCCAAATATTAATCCAAGCAGCTACAGCCACCTGATTTTTGACAAAAATGCCAAAAATATTCATTGGAGAAAAGATAGCCTCTTTAACAAGTGGTGTTGGGAAAACTGGACATCGGTATGTAAAAGGATAAACATAGATCCTTGTCTTTCTCCATGCACAAGAGTCAAATCCAAATGGATCAGGGACCTTTATATCAGACCTGAAACTCTGAACCTGCTAGAGGAAAAAGTAGGGGAAACCCTTCAACATATTGGCATAGGTAAGGAATTTCTGAATATAACCCCAATTGCTCAGCGAATAAAATCACTAATCAACCAATGGGACCTTATGAAATTACAAAGCTTTTGTACAACAAAGGACACTGTGAGTAGAGCAAAAAGACAACCTACAGAATGGGAGAAAATATTTGCCAGCTATACATCTGACAGAGGATTAATATCCAGAATATACAAAGAACTCAAAAAACAGAATAATAAGAATTCAAACAACCCAGTTAAAAAATGGGCTATGGAACTAAATAGAGAATTCACAGAAGATGAAATACAGATGGCATATAAACATCTGAAAAAGTGTTCCACATCCTTAGCCATCAGGGAAATGCAAATTAAAACCACTTTGAGATTCCATTTCACTCCTGTCAGAATGGCTACCATCAAGAAAACAAATGACAATAAGTGTTGGCATGGATGCGGAAAAAGAGGAACACTTCTACACTGTTGGTGGGAATGTAACCTGGTCCAGCCATTGTGGAAATCAGTGTGGAGGTTTTTGAGACAGGTAGAAATAGATTTACCATATGATCCAGCTATAGCACTCCTAGGCATATATCCAGAAGACTCTTCTCACTTCCTTAGAGATACTTGCAAAACCATGTTTATTGCTGCTCTATTCACAATAGCTAGGAAATGGAAGCAGCCTAGATGTCCCACCACAAATGAATGGATAATAAAGATGTGGTACATTTACACAATGGAGTTCTACTCAGCGGTAAAAAAAATGAAATTATGAAATTTGCAGGGAAATGGATGGATCTGGAAAGGATTATACTAAGTGAGGTAACCCAGGCTCAGAAAGCCAAACGTCACATGTTCTCTCTCATATGTGGATCCTAGCTACAAATAGACAGACTTGTGTGTGAACTGGAACCAAAAATTGGTACCAGAAACCAGTAAGCTGGTAAAAGGCTATAAGGGACGGAGGAAATGGAAGGACTGAAGTGTATGGTATTGCACATATGTAAGTGGAAGGACTGATTACAAGGAGGGGAATGGCCTAACCAAGGCCATGGGTAGAGAATGCATAAAAGAAGGGCAGGGGGAGGGTCAATCTAATTTCAAAAGATTGTGAATAAGACTTATGTAAAACTACTTTTTTTGAATAATGGTACATCTAGAAGCTGTAGACTGTTACTAGAAAATTTTCAGTACCTGGGATGGGATACCTTCCAGTGAGTTGTTGGCCAAGGAGGTCCCGGTAGCCTCCAAAACATTAAAGGCTTTTGCCAAAGCCCTTGGGTCCCCTGAAAAACAGATAGTAAGACCCTATTGCTGAAGACATCTGTTGCCTGAGAGGCAAGGTCACTGAGAAAGCAAGCTGCTGTGGAGCAGAAAACCTTCTCCCTGTAGACCAGCCAACTGAAAGCTGGAAAAAGCTGCACTGCATGCAGAATATGGGAGACAGAAGTCATCAGCAGTGAAAACAGTGGACGCTGAATATTCAAATTTGGCCAGACAGGCCCAAAGACTGAACGGGTGCAATAGTGGCATGTCTACTCGTGGGGTAACCAACTGCTCTATAATTGGACTGAAGGCCCTCTCTATGGGAGGGAATACATACCTGGTACTGAAAAACCTAAGCAAAGTCTATGGTAGGTAAGGTCATGAGCCTTAGGGGTATAAAGCATGCCCTTATCTAAATGTATATACTATTCCCACCAAGCTGCCCGGAAAATACTACACTTAATGCTCATATTCACATATTAATGCTACTCTCACTTCTGGTTAGAGAAGCTTCTCTTTTCAGATGGCGATGACCACTGGGATGATCCAAAAGGCAACATAGTGCTGAGAAGAAGGGATGGAGAAGTGCCCAGCACTGAAACACCTCTGTCACACCCTCCAAGGCTCAGGGATCATTGCAGAAGAGGGGGCGGATAGAATGGAAGAGCCAAAGGAAGGGTACGACTCCTTACAATGCAACTGCCCAGACAGAAATTGGCCTTGATATCCATGACCTTGCTGTGCCTAGCAATACCTCCGCAAGACCCTCATAATAGAAGTAAAAGAGGATGACATCAAATTAAAAAAAGAGACTAATGGAGAGAGGGAGGGGATATGATGGAGAGTGGAGTTCTAAAGGGGATTGGGGGGAGGGGAGGGAAAAATACTCACCTTTGGTATGTAAGTATGTTTTGTTGTCAATAAATATTTTAAAAAAAGGTTAAAAAAATCTGTGGAAAGTCTCACTAGTAGAATAGATGAAGGAGAGGACAGAATATCTAAACTAGAAGACCAGATGGCAGAACTATCATAGTCCAACAAAGAGAAAGACAAGCTAATAGAAATGTATGAATGGGAACTCTAAGACATGCGGGACACCAGGAAAAGATCAAACATAAGAATTCAAGGTATAGCAGAAGGGGAAGAATTTCAATCCAGAGGATTAGTAGGTGTTTTCCACAAAATTATAGAAGAAAATTTTCCCCAAATAGGGAATGCAATGCCAATGCAGATACAAGAAGCATTTAGAACACCAAACAGACAAAACCTAGAAAGATCCTCTTCTTGCCATGTTAAAATTAAACTACTAAATACACAAACCAAAGAAAATATATTGAAAGCAGTTAGAGAGAAAAAGCAAATGACCTTCAAGGGGAAACCCATCAGGATCACAGCAGATTACTCAACACAAACCTTAAAAGCCAGAAGGGCCTGAAGTGATGTATTCCAAGTTCAGAAAGATAAAAACTGTCAACCAAGATTACTTTATCCTGCAAAGCTTTCTTTCCAAATTGATGGAGAAATAAGCACATTCCACAACAAAGACAGGCTAAAGGAATTTATGGCAACTAAACCAGCTCTACAGAAAGTACTTGCAGGAATCATTCATGCTGAAGAAAAAGCAAAACACACACAACAGGAAATAGGAAAAAAGAAATCATACTCAACAGTTAGAACAAGTGAGTAAAAGGAAAACAAGGAAGAACTACAAAACAAGAAAAATGGAGAGATCAAATACATGTCTTTCAATAATAACTCTTAATATCAATGCCCTCAATGCCCCAACCAAAAGACATAGACTTGCAGACTGGATTAAAAAGCAGGATCCTACCATCTGTTGCCTCCAGGAAACTCACCTCTCATTGAAAGATAGAAACATTCTTAGGGTGAAAGGTTGGAAAAAGTTATTTCAAGCAAATGGGCCTAGAAAACAAGCAGGGGTTGCTATCCTAATTTCTGACAGGATAGACTTCAAACCAACATTAGTGAGGAAAGATAAAGAAGGTCACTTTATACTGATTTAAAGTAACACTCCAACAGGAGGACATCACAATCCTAAACATATATGCTCCCAACACGGGGGCCCCCAATTTCATCAAACAAACACTATCGGACTTAAGGTCAGAGATAACTCCTAACACAATAGTAGTGGGTGACTTCAATAACCCGCTCTCATCACTTCACTGGTCTACCCAACAAAAAATGAACAGAGAGACATCTGCATTAAATGATATCATGGAACAAATGGACCTAACAAATATATACAGAACATTCCATTCAAATGCTGCAGAATATACATTCTTCTCAGCAGCACATGGGAATTCTCTAAAATAGACCATATAAAAGGACACAAATCAAATCTTAACAAATACAGGAAAATTGAAATAATCCCTTGTATGCTATCTGAACACAATGGGATTAAACTGCAAATCAACAACAAGAAAAACTACAGAGCATACAGAAATTCATGGAGACTAAACAGTACATTACTGAACGATGTATGGGTCATTGAAGAAATTAGAAAGGAAATCAAGAAATTCATAGAATCAAATGATGATGAGAATACAACATACCAAAACCTTTGGGACACAATGAAGGCAGTCCTATGAGGGAAATTTATACCTCTAAGTGCCTATATTAAGAAATTAGAGAGTTCACAACTAAACAATTGAATGCTTCACCTTAAGGCCTTGGAAAGAGAAGAACAAGACAAACCAAAAATCAGTAGATGGAAAGAAATAATAAAGGTTAGGGCAGAAATTAATGAAATGGAAAAAAAAAAAAAAAAAAAAAAAAAAAACAAAATCAAAGAAATCAATGAAACAAGGAATTGGTTCTTTGAAAGGATAAACAAGATTGACAAACCCTTAACAAATCTGACCAAAAGAAAGAGAGAAGAGACAAAAATTGATAAGATTAGAGATGAAAAAGGCAACATCACAACAGTTACCAAAGAAATTCAGAAAATCATACGGACATACTTTAAGAATATACATGCCTCTAAGTTTGAAAACTTGAAAGAAATGGATGATTTCCTTGATTCATATGACCTACCAAAACTAAATCAAGATGAGATAAACCATTTAAATAGACCTATAACAATTACAGAGATCCAAGCAGTTATAAAAAGTCTCCCAACTAAAAAAAGCCCAGGCCCAGATGGTTCACTGCTGAATTTTACCAGACATTCCTGGAAGGTCTAACACCAATGCTTCTCAAACTTTTCCATAAAATAGAAAAGGAAGGAATTCTACCGAAATCATTCTATGAAGCCAGCATCACCCTGATACCCAAACTGGACAACGACAGATCAAAAAAAGAAAATTATAGACCAATCTCCCTCATGAACATAGATGCAAAAATTCTCAACAAAATACTGGCAAACAGAATACAAGAATATATCAGAAAGATTATTCACCCTGACCAAGTAGGCTTTATCCCAGAGATGCAGGGATGGTTCAACATACACAAATCCATAAATGTAATACACCATATAAATGGTCTGAAGGACAAAAATCACATGGTCATCTCAATAGATGCAGAAAAGGCATTTGACAAAATCCAACACCCCTTCATGGTGAAAGTATTACAGAAACTGGGAATAGAAGGAAAATACCTGAACATAATAAAAGCTATTTATGACAAACCTACAGCCAACATAATACTAAATGGGGAAAAGCTTGATGCTTTTCCTCTAAATTCAGGAACAAGACAAGGGTGTCCACTTTCCCCACTACTATTTAAATTAAATCAAGAAGAGATAAACCATTTAAATAGAACTATAACAACCACAGAGATCCAAGCAGTTATAAAAAGTCTCCCAACTAAAAAGCCCAGGCCCAGATGGATTCACTGCTGAATTTACCAGACATTCCTGGAAGATCTAACATCAATGCTTCTCAAACTTTTCCATAAAATAGAAAAGGAAGGAATTCTACCAAAATCCTTCTATGAAGCCAGCATCACCCTGATACCCAAACCAGACAAAGACAGATCAAAAAAGAAAATTATAGACCAATCT
The DNA here is from genome assembly GCA_036365145.1 of Orientallactaga sibirica. Taxonomy (NCBI): domain Eukaryota; kingdom Metazoa; phylum Chordata; class Mammalia; order Rodentia; family Dipodidae; genus Orientallactaga; species Orientallactaga sibirica. The sequence continues at coordinate 6,038,472 of JAEOAD010000888.1, forward strand.
CCTCATGAACATAGATGCAAAAATTTCAACAAAATACTGGCAAACAGAATACAAGAAATATCAGAAAGATTATTCACCCTGACCAAGTAGGCTTTATCCCAGAGATGCAGGGATGGTTCAACATATGCAAATCCATAAATGTAATACACCATATAAATGGTCTGAAAGACAAAAATCACATGAGTCATCTCAAAAGATGCACAGGATGGCATTTGACAAATCCAACTCCCATTTCATGCCTCAAAAAACAAAAAAGCACTGGAAACTGGGAACAGAAGGAAGAAATCTCAACATAATAAATAGAAATTTATTACAACTCCTTGAACAAAAACAATTTTAAATAACAAAAATCAGGCAGGTGGTATAACCATAACCCGATTTTAAGTTATACTACAAAGCCATAGTAACAAAAACAGCATGGTACTGGCACAAGGACAGACAGGTAGATCAATGGAACAGAATAGAAGACCCAAATATTAATCCAGACAGCTACAGCTACCTGATTTTTGACAAAAACGCCAAAAATACTCATTGGAGAAAAGATAGCCTCTTTAACAAGTGGTGCTGGGAAAATTGGACATCTGTTTGTAAAAGGATAAACATAGATCCTTGTCTCTCTCCTTGCACAAGAATCAAGTCCAAATGGATCAGGGACCTTAATATCAGACCTGAAACTCTGAAAATGCTAGAGGAAAAGTAGGGGAAACTCTTCAACATATTGGAATAGGCAAGGACTTTCTGAATATAACTCCAATTGCTCAGAGAATAAAAGCACTAATCAACCACTGGGACCTTATGAAATTACAAAGCTTTTGTACAGCAAAGGACACTGTGAATAGAGCAAAAAGACAACCTACAGAATGGGAGAAAATCTTTGCCAGTTATTCATCTGACAGAGGATTAATATCCAGAATATACAAAGAACTCAAAAAACAGAATAACAAGAATTCAAACAACCCAGTTAAAAAATGGGCTATGGAACTAAATAGAGAATTCACGGAAGATGAAATACAGATGGCATATAAACATCTAAAAAAATGTTCTACATCCTTAGCCATCAGGGAAATGCAAATTAAAACCACTTTGAGATTCCATATCACTCCTGTCAGAATGGCTGCCATCAAGAAAACAAATGACAATAAGTGTTGGCGTGGATGCGGAAAAACAGGAACACTTCTACACTGTTGGTGGGAATGTAAGCTGGTCCAGCCACTGTGGAAATCAGTGTGGAGGTTCTTGAGACAGCTAGAAATAGATTTACCATATGATCCAGCTATAGCACTCCTAGGCATATATCCAGAGGACTCTTCTCACTTCCTTAGAGATACTTGCAAAACCATGTTTATTGCTGCTCTATTCACAATAGCTAGGAAATGGAAGCAGCCTAGATGTCCGTCCACAGATGAGTGGATAATAAAGTTGTGGTACATTTACACAATGGAGTTCTATTCAGCAGTAAAGAAAAATGAAATTATGAAATTTGCAGGGAAATGGATGGATCTGGAAAGGATTATACTTAGTGAGGTAACCCAGGCTCAGAAAGCCAATCGTCACATGTTCTCTCTCATATGTGGATCCTAGCTACCAATGTATAGACTTGTGTATGAACTGGAACCAAAAATAGGTACCAGAAACCAGTAAGCGGGTAAAAGGCTATAAGGGAGGGAAGAAAGGGAAGGACTTAAGTGTATGGTAATACACATATGTAAGTAGAAGAACTGAGTACAGGGAGGGAATGGCCTAAGCGAGGCCATGGGAAGAGAATGCATACAAAAAGGGCAGGGGAGGGACAATCTAAACTCAAGATATTATCAATAAGACATATGTAAAATTACTTTTTGAATAAGGGCACGTCTAGAAGATGTAGACTGTTACTAGAAAATTTTCAGTACCTGGGATGGAACTCCTTCCAGTGAGATGTTGGCCAAGGAGGTCCCGGTAGCCTCCAAAACATTAAGGCTTTTGCCAAAGCCCTTGGTTTCCCTAGAGAAATAGATAGTAAGACCCTATTGCTGAAGACATCTCATGCCTGAGAGGCAAGGACACTGAGAAAGCAAGCTGGTGCTGAGCAGAAAACCTTCTCCCTGTAGACCAGCCAACTGAAAGCTGGAAATAGCTGCACTGCACGCAGCGTGGGGGAGACAGAAGCCATCAACAGTGAAAATAGTGGATGCTGAATATTCAAGCTTGGCCAGACAGGCCCAATGACTGAACAGGTGCAATAGTGGCGTGTCTACTCTTGGGGTAACCAACTGCTCCATAATTGGACTGAAGGCCCTCTCTACGGGAGGGAATACATACCCGGTACTGAAAAACCTAAGTAAAAGTCTATGGTAGGTGAGGTCATGAGCCTTGGGGGTATAAGCCTGCTCATGTCTGACTAAATGTATATATTATTCCCACCAAGCTGCCCTGGGGACACTACACTAAATGTTCATGTCCACATATTAACGCTATTCTCACTTCTGGCTAGAGAAGCTTCTCTTTTCAGATGGTGATGACCACTGGGATGACACAAAAGGCAACATAGTGCTGAGAAGAAGGGATGGAGGAGTGCCTAGCACTGAAACACCTCTGTCACATCCTCCAGTGGCTCAGAGACCATTGCGGAAGAGGGGGCGGATAGAATGGAAGAGCCAAAGGAAGGATATGACCTCTTACTGTGCAGCTGCCCAGACAGAAATTGGCCTCAATATCTATGATCTTGCAGTGCCTAGCAATACCTTTGCAAGACCCTCAAAATAGAAGAGAAAGATGATGTCATCAAATTAGGAGAGAGGGAGAAAGGGAGGGGATATGATGGAGACCGGAGTTCTAAAGTGGAATGGGGGAGGGGCGGGAAATATCAGGTGGGGTTTTTTTGGTATGTAAGATTAAAAGTCAATAAAAATAAAAATAAAAAGAATGATTATAAATATGTTCAAAGAACTCAAAGAGGAAATCAAAGGATTCAAAGAACACACAGAAAACCAATTTAATGAAATAAGGAGGTCAATACTAGACATAAACACGGAAATAGAAAGAATAAAGAAAACCCAGTCAGAAATATTAGCAATAAAGAACACAGTCAGTGAAATTAAAAACTCTGTAGAAAATCTCTCTAGTAGAATGGATGAAGGAGAGAACAGAATATCTAAACTAGAAGACCAGGTGGCAGATGTAATACAGTCCAACAAAGAGAAAGACAAAATAATAGGAAGGTATGAATGGGAATTTCAAGATATTCAGGACACTATGAAAAGGTCAAACATAAGAATTCAAAGGATAGTTGAAGGAGAAGAATCTCACTCCAAAGGCATAGTAGGTGTTTTCAACAAAATCATAGAAGAAAACTTCCCCCAAATTGGGAAAGAGATGCCAATACAGATACAGGAAGCCTTTAGAACACCAAACAGACAAAACCTGGAAAGAACCTCTCCCCGCCATATTATAATTAAACTACCAAACATACAAACCAAAGAAAACATATTGAAAGCAGCTAGAGAGAAAAAGCAAGTCACTTACAAAGGCCAAACCCATCAGAATCACAGCAGATTATTCAACACAAACTTTAAAAGCCAGAAGGGTTTGGAGTGATGTATTCCAAGTTCTGAATGATAAAAACTGTCAACCAAGATTACTGTATCCTGCAAAGCTACCTATCCAAATTGATGGAGAAAAAGGACATTCCACAACAAAGACAGGCTAAAGGAATTTATGGCAACTAAACCAGGTTTACAGAAAATACTTGCAGGAATCATTCATGCTGAAGAGAAAACAAAACAAACACAGCAGGAAATAGGAAAAAATAAACCATATTCAAATAACAGTTAAAACAAGTGAGTAAAGTGAAAACAGGAAGAACTACAAAACAAGAATGGTGAGAGCAAATATATATCTTTCAATAATAACTCTTAATATCAATGGCCCCAATGCCCCAACCAAAAGACCCAGACGTGCAGACTGGATTAAAAAGCAGGATCCAGCCAGGCGTGGTGGCGCACGCCTTTAATCCCAGCACTCGGGAGGGAGAGGTAGGAGGATCGCCATGAGTTCGAGGCCACCCTGAGACTACATAGTTAATTCCAGGTCAGCCTGAGCTAGAGTGAGACCCTACCTCGAAAAACGAAAAACAAAAAAAAAACAGAAAAGAAAAAGCAGGATCCTACCATCTGTTGCCTCCAGGAAACTCATCTCTCAATAAAAGATAGAAACCTTCTTAGGGTGAAAGGTTAGAACAAGGTATTTCAAGCAAATGGGCCTAGGAAACAAGCAGGGGTTGCTATCCTAATTTATGACAGGATAGACTTCAAACCAACATTAGTGAGGAAAGATAAAAAAGGTCACTTTATACTGATTAAAGGAACACTCCAACAGGAGGACATTACAATCCTAAACATATATGCTCCTAACATGGGGGCTCCCGATTTCATCAAACAAACACTATTAGACTTAAGGTCAGACATAACTCCTAACACAATAGTAGTGGGTGACTTTAATACCCCACTCACATCACTTCACAGGTCTACGCAGCAAAAAATAAACAGAGAAACATCTGCATTAAATGATATCATGGAACAAATGGACCTAACAGATATATACAGAACATTCCATCCAAATGCTGTAGAATATACATTCTTCTCAGCAGCACATGGAACATTCTCTAAAATAGATTATATAATAGGACACAAATCAAATCTTAATAAATACAGGAAAATTGAAATAATCCCTTGTATGCTATTTGACCACAATGGGATTAAACTGCAAATCAGCAACAAGAAAAACTACAGAGCATACAGAAATTCATGGAGTCTAAACAGTACATTATTGAATAATGTATGGGTCATTGAAGAAATTAAAAAGGAAATCAAGAAATTCATAGAATCAAATGAAGATGAGAATACAACATACCAAAACCTTTGGGACACAATGAAGGCAGTCCTACGAGGGAAATTTATAGCTAAGTGCCTATATTAAGAAATTAGAGAGTTCACAACTAAACAACTTAATGCTTCACCTTAAGGCCTTGGAAAAAGAAGAACAAGGCAAACCAAAAATCAGTAGACAGGAAGAAATAATAAAGGTCAGGGCAGAAATTAACGAAATGGAAATCAAAAAAAACAATCAAAAAAAAATCAATGAAGCAAAGAGTTCGTTCTTTGAAAGTATAAACAAGATTGATAAACCCTTAGCAAATCTGACCAAAAGAAAGAGAGGAGACAAAAACTGATAAAATTAGAGATGAAAAAGGCAACATCACAATAGATACCGAAGAAATTCAGAAAATCATATGGACATACTTTAAGAATATATATGCCTCTAAATTTGAAAACCTGAAAGAAATGGATGATTTCCTTGATTCATATGACCCACCAAATTTAAATCAAGATGAGATAAACCATTTAAACAGACTTATAACAACTGCAGAGATGCAAGAAGTTATAAAAAGTCTCCCAACTAAAAAAAGCCCAGGCCCAGATGGATTCACTGCTGAATTTTACCAGACATTCCTGAAAGAACTAACAACAATGCTTCTCAAACTTTTCCATAAAATAGAAAAGGAAGGAATTCTGCCAAAATCCTTCTAAGAAGCCAGCATCACCCTGATACCCAAACTGAACAAAGACCAAAAAAAGAAAATTACAGACCAATCTCCCTCATGAACATAGATGCAAAAATTCTCAACAAAATACTAGCAAATAGAATACAAGAATATATCAGAAAGATTATTCACCCCGACCTAGTAGGCTTTATCCTGGAGATGCAGGGATGGTTCAACATACGCAAATCCATAAATATAATACACCATACAAATGATCTGAAGACAAAAATCACATGGTCATCTCAATAGATGCAGAAAAGGCATTTGACAAAATATAACACCCCTTCATGGTGAAAGTATTACAGAAACTGGGACTAGAAGGAACATAATAAAAGCTATTTATAACAAACCTACAGCCAATATAATACTAAATGGGAAAAAACTTGAAGCTTTTCCTCTAAATTCAGGAACAAGACAAGGGTGTCCACTGTCCCCACTTCTATTTAATATAGTACTGGAAGTCTTAGCCATAGCAATAAGGCAAGAGACACTCATAAAAGGGATACAAATTGGAAGGGAAGAGATCAAATTATCATTATTTGCAGATGATATGATTCTATACATAACAGACCCTAAAGACTCTACCAGCAAACTGTTAGAGCTGATAAACACTTTTAGCAATGTAGCAGAATGCCAGGGATGACATGCTCCAAAAAGCCCGAGTTGAGACCCAGTGTGTCACTTGACATGGATCCGACCCGTGGTCTCCTCGGCTCATTTAGCTTGGCAAGGACATCTAGTTCTTTCAGCTGTACAGCTCATGTTTGTTGCCTTGATCTTTCTGGTTTCTCTCCTTATCTTGGCTTGTTCTTTCTCTCCTGTGAATGGTCTGCAGGCCAGCCATGATGCCCGGGAGTTAGATGTACTGCCAGCTTCTGATGAGGCGATTTTTGTGGAATGGTATTATGTAGACAATAGGAGATGTGTTTCCAGATCAAACAAAAAATGGAATGGAAAACAATGGGTTTATTACAACAACAATAAATGGTGGGAGCCCCCTCAGGCTACTCGTGAGGGGTGTAGATTTGATCCTAAAAGCTTGCTTCCTTCAGGTGGTCAATATCAGTGTGACCCTAAGAGTGGGAGAGTGAGACTTAGGATCTGGGACAGGAGAGACTACAGAGGAAAATGGGCTGATGAGTTAGGTTTTATTATTTAGCTGTTAGGGATTTGAGACCCATGACTGTTTATCCAAAAGATGAGAAAATACAACTTCATAAAGACTTAATTCAGGCATACGCTTAGCAAATGCAGGTTGGATGTAATGATTAAGAAAGAAAAAGAAAGACTTACTGAGTTAACTATAATTGAATAATGGGCACCTGTTGTAGCCAATCTGTCTCTCACCTTTGCTAACTTGCAAGTGAAAATAGGATCAACATTTAACAAAGAATGAAAAAGAAAACACAAGGAACTAGTGCCCCATTATTCAAAAAAGAATTGGTTGGGCTGGGGAAATGGCTTAGCGGTTAAGGCATTTGCCTGCAAAGCCAAAGGACCTTGGTTCAATTTCCCAGAACCCACGTAAGCCAGATGAACAAGGGGTGCATGTGTCTGGAGTTCGTTTACAGTGGCTGGAGGCCCTGGCATGCCCATTCTCTCTTTCTCTCTATCTGCCTCTTTCTCTCTCTCTCTCTCTCTCTCTCTCTCTCTCTCTCTCTCTCTCACAAATAAATAAATAAAATATTTTTTTGAAAAAAAGAATTGGTCAAGGTGTTTTTCAAAGATGTTTTTCACAGCTAATGGTTAATAGTGCTTGCTCATAATGATTTTAAGGGATTGGGCTAACTTTCCTGGAAATATTATGTACTTGTATTTTTAAAGATTATGCATGTGTGTCAAATTTGGACACTTGTTTTTGCCTTGTTCCTTTTGAATCCTATTTCCTTGTATGAGAAAAATAAAAGACTGAGCTTTTGTGGCAAGAAGCAGCACAGCAGAGAGCAAGCAAGCAGAGCAGAGTGAGCGAGAGAAAAGCCAGAGAGAGAAAAGAATGAAAGAGAAGGAGAAAAAGAAAATGAAAAAGAAAAAGAAGAGAATGAATGAGAGAGTGAATGAGAGAGAGAGTAAGTAAATGAGAGAGTGAGAGAGAGTGAGAGAGAGAGAAGCAAAATGGCTCCCTGCTGAAGCCTGACCTGTCAGCTTGTACCCACATGTCCTAAATTTCATTTCGTTTTCGCCGCTCCCTGTCATCCCAACTTCGTGGCCTCACCTCTTGTTGATACTAGGGCTGGACCCCAGCAGCAGGATACAAAATAAACACACAGAAATCAGTAGCTTTTCTATACACTAACAACAACAAACATGCAGAAGGTGAAATCAGGGAATCTCTCCCATTCACAATTGCCTATAATAAAATACCTTGGAATAAACTTAACCGAGGAAATGAAGGATCTCTACAATGAGAACTTTTTTTTTTTTTTTTTTTTGGTTTTTCCAGGTAGGGTCTCGCTCAGCTCAGGCTGACCTGGAATTCACTATGTAGCCTCAGGATGGCCTTGAACTCTCATTGATCCTCCTACCTCTGTCTCTGGAGTGCTGGGAATAAAGGCGTGCGCCACCACGCCCAGCTTACAATGAGAACTTTAAAAAACTCCAGTGACAAATTGCAGAAGACACAAGGAAATATACATTTCATGCTCCTGGATTGGAAGAATCAGTATTGTGAAAATGTCAATCTTACCAAAAGCAATCTATACATTCAATGCAATCCCCATTAAAATCCCAATAGCATTCTTCACAGAAATAGAAAAACAATCCTAAAATCCATCTGGAAACACAAAAAACCTCAAATAGCCAAAACAATTTTGCGCAACAAAAATCAGGTGGTGGTATTACCATACCCAATTTTAAATTATATTACAAAGCCATAGTAACAAAAACAGCATGGTACTGGCACAAGGACAGACAGGTAGATCAATGGAACAGAATAGAAGACCCAAATATTAACCCAGGCAGCTACAGCCACCTGATTTTTGACAAAAATGCAAAAAATATTCATTGGAAGAAACGATAGCCTCTTCAAACAAGTGGTGCTGGGAAAACTGGTCATCTGTATGTAAAAGGATAAAAATTAGATCCTTGTCTCTCTCCATGCATAAGAGTCAAGTCCAAATGGATCAGGGACCTTATAATATCAGACCTGAAACTCTGAAACTGCTAGAGGAAAAGGTAGGGGAAACCCTTCAACATATTGGCATAGGCAAGGACATTCTGAATATAACCCTAATTGCTAAGGGAATAAAACTACTAATCAACCACTGGGACCTCATGAAATTACAAAGCTTTTGTACAGCAAAGGACACTGTGAATAGAGCAAAGAGACAACCTACAGAATGGGAAAAAATCTTTGCCAGCTATACATCTGACAGAAGAGTAATATCCAGAATATATAAAGAACTTTAAAAACAGAATAATAAGAAATCAAACAACCCAGTTGAAAAATGGGCTATGGAAATAGAGACGTCTCAGAAGATGAAATACAGATGGCATATAAACATCTAAAAAAGTGTTCCACATCCTTAGCCATCAGGAAAATGCAAATTAAAACCACTTTGAGATTCCATTTCACTCCTGTCAGAATGGCTACCATCAAGAAAACAAATGACAGTAAGTGTTGGCATGGATGCGGAAAAAGAGGAACACTGTTGGTGGGAATGTAATCTGGTCCAGCCATTGTGGAAATCAGTGTGGAGGTTCTTGAGACAGCTAGAAACAGATTTACCATATGAGCCAGCTATAGCACTCCTAGGCATATATCCAGAGGACTCTTCTCACTACCTTAGAGATACTTGCACAACCATGTTTATTGCTGCTCTATTCACAATAGCTAGGAAATGGAACCAGCCTAGATGTCCCTCCACAGATGAATGGATAATAAAGATGTGGTACATTTACACAATGGAGTTCTATTCAGCAGTAAAGAAAAATGAAATTATGAAATTTGCAGGGAAATGGATGGTTCTGGAAAGGATTATACTAAGTGAGGTAACCCAGGCTCAGAAAGCCAATCGTCACATGTTCTCTCTCATATGTGGATCCTAGCTACCAATGTATAGACTTGTGTATGAACTGGAACCAAAAATAGGTACCAGAAACCAGTAAGCGGGTAAAAGGCTATAAGGGAGGGAAGAAAGGGAAGGAGTTAAGTGTATGGTAATGTACATATGTAAGTAGAAGAACAGATTACAGGGAGGGGAATGGCCTAAGCGAGGCCATGGGAAGAGAATGCATAAAAGAAGGGCAGGGGGAGGGTCAATTAAATTCAAGATATTGTGAATAAGACTTATGTAAACCTACTTTTTTAAAATAATGGCATATCCAGAAGCTATAGACTGTTGCTAGAAAATTTTCAGTGCCTGGGATGGGATACCTTACAGTGAGTTGTTGGCCAAGGAGGTCCTGGAAGCCTCCAAAACATTAAAGGCTATTGCCAAAGCCCTTGGTTTCCTTGAGAAACAGATAGTAAGACCCTATTGCTGAAGACATCTCTTGCCTGAAAGGCAAGGTCAATGAGAAAGCAAGCTGGTGCTGAGCAGACCAGCCAACAGAAAGCTGGAAAAAGCTGTACTGCATGTAGCCATATGGGAGACAGAAGTCATCAGCAGTGAAAACAGTGGGCACTGAGTATTCACGTTTGGCCATACAGGCCCAATGACTGAACGGGTGCAATAGTGGCATGTCTGCTCTTGGGATAACCAACTGCTCCATAATTGGACTGAAGGCCCTCTCTATGGGAGGGAATACATACCTGGTACTGAAAAACTTAAGCAAAAGTCTATGGCAGGGGAGGTCATGAGCCTTAGGGGTATAAAGCCTGTTCTTGTCTGGCTAAATGTATATATTATTCCCACCAAGCTGCCCTGAAAGTACTACACTTAATGTTCATATTCACATATTAATGCTACTCTCACTTCTGGTTAGAGAAGCTTCTCTTTTCAGATGGCGATGACCACTGGGATGACCCAAAAGGCAACATAGTGCTGAGAAGGGATGGAGGAGTGCCTAGCACTGAAACATCTCTGTCACACCCTACAAGGCTCAGGGACCATTGCGGAAGAGGGGACGGATAGAATGAAAGAGCCAAAGGAAGGGTACGACTCCTTACAATGCAACTGTCCAGACAGAAATTGGCCTTGATATCCATGACCTTGCAGTGCCTAGCAATACCTTCACAAGTCCCTCATAATAGAAGAAAACAAAATGATTACATCAAATTAAAAGAGAGACTAATGGAGAGAGGGAGCAGATATGATGGAGATTGGCGTTCTAAAGGGGTATGGGGGCAGGGGAGGGAAATATCATGGGTTTTTTGTATGTAAGTATAGAAGTTGTCAATAAAAAAATTAAAAAAAAAAACAAAAAAAACACATGTTAGGGAGGCTGGGGAGATGCCCCAATAGATAAGTGCACTTGCTGTGCAAACATGAAGCCTAAAGAGAACCTGAGTTCAATCCCCAACACCCATATAAAACTAGGTGTAAACTGGGTGTGGTGGCACACACCTTTAATCATAGCACTCAGGAGGCAGAGGAGGGAGGACCACTTGTGAGTTCAAGGCCAGCCTGGGACTACAGAGTGAGTTCCAGGTGAACCTGGGCTAGAGTAAAACCCTACCTTGAGGAAAAAGAAAGGAAGGAAGAAAACAAAGGCGGGCGGGGGGGGGAGCTAGGATAGCTACACAACTATAACCCTAGTCCTGGCAAGGAGGCTGGAGGTAGGTGGGAGGGTTGTGGAGAGAGGAGAATTTCTAGAGTTTGCTGATCAGGCAGCCTGACCAAAACCTGTAGCTCTAAGTTCAGTGAGAGACTCTATTTCAAGGGAAAAAAGCAGAATGAATGAATGATAGGGGAAGACACTTGACAGTCTCCTCTCCAGCCTTTTCATGGATAAACACAGGGCACACACACATGAACACACATGTATATGCTATACACACACATGACATGTATTACATGCTCACACAAAAAAAGGGCTTTAAGATCATAAATCATTTTCTAATCAAAGTGACAAAAAAAAAAAAACCCTTCAATTCCAAAGAAAACATCTTCTTACTAGAAAACTAAATCTTGTAAAAGTAATAGAAGGGGCTGGAGAGATCGCTTAGAGGTTAAGGCACTTGCCTGCAAAGCCTAATGACTGGGGTCCAATTCCCCAGTACCTGTGCAAAGCCAGATTCATAAATGGCATATGCATCTGGAGTTCGTATGCAGGGGCTAAAGGCCCTGGCAAACCAATCTCTCTCTCTCCTTGCAAATATGTAAATAAGTATTTTTTTAAGTAATAAAAATTTGAAAGCTGTGCAAAGTGGCTCATGCCTGTAATTCTAGCACTTGGGAGGCTGGGGTAGGAGGATGGAGATTTAAAATCAGCCTGGACTTCAGAGTAAAATCCTGTAGAGGGGCTAAAGAAATGGCTCAGTGGCACTTGTTTGCAAAACCTGAGAGCTTAGGTTCGATTCTCTAGTACCCACTAAGGCCAGATAGACAAAGTGGCACATGTGTCTGGAAGTTGATTTTCTGTGCAGGAGGACCTGCCACACTCATTCATATTCTCTTTCTCTCTTTACAAATAAATAACCAGCAAAAACATTTTTTAAAAATCCCTGAAGAGGGAGGAAAGGAAAGGAAGAATCTAGCTAGAAAACAAGGAGGAAAAAAAAGCACTTGAAACTATATAACAAATATACTTTATTGGAACTGGAGAGATAGCTCAGCAATTAAGGCACTTGCCTATAAAGCCTAAGGACCCTTGTTCAATTCTCTAGTACCCATGTAAAGCCAGATGCACAAGGTGGTGCATACATCTGGAGTTCATTTGCAGTGGCTAGAGGCCCTGGCATACCCATTCTCTCACCCTCTCTCAAATAAATAAATAAATAGGGCTGGAGAAATGCCTTAGCGGTTAAGGTGTTTGCCTGCGAAGCCAAAGGATCCTGGTTCAATTCTCCAGACCCATGTAAGCCAGATGCACCAGGGGCACATGAATCTGGAGTTTGTTAGCAGTGGCTAGAGGCCCTGGTGTGCCCATTCTCTCTCTCTGTCTGCCTCTCTTCTTTCTCTCTCTCTCTGCTTGCAAATAAATAAATAATTTAAAATAAATAAATATTAAATTTCTCCTACTGACCCTGAATCCTGGTAGTATGGCTCTTAATATTTATAACCGGCTTGTTTATTTAAGGATATAAAATCTGATCATGTTAATTCATTTACCTATTTTAAATTCTAGCCAAAGTAACAAAGGCTGAACATTGTATTAAGAAAATATAATCAAGGGCTGGGGGATGGCTTAGCTATTAAGGTGTTTGCCTGCAAAGCCAAAGGACCCAGGTTTGATTCCCTAGGACTGACATTAGCCAGATGCACAAGGTGGCACATGCATGTGGAGTTTGTTTGCAGTGGCTGGAGGCCCCGGTGCACCCATTCTCTCTCTTTCTGTATCCCCTGTCCCATTCTCTCTGTCAAATAAATAAATAAATAAGTAAAAAGAAAATATAATCAAGGGCTGGAGAGATGGCTTAGTGGTTAAGGCATTTGCCTGCAAAGCCAAAGCATACCAGTTCGACTCTCCAGGACCCATGTAAGCCAGATGCACAAGAGGGCACATGTATCTGGAGTTTGTTTGCAGTGGCTGAAGGGCCCTGGCACGCCCATTCCCTCTCAAATAAATAAATAAATAAATAAATAAATAAACAAACAAACAAACAAACAAACAAACTTAAAAATATATATAATCAAGGGGCTGGAGAGATGTCTTACTGGTTAAGGCACTTGCCTGTGAAGCCTAAGAATCCCAGTTCAATTCCCCAGTACCCACATAAGCCAGATGCACAAGGTGACAGATGCATCTGAGTTCGCTTGCAGTGACTGAAGGCCCTAGCATGCCTGTTCACTCTGTCTGCCTCTCTCTCTCTCTCTCTGACTCTCTCTCAAATAAATAAATAAAAATATGTATTAAAAAAAGAAAATATAATCAGAAGGTGAGCATTGTGGCACACTCTTTTAATCCTAGCAGTCAGGAGGCAGAGGTAGGAAGATGGTCATGAGTTCAAGACCAGCCTGGGATTATGAAGTGAAATCCAGATCAGCATGGGCTAGAGTGAGACCCCACCTGGTAAACAAATAAACAGAAAAATAATAATAATAAAGGAAAGAAAATATTATCATAAATTAGTTTAATGAAATTTCAATATTTAAAAACAAATACCTGGGTTGAGAAAATGGTTAAGTGGTTAAAGGTGTTTTATGCAAAGCCTGCTAGCCTGGGTTCAATTCCCCAGTACCCCATGTAAAGCCAGAGGCAAAAAGTGGCACAAGTGTCTGGAGTTTGATTGCAGTGGCAAGGGACCATGACATACTCATTCTTCCTCTACCTCTTTGTTAGCAAATAAATAAAATTTTTTAAAAAAAGAATACAAGACGATGATCTTGTGATCACGTTTGATAATCTTTTTTTTTTGAGAGAGAGGGACAAGAGAAACAGAGAGAGAGAGAGAGAGAGAAGAAGAGGGAGAGAGAGAATGGGCACTCCAGGGCCATTTCAGCGGCTGTGAACAAACTCCAGATGTGTGCACCCCTTTGTGGGCAAATGTGGCATAAAGCCCTTGCTTCCCGATTGCGTCTGGCTAAAAGTGGTACTTGGAGAAGCCAATGGGCGTCCTAAGCCTTGGCAGGCAGGTGCCTTAACCGCTAAGCCATCTCTCCAGCAGGATAATCTTTTCTTTTTCCCCCAAGGTAGGGTCTCATTCTAGCCCAGACTGACCTGGAATTCAATATGTAGTCTCAGGGTGTCCTCCAACACACTATGATCCTCCTACCTCTGCTTCCCAAGTGCTAGGATTAAAGGCGTGCCCCACCACACCTGGCTGGCATTTGATTATCTTATTCATTACTTAATCAATCAATAAACATCCACAGTATCAGACACTGTCATATATTACCATCTTTCTAGGTTCTCAAATAAAAGGCAAAGAGAATCTTACCAATATGGCCTCCTCCAATGGTATATGTCTTCCCAGATCCAGTTTGTCCATAGGCAAAAACAGTTGCATTATAGCCCTCAATGAGTGACAACACTAGGGGCTTTATACACATATTATACACTTCACCTTGAGTGGCATTTTTACCAAAAACAAAATCAAAAGTAAACACTCTATCTCTCCCGATGACAATTTGCTGGGTGTTTGGAATCACTCTCACACAGACTTGATGATTATGAAGAACTTCTTTGCAGAGCAGAGGTCTAATTCTTACGGCGACTTTCACTGGTATTTCTTCCATGGCAGCTTAGATTTTGCTGAACTGATTTACTACTTAATGTTCATTATCTAGTGTGAGAAACATCCATGTTATGTAAGATCTGGACTCCTGTATATCAAAATAAAAGAAGATAAATTGCAATTAACCGACTTCACTTAATAAAACTGCCCACCTTAAATTTTTTTATTTTATTTGAGAGGGAGAGAGGCAGCTAGAGAGAATGATCACTCCAGAGACTCTAGCCACTGCAAATGAACTCCAGATGCATGTGCCACCCTGTGCATCTAGCTATATGGGTAATAGGGAATCAAACCTGGGTCCTTAGGTTTTGCAGGCAAGTGCCTTTACCACTGAGCCACCTCTCCAGCCCTGCTCACCTTTTAAAGCAAAGTGAATTAGAAGTTCTTTTCCAGCACAAATTAGTTACACAGAGTAAATCTGTCTTGTAAAATGCACAAATAATTGACTAATGATATAATACAACATCTGGATTTGTTTCAAAATAGCTACAGGAGCTGGGGCCCATGAGCTGGTCAACTATGAGGCTTAAGGAAAAGCCCACAGGATTGGGCTGTGTCTTAATTTCCATAGTGGCAATGTTTCCTAGTTCATTAACATAAGTAATGAATAATTACAGAGTTAGAAAATTAAGGCAAGGAGATAATTGACTCAGTAACAGTACCGTGTATTTAGAATGGACAGTCTCTGCTCTAGAAAATCAAGCGCATGCCCATTCTATTATCTGCCTCTTTCTTTCTCAAAAAATAAATTAAAAATAGAAGTGCGATGACAAGTGTGGTGGTTTGATTCAGGTGTCCCCCATAAACTTAGGTGTTCTAATACTAGGTTCCCAGCCGATGAAGATTTGGGAATTAACGCCTACTGGAGGCCGTGTATCGTTGGCGTGGGCTTATGGGTATTATAGCCAGTGTGCCCTTGCCAGTGTTGGCACACTATCTGCTGTTGTCCATCTGATATTGGCCAGGAAGTGATGTCCACCCTCTGCTCATGACATTCTTTTCCCCTGACATCATGGAGCTTCCCCTGGAGCCCATAAGCCAAAATAAACCTCTTTTATTCTTTTCTTTCCCCACAAGCTGCTCTTGGTTGGGTGATTTCTACCAGCAATGTGAACCTGACTGCAACAACACGTATACCAAAGAGTTTTTGAAATGTGACCAAGTGCCTGGTGTCATTGTTCATGAATCATTCTAAATACAGTGGCTATCCTGTGCGCTTGGTTTCTCAAAAAAAAAAAAAAAAAAAAAAAGCGAGGTCTAAACGTTGTGGTGTGTTCATCATTATTTTTCATAAAAAACTTCCCAGCAGATAATAAAGCACGTAAGGGTCACATAAAAGGCTTCCAATAATATACAGACAGCTGAGTGACGGAGGGGGAGACAAAAGATTTTAAAACCTGGAGGACCAGGATACTTAAGGTGTTTTCTCTGTGTTCTCCATCCTCATCTGCCACTGGGAATAGGGGCTTTCGGATTTTCACGGGGCTTGAATACACTAGTTTTCATCTCTACGAGGGAACAAGGCGGCCTCGGACCAAAGGAAACCCGAGGCCTCCGCGTCCTCCTCACACTCGCCCCGGGTACCAGGGATGCTCTCCGCGGCCCCCAGCTCGGGTCCCGCCCGAAGGCCGCACTTCCCTCCGCGGCCGAGGCCAGAGCAGCAGCCTTCCCGCCCCGCGGCCCGGCTAGCCCCAGCCCGCAGGCCCTCACGAACCAACCCGCTCAGGCTCCGCGCCGCTCGCCGCCGCCCGCGCCTTCTGTTGTCGCGGGTTGTCATGACAACCGTGCGCCCCGCGCCGCCCGCCCCGCCCCGCGCGGCCCGGCTTGGCAGCTCCACGCGGAGCCGGAGGAGAGCAGCGGTCGGGGTGTGACGGTGAGGGACGCGAACCCCGAGGGCTTACCGCGACCCAACATGGCGGAGAGTGCTGCCCACTTCCTGTCCTTCTCTCCTGAGCACCAAAGGACATTAGGGCGAATATCCCGCCCTTCCCCGCCGGCCTGCTCAGTGGCTTACCTGCACGTATCTGAGACACGCGCAGTGCACAGCGGACCAATCAGCACCTTGGTCTTTGTTGGCGCTGGCCAACCAGGAGCGCGGCGGGAGGTTTCTGGTGAAAGCCGAGGCCCGGGCCGGGAAGCGCACTCGGCGGCGCCCCTGGGCCCCGCAGCTCTGGCTACAACTTCCGCTTCGCACCACTTGCACTCCTTCCTGCCTTTTATTCTTTTTTGTTTGTTGTGGGTTTTTTGTTGTTGTTGTTTTGAGGTAGGCTGACCTGGAACTATGTAGTCTTAGGGTGGCCTCGAATTCACGGCGATCCTCCTACCTCTGCCTCCCGAGTGCTGCCTTTTATTCTTTAATCCACGGAGAAAACGAGCCGACCCTTACACGGGAACGGCTAGTGGATGCTTGTCCAAGGATCCCAAACCACCGCCACCTTTAAGGTCAGTACGAACCTCGCCAAACCGTGAAGGACTCGGAGAGAGTGGCCATTACCGTGGGCACCTCCTCGGCATTGTGGACAGAGAAACCTCTAGGGGACTTGGGCTGCTTGACGCCCCAAGCTGGGGTTCTTTTCTCCCCTTCCCTGGGAATGGGGTGTAGGTCTTTCTTTACAAGGCTATGGTCAGGTATTTGGGGGAAGGATGGAAGACCAAATACTTTGTGTGTCAAAGTATTTTGTTAATCTGCCACAATTTTTTGGGCGATGCTGTAGCTATGGGGACAGGGGAAAGGAGCCCCAATTTAAGATTTTATTTTTTTTGTTTATTTGAAACAGAGAGAAGGAAAGAGAGAGAAGGAGAGTGAGAATGGGTACGCCAGGGCCTCCAGCCACTGCAAATGAACACCAGACTCATGCTCCCCCTTGTACATCTGGCTTACGTGGGACCTGGAGAATCGAACCGGTGTCCTTAGGCTTCGCAGGCAAACGCCTTAACCACTAAGCCATGTCTCCAGCCCAGGAGCCCCAGTTTAGAGCCGTACTGTAGCTTTTAAGAAGAAAGGAGGGTTGTGCATCAGGGCGTTCGCCTTTAATTCCAGCCCTGCGGAAGCAGAGGTAGGAGGAGCGCTGAGTTCGAGGCCAGCCTGAGAGTACAGCTCCCAGGTCAGCCTGGGCTAGAGCGAGACCCTACCTCAAAAAAAAAAAAAAAAAAAAAAAAGAGGAGGAGGGGAACGGGAGGGGAAAAAGAACGAGTAGAAGAAGGAAAGCTTTGAGCCTGCTGCAGACCTGGCCTCTTGTGGAAGATGAGAGTGGTTGTGGTTGGCACCTGCCTAGCCTTGGGTTGGTCCAGTCCGGAATTCAAACGCCACCCAGGGAAAGAGTCTGCCCATCGGGAGGTGGCCTAGGAGAAGGGGTGGGTAAGAGAAGGTTGAGTGAGAGGCCCAAGAAGGTGGATAAAGGATACTCCTGGAGGGAAGGAAAGATGAAGAGACCCAGGTCGTCTATGGGCACACATGCTACAGGTGAGAGAGAAGTAGAGAAGACTCACACTTAGAGACAGCTACCATCTCCCAAGATGCAGATTTTCTTCTGACTCAACTGTGTCCCCCCAAGAATCCCTTGTCCTATCTGGTGTTTAAAGACAAGTTTATTTTTGTTTTGTTTTTCGAGGTTGAAGTATTTATGAATCACTGACCTCGCTGGAAAAAAATCTTTTGGACCAAAAACTTAGAAGCTTGAAGATGACCACCTAAGAAACAGACCTAACACCCCCCCCCCCAGCGGTTGATCAGTAAACAAAAAAGCTGCTCTGTCTTCCCATTATTCACTCCCAAAGAAAAGTAAACAGCGGATAGGGACAACCTAAAGTTTAACTCTACCGCCTTTGCCCCCATCTCAGGCAGTCCTGAAGCTTAACTCCTTAAAATCCTCAATGGCCCACTCAAAGGGGCTGCCATTCTCATTTCTAAGGAGAAGGCTGCCCCTTGGTATATTCCATTAAATTCTGTGCTGTTGAGGTTGGCTCTTCTTCTCTTGTTCTTATATTCCTCATGTTGCTGGTCAATTCCAAGCTGACTTGGAATTCACTATGTAGTCTCAGGGTGGCCTCAAACTCATAGCAATCCTACCTCTGCCTCCCCCATGTTGGAATTAAAGGCGTGTGCCACCAAGCCCAGCCCTGTTGTGAATTTTTACCATCTTTGGTACTGTTAGCTAGTCATATTCAAAGATTGCAGTTAGTCACTGGAAATCTGCACCAGATGGGACGTTACCCTGGTAGGTCAAAACCAAAACTGGAAGAGAAGTAACCTGTCCTTTGAACACCTAGCACTCCTTGTAAAGATCCAATCCTTTATTGAGTGGGTCAGTATGGAACTTAAATACTTTGAGGAATAGAGACATTAGAGGTATTTAGGCTACAAGTGAAAATATCAGGAACCAGGATTGGGAACAATGGATAGGCACAGGCCACTCCCAATAGTCAATATTGACAGGCCATGTCAATAGCACTCTCCTGGGCAGGAGTGTCTGGATATAAGAGGGAGAGACTGGAGAAGGAAAAGGGAGGGGATCTTCCACCAACCTCTCCCATTTGTTTTCACTTTTCAGATTCCACAGATTTCAAGATTCATTCCAGTTCCCCACTGGCCTGCCTCTTAAAGAACTGGGACAAGATAGATCCTCAAAATTTTTTCAGGAAAAAAAAATCACTAATCAAATTCTTTACTCATGCATGGCCCAAATACTGGCCTTCCTATGGAACTCTTAATTTTTTTAATTTTTTTTTTTTTTTTTTTTTTTGGTTTTTCGAGGTAGGGTCTCACTCTGGTCCAGGCTAACCTGGAATTAACTATGTAGTCTCAGGGTGGCCTTGAACTCTCGGCAATCCTCCTACCTCTGCCTCCCAAGTGCTGGGATTAAAGGCATGTGCCACCACACCCAGCTCTTAATTTTTTTTTATTGACAACTTCCTTAATTGTAGACAATATCCCATGGTTCTTCCCTCCCTACCCCCACTTTCCCCTTTGAAACTCCGCTCTCCATCATATGCCCTCCTCTTCCCAATTAGTCTCTCTTTTCAATTTGATGTCATCATCTTTTCCTCCTATTATGATGGTCTTGTGTAGGTAGTGTCAGGTACTATGAGGTCATGGATATCCAGGCCATTTTGTGTCTGGAGGAGCACATGGTAAGGAGTCCCTACCCTTCCTTTGCTTTTGCCACCTCTTCCACAATGGACCCCGAGCCTTGGAAGGTGTGATAGAGATGTTTCAGTGCTGAGCACTCCTTTGTCACTTCTTCTCAGCACCATGGTGCCTTCTGAGTCATCCCAAGGTCACCAACATCTGAAAAGAGAAGCTTCTCTAACCAAAAGTGAGAGTAGCTTTAATATATGGGTGTGAACATTAAGAGAAGTGCTTACTGTGCAGTTTGGTGAGCATAACATACATTTAGCCAAACACCATCACACATTACAACCCTAGGACTCATGACTTCCCCTGTCATAGGTTTTCAGTATCAGGCATGTATTCCTCCCATGGAGAGGGCCTCCAGTCCAATTAGAGAGTGGTTGGTTTTCCCCAAAACAGACATGCCACTATTCACCCACTGGCTCATTTGGCCTGGCTGGCCAAATTTAAGGCTTGCAGTGTCCACTGTTGAGTATCTCCACTGGTGATTTCTCTCTCTCCCATTGTAACTGCATGCAGTGTAGCTTTGTCCAGCTTTCTGTCATTTGATCTACTCAAAGGATGTTTTCAGCTCAGCTCCATTAGGATTTCTCAGTGACCTTGCAACCCAAGTATGTGGAGTCTTCAGCAATAGGGTCTATTCCTGGTGGGAAACCAAGGGGCTCGGCAGTGGCCTGTAATGTTTTGGAGGCATCAGGGACCTCCCTGGACCACAACTCACTGGAAGGTATCCCATCCCTGGCACTGAAAATTTTCTAGTAATGTCCTATTCTTTATTTATCTCAGGAACCATCCTGAATTGGCCCAAAACTGTAAACTAGATCCCTAAACAGGGGTTGTGATCTGCTCTAATCCCCTTGCAGCCTCCAAGAATACAAATATAGAATTGTTGACCACTAAAAATCATGAGGCTCCCCAACTGGATACCCTGACAGCACAGAAATCCTCAGCCCCTGGGACTGACACCTCTATACCTGTTCCTAAGATCTATCCTGGGCCCCCTCCTATGTTTTCAGTTCAAGGACACTGCCCCTCATATCCCCCTCCTCCATCAACTCAGAAAGATCAGCTACCCCAGAGAATATTCCAGATTTCTTGGATGCCTCTGGAAGAATGGGGACATAATTTTGTCTACATCCCATTCTCTCTTTAAATTTAGATAAGATTTAGGAAGCTACACAAAATATCCTGATTATATATATATACCTTTGTAAAGCTTAATGGCCTTTATGACCTAGCATGGAAAGACATGATGCTGATACTAGGATTGACCCTTTCTCCAGAGAAGACAGGGTAATAGCACAAGCAGTCCAAGTGGGGAATGAATATTACATGTTGATAACCCGCTGGTGTCAGGTCCACACCCCTACAGGGGCATAAGCTGTTCTCCTAACTGACCCTAAATGGGACTTTGAAGACAGAGGCATGAATGGGAATGAGCCCATTTCATATACTGTACTATCCAAGGGTTAAGAGGGACAAAGGCAAAACTTCATAATTACTCCCAGCTAGCCACCATATATCAGGGAGAACTGAGACTCCTGTTGCCTTTCTCTAGTGGCTCCAGGATAAAGAAATATACAAATATAGAACCAGGGTCTCAGGAAGAGAGAGTTCTTCTAAAAGACAAATTTCTGACACAATCAACCTCTGATACTCAGAGAAAGCTTCTGAAGCTGTTGGTCGATCCAGTTGTCCAGTCATTGGACAATTGGTCCAAGCCACTTCTGTGGTTTTTTACAACTGGGAGCTAGAGAGAGAGAAGCAGAAACTACAAAAGCCACTTGAAGAATGTGGTCTAAGACCATCTGTTTCCTCTGTGGGCAGGAAGGCCATTTCTGATGGGAGTGCCCACAGAGGCACAGATCTTGAGGCCCCTGACCCATCTGCCAGGGGAATCACTAGAAGGCTAGGTGCCCTTGGAAACTATTGGGACTGAAGTCATCTCCTTCCCTAGTACAATGATGGGTCTCTTATTCAGGCTCCTGCTATGCCAGTCAATCTTGAGGAACCCAGGGCAATTTGACTGTAGAGGAACTCTAGATTGGTTTCCTTATAGATAAAGAAGCCCAATTGATTTTCAGTCTGCCTCTTTTCCCCTGGTCCTCATCCCAAGCAAAAGCCTTGCTTACTTCTATGGGTGCAAATGGCAGGATTAGACCTATGGATACATCAGCTCATCTCAAGCTGTGGACTGCTTCTAATCCTTCTGAGTCTTCAGTAGACTCGTGGAACCAAAAAGCTGCAGATTCTACTTGTGAAGTTCTAGAGTACCTCTTCAAACTTTAGCCATCTCAAACATTGATGAGTCCCTACAACTAGGCTGAGGGATCTGCACTTTTTCCTTCTTTTATCATGTTTACCTCAATTCGCCTTCTGGATTCATTTTTCTGGTGCCTTAGGATGATTACCACAACCAATGTGTCTTATCTATTATGCATTTTAGAATTTCTTGTTTCTTGCCCCAGAAATTCCACCTAGTGGGAATGACTTGGTGGACTCATGTCCTTTCTAGAGGTAACATCATCTTGAGACCTAGAAAGCTCTGGGAACCATTATGACAAACCCAGGCTTCAGCTTTCCTAGGAGTTATTCCCACCATGTTAACTATATGCTGGGATGTTCAAATAACCTGGTACATTCCTTTTATCCCAATTGCATCCAGACCGAGCTCTCTTGGTCACTTTTCCAAAAATGTCCTACCACTGCCTGAATAAAAAGAAATCTCTTTGGCATTGCAGAAGAGGTGACAGAAAGAACATAAGAGCCATAAGAGTCAGCGGAAGGGGAGGAGTGCTTAGAATGCTGTCTTTCAGACACAAAGTGGCCTTGATATTCATAATCTCAGTGTCTGATGCTACCTGTACAAGACCTGCTGTGGTAGTTTGAATATATGTCCCCCAATATATTCAGTGTTTTATTACTTTATAGTTTGCATCTGCAATCACCTTGCTAGAGGCAAGGTCACTGGGGGCCGGTCTTAAGGTGTGGTGATGGTTTGAGATTCCATTGTAAAGATATGCAAATGTGCCTAGCAGGAGTTCCTGAAGTGTGCTGTGTGACCTTTTGGCTGTAGTTAGTTTTTGCTCTGTGTGCTGTGGTGGCTGGTTGGTTACTCTCTCTCTCTCTCTCTGCTTGGCCCTGTGAAGAGCAGGCTGCTTTTCCTGCCTTTATGGAACTTCCCCTGGATCTGTAAGCTTCAATAAATAATATCCCTTCCTCCATAACTGTGCCTGGTCTGGAAGTTCATCTCAGAGATCCTGAAGCTGTCTGCTACAGTAAAGTGGTACCGAGGAGTGTGGGGTGAGATGAACCTGACCGTGTGGATATTCGTCTTTTGGAACTTTTGTTTTGGAGGAATGGGCATGGACTTGGTGCTTGCAACTGAAGATGCCTTCTGGAGTGGTAAGCCAAGTATTATGGACTATTCTGATGAGAGTTTGAGAATGCTAAGTGCAGACTGTATTGAACTTCGAGGCTTGGCTTATGAGCTTTCTAAGGGGAAGGAAAGACTGCAGAGGACTTTGTTGGAACTGGGCTACTGGCATAAGGGATGGCTACGTTCCGCTATCGAGGCCCAGAGTGTTTGGTCAAACTTAAATTTGTAATGGACTGATGTGCTTGGCTAAAGATATCAGACTGAGATTTTAAAATTTTAAGTTGGAAAACCTCAAGCAAGTTAAAATTACAGAGGCACCAAGACTGGTTTCAGGTTACTGGAGCTGCTATTGTCAACCACATTAGCAATCTTAAGGAAGGTGGAAGGAAGGTGGCCTGACTGCTTTACATTAAAACAATGGAGAGGATGCCTGAGGAAAGACTGTTAGAAATGCAAACTTTTGGAAAGAGTGTTTACTGGAGAAGGAACCTGCTTTTCAAGGCTCTGATTTATTTTGTCCCTGGATTAAGAATATGGCTGTGTCCTGCACACCTGGTATTGGTTTTGGAAGCATGAAAAATGCATGGAGTGGTCATGAGTTGCACAGGGTTCCAGGAGCCGCTGCTGAGATGCGGCATGAGGCAGGGCATGAAGACCCTCAGGAATAGGCTGGAAGAGCCTTTGGAAGATGGACCGTGGTTTGCATGGAGACCTGAAGATGTTTTGGATATACCAGGACTGTGCAAAAGGGCTACCATGGAGTGCAGTGTTGGCATAGGATGAAAGTTTTCCCTGGCAACTCTGCCCAGCTGTAGGGAAGGAATTGGAAAACCTGGAGACTGTCAGTCTCTGGTTATATGGAACTTGAACTGCAGAAGTCTGATGATTACTAATGATGGCTGAGTTTGCATTGTTTTAGTCTCTCCTTGCTATTCCTTATACAGTTAAAAATGTTTACTCTGTGCCTTTACATGTTGAAAGTATTTAACTTGTTTGATTTTACAGGACTCACTATCTTAAGTTGGTCAAGACTGTGAGAACCTTTGAAATTGGACTGAGTACAATTTACAATGTGTGATAGTTATAAAACTATTGGGGGCCAGGAGCTAAATATATTGGGGGCCAGGGGCAGAATGTGGTAGTTTGAATATATGTCCCCCAATATATTCAGTGTTTTATTACTTTATAGTTTGCATCTGCAATCACCTTGCTAGAGGCAAGGTCACTGGGGGCCGGTCTTAAGGTGTGGTGATGGTTTGAGATTCCATTGTAAAGATATGCAAATGTGCCTAGCAGGAGTTCCTGAAGTGTGCTGTGTGACCTTTTGGCTGTAGTTAGTTTTTGCTCTGTGTGCTGTGGTGGCTGGTTGGTTACTCTCTCTCTCTCTGCTTGGCCCTGTGAAGAGCAGGCTGCTTTTCCTGCCTTTATGGAACTTCCCCTGGATCTGTAAGCTTCAATAAATAATATCCCTTCCTCCATAACTGTGCCTGGTCTGGAAGTTCATCTCAGAGATCCTGAAGCTGTCTGCTACACCTGCTAATAAAAAAAAAGGATGTCGCCGGGCGTGGTGGCACATGCCTTTAATCCCAGCACTTGGGAGGCAGAGGTAGGAGGATTGCTGTGAGTTCGAGGCCACCCTGAGACTACATAGTTAATTCCAGGTCAGTCTGGACTAGAGTGAAACCCTACATCAAAACCAAAAAAAAAAAAAAGGGGGGGAATGTCATCAAAATAGAAGGGAGCCTAATTGGAAAGAATAAGTGGTTCAGTGGAGGATGGATTTGAGAGAGGGAAAATTGGGGTGGAAGGAGATTATCTCATGGTTTATAATAACAGAAGTTTTCAGCTGGGTGCGGTGCTGCATGCCTTTTTATCCTAGCACTCAGGAGGCAAAGGTAGGAGGATCGCCATGAGTTTGAGGCCACCCTGAGATTACATAGTGAATTCCAGGTCAGCCTGGGCTAGGGTAAGACCCTACCTTGAAAAACAAAACAAAACAAAAAAATGAAGTTATCAATAAAAAGTTTTAAGATAGAGAGAAAAGAGGGTAAAGGGTTAGGAGGTGATATCCAGAGAAAATTCTGAATTTACAAAAGTATTCCCAAGCTGAAACTTGGGAAAGCACTTACATCCTTACCCAACAAGGACTCATGTTAATACAGATGGGTCAATGGTCAATCCTTCTTAATGCAGAAATACAGGACAAACATATAAAAGTGTTATAGAGAGGGCTGAAGAGATGGCTTAGCAGTTAAGGTGCCTGCCTGCTAAGCCTAAGAACCCGGTTCCAATCTCCAGGTCCCACATTTAGCCAGATGCAGTGACGCAAGGGCACAATGCTGCACTTGACCACAAGGGGGTGTACACATCTGGATTTCATTCACAGCAGCTGAGAGACTGCTGGTGCGCCCATCTCTGTCTCCCTCTCTGTCTTTCTCTGTGTCTCTCTCCAAAAAAATAAATAAAATAATTTTTAAAAAAAATTTTAAAGTGTTATAGAGAGCACAAATTTGAGAATGATAACTACTACTATAACTTTAGTTACTGTTCTCCTAACTGCTCAAGTGCCGAGACTAAAATGAGTCCAGAGTAGATCCTATAGTACAACTAACTGAAATAAAAAATCATACAAAACATACAATACCTATGGGCTACAGATGGGTCATTCTTCAAAACAAATCCCGGTTGGATTTTTTAAGGGACAAAGAATTTATTTTGCTCCCGGTTTGAGGAGGTATAGTTCATGATAGTAGGGAATTATGGTGGCAGGAGAAGTGTCAGTGTGCTGGCAGAGCTGGCCTCACAGCTTGTTAAACTCAGGAGAGCAAGAAGCTTAAACTAGAACTGAGGCTGTGTGCACACACACATAAGATGCTAATAAAGGATAAACTAACCTAATATCACCAGGGTCCAGAAAGAATGTAGGCCATGCAGAATTCTATAGGACAAACAATCTGGTTTCTACAACAAACAAACTGCAAAGGAAAAAAGGCAACAATAAAGACTGGGCAACCCCCCCCCAAAAAAAAAAAACAGGCAGCAACAGATCAAAACAAACAAGCAGTCATATATGCCATTCATGTATGTGACAAATGGAAATTTTGCTGATTGCTTCCTGGCTTGGAGACTACAGTGTTATTAGTGTTTCAATTGTTAAATATTTGTATACATTGATTTGCAAGGGGAAGAGAGAAAGAAAGAACATGTGCAAGAGAAAGCACCAAGGCCTCTTGCCACTTCATACAAACTCCAGATGCATGCACCACTTTGTGTATCTGGCTCTATGTGGGTACTGGGGAATAGAACCCACGCAATTTCAAGCAAGTACTTTATACACTGAGCAATCTCCCCAGCCCTTATTAGTTTTTATCCTTTTTTATTGACAACTTCCTTAATTAAGGACAATATGCCATGGTACTTCTCTCCCCCCACTTTCCCCTTTGAAACTCCACTCCATCATATCCCCTCCCCCTCTCAATCAGTCTCTCTCTCTTTATTTTTTCCCATTTACCCAAAACAAAATAGGAGAAATGATACAGGATCAAACTCCAAAGTAGTTAATTGGTAGGACATATTCACACACACAAAAATTCAGATAGGAAGACAGGCTTATTTATAAGGAAACATGTAAATTAAGGTAGTTGTCATCTGAAACATTTAAAAAGAAACCAAACATAAGCTACAACGGGTGCCAGTGTTGACAGCAGTACTGAAGGGGAGGAGATACTTCAGGACAGACACAGCACAAGGTCCACGCTTGACAGTATCAGTACAATGACCACAGAACTGTATTACAGCTAGTTAATCAGTTTAAGGAATTGTTCCCAAGTGTGTCACATTTTTGGACCTCAAAGGTTTAATCCTAGATTTCAACTACATGTTTAGCTGAGAGGCAAAGAGTATTAGAATAAGCTTACAAAGGAATGAGACAATCCATGCAGACTGGAAACTAGCCTCCATCACAAGTCCGTCCTCCCAATACTCCTATTTTTTTTTCTGTGAGATACCTGGACAAGTCCAACACTCCTGCTGTTGCTATCTCCAATACCAAACCTGCATGACTGCAACACAGCCAACATTACCATGAAGTGAGAATCTTGAGGCTTCTTTTTATGAAGGTCTTCTCTGGTCTTAAAAATAGAAAATTGTTTTCCTTTCCACTGTATAAACAAAGGAAGACTTCTGTCCCTTCCTGGCTGATCTTGTAGTAAAGGTCACACACATGCCTTTAGAACCAGCTTTGTACTTTCAAGTTAGCTAAAAATCTGAAATGAACAGTATGCAGAATTTCTGAACACAACACTCTGGAAGTCTACCATCCAAAACCCTTTACAGACCTGCTAAGTGGAAGTAGTGAGGGAAGGGAACAAGAGCTCTAACTAAGCTGGCCAGGTTCCTCATGGGAGCAAGGGAGAAGTTATTTCCTAAATATGGCTACAGTTTGCACAGGAGAAAGGCCTGGGCATGGAATCAAGTTTAACCTTATCCCACAGGGACTCTTATGGTCAAGAAACAGAGAGGAATGGAAGTTACTTGGTCTCTTCATCAAAAGTGGTAAACTTGGTCTCTGTTCATGAAGCCAGACAGTTTTTTGAAGCCTGTAGCCACAGACCACTACCTCAAATGTAGCTGAAGCAAACATGAACCATTAGCCAGTCACTGTTGCCTGTACAATAGCGAAGCTCACCACTGAAATTATCAAAGTAAAAATTCCATCATCCCTGGGTGAGAAAAATCAAAACAAGTCATACTGACTAAGTAGCTGTCCATTTAAGGACAATTGATAAGACTACACCCGGCTCTACCTGATACTAAGACACTATGCACAAAGCCTCACTTGGGAAGTATGAATTTGTATGATCAAGGGCAGAACTGGGGGGAGCAAAGAGCTACTTCTGTAACATTTTAGTATCCAGACAGCTTATCACAGACTGTTCCCAGGGGCAGAGCATATTCCATTAACTACAGCAAGTAAGGCAGATGCATTAGTCATTTTTCTTTTCTTTTTGTTTGAGAAGCTTGTTTATCTCCCTCTTGGTCATTCCAATGTACTTCGATATAATTCCGTGTTGGTTTAGTCCAGGAAGCAACAGTACAAAAGTCGCAATCAGGTAGGTGAGAAGAAGGTTGTGCACTTGCTGTCCCACCCAGGTGACCACAGCAAGGGAAACAGTCATGCTCATGAAGTACATTGTAGGCTTTGCTTCCTTTACAGTAAAGAGGTGTTTCCATCAGCCCATAGCTCTGCGTCAAGTTTTTACTAAGTTGCTGCAAATTTCATGGAATCTTTGCTACTGTTCTGTAGTCCATTTATTGGAGCCAAAGATCCGAGAAGCTAGAATGGGAACAAGGTAGTCAGCCAAGCACAAAACCATAACCAAACAGGAAACACCAGATAGCACAGATGGATCAAAGTAATAGTCAGAAACAACAAAGAGATGACACCCATGATGGCAGGTGGAAACCAGGCTCTTTCCTATGGCAGGACCTTGTCTGCTATCAGCATCACTTCTCCCCATCCTTGCAGTTGCTCCTCCATACTTGCAGTCTCCACAGGCCCAGTGGGCTTGCAGGGGACAGACGTCAGGGACTCAACAGCAGGTCCATGGTCCAGGAGGTATGGTCTCAATTGAGTACAAGCTGCCCTCCAACCTCACCTTCCCAAGCACCTGAAGAGTGGCCATGAGCCTCAATCAAGCGCTTTCATTTTGATGTCATCATCATTTCCTATTATGATAGTCTTGTGTAGGTAGTGTCAGGCATTGTGAAGTCATGGATATCCAGGCCATTTTGTGTCTGGAGGAGCATGTTGTAAGGAGTCCTACCCTTCCTTTGGCTCTTACATTCTTCCCACCACCTCTTCCGCAATGGACCCTGACCCTTGGAAGGTGTGTTAAAGATATTTCAATGCTGAGCACTCCTCTGTCCCTTCTTCTCAACACCATAGCACCTTCTGAGTCATCCCAAGGTCACCACCATTTGAAAAGAGAAGTTTCTCTAACCAAAAGTGAGAGTAGCATTAATATATGGGTTGTAGCAGACAGCTTTTGGTTCACTGAGATGAACTTGCAGACCAGGTACAGTTATGGAAGAAGGGATATTATTTATTGAAGCTTACAGATCCAGGGGAAGTTCCATAATGGCAGGAGAAGCTGGCCTGCTTTCACAGGACCAAACACTGAGAGCAAAGCCACAGCCAAAAAGCACAGCATACCTCAGGAACTCCAGCTAGGCACACTTTGCATATCTTTAGATTGAAATCCTATACCCACCATCACACCTTAAAATCTGCCCAGTGACACTGCCTCCAGCAAGGTGGCTGCAGATGCAAACTATAAACTAATAAAACACTAAATATATTGGGGTCCATCTATTCAAACTGCCACATGGGTATAGACATTAAGAGAAGTGCTTACCAGGCAGTTTGGTGAGCATAGTATATACATTTAGCCAGACACCAGCAGATGTTACATCCCTAGGGCTCATGACTACCCCTGCTGTAGGTTTTCAGTATTAGAGATGTATTCCTTCCCATCGAGCGGGGGCTCCAGTCCAATTAGAGGGTGGTTCATTTCCCCGATAACAGCCATGTTACTATTGCACCCATTGGCTCATTTGGCCTCACTAGCCAAATGTAAAGCTTGCAGTGTTCACTGTTGAGTATCTTCACTGGTGTTTTCTCTCTATCCCAGTGAACAGCATGAAGCGTAGCTTTTTCCAGCTTTCTGTCAGCTGGTCCACATGGATGAGTGTTGGGGTCACTCCTAGGGACAGCCCAGGAGGGAATGCAGGGTCTCCGCTGGGTAGGGGATGAGAGGCACGGAGTCACAACACAGACACCGGGAGTTGGGTGGAAGCAGGCAGAGGGCTAGCTGCTGCAAACTTGTTTATTCAAGGAAGTGTAGGGGTTTTTAACGGTTTGGCTGGCCAATCATTGTTTGGGTTGGTTCCCTTCTTATGACCAATGATAGCCTGTCTCCGGGCAGATCATCTCACAGCAGGTTGCTCATGGGCATGGGGCTGTAGCTTTTGTGATGCCAGGCCTGTGCAGGATGCCACGTCCACAGAAGCCAATTCCTCGTTCCTACTAGCAGGTGGCCTGGCTAGGGCCCGACCTGCACTGTGCCATACAGAGGAGGCTTTCAGCTCAGTTCCTGCAAGATTTCTCAGTGACCTTGCAGTCCATGTATGTGGAGTCTTCAGCAATAGGATCTTACCATCTGTTCCTGGTAGGAAATCAAGGGCCTCGGCAATGGCCTGTAATGTTTTGGGGGTATCTGTGACCTCCCTGGCCAACAAATCATTGGAAGGTATCCCATCCCTGGCACTGAAAATTTTCTAGTAACATTCTATGGCTTCTGAGTGTACCACTGTCCAGAAAAGTAGGTTTCTACATGACTTATTTATATACTTAGATTTTTTAAAATTTATTTATTTATTATTCACAACTTCTTTAATTTTAGACAATATCCCATGGTACTCCCCTCACTTTCCCCTTTGAAACTTCACTCTCTACCATATCCCCTCCCCCTCTCAATCAGTCTCTCTTTTCATTGATGTCATCATCTTTTCCTCCTATTATGATTGTCTTGTGTAGGTAGTGTCAGACACTGTGAGGTCATGGATATCCAGGCCATTTTGAGTCTAGAGGAGCACGTTGTAACGAGTCCTACCCTTACTTTAGCTCTTACATTCTTTCCACCACCTCTTCTGCAATGGACCTTGAGCCTTGGAAGGTATGTTTAAGATATTTCAGTGCTGAACACTCCTCTGTCACTTCTTCTCAGCACCATGGTGTCTTCTGAGTCATCCCAAAGTCGCCACCATCTGAAAAGAGAAGCTTTTCTAGCCAAAAGTATGAGTAACATTAATATATGGGTATGGACATTAAGAGAAGTGTTACTGGGCAGTTTGGTGAGCATAGTATATACATTTAGTGTGACACCAGCAGACGTTACACCCCTATGGCTCATGACTACCCTGTCATAGGTTTTCAGTATCAGGGATGTATTCCCTCCCATGGAGTGGGCCTCCAGTCCAATTAGAGAGCAGTTGGTTTCCCCCATAACAGACATGCCACTATTGCACCCGTTGGCTCATGTGGCCTGACTGGCCAAATGTAAAGCTTACAGTTTTCTCCCTCTCTCATTGAACTGTGTGCAGCATAGAATTTTCCAGCTTTCTGTCAGCTGGCCCACCTGGAGGAGGCTTTCAGTTGAGCTCCAGCAGGATTTCTTAGTGACCTTGCCCCCAAGGATATGGAGTCTTCAGCAATAGGGTCTTACCATCTATTCCTGGTGGGAAACCAAGGGCCTCAGCAATGGCCTTTTATGTTTTGAAGGTATCTGTGACCTCCCTGGCCAACAACTCACTGGCAAGTATCCCATCCCTGGCACTGAAAATTTTCTAGCAACAGTCTATGGCTTCTGAGTGTTCCATTGTCCAGAAAAGTAGGTTTCTATATGACTTATTTATATCCTCTTAGATTTTGATTAGCTCTCCTTCCACCTTTCCGTTACTCAATCTCTTACCTTGACCTCACTTAGGCCTTTTCACCCAATTAATCTGTTCTTCTACTTACATACATAGAATACCATCCTATTAAGTCCCTCCCTCCCTCCCTTTGTATTACCTTTAT
Source organism: Orientallactaga sibirica (assembly GCA_036365145.1). Lineage (NCBI taxonomy): Eukaryota > Metazoa > Chordata > Mammalia > Rodentia > Dipodidae > Orientallactaga > Orientallactaga sibirica. The sequence goes on from JAEOAD010000888.1 coordinate 6,070,478, forward strand.
ATCCCCTTTATAGCTTACTGGCTTCTGCTACTTATTTTTATTCCTACTCACATAGAAGTCCAATTATTTGTAGCTATGATCTACATATGAGGGTGAACATGTGACATTTGGCTTTCTGGGCCTGGGTTACCTCACTAAGTATAATCCTTTCCAGATCCATCCATTTTCAGCAAATTTCATAACTTCATTTTTCTTTACTGCTGAGTAGAACTCCATTGTAATTGTGCCACATCTTCATTATCCATTCATCAGCTGAGGGACATCTAGGTTGGTTCTATTTCTTAGCTATTGTGAATAGACTGGCAATAAACATGGTTGAGCAAGTATTGCTAAGATAGGTAGTGAGACATGTCTTTGGGATATATGCCTAGGAGTGGTCATATGGTATATCTATTTTTAGCTGTCTCAGGAACCTCCACACTGATATCCACAATGGTTGGACCAGATTGCATTCCCACCAACAGTGTAGAAGGGTTCCTCTTTTTCTGCATCCTCACCAGCATTTATGTTCATTTGTTTCAATCTGACAGGAGTGAGATGGAATCTCAACATAGTTTTAATCTGGACTTCCCTGATGACTAGAGATGTAGAACATTTTTTTAGATGTTTATATGCCATCTGTATTTCTTCTTCTTCTTCTATTTAGTTTCATAGCCCTGACCTGGAACTCACTATGTAGTCTCAGGGTGGCCTTTAACTCACGGTGATCCTCCTACCTCTGCCTCTCTAGTGCCACCATGCCTGACTCTCTATAGCCCTTTTTTGTTTTTCCAGGTAAATGCCGGGGTTTTTTCCCTCCACCACCGGCAGGTAGAGTGGAAGAGAGAGAGAACCTGGCCAGCCGCTTCTCTTGAGGCTGAGCGAGAAGGCGGGTGTCGGTGACTCAAACCCCTCCCCCCCCAAAACACTGGGGAGAAAAACCACATTGAGTCGCGGAGACCGTCTAAGGCGGAAATCTCTCCATTTATTGTCATGGGAGGTATTTATATATTTTGAGGAAAGGGGCGGGAAGAGGGGATGAGAGAAAGGTATAAGGGCCAATAGTATTTCATCACGTCAGCAGCAGCTGGGTGGAGGCAGTTTCAGCTTAGGTGCTGAGTCACTTCAAGGACAGGTCACGAAACTCTACTCAGGCTCTGGAAGCTCGACTAGGCCTCACCGGGAGTAGGCCAAGATTGGCTGGGCTAACCACTAGGCTTCACACCGGGCAGGGCCCAACATCTCCCCCTTTTGTTTTTGTAAGAACGGTGGATGGCTATGGCCTCTGTCCTAGGTTGTCCCCCTCTGGGAATCTTACCTGTCACTGAGCACCATGCCTCTAGCCCGTTGACCACTCCACGCCCTGTCTTAGGTTGTTTCAGCCTGTCTGAGATCTTACCCGTCGTTGGTTCGATGGAGGGTGGGGGAGGGATGTTAGGTGGATAGCCAGTAAGCAGAAAAGCCATTGTCTTTGAGTTGCGAACCTGTGGTGTCTTGACCTGATGAAGTTTAATTGCCTCAAGCTGTTGGTGAATGAATTGTGTAATCTTATTAATTACACAGGGCCCGAGAGTGAGGATAAGAAGAAGGAGGGATTCAGGGGGAAGGAGAAGGTAGGGTAAAGAGCAAGAAGAAGGAGGGGTCCAAGGGGAGGGAGAAGGTGGGATAAAAAGCCATGTAAGCTCGTCTACAGCAGGTTGTCTTAGAAGTCCCGATTCCTCTTCTGTAAATCTTTCTGGAGCTTTTTTGGCTTCATTCGGGTCTAGTAGCATCCACACCTTTAGTTGTTCCTGGGGAAGAAACAGAGGCATAGTTCTCAGGGGTGGGACACTCCCTGGAGAATTGATTATTATCATCCCCTTGTTGGGGTAAATATTTTAAGTCTCTTGCCGGTAGCCAAATAGGTCTTTTTTCCTCTTGGGGAAAGACACATCCAAATCCTCTCCCTGCTGTGAGGAGGGGGTCTGGTCCCTTCCAGGCCCCAGTTAATGGGTCCCTCCATTTGACCCAGATGGAGCTGTAAGTAACAGCTGAGGTCCAATGTTTTTGAAAAGGGGACAAGTGTCTATCTTCTTTAGAAAAATTTAAAATATTTAGGGTTAATAATGCCTTTTTGAGTTGGTCATGTGGGGGTAGGGATTCCCCCTTTTGTTTTTGTAATTGAGACTTGAGAGTTTGATGATATCTTTTTACAATGGCCTGGTCCCGCGGGTTATATGGGATGCCTGTGGAAAGTGAGATTTTCCAGGTTTGGAGGAAATCTATGAAAGTCCTGCTTACGAAGCAGGGACCATTATCGGTTTTGATTTGATCTGGCAATCCAAGGGTGGCAAAGCATTGAAGCATATGGCTAATAGCATGTTTAGTTTTTTCCCCAGCATGTGCTGATGCCCAGCAAGCATGGGAGAAAGTATCAACTGAGAGAAAAATATATTTAAGTTTTCCAAATGGAGAATAGTGTGTAACGTCAATCTGCCAAAGGTGATTAGGGCGTAGTCCTCGAGGATTGGCTCCTGTAGTTTGAAGAGGAGGTACCTGGAGGAAAGGCTGACAGGATTTGTAAGTTCAGACAATTTTTTTAAGGTCCTTGACTGGCACATGGGGATATTTATGTTTAAGGCCCCTCCAATTTATATGAGTTAATAAGTAGAAGTGTGTAGCTTCTGAGACTGTATTACATTGAGGCTGAGAGGCCAGTTTGTCAGCCAAATCGTTTCCTTTAGAGAGGAATCCTGGTAAATTTTGATGGCCTCTGAGATGTTGAAGGAAAATGGGGTTAATTCTTTGTTTAAGTAGGGAGCAGGCTTGAATCATCAATGGGGTTATAATATTGGAGTCCAGTCTAATATGGGCCTCAATTAGGTTGGGTAACAGGTTAACAACATAAAGGCTGTCAGAAAATAAGTTAAATGGCTCCTGAATAGTGTCCAAAGCCAAAACGACAGCAAATAGTTTTTTGAATTATGTTGATCCTGTGACCTCATGGGAGATTGACTTTATGGGCATAGGCTTTTCTCCCCTCCTTAGGGGAGGGTAAACAACTAGGGAAGCTCCCAAGTGCCCCCCATCAGTGAATACGGTAAGAAAATCAGGGTTGGGTTTAGATAAAAAAAAGTCTGGGGGGGTCTCCATTCCAACCTAGAGAAGGAGTTTATCCATTTATAAGGACCATAGTGACAATCAATTATACCCAGAAACCCCTCGAGGGCCATAGCAACCCTGTTGTTATTTCTCTGAAGCCAAGTGAAGTCTGTTACCTTAAAGGGGGTGACAATGACATGAGGCTCCGTGCCAAACAATCGGACAGAGGTGTCCCTGCCCTTCATAATACAGTCTGCAATCTGGTTAGTTATAGAGTAAACTCTGGGGACTCCACCAAGGGAGAGGTGAATCCATTGGATGGGTTTTCCTTCCTGGGCTAACAGCGCAGTGCATAATGTTTCCCCAGAGAAAATACAGAGGGAGATAGGTAAGTTAGGATCAAACCTCTTTAGGACAGCAGCATCAATAGCCCGTTGTACCTTATGTAGAATTGTTTATGACGAGGGGGCAAGGTTATCTGAGAGGAGAGAGTAAGACCCTTTAAGAGGTCAAATAAAGGGGACAGTTTCTCAGTAGTTATGGGTATCCAGGGCCTCATCCAATTAATTTCCCCCAGTACCTTTTGGAGTTGAGGCAAAGTATAGAATTTTTGAATATGGAGTTGGGGCTTGACAGGAGAAACAGTATCAAGGAATAACCTGAAGCCCAAAATCTTGAAGGGAGAGGCAGTCTGTACCTTTTCTGGAGCCACTTTAAAATCATTGGCCTGTAAAATGGCAAGGCATTTAGCTGTAAGGTCTTGGAGATCAGATGGGTTGGAATGACCTAAAATAATATCATCCATATAAATGTAGAATAAAACGTTAGGATGATTAATCAAGGAAGAAAAGATATGAGACATGTAATATTGACAAATGGGGGGGGGGGTGTTAGCCATGTCTTGAGGTAAGACGGTCCATTCAAACCTTAGGTCTGGTCCATGAAAGTTTGTTGAGGGTATGGAGAATGTAAATTTTTTTACATCATCTGGATGTAATGGAATAGAGAAAAAACAATCTTTAATATCGATAATGGTTAAGTAATGGGTGTTGGGAATGGCTGGAATCCAAGGGAGCCCTCTCTGGGGGGTCCCAAAAGGCATCATTTTCTCATTTATTTTTTTTAAATGATGTAAAAGTCTCCAAATGCCATTAGGCTTTTTTATAATAAAAACCAGAGAGTTCCAAGGACTTGTTGAAGGTCGCACATGTCCTGAAGCCAATTGTTGTTTAACGAGTATATGAAGTTGTTTTAGTTTAGGGATAGGTATAGGCCACTGCTCAACCCATACAGGGTCCCCAGGCACCCATTGAATCTTAGGTACTGGGGGGTGAGCAGTGGCCCTTAGGATTGGGGGTGAACCTGAGAATGTTTTTGTTTAATTTTTTCAAAATGAGGATCATCTCTATAGTTAGGATGGCAGGTCCTTCCTTCCTCAAACTGTTTATTTTCTTTCTGGTCAAGTCTATCTTCACAGAAAGCCCTATGATTAGTAGTAATATAAGCCTCAGCTTCCCCAAGTATATCCTGGCCTAGGAGGTTGGCTGTTAGGCCCGACACCATTAGAGGGCGCACCTCGCCACTATTATTGTCAGGGTCAATCCAGGTCTGTCAGTTAGCAGTTTCCCAAAGCGTAGATTGTCCACCCACACCCAGTAAGTGCGGACCCGGGACCAACTGCCAGGAGGGAGGGACCTCCTCTTTTCTTATCACAGTACGGTCAGCCCCAGTGTCGACAAATTTGAAAGTTTTTTCACTGACTGTTAGGTTCATTTTTGGTCTAAGTCCGGGTGTCAAAGGCACAGTCCAGTGTGTTTTGACTACCTTCTTCCCCTTATTTAACGGGGCTGGGGATAGCCCCTGGGGAAGTTTAAAGGTTCACCCTGAAGGCTAAACTTGGATTTGCAATCTCTGGCCCAGTGAAATCCCTTTTTGCATCGAGGACATGGCATGCGGGGCAAGTTAGGGGTTGAGGGAGTTATTGGGGCGCTTTTCCTATTGGGGCATTTTTTTTTAATGACCCTCTTTGCCGCACCCAAAGCAAGATCGTCCCCTTCCCCCTGAGACCTGTTGGAGGGCACATTCTAGTGCAGCCATGTCCTCATGGCGAGAAGCCTGTAAGGCTGATGTCATAACTTTAATCTGATGAGAGGGGGACCCTACATCTTGGGTGGCTACAACCCATCTACACATAGAGCGGTCCTTGAGTCCAGCGCAGGCCAACTTATGATCGCCTGTCATGCCTTCCCAGACCAGCATTTTTGCAAATTGGTCTCGCAGGGGGCCGGGGGGAACTTTCTTTGTAGGCTTTTTTCGACCCTCTCTATAAAAGTGGCCAAATCCTCACCGATCTTTTGGGTGACTCCTGTAATGGGGGGTTCAGAGGGGCCCTCCTCTAACTTTTTCCATGCAGCCATTCCCAAAGCCCGTACTTGATCTTGATATGGATCAGGAATGGCGGCCTGCTGAAGACCAGTAGAGAACTGGTCAGCAGTGCCTGAGAGCATTTCAAAGGTGATTGGTACTGGGGACTGAGCGGCTTGGTTTTGCTCAGCTTGAAGGTGACACTCATCCTGAAAAAAAGCACACCATTTTATGTACAGAGAGCCAGAGAGAACAGCTTTAGCAAGGTTTTTCCAATCTTGAGTGGTACAATGATAATGAACCAAACCCTGAAGGATGGTCTCTGCCCAGGGGGAGTTAGGCCAGTCTTCTGAGACAGCCTTTTTAAGATCTTTTAAATTGTGAGCTTCCCAAGGATACCAGGCTGCAGGGCGGTTACCGCCGGGATTAACGTTAACAGGGAAGAGATCGATTATTTTTCCCCTGGGGACGTCATCCCCATGGTAGGGCGGAGGGGCAGAGGCGCTCAGAAATGGATTAGTAGGGAGGTCTGGGGGCGATGGACCTTTAGAGGGCCAAGGGGCACTCTTAAAAGGATTTAGGGGTGAATCTGAGGACTCAGGCTGGCCCGAGGCTCTGAGATTGCTCTCTGGCCCTTCCTGGGTCAGGGTATCGCCTTTCAACCTCGGAGGTTGAGGTGGAAAACAGCCCTTTAAGGCCAACACAGTCAGGAGGGCCTCCAAAGGGTGGATCTCCCCTTTTTTTATCTGAGTTTTTTTTATTAGATTTTTAATTTTATCCCAGGTGTCCTAGTCAAAAAGATTACTCTCGGGCAACCAGGGAGCAATCTTGAGTAAACAGCCCCATATCTGGAGGGCCTGGTTATCAGATAGATTAAGGCCTTTACTTTTGAGCAGAATCTGTAGTGACCCTAAGGCAGGATTTGGCTTAGATAAAGATTGTCCCATGTTATAAAGTTGAGGGAAGAGTATCCTTAAAATCAGGGTAACAGTAATACATAAGAATACAACACAAGCACAAGGTCCCAAAAAATAGCTAAACATGTTGTAGAATTTTTCTAAGATGGCACCCCCACTCAAATGAGGGGCAGGACACTTTGAGAGTTCTCCAGGTTTGCCCACGTGGTGAGCCTCCTCTAGGTTTGCCCACGTGGTGAGTTTTCTTTTCAGGTCTACCCATGTGGTGAGTTTTTTTTTAGGTTTGTCCACATGGTGAGTCTCTATCCACATGGTGAGTTTCATCTTTAGGTCTGCCCACGTGGTGCGTCCGCCATGAAATGGTGCTTCTAAGATGGCGCCCCCACTCAAATGAGGGGGCAGGACAAAAATGGCGGCACCGCAGAAGCAGTCTGTCGGAAACCCGGAAATGAGAGGAAAGAGAAAAGAACAAGAGATGTTGAAGTTTGGGATGGAGTTTTTATTTAAATGAGGAGGCAAAACGTTTAAAGTCTCCTTTACGTCTACCCACATGGTGTATCCACCATGAACTGACGTTTAGAAATGGCAGCAAACCGGAAATGAAAGGAAAGAGAAAGGAAGTTGAAGCAAGCACAGATTATAGAAGTAAAGGTTAGAATATTAAATATGAAGATTACCTCATAACTTATGAGGATACACCCGTCAGCAGTACAATTAGCCCGTCAGCTTAATTTTGAATTTTTTCTTCATCACGTCGGCAGTCCGTAGTCCATTTTGAATCCTCATACGTCCTCACATGGGGCAGCAGTTGTTACGCCCCACGTTTGGGCGCCAGTTGCCGGGGTTTTTTCCCTCCACCACCGGCAGGTAGAGCGGAAGAGAGAGAGAACTGGGCCAGCCACTTCTCTTGAGGCTGAGCGAGAAGGCGGGTGTCGGTGACTCAAACCCCTCCCCCCCAAAACACCGGGGAGAAAAACCACATTGAGTCGCGGATACCGTCTAAGGCGGAAATCTCTCCATTTATTGTCATGGGAGGTATTTATATATTTTGAGGAAGGGGGCGGGAAGAGGGGATGAGAAAAAGGTATAAGGGCCAATAGTATTTCATCACGTCAGCAGCAGCTGGGTGGAGGCAGTTTCAGCTTAGGTGCTGAGTCACTTCAAGGACAGGTCACGAAACTCTACTCAGGCTCTGGAAGCTCGACTAGGCCTCACCGGGAGTAGGCCAAGACTGGCTGGGCTAACCACTAGGCTTCACACCGGGCAGGGCCCAACAGGTAGAGTCCCACTCTGGTCCAGGCTGACCTGGAGTTAACTATGTAGTCTCAGGGTGGCCTTGAACTCATGGTGATCCTCCTACCTCCGCCTTTTGAGTGCTGGGATTAAAGGCATGCACCACCACACCTGGCTTCCATAGCCCATTTTTTAATTGGGTTTGATTTCTTATTATTTAATTTTTTGAGTTCTTTGTATATCCTAGATATTAATCCTCTGTCAGATGTATAGCTGGCAAAGATATTCTCCCATTTTGTAGGTTGCCTCTTTGCTCTATTCAGTGTCCTTAGCTATACAAAAGCTTTGTAATTTTATGAGGTCCCAGCAGTTGATCTGTGGTTTTATTTCCTGAGCAATTGGGGTTATATTCAGAAAGTCTTTGTCAAGACCAATATGTTGAAGGGTTTCCCCTACTTTTTACTCAAGCAGTTTCAGAGTTTCAGGTCTGATATTTTGACTTAATTCTTTTGCATGGAGAGAGCTAAGGATCTATTTTATTCTTCTCCAGTTTTTCCAGCACCATGTTCTGAAGAGGCTGTCTTTTCTCCAATTAGTATTTTTGGTATTTTTGTCAAAGATCAGGTTGCTATAGCTACCTGGACTTACAGCAGGGTCCTCTATTCTGTTCCATTGATCTACATGTCTGTTTTTGTTCCAGTACCATGCTATTTTTTTTTTTTTTTACTATGGCTCTGTAATATAGGTCAAAATCAGGTATGGCGATACCACCAGCCTTATTAAGATTGCCATTTTCACAATATTGATTCTTCCAATCCAAGAACAAGGGATGTCTTTCCATTTCCTAGTGCCTTCTGCAATGTCTCACTTGAGCGTTTTAAAGTTTTCATTGTAGAGATCATTCAATTCCTTGGTTAGGTTTATCCCAAGGTACTTTATTTATTTATTTGATGCAATTGTGAATGGGAGTGATTCTCTGATTTCATCCTCTGTGTGTTTGTTGTTAGCATACAAGAAGGCTACTGATTTCTGTGTGTCTATTTTGTATCCTGCTACATGGATATAGGTGTTTATCAGCTCTAACAGTTTGCTGGTAGAATCTTTAGGGTCCTTTATGTATAGAATCATGTCATCTGCAAATAATGATAACTTGATCTCTTCCTTTCCAATTTGTATCCCTTTTATGTGTGTCTCTTGCCTTATTGCTATGGCTAAGACTTCCAATACTATATTAAATAAAAGTGGAGACAGTGGCCACCCTTGTCTTGTGTCTGATTTTAGTAGAAAAGGTTCAAGATTTTCTCCATTTAGTATTATGTTGGCTGTGGGTTTGTCATAAAAATCCTTTTATTATGTTGAGATATGCTCCTTCTATTCCCAGTCTCTGCAGGACTTTTATCATGAAGGGATGTTGGATTTTATCAAATGCTTTTTCTGCATCTAATGAGATGATCATGTGATTTTTGTCCTTCAGTTCATTTATATAATGTATTACATTTATCGATTTGCATATGTTGAACCATCCCTGCATCTCTGGGATAAAGCCTACTTGGTCAGGGTGAATGATCTTTCTGATATATTCTTGTATTCTATTTGCCAATATTTTGTTGAGAATTTTTGCATCTATGTTCATGAATAAAATTGGTCTGTAATTTTCCTTTTTTGTTCTATCTTTGTCTGGTTTTGGGATTAGGGTGATGCTGGCTTAATAGAAGGAGTTTGGTATGATTCCATCCTCTTCTATTTTATGGAAAAGTTTAAGAAGTATTGGTGTTAGTTCTTCCATGAAGGCCTGGTAAAATTTACCAGTGAATCCATCTGGGCCTGGACTTTTTTTAGTTTTTTTATAATTGCATGGATCTCCATACTTGTTATAGTCTATTTAAGTGATTAGTCTCATCTTGATTTAATTTAGGTAAGTCATGTAAGTCAAGGAAATCATCTATTTCTTTCAGATTTTCAAACTTAGTGGATTATATGTTCTTATAGTATGTCCCTATGATTTTTATAATTTCTTATATCTGTTGTGATGGTGCCTTTTTCGTCTCTAATTTTATTAATTTGTGTCTCTTCCCTCTTTCGCCTGGTCAGATTTGCTAAGGGTTTTTCAGTCTTGTTTATCCTTTCAAAGAACCAACTCTTTGTTTCATTGATTCTTTGGATTCATTTTTCGGTTTCTATTTCATTAATTTCTGCCTTAATCTTTATTATTTCTTCCCATCTACTGATTTTTGATTTGCCTTGTTATTCTTTTTCCAAAACTTTAAGGTGAAGCATTATGTTGTTTACTTGTGACCTTTCTAATTTCTGAATATAGGCACTTAAAGCTGTAAATTTTCCTCTTAGGATTGCCTTCATTGTGGCCCAAAGGTTATGTTATGTTGTGTTCTCATTATCATTTAACTCCATTAATTTTTTTATTTCCTTCTTGATTTTGTCATTGAGCCATTCATCATTTAGTAGTGTATTGTTTAGTTTCCATGATTTTGTGTGTGCTCTATAGATTCTCTTGCTATTGATTTGTAGTTTGATCCCATTGTGATCAGATAGAGTGCAAGAAATTATTTCAATTTTCCTGTATTTGTTAAGATTTGCTTTGTGTCCTAATATAGGGTCTATTTTAGAGAATGTTCCATGTGCTGCTGAAAAGAATGTTTATTCTGCAGCATTTGGATGAAATGTCCTGTATATATCTGTTAGGTCCATTTTTTCTATGACCTTATTTAATTCAGAAGCATCTCTGCTTATTTTTTGCGGGAATGATCTGTCAATTGGTGAGAGTGGGGTGTTGAAGTCACCCACTACAACTGTGTTTGGTGTTATCTGTGAACTTAGTTCTAATAGCATTTGTTGGATGAAATTGGGAGCCCCTGTGTTAGATGAATATATGTTTAGGATTGTACTGTCCTCCTATTGGAGTGTTCCTTTAATCAATATAAAGTGACCTTCCTTATCTTTCCTAACTAGTGTTGGTCTGAAGTCTACCCTGTCAGATATTAGGATAGCAACCCCTGCTTGTTTTCTAGGCCCATTTGCTTCAAACACCATTTTCCAACCTTTCACCCTAAGATAGTGCACATCCTTTATAGAAAGGTGAGTTTCTTGGAGGCAGCAAATTGAAGGATACTGCTTTTTAACCCAGTCTGCAAACCTATGTGTTTTCTTGGGGCATTGAGGCCATTGATCCAATTGTACTTTATATCTCATTTCTGTTGCTACTGGGAAATTTTTAGGTATCCCACAACAAAAGTTGCACCCTGATTTCTCTCAGGTCTTGCCTTTAGTTTGTGTTCCAAGTAAGAACAATGCCTGGTATGTGGGAAGGGAGATTTTTCTGCTCTGAAAGAAGGATAAAAGGTTTCAAAAATGCTTTTCTATATGGGAATCTGGTGCATCACCAGACAAAACTATTTAGACTCTTCAAACAAGACCTATGTTAACTTAGATATGGAAGAGACCCCTTGCTTAAAATTAATGCTATCTCTGCCCCACAGTGTTAAGGTGGTAAAGATCTCTCCTGGACCCCTCCTATGTTGTCAGTTCAAGGACCCTGACCCCTATACCCTGCATCTCCTCCATCAACTCAGGAAGAAAAGCTGCCCCAGAGAATACTCCTGGTGTCTCAGGAAGAGTGGAGACATAATTTTTTATATGCCCCATTCTCTCTCAATTGAGAAAACAAGATTTAGGAAGCAACACAGAAATTCATGACTGTTATATAATGGTCTTTACATGTTCCCATCATCCTGTCCTGAATTGGAACAGGACCTTTTGTTAAAAATTTATTTTTTTTTATTGATAACTTCCTTAATTGTAGACAATATCCCATGGTACTTCCCTCCCTCCCCCACTTTCCCCTTTGAAACTCCACTCTTATCATATCCCCTCCCCCTCTCAAGTAGTCTCTTTTCATTTTGATGTCATCATCTTACTCCTATTTATTATGGTCTTGTGTAGGTAGTATCAGGCACTGTGAGGTCATGGATATCCAGGCCATTTTGTGTCTGGAGGAGCACGTAATAAGGAATCCTACTCTTTCTTTGGCTCTTACATTCTTTCCGCCCCCTCTTCCACAATGGACCCTGAGCCTTGGAAGGTGTGTTAGAGATGTTTCAGTGCTGAGTGCTCCTCTGCCCCTTCTTCTCAGCACCATGGTGCCTTCTGAGTCATCCCAAGGTCACCACCATCTGAAAAGAGAAGCTTCTGTAGCCAAAAGTGAGAGTAGCAATAGTATATGGGTATAGACATTAAGGGAAGTTCTTACTGGGCAGTTTGGTGAGCATAGTATATACATTTAGCCAGACACCAGTAGATGTTATACCCTTAGGGCTCATGACTACCCCTGTTGTAGGTTTTCAGTATCAGGCATGTATTCCCTCCTGTGGAGCGGGCCTCCAGTCCAATTCGAGAGCAGTTGGTTTCTCCCATAACAGGCATGCCACTATTGCACCCGTTGGCTCATTTGGCATGGCTGGCCAAATTTAAAGCTTGCAGTGTCCACTGTTGAGTATCTTCACTGAGGACCTTTTGTTTTGATGCTGTTTCAGATGTTATCTCAAACACCAAAAATGTCCAAAACCAAAGAGACATACCATTACTTAAAGGCCAACTATAAGCTGAGAGGAGGTTAGGTGCTCAGACAGGCAGGGAATGGGTGCAGTGAACTGCTGACACAGAGAAACGGGAATGCAGACTGTCTGAATGAGTCCAGATGGTCTCGTTTTATAACTGCTGACCAGAGTAGAAAACCATAAAAGCATAAGCTTGGAAAGAAAGGAAAAATTGAAACAGATAGCTGGAGGACAGCTGTTTGAAAGGCCACTGCCTTATATATCTTGGAGAGTGGGAGCTAAAAGGATGACCTAAACATAGAGCTCCCATTACCATGACAGGAGGGCAGCCAGGTGTGGTAGTGCATGCCTTTAATCCCAGCACTTGGGCAGTGGGGGGGAAGGGGGGGCAGGCAGAGATGAGAGGATCACTATGAGTTTGAGGCCACCCTGAGACTACATAGTGAGTTCCAGGTCAGCCTGGGCTACTGTGAGACCCTAGATTGAAAAAAAAAAAAAAAAAAAACCATGACAGGAGGGTAGTAGATAAAAACATAGTCCCAGAACCCACTGGGGCAGATTCCCAGCTGTAAATTCAGAAATGTTGCCAATTTAATTTAATTTAATTTAATTTAATTTAATTTAATTTAATTTAATTTTTTTTGGCAACTCCTCTGCTTGTGTCTACTTTATAGTTTAGGGTAACTTCTCACTTTGATTACATGCATGATTTTCCTCTGGTCTCTGAATCTACCACATGCATACTTCCCTTACACTCTAGATCTACCACGTGGGTGCTGTCACTAACGTCAGGACTACTTCCTGTGTAATTTCCTTAAACTCGGGGTAACCATGAGTATAACTTTTCATTACTCATTTCTCCTTTGAATTTCTTGGTCTCTGCTTGGATATTTTCCCTCTTATTCATCCTTGAGCCTCACCTTTTGCCCTCTTAACATTCCCATGGCAGACGGTATGTGTGTTCCTTCTAAGTCTCCTTACCCAAGCTCCTAAATTCTACCCACATGCTTGTGGCTGTACTCCAGTCTTTCCTTCAATGCTTCAGTTTCTCTTAAATGGGCTATATGAACTGCCTTCCATATTTTTCGGCTCTACTCCATTCTTTCCCTAAAAACTTCAATTTTTCTTAAAAGGAATCTTATAAACTATGTAGTGTTTTCCATATGAGACCATGTTTCCTACTTCCCATGTGTTTATTATTGCTCCAACCTTCTTTTCTAGATCCCGATCTCCCTTAAATAAACCCTACAATTTATGATTTCTCCCTAAATAAACTTAATAATTTATAATTTATCCTCTTGAGTCTCTTTACTAACTCTGTTAGAGGTAGGACAGAACCCTAAGTTGAATTTGGGGGATCCCCCAAGCCCCAAAATCCTGCATCAATATCACTCAAAAAGAGTGTCTCCTAAATGTGAGGAATCCTTTTCCAAAAGCATCCCAGCACTCCCCTCATCTCACTGGCCAGAAATAGGTAACCCATTACCAATACAACCTTAGGCAAGGAGTTAGAGTTACCATGAACATTAAGTCATTCACACTGTGGTAGTTTGAATATATGTCCCCCAATATATTCAATGTTTTATTACTTTATAGTTTGCATCTGCAATCACCTTGCTAGAGGCAAGGTCACTGGGGGCCGGTCTTAAGGTGTGGTGATGGTTTGAGATTCCATTGTAAAGATATGCAAATGTGCCTAGCAGGAGTTCCTGAAGTATGCTGTGTGACCTTTTGGCTGTAGTTTTGCTCTGTGTGCTGTGGTGGCTGGTTGGTTTTTCTCTCTCTGTTTGGCCCTGTGAAGAGCAGGCTGCTTTTCCTGCCTTTATGGAACTTCCCCTGGATCTGTAAGCTTCAATAAATAATATCCCTTCCTCCATAACTGTGCCTGGTCTGGAAGTTCATCTCAGCGAACCTGAAGCTGTCTGCTACAGTAAAGTGGTACCGAGGAGTGTGGGGTGAGATGAACCAGATTGTGTGGATATTCGTCTTTTGGAACCTTTGTTTTGGAGGAATGGGCATGGACTTGGTGCTTGCAACTGAAGATGCCTTCTGGAGTGGTAAGCCAAGTTTTATGGACTATTCTGATGAGAGTTTGAGAATGTTAAGTGCAGACTGTATTGAACTTCGAGGCTTGGTTTATGAGCTTTCTAAGGGGAAGGAAAGACGGCAGAGGACTTTGTTGGAACTGGGCTACTGGCATAAGGGATGGCTACGTTCTGCTGTCCAGGCCCAGAAAGTTTGATCAAGGTTAAATTTGTAATGGACTGATGTGCTTGGCTAAAGATATCGGACTGAGATTTTAAGATTTTGAGTTGGAAAACCTGAAGCAAGCTAAAAGTAGAGGCACTGAGACTGGTTAAGCTGCTATTGTCAAACACATTAGCAATCTTAAGGAAGGTGGAAGGAAGGTGGCCCTACTTGATTTACATTAAAACAATGGAGAGGATGCCTGAGGAAAGACTGTTAGAAATTGTTGGAACTGGGCTACTGGCATAAGGGATGGCTACGTTCTGCTATCCAGGCCCAGAAAGTTTGATCAAACTTAAATTTGTAATGGATTGATGTGCTTGGCTAAAGATATCTGACTGAGATTTTAAGATTTTAAGTTGGAAAACCTGAAGCAAGTAAAAAGTAGAGGCACTGAGACTGGTTTTAGTTTACTGGAGCTGCTATTGTCAACGCATTAGCAATCTTAAGGAAGGTGGAAGGAAGGTGGCTGGACTTAATTTACGTTAAAACAATGGAGATGATGCCTGAGGAAAGACTGTTAAAAATGCAAACTCTTGGAAAGAGTTGACTGGAGAAGGAACCTGCTTTTCAAGGCTATGGTTTATTTTGTCCCTGGATTAAGAATATGGCTGTGTCCTGCACACCTGGTATTGGTTTTGGAAGCATGAAAAATGCATGGAGTGGTCATGAGTTGCACACGGTTCCAGGAGCTGCTGCTGAGATGTGGCATGAGGCAGGGCATGAAGACCCTCAGGAATAGGCTGGAAGAGCCTTTTGGAAGATGGACCGTGGTTTGCATGGAGACCTGAAGATGTTTTGGATATACCAGGACTGTGCAAAAGGGCTACCATGGAGTGCAGTGTTGGCATGGGATGAAAGTTTTCCCTGGCGACTCTGCCCAGCTGGAGGGGTGGAATTGGAAAACCTGAAGACTGTTAGTCTCTGGTTATATTGAACTTGAACTGCAGAAGTTTGATGACTGCTGATGGTGGTTGAGTTTGCATTGTTTTAGTTTCTCCTTGCTATGCCTTATACCAGTTAAAAATGTTTACTCTGTGCCTTTACATGTTGAAAGTATTTAACTTGTTTGATTTTACAGGACTCACTATCTTAAGTTGATCAAGACTGTGAGAACCTTTGAAATTGGACTGAGTACAATTTACAATGTGTGATAGTTATAAATCTATTGGGGGCCAGGAGCTAAATATATTGGGGGCCAGGGGCGGAATGTGGTAGTTTGAATATATGTCCCCCAATATATTCAATGTTTTATTACTTTATAGTTTGCATCTGCAATCACCTTGCTAGAGGCAAGGTCACTGGGGGCCGGTCTTAAGGTGTGGTGATGGTTTGAGATTCCATTGTAAAGATATGCAAATGTGCCTAGCAGGAGTTCCTGAAGTATGCTGTGTGACCTTTTGGCTGTAGTTTTGCTCTGTGTGCTGTGGTGGCTGGTTGGTTTTTCTCTCTCTGTTTGGCCCTGTGAAGAGCAGGCTGCTTTTCCTGCCTTTATGGAACTTCCCCTGGATCTGTAAGCTTCAATAAATAATATCCCTTCCTCCATAACTGTGCCTGGTCTGGAAGTTCATCTCAGCGAACCTGAAGCTGTCTGCTACACACACTATACCAGATCTACCTGGAACTGGGCAGGGGATGTCCTTCCCATGAATCACACATGGAGAGACATCAGCTTCACATTGTCCTGCAAGCTCTGCATTTCACACATTTCTAGCAGATGGCAGTAACATGTTTGAAGAAGTGGCATCTCTTTTCCCTACAAAGCCTACAGGAAGTACAAAAGTCTTCCCTAGCTGGATGCTACATCTGTGGGTTCAACCAGCCACAGATTCAAAACATTCTGATCAGAACGTTTTAATATTTATTTATTTATTTATTAGAGAGAGAGAATGAGGCAGATATAATGGGTACGACAGGGCCTCTAGCCACTGCAAACAAACTCCAAATGTGCCTCCTTGTGTATTTGGCTTACATGGGTCCTGGGGAATCTAACCTGGGTCTTTAGGCTTCACAGGCAAGTGCCTTATCTGCTAAGCCATCTCTTCAGCCCTTGATCAGAACATTTAAAAAGTATTGCCCTAAGCATCACAGTATAACAACTATTTATATCACCTTAATACCATATTGATTATAACAATTATTCTATATATGATTTCAAGTGTATGGCAGTGTACATAGGTTAAATGCACATACTATGCCACTTAAATAAGGGACTCAAGGATCTGTGGATCAAGGATATGAGGAGTGGGTCTTGGAACCAATCCCCTTCAGATACCAAGAAAAAAGGAAATACTTCTGTTGGTGCATGCCTTTACTCCCTGCACTCAGGAGCTTAGGTAGGAGAGGTAAGTTCAAAGCCACCTTGAGACTACATAGTGAATTCCTGGTCAGCCTTGATTAGAGTAAGACCCTACCTCAAAAAAAAAAAAAAAAAAAACAAAAAAAAGGGGGGGCAGAGGTAGAGAGATGGCTTAGCTGTTAAGGCACATGCCTGCAAAGCCTAAGAACTTATGTTCGACTATCCAGGTTTGATGTAAGCCAGATGCCCGAGGTGATGCAAGTATGCAAGGTCTCACATGTGCACAAGGTGATTGCAGTGGCTGGAGGCACTAGCACACCAGTTCTCTCTCTTATGTGTGCATTAAAAAAGCCAATATGTTGGGCTTGCCTCAAAAAAAAAAATGAAGTACTAGAGACATCTAACAAATAAAAGTAGGGTAGCTAGGGATGTGAATTAGTGGATAGTGTCAGCCAATATGCACTAAACCTACAGTTCAAACCCAAGTACTACTACCCAAGACATGCCTGTATTCTCAGAATTTGGGAGGTGGAGTCAGGAGGATCAGAAGTTCAAGGTCATTCCAAGGTAGACATGGGAAATAAGTGCCTGGCAGGTATTGATTTCTTTAACAGCAAGAATCACTTCAGGGTAAACCTTTTAAAATAATTTGTGGCAAATTTTTTTTGGGGGCTGGGGGTTGAGGGTGTTATTAAGGCAAAGTTTCACTGTAGCCCAGGCTGGACTTGGAACTCTCACTTGCTGAATTCAAACTCAGGGCATTCCTCCTACCTCAGTCTCCCAAGTGCTGAGATTGACAGGATCAAATTTGCTCCAATTTAAAGCTAGGCCTAAGTTTCAGTTTCCCAGGAAAACCACAAACAAAGGGCCATTAACCAACAACGACCCTAACATGTGGCCAGAGAAGATAGCCACCCTGGTGTCCAAGTCAGTTCCTGCAATATCTCTGGACTGTGACCAAAAAAAAGACTTGCCCAAGACAGCAGGCTCCAGGGCTGAGCCAGTTCCTGAAAAGTCTCTAAAACATGTCTGGACATGTTCTAGGATGGTAAAATCAGGGTCACAGCCAGTCAAAGGTGTACAAATGTAACTCCTGCTTGCTTAACCAATCACGTTAAAAAATTATCTAATCCACCTGGAAATTCCCCTAACTATGCTTAAGAGGAGCCTGTGTGCTCCTCGCAGGGTCACCATTTTGTATGAATGGTTGACCCCCACATGCTGGCATCCTGTCCAGGTCCCATACATTACTGTTTGGCAGTATCTGGTGGAGAGCCGCCCCTTCTTGGCTGAGACCCTTTTTGCCTCCGACTCCAATGATCCTGTTGGTGAAGGACTCGGGGTGAAAGACCCAGGCCAGAGTAGCACCATGACAGGCCTCAGTCACTCTGTAGGCCACAGAGGGAGTTCCCGGAATCAAGGGAAGAACAAGTGGTACTGGGAAAAACCATAAACTTGCTGTGTGAGCATGACTCAACATTCTTGCGGTCCTGGGCTGGATAGCCCAATAAGATCCACCATCTCAGAGTTTTGTAAATGTCAACCAATCAAATGAATGTAACCGTGCACACCAACCTGTTCAAATGTAACCACCATTTGCTAAACCAATTAAGTTTGAAATTCCCCTAGACCTAGCCCGCCAAAATCCTAAGACCAATCAAGAACCCCCAAGTACAGTTAATGTTCAAATTAGCCAATAATGTAGTTGGTGGGTGATAGTCCTCTCCCCCTTGCTCAAACCTCAATAAAAAGCCCACCATTCTGATTTTCTTAGCTCTTGCATAGATCCACTGTGTTGGTGAAGGCAAGAGACCGAGCTTAAGCCCGAATAAAAGCTCTTTGCGATTGCATACGTGTTTGGTCTTCCTTGGTGGTCACTGGGGGCGCCATGAACTGGGCATAACAGGGGCTGCCAAGGGACCACAAGCTGGCAGTCCTGGCCCCCTCCATTCCCGAGGAGGACCTCCACCCACCTCCCTATGTACCTACCCCTGCACCGGAACCCACACAAGTGGTAGCTGCCTATCTGGGCCCAGGGGAGGATGGAGAGAGTACAATAAGCCCTCCCCATACACGGGCCCGAACTGCAAGACAGGCAGACTTGACCACGATTGTGCTGCCCTTACGAGCAACCAGCCCTCCTGATCAGGAGGGCCAACAGTATATGGCTCACATCCCCTTTGCCACCAGTGACTTATATAAATGGAAAATGCAAAATCCCAAGTTCTCAGAGAAACCCTCTGCTCTGCTAGACCTATTAGACTCTGTACTGATCACCCACCAACCCATGTGGGACGATTGCCAACAGCTTTTGCAGTTGCTATTCATGACTGAAGAAAGAGAATAGATGCTTGCCGCACCTCAAAAGTCGGTTCCTGGGCTAAACGGCCAGCCCACAGTGGCCCAGGCCAACATTGACACTGCTTTTCCCTTGATTCACCCAAACTGGGACCCTAATGACCCTGCAGGTAAAGAGAGGCTGAAGGTCTACCACCAGATTCTAATGGGTGGTCTCCAGAAGGCCTACAAATTTTTCTAAGGTAGGGCAGGTCATACAAGGTAAGGAGAAAAGCCCGGGGTCCTTCCTAGAAAGACTGTTGGAAGCCTACTGGATTTACACACCCCTCAACCCCAAAGTGAAGTAATATCAGTCTGCTGTAAACACAGCTTTTGTCAAACAGGCAGTGCCAGACATACACAGAAAGCTCCAATGACTGAATGGATTCGTGGGTAAGCAAATGGCAGAACTTGTAGCCATAGCAGAAAAGGTCTACAACAATAGGGAGAATCCAGAAGATAGACAAACAAAAGGACTCGCCAAAGTACTACTGGCGGCCACAAGGAGGGAAAGATCTGATTCCTGAGAGTTAAGAGATATAGCCTATGGAAGGTGGAAAGACAAACCCCTCAAAAGAAAGAGGGACAACCCCGACCCCATCTCCAAAAGGACCAGTGCACTTACTGTTAAGAAATAGGACACTGGACAAACGACTTCCCCAAAAAGCAGAGAGAAAGAGGACCAAAAATTTTGGAAATGGAAGAACTGAGTGACTGAGGACACCAGGGCTCACGTCTCCTCCATGAGCCCTGGGTAACCCTAAAAGTGGAGGGGAAAATGGTAGATTTCCTGGTTGACACGGGGGCACAATATTCTATCCTAAATCAACCTATGGAGCCCTTGTCCAACAAGAAAACATGGGTCCAAGGTGCCACTGCAACTAACCAATATCCATGGACTACCCAAAGAAAAGTGGACTTGGGAGTGGGATGGGTAACTCATTCATTTATGGTCATCCCCGGGTGCCCATACCCACTCCTGGGTCGAGACCTCCTGACCAAAATAGGGGCACAGATACATTTTAGCCCCGAGGGAGTACAGGACCTTAATGAAAATGGCTCTGTACATGTGCTGTGTCTCTAGAAGAGGAATACAAACTCTATGCCCCACCCCATCCAGCTACCAACAAGGACCCATACTTGGAAAAATTAAGGGAGGAAATTCTAGGAGTATGGGCAAAAAGAAATCAGATGGGACTAGCTAAACATCAGGTCCCAATCTTGGTACAGTTAAAAGCTAATGCTAGTCCAGCCCAAGTCCGCCAGTACTCCATGCCCCCGGAAGCAAAATTGAGGATAACACCACACATAACCAACTCTGGGAACAATGGATATTAGTTCCTTGCCAGTATACCTGGAACACCCCCCTTCTGCTGGTAAGGAAACCCCACTCCAATGACTACCGACCTGTGCAGGACATGAGGGAAGTTAATAAAAGAGTATAGGACATTCACCCCACAGTGCCCAATCTGTACACCCTGCTGAGCAGCTTGCCGCTTGAGTGAGATGTCTATATGGTGTTGGATCTTAACGATGCTTTCTTCAGCCTGCCACTCTCTCCAGCTAGCCAACCCTTGTTCACCTTTGAATGGAGCGACCCGAAATATGGTTTCAATGGACAATTGACTTGGACTAGACTGCCATAAGGATTTAGGAACTTGCCCACCATCTTTGACGAGGCACTCCATGAGGACTTGGGTGAGTACCAGCAGGCACACCCCCAAATCACCCTCCTACAATATGTCGATGACCTCCTTATAGCTGTCCCAGATGAAGAAACCTGTCATTTGGTGACTGACGCCTTGCTAAGAGAACTGGACTGAATGGGATATCAAGTGTCTGTGAAAAAGGTGCAGTCTGCCAAAAGGAGGTAATATACCTTGGGTACATACTCAAGAGGGGCCAACGCCTGTTGTTTCAGGCCCAAAAAGAAACTATCCTCAGTATCCCCACTCCCAAGACTCGAAGACAAATTCATGAGTTCTTGGGCTTAGTGGAATTTTGTAGACTCTGGGTGCCAGGATTCACAGAAATTGCTAAGCCTCTCTATGAGGCCACAAGGGGACAGGAGAATGCCTTGGACTGGACTCCAAAGATGAACAAAGCCTTCTCAAGGAGGCACTCCTTAAGGCCCTGGCACTGGCCTACCAGACATCTATAAGCCTTTCCACCTATATGTAGATGAAAGCAAGGGCATAGCCAAGGGGGTGCTGACTCAAACCCTAGGCCTTGGAAGAGACCAGTAGCTTATGTATCGAAAACCCTGGACCCAGTAGCCCAAGGATTGCCAGCCTGCCTGTGCATTGTGGCAGCCACCGCGTTGCTGGTTAAGGATGTAGATAAGATTACTATAGTACAGGAACTGATCATAATTACCCCCCTTGCCATCAAAGGGATTCTCAAGAATCCCCCAGATTGATGGATTTCTAATAACCAGCTGGTGCATTACCAGTTTCTGCTCCTGAACCCGCCCCACATCCGATACCACCCTACCTCAGCTCTCACCACTTTATTGCTGGACCTAGGCCAAGATATTACACATGACTGCTCAATCGTGTTGAGCCATGTCCAAAACTTGAGGCTGGACCTGACAGATATCCCCTGGCCAAATGCAGAGGTGGACTACTTCACAGACGGGAGCAGTTTCATGCAAAACAGAGTCAGGTATGCAGGTGCTGCAGTAGTAACTCTTGACTCTATAACATGGGCCTCTGCCCTACCACCATAGCCGCCCTGGGGCCTAAATCAGTTCCTGCAATATCTCTGGACTGTGACCCAAAAAAAGGACTTGCCCAAGCCAGCAGGCTCCAGGGCTGAGCCAGTTCCCGCAAAGTCTTTAAAACATGTCTGGACATGTCCTAGGATGGTAAAATCAGGACCACAGCCAATCAAAGGTGTACAAATGTAACTCCTGCTTGCTTAGCCAATCACGTTACAAAATTATCTAAGCCACCTGGAAATTCCCCTAACTGCTTCAAAGGAGTCTGTGTGCTCCTCGCAGGGTTGCCATTTTGTATGAATGGTTGACCCCTGCGTGCTGGCTGATTCTACAGAATAAACGCTCTATGTTTTTACATACTATTAGTGTCCGGGATCTTTCTTCAGTGATTCTCGGACCCTTACAAGATTATAGGCATGAGCCAAGCCTGGCCAATTAAAACTTAAAGATCTTTATTCCAGGTTGGAGATATGGCTCTGCAGTTAAAGGCACTTATTTGGAAAGCCTACCAGCCTGGGTTCAATTTCCCAGTACATATGTAAAGCCAGAAGCACAAAGTGGCACATGCATTTGGAATTTGTTTACAGCAGCAGAGGCCTTAGCACACCCATACTCTTTCTCACATAAATTTTGTTGAAAAAACTATTCAATTCCAATGTAGTTTGAAGCCACATAAACCAATATATCCAAAACTGAAAACCATTATGTCTAAACCCACTACTATTACCAATACAAAAATAAAATGCCATGATTAAAAAAAATGGGCTGAGAGATGGTTCAGTGGTTAAGGCACTTACCTACAAAACCTCATGATTCCAGGTTCAATTCCCCAGTACTCACATAAAGCCAGAAGCACAAAGTGGTACATGTGACTGGAGTTTGTTTGCAGTGGCTAGGGACCCTGGTGTGTGCATTCTGTCTTCTCTGCTTGCAAATAAATCAATAAAAATATCATGCTGGAGAGATGGCTCAACAGTTAAATTGCTTGCCTGCAAAGCCTAAGGACCCAAGTTCAAATTCCCCAGTACCCATGTAAGGCCAGAAGCACAAGGGGGTGCAAGGATCTGGAATTTGCAGTGGCTAGGGACCCTGGCATGTCCATTCTCTCTGCCGCTTTCTCTCTCTCAAATAAATACCTATTTTTAAAAAGGGCTGGAGAGGTGGTTCAGCAGTTAAGGCACTTGCAGCAAAACCTATTGACCAGAGTTCATTTCCCCAGTACCCATGTAAAGCCACATACACAAAAGGGGCACATGCATCTGGAGCTCATTTCAGTGGTCCATTCTCTTGTATATGCAAATATATATATGTATGTATGTATATATTTTTAATTTGCTTGAGGGCTGGAGAGATGGCTTAGCAGTTAAGGTGCTTGCCTGCAAAGCCAAAGGACCCAGGTTTTATTCTCTAAGACCAATGTAAACCAGATGCACAAGGTGGCGCATGCATCTGGAGTTCATTTGCAACAGCTGAAGGCCTTGGCACACCCATTCTCTCTCTCTTTCTCTGCCTCTTTCTCTCTCAAATAAACAAATAAAAATAAAAAGCTGGAGTCTGATGTGGTGGTGCTCATCTTTAATCCCAGCACTCGGGAGGCAGAGGTAGGAGGATAGCCATGAGTTTGAGGCCACCCTGAAACTACATAATGAATTCCAGGTCAGCCTGGGCTAGAGTGAAACCCTACCTCGAAAAAACAAAACAAAAAAATAAATATTTTTAAATTTTTTTTAAAAAAACTTACTTGGCTGTATGCATGTGGAGGTCAGAGGACAGCTTTTGGGATAGTCCTCACCTTCCACCTGATTTGAGCCAGGGTCCTTCATCACTTCATTAGTGAGCTTTCAAGGAAATTCTGTCTCCATCTCCCTTAAGATAGGGTCTCCTATGTACTAGGCTGGTCTTGAACTCAAGTTCCTGAGCATGACCTTGAACTTCTGATCCTCTTGCCAGAGTTAAAGGATGTACCACCACCTTTATGCACTGCTAGAGACTGGAACACGAATGCTAGGCACAGACTGAATGAGCTACATCCTCAGCCTTTTTTTTTTTCTTTTGGTTTTGCGAAGAAGGGTCTTGGTCTAGCCCAGGCTGCCCTGAAATTCACTATGTAGTCTCAGGGTGGCCTCTAACTCATGGTGATCCTCCTACCTCTGCCTCTGGAGTGCTGGGATTAAAAGTGTGAGCCACCACACCTGGCCTTAGCCTTTTTTTAAAAAATATTTTATTTTTATTTATTTATTCATTTGAGAGAGAGAGAGAGAGATACAGAAATAGGCAGGTAGAGAGAGAGAGAGAATGGGCACGCCAGGGCCTCTAGCCACTGCAAACGAACTCCAGATGCATGCGCCCCCTTATGCATCTGGCTTACGTGGGTCCTGGAGAATCAAGGCTTGAACCGGGATCCTTAGGCTTCACAGGCAAGCGTTTAACCACTAAGCCATCTCTCCAGCCCAGCCTTTTGTTTTGTTTTGAGAGGTAGGGTCTCCCTCTCGTCTATGCTTACCTGGAATTTACTATGTTGCCTCAGGATGGCCTCAAACTCTCAGTGATCCTCCTACCCTCTGCCCCGAGTGCTGGGATTAAAGGCGTGTACCACCACACCTGCCTCGGTGTATATTTTTAGTTTGGTATGTATGTTGGGGGAAGTGTATGTGCATGGCATGACATACATGTGAAGGTCAAAGGACAACTATCCATTCTGTCCTCACCCACCTGTTTCAAGCAGTGTCTGATTGCTCACTGCTCAGTTCTTGAGCTTTGGGACAATTCTGTCTCTGCCTCCCTTCTCTGGGATTTAAAAGGCTTTCTACATCTTTGAGCTTCTATGTCTATGTGGGGCCTGGGGATCAGTATTCATCTAGAGTAGCACAGGAAGTATTTTATGCACTGAGCCATCTCCCAGTCCCATGTCAGGTTGTGTGTGTGTGTGTGTGTGTGTGTGTGTGTGTGTGTGTGTGTGTGTGTGTGTGTCAAGAACCCATAAGACTCCTGTCTCCACTGTTACTGGTGATAGCTGGGTGTTTCCAGATTCTTGACATCTTACTCAAAGAACTGAAGGTTCACACAAGTAATTAGAAACAAACTTTATTAAAACCAGCAATAAAAGTCTAAAAAAACTGCCTACTGTAGAGTACTCAAAGGCATCAGGAAGTGGTCTGGAGCTTCTAAGGTTTATTTTTAACATATTTTATTTATTTATTTAAGAGAAAGAGGCAGAGAGAGAGAGAGAGAATGGATGCACCAGGGCCTCCAGCCACTGCAAACGAACTCCAGACACATGTGCCCCCTTGTGCATCTGGCTTACATGGGTCCTGGAGAATCGAACCAGGATCCTTTCGCTTTGCAGGCAAATGCCTTAACCACTAAGCCATCTCTCCAGCCCCCTTTCTAAGGTTTTTAGCAAAGAATAGATTGGTTGCTAGTTTGGATGGTTCTATGGTTTGATTAACAGGTTTAAGTTTCATGTTTTTCTTTTCTGAGCATGTTCTTTCCCATGATGTATCTGTTTTTTATTTTTTGGTCTTTCAAGGTAGGGTCTCCCTCTAGCCCAGGCTGACCTGGAATTCACTATGTAGTGTCAGGGTGGCCTCAAACTCATGGCAATCCTCCTATCTCTGCCTCCAAGTACTAGGATTAAAGGCATGCACCCCTACACCTGGCTGATTTTAATATGTGTGTTCTGTCATGCATAGGCAGAAGACAGTAAATAGGGAATTTTACCCTAGAAGTTTGCTTAGAAGACAGACAGCCTTACTGCACATGTACCCAAAACAAATGCAGGCTGAATGGCCACTTGATGTTTCCCTCCTGGATCTATCTCAGAATATATTTGAATGGGTGCTGATCACAAAGAAACGTCAGAGTGGTTGCTGGACAGAAAGAGCTCATTGGAGCAGGGTTTACAGGCAGCCTGGTACAGATGGGGGGTTCCAGGTTCCCAACAGGTTGCTAATGTACATTGTGTAGAAGGGTGTGTAAACTGTTCAAGCCAAGCCAAATCCAAGGAAACTAAAATTATTCCCCAGGCTTGTCTGCTTTACCACCTTCTAGATGCTGGGATGTACCACTGTACCTCTGACACTCAAGACTGACTTTTATAAAACCAATACTTTATATGTCAAACACTCTTACCTTCTCTCTCTCCTCTATTCAACTATTAAGGTATATAGAAAATAACTGAGCTGATGAACTTAGTGGTTAAGGTGTTTGCCTGCAAAGCCAAAGGATCCCGGTTCAACTCTCCAGGACCCACATAAGCCAGATGCACAAGGTGGTGCATGCATCTGGAGTCCGTTTGCAGTGGCTGGAGGCCCTGGCGCACCCATTCTCTCCCTCTCTCTCTGCCTCTTTCTCTCAAATACATAAATAAAATGGCCAGGCGTGGTAGCGCACACCTTTAATCCCAGCACTCAGATGCAGAGGTAGGAGGATCACCATGAGTTTGAGGCCAGCCTGAGACTACTGAGTGAATTCCAGATCAGCCTGAGCTACAGTGAGACCCTACCTTGAAAAAAAAAAAAAAAAAAAAGAGCCAGGCGTGGTGGCACACGCCTTTAATCCCAGCACTTGGGAGGCAGAGGTAGGAGGATCGCCGAGAGTTTGAGGCCACCCTGAGACTACATAGTTAATTCCAGGTCAGCCTGGACCAGAGTGAGAACCTACCTCGCAAAAAACAAAAGAAAGAAAGAAAGAAAGAAAGAAAGAAAGAAAGAAGGAAGGAAAGAAGGAAGGAAGGAAGGAAGGAAGGAAGGAAGGAAGGAAGGAAGGAAGGAAGGAGGGAAGGGGAAAAAAAAAAGAAAAAGAAAAAATAACTGAGCTGAGGGTATGGCTGCTCAGTGGTGGAATTCTTGCCTAGTTTGTACAAGACTCTGGATTTGATCCCCAACATGATGGGGAAAAAAAGAAGAGAGGGGAAGGAAGGAAGAAAATAACTATTAGCTGAGTAAAGCTATCAACTGAATAGATGAATTTTATCATCCAAGATTATGTAACATGATAAAGCTGGTACACAATGATATATAAACAAAAAAAAAAAAGTGGGGGACTGGAGAGATGGCTTAGCGGGTAAGGTACTTGCCTGCAAAGCCAAAGGACCCTGGTTCAATTCTCCAGGACTGGTTCAATTCTCCAGGACCCACATAAGCCAGATGCTACAAGTGGGTGCATGCATCTGGAGTTCGTTTGCAGTGGCTGGATTCCCTGGCGTGCCCATTCTCTCCCTCTCGCAAATAAATAAATAAATAAATAAATAAATAAATAAATAAATAAATAAATAAATAAATAAATAAATATCAAAAAAGAAAAAAGAGTGAGGATTGCTGAAGGAGGCAGTGGGAGGAGGAGGTGGTAGTGGTAGTGTCGGCAGCAGCGCAGGCGCCTGAGGAGGAGGAGAAATGGGTGAGGGGTGTCACGGGGCACGATTTCTGATTCCCCTTCTTGGCCCCTGCCCCGGCTGGGCCCCCCCCATCCTGGCCCTTGGCAGGTGTTGCTCTTTTCCTTGCCAAGCATTCCCCTTCCTTGTGATTCCTCACTGAGGGCTTGCCCTGCACCCTGGGAGCCTTCCCTGATCCCTGACTTCACCTCCAGGTCTCTGCTTGCACCCCAGGGCCCGCTCAGCACCCCCCACCCACTCACTTGTACCTTCTTCCTCCCCACCCAAAAACAGGAAAATAAAAAATAAAGAAAGAAAAGAAAAAAAAACTTTGTTTTTGGACTGGAGAGATGCTTAATGGTTACAGTGCTTGCCTGCAAAGCCAAAGGACCCAGGCTCAATGCCCTGGGACCTCCATAAACCAGATGCACAAGGTTGCACATGCTTCTGGAATTCATTTGCAGTGACTGGAGGTCCTGGCACACCCATTCTCTCTATTTGCCTATCTCTCAAATAAATAAATAAAAATTTAAAAATTTGTTTTTGAGACAGGGTTTTGCATGTCACTGGTTGGACTAACGCTATTTGAAGCTGAGGATGACCTTGAATGTCCTATATCTACCACCACCCCCACCTCCTTGATGGGATTACAGGACTGCAACAACACTCTTGGTTTAAAACTTAAAAAATATATAATTTATTTATTTGAAAGAGGAAGAAGCAGACAGAGAAAGAATGGGCATAATCAGGGCCTTCAGTCACTGCAAATGAACTCCAGACACATGTGCTACCTTGTGCCTCTGGCTTACATGGGAACTAGGGAATGAAACCTATGTCCCTAGGTTTCACAGGCAAGCACCTTAACCACTAAGCCATATCTCCAACCCCTGGCCTAAAACGTTTGAAGAGGCGGCATGATGGTGCATGCCTGTTGGCTAGCTAGCTACAAAGAAAGAAATAGAAAAATTGAAGGGAGACTGAATAATCAATGTTCTTGTTCCTTTAAATTTTACCACCTTGATATCAAATCAGAATTGTACAGATGATTATATGACATATAAAACACAAATGTTTCTTGGAATGATTTGCACTCAGGGTCAATAATATATGCACCGTGTACGATGAAATGGAATTTCTTTCATGTCTTCTCTGTGGTCACGAGCGTAGTCCCATAAGTAATAATCCAGAAAAATGGAATTGATATTTTCTTTGTGTTTTTCACCCTCTTCTCCAATAAGCTCCAGAAGACAATCGCGGATCAGTTCGACACACCAAATTGAGCACCCTCTAATTTCCACCTCTTGTTTATCTCCATATGAGAGCATTTCTCCTGCAATGGTTACAAAAGGGAGAGGAAGAAATCATTTCTAAGCTTAGGCATTAATATAAAATTAAAAGTTAGGAACTGGAGAGATTGCTCAGTGGTTAAGGCTGCAAAACCTGATGACCCAAGTTCCATTCCCCAATACCGACATAAAGTCAGATGTGCAAGAAGGCACATGCATGCAGAGTTCATTTGCAGTGGCTAGAGGCCCTGGCATGCCTATTCTCTCTCTCTCTCTGCCTCCATCTCTTTCTCTCAATAAATAAATAAATAAATAAATAAATAAATAAATAAATAAATAAATAAATAAATAATTTGTTGCTGTTTTTCAAGGTAGGGTCTCATTCTCTAGCCCAGGCTGACCTGGAATTCACTCTGTAGTCTCAGGGTGGCCTTGAACTCACAGTGATCCTACCTCAGCCTTCTGAGTGCTGGGATTAAAGGCATACACCACCACACCTGGCCCTAAAGTTTCTTTTTTAAAAAATAAACTTTGAAAGCCAGGTATTGTGGCACATGTCTTTAATTCCAACACTTTTGAGGCAGAGGTAGTGGAAGGATTGCCATGAGTTTGAGGCCACCCTGAGACTGCATAGTGAATCCCAGCCTGAACTATAGTGAGACCCTACCTTGAAAAATCCAAACAATGGGCTGGAGAGATGGCTTAGGGGTTAATGTACTTGCCTGTGAAGCCTAAGGACCAAGGTTCAATTCCCCAGGACCCATGTAAGCCAGATGCACAAGGTGGCGCATGTGTCTGGAGTTTGTTTGCAGTGGCTGGAGGCCCTGGCATGCCCATTATATCTGCCTCTTTCTCCCTCTCTCTCCAATAAATAAATAAAAAAAAAAAAAAAAAAAAAAGTTAAATTTTACAAGGACAGGGGCTAGGTACTGACTTGCTTATCTCAATACTCCTAAGACCTAGCACACACTGGTTCCTCATTTCTCTCTGTGTCTCTCATCATGCCCATTATATCTGCCTCTTTCTCCTCTCTCTCCAATAAATAAATAAATAAATAAATAAATAAATAAATAAAAATAAAAAAAAAAAAAGTGGGGACTGGAGAGATGGCTTAGCAGTTAAGGTGCTTGCCTGCAAAGCCAAAGGACCCTGGTTCAATTCTCCAGGACTGGTTCAATTCTCCAGGACCCACATAAGCCAGATGCTACAAGTGGGTGCATGCATCTGGAGTTCATTTGCAGTGGCTAGAGGCCCTGGCATGCCTATTCTCTCTCTCTCTGCCTCTTTCTCTCTCAAATAAATAAATAAATAACAAATAAATAAATAAATAAATAAATAAATAAATATCAAAAAGAAAAAGAGTGAGGATTGCTGAAGGAGGCAGTGGGAGGAGGTGGTAGTGGTAGTGTGTCGTGGCAGCGTAGGCGCCTGAGGAGTGGCGAAGGGTCTGGGTGAGGTGTCACGTGGGCACCCATTTCTGATTCCTTCTGGCCCTCTCAACCTGCCGCCCTCCATCCCGGGCCTCTGGTGCTGCTCTTTCCTTGCCTGGCATTCTCTTCCTGTGATTCTCACTGAGGCTTCTGCCCCCACCCCTGGGAGCTCCTCTCATCCCTTGACTCCTCACCTCCAGGTCTCTGCTTGCACCCCAGGGCCCGCCAGCACCCCCACCCACTCACTTGTACCTTCTTCCTCCCCACCCAAAAACAGGAAAATAAAAAATAAAGAAAGAAAAGAAAAAAAAAACTTTGTTTTGGACTGGAGAAGATGCTTAATGGTTACAGTGCTTGCCTGCAAAGCCAAAGGACCCAGGCTCAATGTCGCACTCTATGTTTGTGATGCAGCCAAGGCTGAAACACGTTGGAATTCATTTAGTGACTGGAGGTCCTGGCACACCCATTCTCTCTATTTGCCTATCTCTCAAATAAATAAATAAAAATTTAAAAATTTGTTTTTGAGACAGGGTTTTGCATGTCACTGGTTGGACTAACGCTATTTGAAGCTGAGGATGACCTTGAATGTCCTATATCTGCCTCACCTCACCCCACCTCCCTTTGATGTGGGATTACAGCAGGACTGCAACAACACTCTTGGTTTAAAACTTAAAAAATATATAATTTATTTATTTGAAAGAGGAAGAAGCAGACAGAGAAAGAATGGGCATAAATTGTACCTGTGTCACTACAAATGAAATTCACACATGTAAGCTACCTTGTGCTCTCTTGGGCTTATTATGTAACTAGTGGAAATTAAAACCATGTCCTTGTGGTCACAGGCAAGCACTTTAACTACTGCCATATCTCCCAACCTGGGCTTAAATGCTTGAAGAGTGTGCATGATGGTGTATGCTCTATTATTACACTAGCTAAAGGCAAAGTGAAAGAAATAGAAAAATTGAAGGAGACTGAATAATCAATGTTCTTGTTCCTTTAAATTTTACCACCTTGATATCAAATCAGAATTGTACAGATGATTATATGACATATAAAACACAAATGTTTCTTGGAATGATTTGCACTCAGGGTCAATAATATATGCACGTGTCACGATGAAATGGAATTTCTTTCATGTCTTCTCTGTGGTCACGAGCGAGTCCCATAAGTAATAATCCAGAAAAATGGAATTGATATTTTCTTTGTGTTTTTCACCCTCTTCTCAATAAGCTCCAGAAGACAATCGCGGATCAGTTCGACACACCAAATTGAGCACCCTCTAATTTCCACCTCTTGTTTATCTCCATATGAGAGCATTTCTCCTGCAATGGTTACAAAGGGAGAGGAAGAAATCATTTCTAAGCTTAGCATTAATATAAAATTAAAAGTTAGGAACTGGAGAGCTTGCTCAGTGGTTAAGGCTGCAAAACCTGATGACCCAAGTTCCATTCCCCAATACAAACATAAAGTCAGATGTGCAAGAAGGCACATGCATGCAGAGTTCATTTGCAGTGGCTAGAGGCCCTGGCATGCCTATTCTCTCTCTCTCTCTCTGCCTCCATCTCTTTCTCTCAATAAATAAATAAATAAATAAATAAATAAATAAATAAATAAATAAATAAATAAATAATTTGTTGCTGTTTTCAAGGTAGGGTCTCATTCTCTGGCCAGGCTGACCTGGAATTCACTATGTAGTCTCAGGGTGGCCTTGAACTCACAGTGATCCTACCTCAGCCTTCTGAGTGCTGGGATTAAAGGCATACACCACCACACCTGGCCTAAAGTTTCTTTTTTAAAAATAAACTTTGAAAGCCAGATATTGTATTTATGTCTTTAATTCCAACACTTTGAGGCAGAGGTAGTGGAAGGATTGCCATGAGTTTGAGGCCACCCTGAGACTGCATAGTGAATCCCAGCCTGAACTATAGTGAGACCCTACCTTGAAAAAATCAAACAATGGGCTGGAGAGATGGCTTAGGGGGTTAATGTACTTACTTGCCTGTGAAGCCCTAAGGACCAGGGTTGTTCCCAGGACCCATGTAAGCCAGATGCACAAGGTGCATGTGTCTGAGTTCATTTTGCATTGGCTGGGGCCTGGCATGCCCATTATATCTGCCTCTTTCTCCCTCTCTCTC
This sequence comes from Orientallactaga sibirica, assembly GCA_036365145.1. Lineage (NCBI taxonomy): Eukaryota > Metazoa > Chordata > Mammalia > Rodentia > Dipodidae > Orientallactaga > Orientallactaga sibirica. The sequence continues at coordinate 6,102,447 of JAEOAD010000888.1, forward strand.
CAATAAATAAATAAAAATAAAAATAAAAAAAAGTTAAATTTTACAAGGACAGGGCTAGGTACTGACTTGCTTATCTGTCTCCTAAGACCTACTTTACACTGGTTCCTCATTTCTCTCTGTGTCTCTCATAACCACATAAATACTTTATTTATTTATTTATTTATTTATTTATTTATTTATTTATTTATTACAGTTTTTAGGAGGTTGGATCTATCTATAAAGCCCAGAACTAGCCCTAATTCACTATGTAGTCTCAGGTGACATCAGAACTCATAATGATCCTCCTACCTCTGCCCCCTAATGCTGGAATTAAAGCGTGTACTTTTAGCACCTTCTCATCATTTTTAAAAAATAAGTGGAGGATCACCATGATTTGAGGCCAGCCTGAGACTACATAGTGAATTCCAGGTCAGCCTGGGCCAGAGTGAGACCCTACCTTGAAAAACCAAACAACAAAAACAAAAACAAAAGATTTAAATTCAAATGACATGGGGCCCAATAAACAATACCTCCCTCTTCACTTTGGCTGAATTTTGTTTGGAAATATCCTGGATGCATCAAAAAAATGCAGAGCTGGGCGTGGTGGCGCACGCCTTTAATCCCAGCACTCGGGAGGCAGAGGTAGGAGGATCGGCCTTGAGTTCGCACCACGTGAGACTACATAGTTAATTCCAGGTCAGCCTGGGCCAGAGTGAGACTTCCACCTCGAAAAAGCGAAACAAAAAGAAAACCCTCAATTGTTCTTGGCTTCAGGAATCTTCAGTCAGCTCTGCCCCAGCACAGAACTCAATTCTCATAAGAGCCTAATTCTAATCAGTACTCATCTCACAGGGGATTCCCAGGCTGGACTGTGCTACTAGGACTGGAGTGGAGCACATCTACTCAAATATCTATGGAGCTAGAGTGTGTGCTCCCCATGCAAAGGCAGGTGTTTCCCTCTCTCTCCAATAAATAAATAAAAATAAAAAAAAAAAAAAAAAAAAAGTTAAATTTTACAAGGACAGGGGCTAGGTACTGACTTGCTTATCTCAATACTCCTAAGACCTAGCACACACTGGTTCCTCATTTCTCTCTGTGTCTCTCATAACCACATAAATACTTTATTTATTTATTTATTTATTTATTTATTTATTTATTTATTTATTTTGGTTTTTCGAGGTTGGATCTCACTCTAGCCCAGGCTGACCTGGAATTCACTATGTAGTCTCAGGTGGCCTCGAACTCATGACTATCCTCCTACCTCTGCCCCCCTAATGCTGGAATTAAAGGCGTGTGCCACCACGCCTGGCTATAAATACATTTTTAAAAAATAAGGTAGGAGGATCACCATGAGTTTGAGGCCAGCCTGAGACTACATAGTGAATTCCAGGTCAGCCTGAGCTACAGAGAGACCCTACCTTGAAAAACCAAACAACAAAAACAAAAACAAAAGATTTAAATTCAAATGACACTTGGGGGCCCAATAAACAATACCTCCCTCTTCACTTTGGCTGAATTTTGTTTTGGAAATATCCTGGATGCATCAAAAAAAAATGCAGGACATTCAAGGTTTTAGCCTGAGCAAAGAAAACCCTCAAGCCGGGCATGGTGGTGCACGCCTTTAATCCCAGCACTCAGGAGGCAGAGGTAGGAGGATCGGCCTTGAGTTCGAGACCACCGTGAGACTACATAGTTAATTCCAGGTCAGCCTGGGCCAGAGTGAGACCCTACCTCAAAAAAACGAAACAAAAAAAGAAAACCCTCAATTGTTCTTTGGCTTCAGGAATCTTCAGTCAGCTCTGCCCCAGCACAGAACTCAATTCTCATAAGAGCCTAATTCTAATCAGTACTCATCTCACAGGGGATTCCCAGGCTGGACTGTGCTACTAGGACTGGAGTGGAGCACATCTACTCAAATATCTATGGAGCTAGAGTGTGTGCTCCCCATGCAAAGGCAGGTGTTTCCATGTTTCTTTACTTTCACAAGAGCACTAAGAAAATCTAAAATTTGTTTTCGTTGTTTTTTGAGGGAGGGTCTCATTCTAGCCCAGGCTAACTTGAAATTCACTATTGAGTCTCAGACTGGCCTTGAACTCACAGCAATCTTCCTATATAGGCCTCCTGAGTGCTGGGATTAAAGGAATGCTCCACCACACCTGGCTGAAAATCTAATTTTTTTTTTTTTTTTGGCTTTTCAAGGTAGGGTTTCCCTCTAGCTTAGGCTGACCTGGAATTCACTATGTAGTCTCAGGGTGGCTTCGAATGCATGGCGATCCTCCTAACCACTGCCTTCCGAGTGCTGGGATTGAAGGTGTGTGCTACCACACCCAGCAGGAAATCTAATTTTTTTAATTTTTAAAAGATTTTATTTATTTATTTATTTAAGACAGAGAGAGGGAAAGAGACAGAGGGAGAGTGAGAATGGGTGCACTAGGGCCTCCAGACACGTGCACCCCCTTGTGCATCTGGCTTACATGGGACCTGGAGAATCGAACTGAGGTCCTTTAGCTTTGCAGGCAAATGCCTTAACCACTAAGCCATCTCTCCAGCCCCAGGAAATCTAATTTTTAAGTGAGGTATTGTAAGGCAGGCCTAAAACCTAGCATTCAAGAGGTTGAAGGCAAGAAGATCCCAAATTACAAGCCATTCTGGGCCACATAGTGTGTCAACAAAAGAAAATGGGGGACTGGAGAGATGGCTTAGCGGTTAAGGCGTCTGCCTGCAAAGCCAAAGGATCCCAGTTCGATTCTCCAGGACCCACGTAAGCCAGATGCACATGGGGGCACACGTATCTGGAGTTTGTTTGCAGTGGCTAGAGGCCCTGGCATGCCCATTCTCTATCTATCTGCTTCTTTCTCTCTCTGTCTCTCTCAAATAAATAAATAAATAATAAACAAAAAAATTAAAAAAAAAAAAAAGAAAAGAAAGAAAATGGGGCTGGAGAAATGACTTAGCGGTTAAGGTATTTGCCTGCAAAGCCAAAGGATTCCGGTTTGATTCTCCAGGACCCACATAAGGCAGATGCAAGAGGGGCACATGCATTTGGAGTTTGTCTGTTGTGGCTAGAAGCCCTGGTGTGCCCATTCTCTCTGTCTTCTCTCTTCTCTCCTCTCTGCTTACAAATAAATTTTAAAAATTTATTATTTTTTTATTGACAACTTCTTTACTTACATACAAAGAACACATGATATTTCCCTCCCCACAAAAAATTTAATTAAAAAAAAAAGAAAATGAAAAAATAAGTGATTTTTATGTGAACTCTCCTAACTTTCAAGTGTTAAAGACTGACTAAAACTGCATAAAACCCTAGTACTTGGGAAGGCTGGGGCAGGAGGAATGCAGTGTAGCATAAACCCAAAAGGAGAAATCTGGCCCACCTACTACTCCAGCTAGACCTTTTCTCAGCATTTCAAAAAGCAGTGTTGGTGATCTGCCTTCTCCACACACATATTTACATGAATGACTCCTATTTTTGCATTTTCACACTCTGAAACAAGAGGACTCATTACCAGTTATCTTTGGGAGTATTAAAAGGCCATCAAAAATTTAGGAACAAATAGCATCTTTAGTATAAAAGAATTCTAAAAATCCAGTTTCAAATAATCTTCTGGCATACTGTTCATTTCAAGAAGCATGTAAACTGGACATGGTGGCATACGTCTTTTAATCCCAACACTCAAGAGGCAGAGGTAGCAGGATCTCTGTGAGTTTGAGGCCACGCTGAGACTATGTAGGGAATTCCAGGTCAGCCTGAGCTAGAGTGAGACCCCACATCAAAAAACCAAAAACAAAACAACAACAAAAAAACATGTCTTCCTCTTCCATGCTCCTGTTAGTCAGTTCCTCCAAACCTGCTAAAATGCCAAGTCAACCAGGAACCTCAGGCAGATGCCACCAACTAAGCAAAGCCATGAGTTGAGATTGCTGCCTCACGTGACAGGATGACTGCTGTCTTAACCCAAGGAACCAGCTGAGCAGCACCCAGGTTCTGAACTGTGAGACAATAAACATTTCTGTGTTAACCAGTGAATATCAGCATAATTTTTTTTGCAATATTAGATGATAAAAGTGAGTTTGAAACAGTGTTCCCTCACATAACAACAGTGAAGTCTTTAACTTTTGGTACTTGTGAATATGGCTTCACTGGAAAATAAGCTGGGCCAGGCATGGTGGCACATGCCTATAGTACTGGCAACTTAGGAGACTGAGGCAGAGGATCTCAAATTTGAAGCCACCCTGGGCTACATAGAACCTGTTTTGAAAAAGATCAGCTGAACTAAGTGAGACATCTCTATCACACTCTCCAAGGCTCAGGGTCTGTGGTAGTTTGAATAGATGCCTCCCAATATATTCAGTGTTTTATTAGTTTGTAGTTTGCATCTGCAGCCACCTGGCTGGAGGCAGTGTCACTGGGCGGATCTTAAGGTGTGGTAGTGGGTTTAGGATTTCAATCTAAAGATATGCAAAGTGTGCCCAGCTGGAGTTCCTGAGTGGTATGCTGTGCTGTGTGGCTGTTGGCTTTGTTCTCTGTGTTTGGTCCTGTGAAGGCAGTCCATTATGGACCTTCCCCTGGATCTGTAAGCTTCAATAAATAATATCCCTTCCTCCATAACTGTGCTTGTGTGTGGAAGTTCATCTCAGCGAACCCAAAGCTGTCTGCTACAGAGTCCATTGCAGAAAATATGAGAGCCAAAGGAAGGGCAGGACTACTTACAATACTGTTTTCCATACATAAAATGGCCTGACACTACCTACACAAGATCTTTATAACAGGAGGGGAAAAACTGATATCAAATGGAAGAGAGACTAATTGTAAAGAAGAAGGGATTCAATGGAGGGAGGATTTGGGAGGAGGAAAATGGGGGTTGTGGGAAAGAAATATCATGGCTTAGTATCAAAGTTGTCAATAAAAAGTTAAAAATAAAGATCAGCTGGATGTAGATGTTTGGAAATTAAAAAAAAAAAAAAACACCTAATTGTTAGCTGCATGCATCTGGCTTTACTTGGATTACTAGGGAATCAAACTAGAGTCAGCAAACTTTGCAAACAAATGCCTTTAACCAATGATCCATATCCTTAGCCCAAGAAATGTTTCTAAAAAGATAACTTTTAGGGGCTGGAGAGATGGCTCAGAGATTAAAGGCACTTGCTTGCAAAACCTGACAGCCAGGATTTGATTCCACAGTACCCACATAAAGCCAGAAGCATAAAATGGCACATATATCTGGAATTCATTTGCAGTGGCAAGAGACCCTAGTATGCTCATATTCTCCCTCCTTTTCTTTCCCACCCTGCTTACAACAGCTACTTAGGTAACTAACTCTTTTTTTTTCTTCAGTTTTTCGAGGTAGGGTTTCACTCTAGTTTAGGCTGACCTGGAATTAACTATGTAGTCTCAGGGTGGCTTCAAACTCACAGTGATCCTCCTACCTGTGCCTCCCAAATGCTGGGATTAAAAGGCGTGTGCCAGCCGGGCGTGGTGGCGCACGCCTTTAATCCCAGCACTCAGGAGGCAGATGTAGGTGGATCACTGTGAGTTTGAAGCCACCCTGAGACTACATAATGAATTCCAGGTCAGCCTGGGCTAGAGTGAAACCCTACCTCAAAAAAACAAAACAAAAAAAAATTTTAGGGCTAGAGGGATTTCTTAATGGTTAAGGCAGTTGCCTGCAAAGCCAAATAACCAAGGCTCAATTCCTAGTACCCAGGTAAACCAGGTGCACATGGTGATGAATGTGTATGGAGTTTGTCTACAGTGGCTAGAGGCCTTGACATGCTCATTCTCTCTCTCTCTCTGTAGTAAATAAATTAAAAAGTAAAATAAAACATTTAAAAAATTAATATTGTATTTATTTGTTTAAGAGAGAAGAGGGGCAGATAAGAGAAAGGGAGAGAGAGAATGGGAACACCAGGGCATCTAGTTACTGCAAACAAAATCCAGGCCTGTGCACCACATTATGTATCTGGCTTCATGTGGGTAGTGGGGAATCAAACCTGGGTCCTTTGACTTTGCAGGCAAGCATCTTAACCACTGAGCTCTCTCTCTAGCCCAGAACATACATTGCAATCCTGCCCGTTAACTTGGGAGGGGGTGGTTTCAAGGTAGGGTCTCACTCTAGCCCAGACTGACCTGGAATTCACTATATAGTCTCAGGGTGGCCTTGAACACACTGTGATCCTCCTATCTCTGCCTCCCAAGTGCTGGGATTAAAGGTGTGTGCCACCATGCCCAGCCTGATTTTTTTTTAAGCAAAGGAGTGTGTGTTTTTGTTTTTTTTGAAAGAAACCAGAGACTAGGCAACAAATCATACCATAGCAAACAATGACTTAAGATTGCAAACCTTTGAGAAGTTTCTTCAGTAATTCATCAGAGTACTTCAGGGCTCCAAGGTAAACAAGAATCTGAGGTAATCGGTAATCAGCAAACATAGTGATGCTAGAGATATCCTTAAAGCATCCATCTCCTTTACCTTCTAGTACACTCCATGTGTCTGCCACAAGGATTTGGGCTCGTTTGTAAAAAGAAACTCTCTTCCCCTAAAAAAAAAGGCAGAATATAAGTGTCACCATGATATCTGAAATTTTGTGTGCTACTTTAAAAAGGTACATGTGGGCCGGGCGTGGTGGTGCACACCTTTAATCCCAGCACTCAGGAGGCAGAGGTAGGAGGATCACCATGAGTTTGAGGCTACCCTGAGAGTACATAGTGAATTCCATCCAGGTCAGCCTGGGCTAGAGCAAGACACTACTTTGAAAAACAAACAGAAAAAAAATTTTTTAATGTTACATGTTGAAAACATTTTCTCAGGCAGAATAATCTTTTCTATTGGTAAGAATTCAGATGAGATCTGGCACATTCAGGATGGTACAGCCATAGACTGTGGGTAAGAATTCATAACCCTTTTACAGAAAATAAAAGGATCTGGGCTGAAGAGATGGCTTAGTGATTAAGGCACTTGCTGCAAAGCCAAAGGACCCAGGTTCGACTCCCCAGAACCCCACATAAGCCAGATGCACAAGGGGACACACCTGTCTGGAGTTCAAATGCAGTGACTAGAGCTGTCTCTGCCTCTCTCTTTCTCAAATAAATAAAATAAACATAAATGTAAAGGTTTCAGAAGAAAATAAAAGGATCTAACATATTTGTTTTTTGAGGTAGGGTCTCACTCTATCCCAAGCTGAGCTGAAATTCACTATGTAGTCTCATGCTGGCCTCAAACTCATGGGTGATCCTCCTACCTCTGCCTCCTGAGTGCTGGGATTAAAGGTGTGTGCCACCAAACCCAGGTTCTAATTAACACTTGTCTCTATACTCCAAATTTAGGGTTTTTTTTTTCATGTACACAAACAACTTGTGCAATCCTGGTACAATTTAGTATTCTTTTTTTTTTTTTTTCTTTTTTGGCTTTTCGAGGTAAGGTCTCATGCTAGCTCAGGCTGACCTGGAATGTCTCAGGGTAGCCTCGAACTCCTGGCGATCCTCCTACCTCTGCCACCCAAGTGCTGGGATTAAAGGTGTGCGCCACCACGCCTGGCTAGCATTCATTTTCTTTTTCTTTTTCTTTTTTTCAAGGTAGGGTCTCACTCTAGCTCACACTGACCTGGAATTCACTCTGTAGTCTCAGGGTGGCCTTGAATTCACGGATCCTCCTACCTTTGCCTCCAGAGTGCTGGGATTAAAGGCATGCACCACCACATCCAGCTTTAGTATTCATTTTCAATGTTTTGATCTAACCATTTGTTAGTTTTAATTTTACTTTTTTTTTTTTTTTGGTTTTGCGAGGTAGGGTCTCACTCTGGTCCAGGCTGACCTGGAATTAACTCTGTAGTCTCAGGGTGGCCTTGAACTCTCTCGGCCATCCTCCTACCTCTGCCTCCCCAGTGCTGGGATTAAAGGCGTGCGCCACCATGCCCGGCATAATTTTACTTATTTTTAAAAAAATTTAAATATTTATTTGAGAAAGAGAGATAGAGAGGCAGATACAGAGAGAGAGAGAGAGAGAGAGAATGGGCAAACCAGGTCTTCTAGCCACTGCAAACAAACTCCAGATGCACGTGCCACCTTGTGCATCTGGCTTATGTGGGTACTGGGGAATCGAACCTGGGTCCTTAGGCTTTCCAGGCAAATACCTTAACCGCTAAGCCATCTCTTCAGTCCATAATTTTACTTATTTTTACTCAAAACCATCAGTTATGGGTGATAGATTGAGTTGTCCCGGCACTCAAGTGCTCCTGTGTCAAATAAATAATTTTTTTTTCTAGGTAGGATCTTGCTCTAGCACAAACTGACCTTGAACTCACCATGTAGTCTCAGGCTGGCCTCAAAATCAGGCGATCCTCCTAACTCTGCCTCCTGAGTGCTGGGATTAAAGGCATGTGCCTGCACACGTGGCCATTATTATTTTTAAACAAGCCCAACAGACTGGCTTTTTTTTTTCCAAGGTAGAGTCTCACTCTGGTTCAGCCTGACCTGGAATTCACTATGTATTCTCAGGGTGGCCTTGAACTCATGGTGATTCTCCTACCTCTGCCTCCTGAGTGCTGGCATTAAAGGCATGTGCCACCACACCCCATCTGGCCTTTTTTTTTTATGCGAGGGAGAGAGAGAATTATCTCACCAGGGCCACTAGTCATTGCAATCGAACTACAGACCCATGCCCCCCCATCTGTGTTGACATTGCACATTCACATCAGTGCATCTATCTGGCTTACATGGGACCTGGAGAGTAGAACATTAGTCCTTAGGCTTTGCAGGCAAGTGTCTTAACCACTAAGCCATCTCTCCAGCCCCATTATTATTATTTTTAATATCAAGGTCGCATTAGCTGGATGTGGTGGTGCACCCATTAACGTTAAATCCCAGCACTCAGAAGCCTGAAGCAGGAGGATCAATGTGAGTTTAAGGCCAGTCTAAATCCAGAGTGAGTTTCAGCACTGGGCAGTGAGACTCCTCAAAAATTAAAGCAGGAGGATCAATGTGAGTTTAAGGCCAGTAGGAGGGGTCTCGAGGCCACCCTGAGAGTGAGTTTCAGGTCAGCCTGGACCAGAGTGAGACTCTACTCGCAAAACCAAAAAAAAAAAAAAAAAAAAAAAAAAAAATTAAATAAGTAAATAAATATAAAATTAAAGAGGACCCAAACATGGAAAGTAAAACCAAGCACTGTAATCCCAGCACTGAGAAGGATGAGGCAGAATGAGTACAAGTTCAAGGACAACCTGGAATAGGTAGTGAGTTCCAAGCCAGCCAAGGATACACAGTGAGATCCTGTCTCAAAAGAAAACAAAGTTCAAGCGAGGAATCATTAATAAATTAGTTCAATTAATCAACAAAACCTTTTTTTTTTTTTTTTTTTTTTTTGCTTTTTGTGGTGGGATCTCATTCTGGCATTCTGGCCCAGGCTGACCGGAAACTCAACTCTGTAGCTAAGGCCAGCTTCAACCTACTTCAAGCCTCCCAAGTGCTAGGATTAAAGGATAAGCCACCCCACCCAGCTTCCAAGAAAATATTTTCTAAATAAGCTAAGTATGGTTGCAGTAATCAAATTCTGGGTGCGGGGACTGAGTGTGTAGGTTAAAAGTATGTTAGTCTAGCATGTGTGAGATCCTCACACCACAAATAAAGTCCCCAAACAGCAGTTCTATTTATGTCCCATAATAGTGCTTTGTGAACAAAATATCTCATTTTTCTTTCTTTTCCTTTTTTGTTTGTTTTTTTGTTTTGTCTTTTCAAGGTAGGGTTTCACTCTAGTCCAGGCTGACTTGGGATTCACTATGTAGTCTCAGTCGCCTTGAAGTCATGGTGATCCTCCTACATCTGCCTCCCAAGTACTGGGATTAAAGGTGCACCATGCCCAGCGAAGAAAATATTTTCAAAATAATTGTCAGGGGAAAAAAAACTGACCATGACTCTTTTAACCAAAGTACACATGCCTTTAACCACAGCATTCAGGAGATTAAGGCAGGAGGATTGCTGCAAGTTTTTGGATAGCTTAACTTATGTAGGGAGTTTCAGGCTTGCTAGGGCTACATGGCAAAACCTTGTCTTAAATGTTTTTTTCTTTTTTCTTTTTGGTTTTTCCAGATAGGGTCTTACTCTAGCTCAGGCTATGTAGTCTCAGGGTGGCCTTGAACTCATGGTGATCCTCCTACCTCTGCCTCCCAAGTGCTGTTAAGATTTTTTTTTAACTTGACAGTTTTCATACTTGAACATAATGTAATTTGATCATAATCCTCTCCCAATACCTTCTTTTGTTTCTCTTCCCTTCCACTGAACTACTCTTCCAATTAATCCTTCTTCCATTTTGATAACTTTTGCCTACTTCTATCATTCATAATAAAATGTTGGTGAACTAAATATTGTGGAAGCCTTGTGGAGACAATGCTGTGAGGCTGTGAAGTAATGAACTCAAAGCCAGAAGGTAATGTCCAAATTATTCCTTCCTATTCTCTGGCTCTTCCTTTCTTTCTACCCACTCTTCTGCACTATTCCCCGAGCCTTCAGGGAAAAAAATCTTTTTTTCTTTTTTTTTTTTTTTTTTTTGAGAGAGACACAGACACAGAGAGAGAGAGGGAGAGGAAGACAGACAGAGATTGGCATGCCAGCAGCCTCTGAGCTGCTGCGAAGGACATCCAGATGTGTGCACCCCTTTGTGGTCAAGTGCAGCATTGCGCCCTTGTGTCACTTTGCATCTGGCTAAACGTGGGACCTGGAGATTGGAACCGGGTTCTTAGGCTTAGGAGGCAGGCCCCTTAACTGCTAAGCCATCTCTCCAACCCGGAAAAAATCTTTTTTAAAGAATTGTTTTTCAAGCCGGGCGTGGTGGCACACGCCTTTAATCCCAGCACTTGGGAGGCAGAGGTAGGAGGATTGCCGAGAGTTCGAGGCCACCCTGAGACTACATAGTGAATTCCAGGTCAGCCTGGACCAGAGTGAGACCCTACCTCAAAAAAAAAAAAAAAAAAAAAAAGAATTGTTTTTCAGCAGTAAGGAGGCAAAGGTAGGAGGATAGACATGAGTTCAAGACCACCCTGAGACTACATAGTGAATTTCAGGTCAGCCTTGGCTAGAGTGAGACCCACTTAAAAAAAAAGTGTTAATGGGCTGGAGAAATAGTTCAGCAGTTAAAGCACTTGCCTGCAAAACCTAATGACCCTGGTTTGATTACTCAGTACCCACATAAAGCCAGATGTACAATGTGGTGCATGTAGCTAGAGGCTGTTTGCAACAGCTAGAGGCTCTGGTATGCCCATCTCTCTCTCTCTCTCTCTCTCCCCATCTCTCTGTCTGTCTCTCTTCTGTCTTCCTCTGTTTCAAATAAACAAATAAAAACATTTTTTACCTGGGCATGGTGGTGCACGCCTTTAATCCCAGCACTTGGGAGGCAGAGGTAGGAGGATTGCCGAGAGTTTGAGGCCACCCTGCGACTAAATAGTTAATTCCAGGTCAGCCTGGACCAGAGTGAGACCCTACCTCAAAAAACCGAAAAAAAAAAAAAAAAGTATACCTTTAAAAAAATAAAATTTAATTTAAAATAATTTTTTAAAACTCTAAAGACCAGCCAGGCGTGGTGGCACACGCCTTTAATCCCAGCACTAGGGAGGCAGAGGTAGGAAGATTGCCAGGAGTTCAAGGCCACCCTGAGACTACATAGTGAATTGCAGGTCAGCCTGGGCTAGAGTGAAACCCTACCTCGAAAAAACAACAACAACAACAAAAAAAAAAAAAAACTCTAAAAACCACTGGGTGTGGTGGTGCACACCTCTCATCCCAACACTCACGAGGCACAGATAGGAGGATCACCATGAGTTTAAGGCCACCCTGAGACTCCATGGTGAATTCCAGGTCAGCCTGGGCCTAGAGTGAAACGCTACCTTGAAAACTAACAAACTAATATATATATATATATATAGTGCTTTACAATTAATATGGAAAAACTCACTTCTCTCTGCTTGCAAATAAAAATATTTAAAAAAATATTTTTGTTAGGGGTACAGATCAGTGGTGGTGTACTTATATAGCAAAAACAAAATGAAAACACAATACTCCCTGGTTTGATTCCCCAGTAGCCACATAAAGCCAGATGCACAAAGTGGCACATGCATCTGGAGCTCATTTGCAGCGGCTGGAGGCCCTGGCATTCCCATTCGCTTGCTCTCTCTGTTTCTCTATCTCTGCTTGCAATAAAAAGAAAATGTATCTTAAAAAAAAAACAAAAAACTAGAGAAGGCATTTAAGAAGAAATTTACATGCAATGGTACTGTAATTGAGCATCCAGAATATGGAAAAGTAATTCAGCTACAGGGTAACCAGTGCAAGAACATATACCTGTTCCTATATAGAATGGGCTGGCTAAGGATGGTCAGCTGAAGATTCATGGGTTTTAAGTGCTTGTAGCTCTCTGAAACACAAGTGAGGTTTTCCTTGCAGAATTTCTCTTCTGTCCCTTGTCCCAAGTTTAAAAACCTCACAGCTTATATAATGTTACCATTTGGGGACTGCTTTAACTTGGACTAGTATAACTTTCATACAGAAAGAGTAAAAAAATAAGGTATTGATTATATTTTGTGTGTAGTGGGGAGGAAAATAGGGGAGGTTGAGAGGATCTCATGTAACTAAGGCTAGTTTCAAGTTCAATATGTAGATGATGGACTGGAGAGATGGCTTAGCGGTTAAGGATCTTGCCTGCAAAGCCTAAGAACCCAGGTTCGATTCTCCAGGTGCCACATAAACCAGATGCACAAGATGGCACAAACGTCTGGAGTTCTTTTGCAATGGCTACAGGCCCTGGTGTGCCTATGTAGTCTCAGGGTGGGCCTCAAGCTCACCACTATCCTACCTCTGCCTCCCTAGTGTTGGGATTAAAGGCACAACATCATCACACCCTGTCCACTGCTGGCACAAGGCAAGCACAAGGTCACATATGCCTAACTGGGTGGTGCAAGTGTCTAAGGCAGTGGCTGAAGTCTTAGTGCACCAATCCTCTCTCTCTCATTCTCTCTAAAAAATAAATAAATAAAAAAATCTCCAGCGGTGGACAGGGTGTGATGATGTTGTGCCTTTAATCCCAACACTAGGGAGGCAGAGGTAGGATAGTGGTGAGCTTGAGGCCCACCCTGAGACTACATAGTGAATTCCAGGTCAGCCTAGGATAGAGCAGGACCCTACCTGGGGGTGGGGGGGACCTCCAGCACAACAAACTTACCTCAAACTGAGTCACATCTCTATAAGAAGGAAAACTTTCAACGACCAAATGCATTAGCTTCTGTGCACTTTTTTCACTTTTTCGGACACAGTTAAGAAAAGAGCCTCCAAACTTCTCCAGCAAAATTTTCCCGGTTTCATTAAGAATCTGATGCCTCTCTTCTATTAAAGGCATGGAAACGTCTGTGTCTGAACGAAATATATCCCGAACCTGCTCAAGGGTCACCGTAGCATAGTAGGAGGCACTAGTTATTGGTATCCCTTCAAAGAAAAAAATCCAGACAAAGGCCTTTGTTTTTGAAGATGAAATATGAAAGTAAATAAGTGCTATAAAAATGCTGCCAAGGGGCCCTAGTGTGGTGGCACATGCCTTTAGTCTCAGCACTCAGGAGACAGAGGACGGTGGATCGCTGTGAGGCCAGCCTGGAACTACAGAGAGTTCTAGGTCAGCTTGGGCTACATTGTGACCCTGCCTCAAAAAAAAATAAATGCTTGCAAGGAGTACGAGTACCAATCAGATGCAATTGATATGCTGTGTACTTATTCAACAATGGCCAATAACGGGTTTCATATAGCTTGTATTTGCATAAAATCCTTTGTTTTTCAGGAATCCTTAAAGTGGCATTTATTTTTCTTTGTCTGTGATAGGGTTTCCTTTGTAGCCTAGGCTGGCCTGCAACTTGAGGCGATCCTCCTGCCTCACCCTCTTGAGAGTTGGGATCAGAGGTGTGCCCCACCACGCTTAATTTACAGTAGCCTTCTTTACACTGACTTTCACACCTATGCTGCACTGATAATTTCTATACATTCCTTTCCAAGGTACATGCCCATTACGTTCTTATTGCAAGCAGAGGAACTGACGACGTGGGGCTGGCTTCTGGTCGGTCTACCACACGACACATGCTCGGGCCGGGCACCCACCCGCGTCCAGGGCTCGGTTCACGGCGGCGCACAGGGACCAGTAGCCGCTGTAGGCAGTCCCCCGGTACGTCACCAGGCACTGGCGCTCGGCCTGCTCCGACCAGAAGGAGAAGTTGAGCGTGTCCACGACGAACACCCAGTCGAGCGCAGCCTCGTCGGCCGCGCGGGGGTTGAGCTCGTGCAGCGCCTTCCAGTCCTCCACGCGCCACTCGGCCGCCGCCGCCCGCAGCATCGCGGCCGCCCGGCGCACGCCCGCGCGGTCCACCACCACGTCCCGGCTGTTCTCCGCCACGAACCTCGCCGACTCCCGCGGAGGCAGCGGCTCGTCCATGCTGTCCGGGTCCTCCGCCAGCGGGGAGTGACACTTGGAACGCCGGCCCCCGACCGGGACAGAGCACAGAGCCCGGGCGCCCCCGGGACCGCACGCGCCGGGCCGCAAGCGCTGATGGGAAAGCGGCCCCGCCCACCGTCTCGGGCGCCCGGCCCGGCCGCACTTCCGCCTGCGAAGGTCGGGGAGCTCCTGGCGGGCACTTGTCGTGGCGGCTCTGGGCAAGCACTTCCTGGCTGTCTTGCTCTTCGTCCCACGCTGCCCTTCCGGAAAGGCACAAGTCTTTGGCCCCGCCGTGGCCCGGGTCGCGGTGACCGCCCTGCGTGGACCTCACCCGGCCGGAAGTCGAAGTCTGAACGATTGGCGAAGCCGGCGTCCGAGCTCCCGGGTCACAAGGAGCCTGATGTCTGGGGGCCCAAACGCCCGCAGCGAATCTCCCCTGATCAGACACCCAACGGCGGCCACTCTTCTTTTGCTAAATTTCTGGCCCGTGTAGAGACCTATTGAACGCTTAGGGTTAATTGGAAGTTTTGAAGTAGATGAGAAAACACTATTGTTAACTGTGCCTGATCTTGTGCTCAGTCACTGAATCTCAGGAGCAATAGAGATCCCTAATTGCACATGAAACTGAATGAGCCTATGATTAGGTTACCCCTCCTAGCCACCAGTAGCAATGGTGTAGGCTGAGTATTTTTTAATATTTATTTGAGAGAAAGGGGGCACCAGGGTTTCTAGCTACTGCAAAGAACTCCAGACTCATGCGCCACCTTGTGCATCTGCCTTTATGTGCATACTGGGGAATCAACCTGGGACATTAGACTTTGCAGGCAAGTGCCTTAACCGTTGAACCATCTCTCAAGCCCAGGATTTAAGATTTAGGTAGTTGTTCATCCCAAATCAAGGGTAGCAGATAAATCAATCACAAATACCAATCATTCTGGTCATCAAGTTGTGACTCTGTGGCCCTACTGAGAAAATATTAATACACAAAAAGTAAATATCATCATAAAACTCCAAAAATTTTAACCCAGGTGTGGTGGTGCATGCCTTTAGTCCCAGCACTGAGGTAGGCTGAGGCAGGAGGATCGCCTAACTTTGAGGTCAGCCTGGGAGTGCAGCAAGTTCCAAGTCAGCTTGTGCTACAGTGAGACCCTGCTTCAAAACAAAAACCTTTGGGCTGGAGAGATGGCTTAGCGGTTAAGGCGCCTGCCTCCTAAGCCTAAGAACGCTGGTTCCAATCTCCAAGTCCCACGTTAAGCCAGATGCAAAGTGACGCAAGGGCACAATGCCACACTTGCCAACAAGGGGGCGCACATCTGGAGTTCGTTCACAGTGGCTGAGAGGCTGTCTGTCTTCCTTCCTCTCCCTCTGTCTCTCAAAAAAAAAAAAAAAAAAAAAAAAAAAACCTTAAGGGTTAAGGTATCCATCCTATAACATTTGCTTATCATAGACCATGGATTCTCTGGGGATGGGGCAGGGAGTCAGTATCCATCAATAGACAGTAAAGTCTTCCTTGGAATTTTGGGGGATTTGAAGATTTTTTTTAATAATTATTTTTTTTTATTGACAACTTCTATACTTACATACAAAAAGTGCATGGTATTTCCCTCCCCTCTCCCCATTCTCCTTTAGAACTCCAATCTCCATCATATCCCCTCCCTCTCTCCATTAGTCTCTCTTTTAATTTGATGTCATCATCTTTTACTTCTATTATGAGGGTCTTGCGAAGGTATTGCTAGGCACAGCAAGGTCATGGATATCGAGGCCAATTTCTATCTGGGCAGTCGCATTGTAAGGAGTCGTAGTCTTCCTTTGGCTCTTCCATTCTATCCGCCCCCTCTTCCGCAATGGTCCCTGAGCCTTGGAGGGTGTGACAGAGGTGTTTCAGTGCTGGGCACTCCTCCATCCCTTCTTCTCAGCACTATGTTGCCTTTTGGGTCATCCCAGTGGTCATCGCCATCTGAAAAGAGAAGCTTCTCTAACCAGAAGTGAGAGTAGCATTAATATGTAAATATGAGCATTAAGTGTAGTATTTTCAGAGCAGCTTGGTGGGAATAGTATATACATTTAGTCAGACAAGAGCAGGCTTTATACCCCTAAGGCTCATGACCTCACCTACCATAGACTTTTGCTTAGGTTTTTCAGTACCAGGTATGTATTCCCTCCCATAGAGAGGGCCTTCAGTCCAATTATGGAGCAGTTGGTTACCCCAAGAGTAGACATGCCACTATTGCACCCATTCAGTCCTTGGGCCTGTCTGGCCAAATTTGAATATTCAGCATCCACTGTTTTCACTGCTGATGACTTCTGTTTCCCATATGCTGCATGCAGTGCAGCTTTTCCCAGCTTTCAGTTGGCTGGTCTACAGGGAGAAGATTTTCTGCTCAGCACCAGTTTGCTTTCTCAGTGACCTTGCCTCTCAGGCAAGAGACGTCTTCAGGAATAGGGCCTTACTATCTGTTTCTCAAGGGAAACCAAGGGCTTTGGCAAAAGCCTTTAATGTTTTGGAGGCTACCGGGACCTCCTTGGCCAACAACTCACTGGAAGGTATCCCATCCCAGGTACTGAAAATTTTCTAGTAACAATCTACAGCTTCTAGATGTGCCATTATTCAAAAAAGTAATTTTACATAAGTCTTATTCACAATATCTTGAATTTAGATTGACCCTCCCCCTGCCCTTCTTTTACGCATTCTCTTCCCATGGCCTTGCTTAGGCCAATCCCCTCCCTGTAATCAGTTCTTCTACTTACATATGTGCAATACCATACACTTAAGTCCTTCCCTTTCCTCTCTCCCTTATAGCCTTTTACCAGCTTACTGGTTTCTGGTACCTATTTTTGGTTCCAGTTCACACACAAGTCTATACATTTGTAGCTAGGATCCACATATGAGAGAGAACATGTGATGTTTGGCTTTCTGAGCCTGGGTTACCTCACTTAGTATAATCCTTTCCAGATCCATCCATTTCCCTGCAAATTTAATAATTTCATTTTCTTTACTGCTGAGTAGAACTCCATTGTGTAAATGTACCACATCTTTATTATCCATTCATCTGTGGAGGGACATCTAGGCTGGTTCCATTTCCTAGCTATTGTGAATAGAGCAGCAATAAACACGGTTGTGCAAGTATCTCTAAGGTAGTGAGAAGAGTCCTCTGGATATATGCCTAGGAGTGCTATAGCTGGATCATATGGTAAATCTATTTCTAGCTGTCTCAAGAACCTCCACACTGATTTCCACAATGGCTGGACCAGATTACATTCCCACCAACAGTGTAGAAGTGTTCCTCTTTTTCTGCATCCATGCCAACACTTGTCGTTTGTTTTCTTGATGGTAGCCATTCTGACAGGAGTGAAATGGAATCTCAAAGTGGTTTTAATTTGCATTTCCCTGATGGCTAAGGATGTGGAACACTTTTTTAGATGTTTATATGCCATCAGTATTTCATCTTCTGTGAATTCTCTATTTAGTTCCATAGCCCATTTTTAAACTGGGTTGTTTGAATTCTTATTATACTGTTTTTTTGAGTTCTTTGTATATTCTGGATATTAATCCTCTGTCAGATGTATAGCTGGCAAAGATTTTCTCCCATTCTGTAGGTTGTCTTTTTGCTCTATTCACAGTGTCCTTTGCTGTACAAAAGCTTTGTAATTTCATAAGGTTGATTAGTGGTTTTATTCCCTGAGCAATTGGGGTCATATTCAGAAAGTCCTTGCCTATGCCAATATGTTGAAGGGTTTCCCCTACCTTTTCCTCTAGCAGTTTCAGAGTTTCAGGTCTGATATTAAGGTCCTTGATCCATTTGGACTTGACTCTTGTGCATGGAGAGAGCCAAGGATCTATGTTTATCCTTTTACATACAGATGTCCAGTTTTCCCAGCACCACTTGTTAAAGAGGTTATCTTTTCTCCAATTAATATTTTTGGCATTTTTGTCAAAAATCAGGTGGCTGTAGCTGCCTGGATTAATATTTGGGTTTGAAGATTTTTTTAAAGAGCGACAGACAGAGAAAGAAGCAGAGAGACGGAGAGAGAATGGGCAATGTCACTGGGGGCCAGTCCTAAGCTGTGGTGATGGTTTGAGATTCCATTGTAAAGATATGCAAAGTGTGCCCAATAGGAGTTCCTGAAGTGTGCTGGGCTTTTGGCTGTAGTTTTGCTCTGTGTGCTGTGGTGGCTGGTTGGCTTTTTCTCTCTCTGCTTGGTCTTGTGAGAGAAGGTCGCTTCTTCTGCCATTATGGAACTTCCCCTGGATCTGTAAGCTTCAATAAATAATATCCCTTCCTCCATAACTGTGCCTGGTTTGGAAGTTCATCTCAGCGAACCTGAAGCTGTCTGCTACAGTACATGGGTACTGGGGAATTGAGCCTCAAACCGGGATCCTTAGGCTTCAGAGGCAAGTGCTAAGCCACTAAGCCATCTCTCCAGCCCCTATGTGAAGATTTTAGATCCCAGAGAAACATCAACCTTCCAGTTTCTTTGGTTTGATAAGAAAAAGAAACTTCAAGGACTTAATTGACTTTTTTTCTAGAAAGTGTCACTAATTTAGGTCATCAGATCTCTTCAAACTGGTATCTATAATCCCAGTTACTCCAGAGGCCCAAGCAGGAGGATGGAAAATTCAAGAACTCAAGGCCAACCTGGTGTAAATGCCTAGGAAGACTTTTTTTTTTTTTTTTTTTCTGAGACGGGGTCTTTCTTTTGTTTGTTTGTTTTTCGAGGTAGGGTCTCACTCTAGGCCAGGCTGACCTATAGTCTCAGCCTGGCCTCAAACTCACAGTGATCATTTTACCTCTGCCTCCATTGTGCTGGGATTAAGGGCGTGCACTACCACACCTGGCTTTTGAATGACAGCTATCCTTCTGAATTGCTAAATTAAATGACAAGCTCTTGGTAGAATGATTGTAGTTTCTATTTTATGTCATGTTATACTAAGGTAGGCACTTAAAGAAACAGAGGGCAGATTGCTTGTCTAGCTTGCACAAAACCCTGAATTCTGTTGCAGTGTAGAGCATGCCTATAATCTCAGTACTCAGGATATGGAGGCAGGAGGATCAGAAGGTCAAGGTCATCCTTGACCACATGAGAGTCCCTGTCTCAAAATAAAAGAGTTTAAGAGGAAAAGTTGGTGTTATAGTTAACCTCTGCATTCCTGGACAAAACCCTGATCAAAAGCAGTTGATGGGAGCAGAGTTCATCTTGGCTTATAGTATCAAGGAAAAGCCTCTTCATGGTAGGATGCAATGGTAAGAGCAGAGGCTAGACATCACTTTTTACTACAGCAGCTGACAGAAATCAGCAAGTAAGCTGAGCTGAGCATTGATGGGGGAGGGGGGGAAGCAGCAAGGCTCCACCACCCAAATTGCCACCAGCCGAGGACCAAGCATTCCAAACACATGAAGCACACGCTGTTGTGGCACATATCTTTTATCACAGCACTCAGGAGGCAGAGGTAGGAGGATCACTGTGAGTTGAGGTCGTCCTGGGCTAGAGGAAACCCTACTTTGGAAAAAAAAAAGAAAAGAAAAAAAATCGCATTGAGTCAGGAATTGAATATTTTAATTCTTCTTTTCCACCCCCTTTTTTTTCTCCTGAGATAGGGTCTTATGATAGCCCAGGCTGACCTAGAATTACTATGTAGTCTCAGACTAGCCTCGAACTCACAGTAATCCTCCTATCTCTGCCTCTTGAGTGCTAGGATTAAAAACGTCTGCCACCACACCCAGCTCTTTCTTCTTTTTTTCTTGTGTACATGTGTGATGGTGAGGACTGAACCCAGGACCCAGGACATGTTAAGCCAATGTTCTACCAATGAGCTATGCCCCCAGCCCAGTGCTAATATTTATTAGTGAGGTGCAATCTGAAGGCATTAACACAGAGCGAACAGAACATGTCCTAGCCACTACTTCTCATCACTTACCAGTGGCTATCCAACAAGACAATGACTCTCCCTTGTCTGGCCAACATTAACTATCAGTGAGCTAGGTCAACAGTGAGGGAAGTGGCCTACAGTGCTCCCTGGTCCATAAGAGTGTTGACTGGCAGCATCATGTACACGTCTTGTTCACATACCCACAGCTGCTGTAAGTTCATGAGTGCAATAACCTTGGCTTTATCATGTCTAGATGACAGAGTTCCACAGTGCTTCTCCTCATTCTCCAGCTTTGACAGTCTCTCTCTGTCTCATCTCCCAATGTTCCTGAGCCTGAGAGATCATCTTGATTACACTGAGGTGGCAAAACCCACCTTACCTGTGGGTGGCACCATTACAAGGGTTGGGGTTCTGGACTGCAAAGGGAGAAAGCTGAGCACTAGCATTCATCGCTGCTTCCTGACTGCTGGACACATGAGAACAGCTGCTGCCTGCTCCTGCGCCACACCACAATGAACTATAA
This sequence comes from Orientallactaga sibirica, assembly GCA_036365145.1. NCBI lineage: Eukaryota > Metazoa > Chordata > Mammalia > Rodentia > Dipodidae > Orientallactaga > Orientallactaga sibirica. Next base: position 6,123,271 of record JAEOAD010000888.1, read on the forward strand.
GCTCCAAGTGGAAGAACCAAAATAAACCTTTCCTCTTTTGGTCAGGCATTTTGTTCCAGCAAGGAGAAAGGTAATGAATACTCCCTCCACGTCAATACACATTTCCTCCAACTAGGCCGCACCAACCTTCCAGGCCTACCACCTCCTGTTTCCACCTTTCCATATATATATATATATAATTTATTTGAGAGAAAGAAAGAGGCAGAGAGAGAGAGAATGGGAGCACCAGGCCTCCAGCCACTTCAAACAAACTCCAGATGCATGCGCCATCTTGTTTATGTGTGTCCTGGAAAATTGAACTGGGATCCTTTGCTTTGCAGGCAAATGCCTTAACCACTAAGCCATCTCTCCAGCCCCCTACCTTTTTTTAAGGGGGGGGGGTCAAAGTGCCCCAGTGATTTTCCAGTCTCCACTCTAGAATTAGGATCACACAAATACATGACCATGCCCAGCTGTTTACATGGGTATTAGGAAATCAAATTTGAGCAGCCTCAAAATCTCAGGCCCTCATACTTATGCAACAAGTCAGATTATTCTCCTTGAATGGAAGTGCCGAAGCTTGGTTGGACAAATCATGCCCATTCATGTATACAAGATCTGATATTGTCTTTTCTGTACCTGCTAAAAGGAGCAGAGCATACAATTTGGGATCCCAAATACTAAAATCAGGCATCACATTCCAGAATAAGGTGCACTAGGATTTTTTGCCACTGTTTTGAGAGAGGGTCTCCCTCTAGCCCAGGCTGACCTGGAATTCACTATGTAGTATCAGGCTGGCCTCCAACTCTGATCCTACCTTGGCCTCTTGAGTGCTGGAATTAAAGGCATGGGCCACCATGACTGGCTTCTTGCCACTTTTCAAAACAAAACTTTGATAGCTTCCTTAAGTAGGCAATAAACCATATTTCCCATCCTTTCACTCCCTCAAATCTACCCTCCATTGGATCCCTTCTTTCCAATTAGTCTATTAGGAAGGTCTCATATAGGTAGTGCCAGGCACTGTGAGGGCATGGATATCAAGATCATTTTGTGTTTGGGTACTAGGTAATTGAACCCAGGCTGGCAGACTTTGCAAGCATCATTTTAACCGCTGAGCCACCTCAGTAGGCCTTCCTTTTTATTAGTTTATTACAATTATTGTAGCGCCTCTCCAAGACAAGTTTATGCTAACCACTGCATACTACTGCTGTGTCATGGGAACAAAATACAGTTGATGTTAATGAAAATGTATGCAAATGTTGTTCCTTCCTACACATTGGCTGTATTAAACAGCCCCGCAGTTAATATTGGGTAACCTGAGGAATGTTAAACATACTGAATGCTGGACTGGTACCCATATATAGTTTGAGCAGAAATAAAATTTGAGATATTGGCCTATGAATTCACTTGTGTTTTAACTCTTGATTCTCTAGCCTTCACCTTCCAACTTTCATTTTTTCAACTTGAATTTTTAATGAGCACTTTTTTTTTTTTTTTTTCGAGGTAGAGTTTCACTCTAGCCCAGGCTAACCTGGAATTCACTGTGTAGTCTCAGGGTGGCCTTGAACTCATAGCAATCCTCCTACCTCTCCTGGGATTAAAGGTATGCACCACCACACCAGGCTAGCACTGGGTATTTTTGATGGCAATTGAAATGCAACTTGAGAAATCCTACAAAACTGTTTTCCAAAATTCCATGCCACTGTGAAGTTGTGTGAAGCTGAGTATGGTAGGGTGAGATTATAATCCCTGCATGGGAGGCTGTTAGGAAGAACACAGGTTCAAGGCCAGTCTAAGATAGGAAAAAAAAAAAAAAAAAAAAAAAAAAACTTGCTTCACTCGAGCACTAAGTGTATATATGACCCTAGAACCTTGGGCATGCTAATCAAATTCTCTCCCAGTTCTATCTCCTACCCTTGGTTTTTGAGACAGGATCTGGTTTACATAGGTTTACTATTTCTGATTTACTGTCAGGTACTCTAGTGTGTGTTCAGATTAGAATCTTAGAATTTTACCTAATCTCAGAATAAAAATTTACGCAAGGGCTGGAGAGATGGCTTAGCAGTTAAGGCGCCTGCCTGCTAAGCCTAAGGACGCCGGTTCCAATCTCCAGGTCCCACGTTTAGCCAGATGCAAGTGACGCAAGGGCGCAATGCCGCACTTGCCCACAAGGGGGCGCACACATCTGGAGTTCGTTCACAGCAGCTGAGAGGCTGCTGGTGCGCCCATTCTGTCTTCCTCTCCCTCTCTCTCTCTCTCAAAAAAAAAAAAATCATACTTACGCAGGTAAGGCAAAAACTATTAAAATGTGGTTAGCAGTAGGGAAAGATTCCAAGTTTTTGGAAAAAAAAACCACCTTGGCCAGGTGTGGTGGTGCATGTCTTTAATCCCAGCACTTCAAGAGGTAGGCAAATTGTCTTGAATTTGAGGCCATCTTGAGACTACATAGTGAATTCCAGGTCTGCTTCTGTTAGAGTGAGAAAAACCTTGAAAAACCAGAAGGAAAAAGGTTTTGATCTCATTTTGGCTTCTATCTTTCCATCCTTAAAAGTTGTTTTCTCACAAAATTGTTTTGAGAAATTATCCTTCACCTCGCCCATTTGATTTTTGGAGGTAGGATTTCATTATATAACACTGGCTTCCCTGAACCATGTAGATAAGGATGGCAACACTCCTGTCTCCTGAGGGCACTGATTATAACGTTGCATCATTAAACCCATTGTCCGCACCCCCTTTTTGAGACCAGTTGGACTCCAACTTGCTGTGTCCCAGAGGATGATTTCAAACTGGCTTATAAATATGCCATGATACCTGCTTTATACAATACTAGGAATTGAACCCAGGGTTTCATGCATGCTAAGAAAGTACTCACACTGATACCCCCAAAACATTACAGGCCATTGCAGAGGCCCTTGATTTCCCACCAGGAATAGATGATGGTAAGACCCTATTGCTGAAGACTCCACATACTTGGGCTGCAAGGTCACTGAGAAATCCTGGTGGAGCTTAGCTGAAAGCCTCCTCCATGTGAACCAGCTGACAAACTGGAAAAAGCTATGGTGCTTGCAGTTCAATGGGAAAGAAATCACCAGTGAAGATAACTCAACAGTGGACACTGCATGCAAGCCTTAAATTTGGCCAGCTAGGCCAAATGAGCCAACAGTTGCAATCGTGACGTTATGGGGGAAATCAACCTCTCTAATCGGACTGGAGGCCCACTGCATGGGAGAAAATTCATCCCTGATACTGAAAACCTTCAACAGTAGTCATGTGCCCTATGGGTGTAACATCTGCTGGTGTCTACCATGGTGCTGAGAAGTGACAGATTACTGCTCAGCAATGAAATATCTTTAACACACCTTCCAAGGCTCAGGGTCCATTGTGGAAGAGATGGCAGAAAGAATGTAAGAGCCAAAGGAAGGGTAGAACTCCTTACTGCATGATCCTCCAGACACAAAATGGCCTGGATATCCATGACCTCACAGTGCCTGACACACCTACACAAGACCATCATAATAGGAGGATCATGACATCAAAATGAGACTGAGAGGGGGAGGAGATATGATGGAGAGTGAAGTTTCAAAGGGGAAAGTGGGGGAAGGGAATTACCATGGGGTAGTGTACAATTATGGAAGTTGTCAATTAAAAAAAAAAAAGCCAGGCATTGGGGTGCATGCCTTTAATCCCAGCACTTGGGAGGCAGAGGTAGAATTGCCAAGAGTTCGAGGTCACCCTGAGACTACATAGTTAATTCCAGGTCAGCCTGGCCAGAGCGAAACCCTACCTCGAAAAACAATACAAAACAAAACAAAATAAAACAAAAAAAAAAAAAAGAAAAAAAAAAAAAAGAAAAAAAAAGAAAGAAAAAAAAAGAAAAAAAGCACTCAAAGAACTAGGCTACTTCTTATCCCCACACCATTCTTCTTATAATCTTGATACGTGTTGGTAACCAAAAGGACTAGTTAGGCACAAAACCTACCCTTTCTACAAACTGTACATTCACCAATGTCACAAAATATGTTGAGCTAAAAGGCAAACATGAAGGCATCTCTAGTTGATAGTGTGTTAATTTCCAATGACTCCATAAAGCTTTGAAAGCTAGTGCCTTCTCAAGGGATGCTCTCTTCCAATAGCCTGTCACGAAGGGCTCTTTTTACCTTAAGAAACACCAGGAGCAACTGGCACTGTAGCCTAACTTCACTTTTGCAAAAAAGGTTGAGGCATTTGATACTTCCAAATGTTTTTTGTAAGTGACCCTCCACAAATTAAGTCACCATTAGCCATTAAAAGGTGGGTATGGTAGCACATGTCTTTGTTCAAAGGCCAGTAACTTTAGGGACTATATGCAAAGCTACTCACTGCAGTTACACTGGGCTTCACAGAGCTGCTTTAGCCTGAGAAATTCACTCGCATTAACAGCACAGGGACAGATCTTAAGTAGACTCTTTAAAAAAAAAAGGGGGGGGGGAACCTGGACAGATGGCTTAATGGTCAATGCGCTTGCCTCTAAATCTAGGTTCGATTCCCAGTACCCACATAAGCTAGATGCACAGGGTGGTACATGCATCTGAAGTTTGTTTGCAGTGGCTAGAGGACATGGAGCACCCATTCTATCTGCCCCTTTCTACTAAATAAATATTTAAAACAGTAAGGCCAGGCATAGTGGTACATGCCTTTAATCCCAGCACTTGGGAGGCAGAGGTAGGACTGCCTTGAGTTCAAGGCCACCCTGAGACTACAGTGAATTCCAGATCAGGCTTCGCTAGAGCGAGACCCTACCCCCCCAAAAAAAAAAACTGACTACCCTTTAACAAGTGAGGAGCTCAACTATCTGAATATATTACTCTTACCAGATTGCATTTGTTAAATGCTCTAATCATTTTTAAGATAAGTGGATTTTTTTCACAAGAGGTGAACTTCAACAGATTTTACAGTTATCAACCCTTTTCAAATTGGGCACACATCAACTCTAGCATCATGGAAGTTTTATTTGGATGTGGATTTTAAACTATCAATACAAATGCCAAGATACTACACAAAACATCCACAGAAACTTTTCCATTTTTTTGAATTTTCACAAACATTTCCTACATAATTCAACACATAACAGAGAAATGGTACATTTTCTTTCATTTTGCATACAATGGAAAAACAAGTATATATATATATTTTTACAAAGTTTAACTAATAAACACTAGGCAGGTTGACAGTTTAAAGTCTAGAAGTGAGAAATTACCTAACAAAAATAATGAGAATTTACTCAGCATCAGCCATTTCCATAACCAAATGTTATTCTGATAAAACTTGCTGTCCATCAGACTTCTGGCATATACTAGTATCTGTAGTACTGCTCCTCACATCTAGGTTCTTCACAATTAACATACAAAATGTGAAAAGTGGGGGCAAACATTTGAAAAAAACAAACACCCTCAGAGTTCATTGTTAAGTAGGAGTATGTGTGATGGAATTTACAAATCACCCAAGCTGAATATACCTATATTCAAGAGGAGCACTTTTGTCCAACAGAGGAGCTGAAAACCAAACTCAAGTGTTTAGTTTAGGGGGGTTGGGATATTCAACCTCCATTTGAAAATTGTCTTAAAAAAAAAAGACCACCAAAAATAGATTCACTAAATTTATTTTAAAAATCATAAAACGTTTCTTACAAAAGAGCATTACATTCTGCACACTGCTCTGAACAAATGCCAGGGACATGTGGACTATTACTTTCCTCCCTGTCCCGCCCCCCCAAATGTTTACAGTGACCACAAAGCAAGGTGTTCACAATAATTACACGGGGGGATTTTTTTAAAAACCACCAACAATGAACAAAAAATAAAATTCACTCACTCTGCTGCTGTTTCAAAATTTCAATGTTAGTTTTTGCATGCCCTCCCCCCAACCCTGTTTGTAAGGAACTAAAACATTACATCTGGTGAACAGCAAAGATTTCACTACACCTCAAATGCAGAACACCTATGAAGCAGAGGAATGTTGGCTTTTTAAACAGAAGCAGATAAAAAAAAAAAAGATGCAGGACTCCTTCAGTTCTTCACTAGTCTTAGAAAAACTTTCCAGAATACTGCTTCACACTATAAAAAAGAAAAAATATCTTGCATTAGAATCCTTCAACATCTGCATACTGCTTCACACTATAAAAGAAAAGAAAAAAAGTACGAATTAGAATTTTTGTTTGAAACATCTTAATCAATAAGACAATTTCAATGATAAATTAAATGATAAACATGTTCATTGCAATTAGAATTCCAAAAACCATTAGCAACTACAAATTAAAGCAATGTAAAAATCCAAGAAAAATAACCAGGCATTAGTACTGCAGAATTAAGAAAATGAAACTGGAAGCTGTTAATTGGTAGAAGAGAGAGAAATGCCAGGAAGGTGTGAAATGCTGCACTTTACAGCACCAATCATTTGTCCTGTAGAGGTGGCCTGTGCCATATGGCAGACTGTGATTTGTTGTCATTTTAGTTATCTAAAAACAACAAAATCACTAGTCTTCCACACAGAACTAGACCAACATCCAAGGAATCTTCTAGTTTCTACAGGCTCTGTATAATTTATATCAAGTAGTTTTGGCAGCAGTTTTCACCACAGAAATGAGAAATTTGCTTGGTTAAGGCTTCTTTCAGCAAGATTAGTATTGAATGTCTTCATTTTTAGTAAGAAAAAAGAAAAATTAAGGCAAAGCTATTAATCAGAATGTTTAGACGTTAGGTCCAAGTGATGGAAACACCATGGTTTCTACAAGAAAAATCAATTGGAAAGAAAAGCTTTTAAAGGGTTTAGTATGTATTATGCTAACAAAGCTAAGCTTCAACTGACCTGTTCTGCAGCAAATACTGTGCATTCTGTATCTGGTCCTGTGTTCCTGTAATAGTAATGATCCGATCTTCGGATCCTTCTAAAGGTTCATCAATTTTGATGGAAGCTCCAGATTCATGGCGGATTTGCTTAATACGCTGGCCACCTTTGCCAATAATAGATCCAGCCAACTGAAAAGATTTTCAAATACAAGTGTTCATGATACTTTTCAGAAAAGCTTTCTCCTTGTTAACAGTACTAACTTTATACCTATTCATAATGAACACAGCTCATAAACTAGTCAGTTTGGATTATTATGCAATTTTAACACCCACATTAACATTCCCTTCAATAAGCTAAAGGCCCAAGCTGTCTGCTTTTACTAATGGAATCAAGTCTCACTTGGTAAAACTCAACTTGTAGCTTAAAACTGTTACTGAAGTCTTTAATCCTAAAAAGGGAGTCTTTGCTAAAACATTTAGAATTTACAGGAAGCTTAACAAAAATCATAAAAATTCTTTACATGTTTCCAGATTAAAAATACTTACATCTTTGGGAATAGTTACTTGTGTAGTAATAATAGGTCCACCAAGATCACCGTAAGAGCCACGACCCCCTGCATAGGAATAATCTGATTTAAATAATGAGCAGTCAAGTTCATTTTTAAAAGTATAAAAAATAATGTTTGATTTTTACAGAGGAGAAACTTACCATATCCTGAGCCACCCTAAAAACAAAGGAAAACATAACAATTACTTTGTCTTTAAGTTAATATGTTCTTTTACTACTCCTAAAAATCCCAGCCTTTAGGAAATAAGTCTGCCCATCCCTTCTTTTATTTCCAGTAGGTTAAATAAAAGTGATTTAGGGGCACAACATTACAAGCACAAGATGTTACACTAAGAAATGAAACATTTGTGAGCAGTTAAGCTTCCTAAATTACTGATAAGCACATTGACACAGCAATACCCAACCTGTGGTTCATAAGCCATTTGCCATTCTGATGGGCTCCATGTATCTATTGCAGAGTCCCAAGTTTCATCAGCACTGAAACCAACCTGTATTATAGAAATATTAATAAACTGTATTATACCTATCACAGCTACCGATTTTTACATTCAACTGCTTTATATTACTAGAATATACTGGGGACTATTGGGGAGGTAACAAATCTCAGTTAAATTTTACTATTCTAATAGCCAACAAATGATTTACATTGACCATGTAAGGAATTCAATATATGACTATATAAAGAATTAAATTTTATTTCCAAAAAGCCTTTTAGTTACTTTTTTGTAATGTTTACTATCTGACTTTTAAGATTCCTTACAGCACCCATATACACACTGGAAAACAAAAACAAAAATTCTTACCATGCCATCATAGCGGTCTCCAGGTCTTCCTCTTCTGTCATAGGCCATTAGATCTCTGTAAGCATAACACATTATAATCTATCTTCTTTCTGAACACAGCAAAATTTACCTCATATACTATTAAATGAGCCTCTTTTTTAAAAACTTACCCTCCTCTAGGTGGTGGTGGTGGTGGAAGAGGAAGATTCCGAGCTCTGCTACCACCTCGGCCACCTCGGCCAGGAGGAGGAGGAGGAGGTCCTCGACGAGGGCTCATGTCATCATAATCTCTCCTAGAGGGAGGCATGGGACGCCCACCTCGACCTGGAGGCATTCTGTCAAAACCACCTCTTCCCCGCATGGGAAATCCCACAGGACGTCCACGGCGGTCATCAAACATCATTGTAAAACCACCATAATCATAGGTTTCGTCGTAAAAGTTAGGATCATAAGGTTGTGCACGACCTTTGATGGGAGACTAAAAACAAAAATACAACTTTACAGACTGAAGACAAAAGCCTTGTTTTTATCAACCCATTTAAACAATGTATTAATTATTCCCAAGAGGCAATGAAAACAGGGACAGGAATGGAGGCAAATGATAAACGATTTTAAAATTTATACTGTTTGAGGAAAGCATTACCTTGGACATATAGGAGAAGAATAAAATGCAGAACAATGAAACTAGTACCATTATAGGAACCTTCATGAGAAGGACCAAAGGCTCTATCTATGCAAAGCCTTGCAACATAGAATAGGCCAAGCCCCAAAAAACAAACAAACAAAAAAAACCCCAAAAAACAAACAAACAAAACCCTTAAAACTACTTTGGTGAAAAATCAGTTTGTTTCATGAAACTGAGTGTAAACAAAAGTATTGTGAAGATACCTCCGATATAAGATCAAGGATGATCTTTATGCACTCCACCACCCTGTCAGGCTTTCCTCCAATAAGAACAACTCTGTCTGTGGAATGAGGGCAGCATTCTTGGAAAAGTTTGATTGTTGTCTGAGTGTTCTATATTAAATTCAAAATAGGAAAAAAAATCATATACATTATAAGAAATAATGCATAGTGCACTATACCAAGCCTTTATGAAAATTTTTCCACTAAGTAGCAAAAGCAGAACAAAATGTCTCTTACCTCTCGAAGTTCTTTGATTTTAGCACCTTTAACTCCAATAATTCCTCCTGCCAGACTCTGATGAATTAACAGTCTCAACTCACAGTCAAAGTCACTTCCTTTATAGTGTTGGTACTGTGAAGGAGCAAAATAAAAAAAAAATCTTAGCCTTGTACAAGTAACTTACAATACACTTATCAGCTTATGTAAGCATAAGAATACCACTGTACTGTTGCAGTGAGCAACCTGAATTTATATCTCAATAACTTTACCAGTTATGTGCTTATTATCCTCAATAGCCAGGCCCAAAAAGGACAATCTGCACCACCTTAAAGAACTATTTTATTTTCAGGTCCTGCAACACCATACCCACACTGCAGCCATTTAGCATGTCGCTGTTACCACAAAATTATTAACATTCAAATAACACCATAATAAAAATGACTGCAAAGCACTTTGCAAATGTAGTTAATTCCCACTGCAGCATGGAGCAGGGTCAACAGTGAGTTTGTAAGACCATTTGTGTATCATGCTTTTAAGCCTTTTTCTATAGAGATGGGAAAAGTACACTATGTTAAAAGTAAAATTGATCCTACGGGCCAGGCTCCATACTTCAGTGGGGTTCAATGGCACTATGACATACATTTAAGCATTCCACAGCATCAGATTCGAGCGGGAGCTGGCTGGTTGCAGTGGGTGATGGCAACTGCAGGCCCTGAAAGTAGAAAAATAAGAGTAATAGGTTAAGTGTCTGGCGTGATCAGGCTATTGTCGCATATATTGGTAAAGCTACCACAACATATTTTTATACCTATGTTGAGAACACTGCTTACCTAACAGCAAGACTCAACATAAAAAAAAACCTCTAGAAACTATTCAATGATTATAGCATCATAATGTCCCAGAGTTAGATCTATGTTGTCCTTTGTAACCTATTATACTTCTAGTTTAAGAAAACACCCACTTTTAAATTAATGCCTTTAGAATATACATTAAAACCATGATGATGCACAAACGTGATTCATCAATTACTACTCCAGTAGTCTAGCCTAAAAATTTAAAAACAATTAGTGCATGAACAGTAATGCTGCACATTATGTAGAAAATGTTGCAGCCATAAACCCATTAATACTCACTTTTCTGCCCTCCCCAATAAAATACTTTCAAGCATTGACCCTCATAATGTCAAAAACAGGTTTTCTTTTTTAAAAAAAGGAGCCTACCTCTTCCAAGGTAGGGATGATTTTCTTCAGAATTTCTCCAATTGTTTCAATATCAGCACTGATGCTCAATATGCTGTCAAACACCACAAATATCAGATAGTACAAAAAAGGTGGAAAAGAAAAATGAGATTTGTGTTTGTCATCAGTAGTTATACAAACTTTTACAGAGAGGTAATAACAATTGCTTAATAGTCCCCATTTAAGGTAGCCTATTTATGAATTTTACACATGCATTTTATTTTATGCCCAATACAGACATGGTAACAGTATTAGGAGACTTCGAGAGAAACAGAGAGAATGGACTTTTGGAAGGGCTCAGATTAAGTGGGCAATAAAATTGACCAGAACTGAAGCAGAGTCGAATATTTATGTTCCCCGCCACCAAGCTAAGGATATTCTTGCTGTTACATTGGTAAAACTGGCACACCTTCTCTTAGGTCAAGTGGGGGAATATGCAAGTGGTGAACATTGTATCTGGAGTAAGGTTATGGATACCAGTTAGAAATTAGATTACTAATGGGCTCTGCAAGAAAACAAATACAAATGCAAGACAAAACAAAGACAACACAAATGAGAAGTGAAGGAAAGTGAACCAGTTAGCATTTCATCAGAAAAAATTATGAACAGGCAATGTTGGGAAGCAAGGTGGGCCACAAAGACAGAGCGAAAGACTATTTGGGTAACAATTTGATTTACAATGCAGCAAATATGCAACACTTGAAGCTGTGCTCCTTCCATCGAAATAAAATTAGTGGATCGTTTGGGTGGGCAACTCACGGTAAAAGTTCAGTGACAAAAAGACTTAATGGGGAAAATAAGACAGAAACTTGAAAAACAATACACCGTCTAAAGGGGATACTATTTAATTATATAAAGGCAGGTAATAAAATACATTTCTCTCTTTCTAATCAGGCAGTGAGGCATAAACTGTTGGGACATACCGCTCGGGGCCACTGCTGTCTGGGACTGAAACACTGGCATTGTACTGCATTGGTCATTGGCGTTCGTGGATGTTGGCATTGGGCATGGGCATTCAATCAGAAGTTGTCAAGTATTGTACCCGTTTGGCAACGAGCACATTTTTGGGCATAGCCAACCAGGGTTTTCACATGGGCGTTCAGGGGCGGATGGGCCAACGTCATGGTGGGCAACGCAGGGGTAAGTCGATCCAGTACATGGGCAACGGAGATATATGGCCAAAAAAACAAGGAGAGGGAAAAGGGGGAAAAGCAATAAATTTTAATTTAATACAAACTATACTCATACTCTCAATTAATGAAACAAGCTTAAGTTGTTCTGAAGACTAACACAATAATGGACTTCTCTATGTCTGACTGTGGCTTAACATTTAAGGACCTTAAATGATGGTTCTAGTTTTTGTTTTTTAAAAGCAATGTTTCAGTAGCAGGCTGGCTCATGAGGGTAGACACAAAACCTGTCATAAAACTCAAGTTTACTGAAATTCTTGAGGAAATGGGGAAAATTGATAACCAGATAAATATATAGAACATCTGGATCAAGAGGAGAGAGGTTTAAAGACAAAAACAAAAATTCCCACACCAAAACTCCCAACTAATAAATGATTAATTTGGTTTTCCTAAGGTTTAAAACACATCCCCAAGGTTGTGCAGGCAAGTTTGCAAAACTTAAAACAAACAAAATTTCAGGTTTATAGTAATCAAGAAGAACATACAAAGATCTGTGACCGAGAGAAATGAAATATTAAGTACTCAACAGTTATTTGCCTCAGTAGTACCAAGAAGAACATTAAATGTGTACATTATGAGAAAAAAGTAAACAAAATAAACAACTTAGAAATCGTAGTGTAGCCAAGTTCCAGAAATACACACTCACTTCTGGTGCTGCCAACATTTAATGTGTCTAATCACAAGAGTCAACCCACTGGTAAATTATGAAGACTCAAACAAATCATAGGAATTGACAAATGGTTCTGATTATTAATCTACGCCTTTTTATCCGTGTTTAAATCATGCAGCCTCAACATTAAAATCTTTGTGCTCCATGTGCAAGCTGTGGAACAGATGGAAATTTTTAAAGAGGACATGAAAGTTGCTCATTTAAATCAGCCACTTTTAATGGCTTTCAGCAGTGCTTGATTCATATATGCGGGGGAGGAATGTACAAGTAAGGGTTTTTACAGTCACTATTTACAATTAAGATAGTTTATCTTAAGGTGAATTATTTTGGTGGATCTTGGAGGAAGTGAAGAGGTTGAATCTTCCACCCGACTCAATCTGGTTTATTAGAACGGGAATGGCAAACCTTGAAATCTTTGCAATCATTATGAACGGCTTGTAGCTACAATGATTTCTATTATGCAAGCCTTTAAAATTCTAGAAACACATACACTGAATCTGCTTGTTTAGTAGCTTAATACTTACGTCTGTACGAAGCGCCTTAATATTCTTGCCTCCTTTTCCAATCACTGCCCCAGCATTCTGTAATAAGACCAAAACATTTTTTACCTTTCCCTAAGATTAATGCGTCTATCCATGATTTTAGATTTAATAACAAAATCTGCACAGGATTAGCAATCTACTTGGGGATATAAGAAAAATACCAGTGATGGATGAGGGAAACAAAGACTTTTTAATGGAAGAAACAGTCATTTTAAGAGGAATCTATGGAATATCCAGAATGTAAAAAATGTAAAAAACTAGTATAAAGCTTTCAAAAAAAATCATTGACAATGCTGGGCATGGTGGCACACACCTTTAATCCCAGCATTCAGGAGGCAGGCAGAGGTAGGAGGATCGCCGTGAGTTAGAGACCAGCCTGGGAATACAGAGTGAATTCCAGATCAGCCTGGGCCAGATTGAGACCCTACCTCAAAAACCAAACAACAACAACAACAAAAAATCACTGGCTCACTCAAATAAAATTATTTTTAGCAGAGTATAGTGGCACACACCTTTAATCCCAGCATTCAGGTGGCAGAGGTAGAGGCCAACCTGGGACTACATAGTTAGTTCTAGGTCAGCCTATGTTAAGAGTGAACCTCTACCTCAAAATTATAAATAACACATTACTTTTATAGTGCCTCTTTTTGCCACAAAAGCATTTGTGTTTCATCTTGGATAAAGCAATCATGTAAACTCATTATTCACTAGTTCCCTGGGGAATTCGCAATGTAGTAGATATTTGTACTCTACTAATTCCTTAAGATTCAATTCCCTTGCACTTTTTTGCTCAACCTATACTGAGCCCCCATAACAAGGGCTTGCTTATTTATAAACAACTATACCAGCTGGGTGTGGCAGAGCACACCTATAATCCCAGGTTGAGAGGTGGAGTTGTCCAAGAGTCCAAAGCTATCCTTGTCTACATAAAGAACCAGTCTCAAAAAACCAAAAGGGAAGAGCCACACAAAACAACTTAAATTCATCAGTGTGCCTGAAAATTTCCCAGACAGCCATAGCAGGACTTAAGCAATTTCTACTTCAGTATGAACCACTTTAGACATTTAAAGGATAAAAGTTTATACCTTGCTCTGAAGCAGAATGCGCAATTCAACCATCTCATCTGTGTTTCTAGATCTTTTAAATGCTTGTTCCTCTTCCATATCCTCCGCAGGACGTTTACCTAGAAATCAACAGTTCAAATTTAAATTTAGTTTTAATTTGTACGCTGAAGAGATGTTACTAATCCCATGCATGTTTCAGAAAGCCAGTCTTGGTCTTTACTCCCGTTGAAACATAACAGTAATCAAATTGTTAGCAAATACCTTAAATGTTTAGAAATTACAAAACAGAGTTAATTAAAATTCTTATTTATTGGCTGCTTCAGTTATCTTTTCAGGGGAAGGTCATATCTTGTTCACAAAAACAGAATGTGACTTATCTTATTATGAAGTTAAAATCAGGTAAGAGATGACAGCATACAGCACAGAATGCTTTTGTACAGAAATTAACAAACAGAAAATATACAATTGCCATAATTAAAATATCGCCTCACCAAATTCACCATTGGTTTCAGTGTTGGGGAAGGTTTCCTCTGGCTGTTCAGTTTCCATTTTTTTATATTAAACAGACACAGTAATCTGTTGAAAAACAAAGAGGTTAGTATATATTGTTTATGGGAAAGCTATGCATTTTGCTCGCTTTTTAAAATTTTTATTTAAAGAGGTTCGTTTTTTTGGAATATCAGTTATAAATCCTTGCAGAGTGAAATGTACTATTCTGGGCAGGTCAACTGACACTCTAGGGCTGCATTAGCCTTTAAAACCAGCAGTTTTGCTTTTCTTTTATTGAGAACTAACCTTTGGCAACATCTCTGAATGTGTTCTGGATCTTAAATTGATTGGCAAGAGAAAACTCGGAGTGATGGCTCACAGCCAGCACCAGGAGACCTAGTCGTAGAGGCTAGCCTGGTTTACAAGAGACCCTGTCCCAACAAATTACAGCCTAAGCACTACTATCAAGAGAAAAGTTGGCATGGTGGTGCAATCCCAGCACTCAGTAGGCCAAGTTAGGAAGAGGGATGTGAGTTTGAGGCTGGTCTGAGAGTACAGAGCAAGTTCCAGGCTACCTAGAATGACTAAAAAAACCAAAACAAACAAAAATATGCGAAGGTGCCTGATTTTGTTGTTTTGGAAAATAAAAATCAGTGATTTTTTAAAGCTACCCAATTGCATCTCTCCACGGCAATGTTTGTATTGCATTACCACAAAAACCTGAAATGGAACAAGCCCGTGGACCTCTATCTTGTTCACAAAACATACCCAGCAATCTCAAGTCACGTAAACGAGGCCATCTGCTAGGGGGATAAACCTAAAATCCTGATCGAGGACCACACTCAAACTACCACTACTCAACAAAGATGATGGCGTCTTTGAACATCATCAGTAGTGGAGTTACAATTTCACCTTTAACGCGAGACCCAAAGGCTTTTCGCAACACAAAGGCTACCTGTGGCCCCTATTAACGGTGGCCAGGCAGCCAAGGGCTAAAAAATGAAGGCAACCATTATGCGTCGCATTTCGCGGCGTGGGCTGGTATTGTCACCCTCCCTGGGTACTCGAGGTACTCTCAGTTCAATTCTGAGGTGTGGAGGGACCTGCTCGAGTTAACAGCAAGCCCAGTCCACCCGAACCCCGCGACAGCGCGCCGCTCCTCCTTCGGGAACGGCAGCTACCCTGGCCCGCACCCCGACACTCGCGCGCCAACGCCGCGGAAGCGCGCACGGCCTCCTCCCCGGACCCAGAGCCCGCGCCGCCGCCGCACCTCTCCTCGCCCGGAGCCGACAGGAAATGGCGGCCCGCGTAATGGCGACTACGCGCGACGAGGCGGAGCTGAGCCGGACCCCCTCCCCCACCACCACCACGCGGGCCGCGACGCCTTCCCCCGCGGCACGCCGCCCGCCCGCCCGGCGGAGACAAAGCCGCCAGCACGCCCGGCCGTTCCATCGTCCCCACCCGAGCCGGGAGGCGCAGTGTGCAGGACACAAAGAGCGGCGGCGCCGGGCCCCGCTCCTGTCCCCAGCCCTCCTTCCTCCGCAAGGCGCCGGTTCCCGAGCCCAGCCCAGCAGTCAACCCCGGCACATGGAGCCGCCCCCCAGCCTCTACCCCATCCGACTGCAGACACTCTCTGGGAAATGGCGGGGGTGGGGGAGGGGAGGCCGGGCAACGCTCCGCGGAGCAGCGGGCCAGCCTCAACGCCTCCCTTCAGCGGAAAAACCGGGCCCCGGCCCTCGCCCCCGCGCGCCCGGCCCCGCTCCGCGCCTCACCGCGCGAGTCCGCCGTTGCTTCACGGCCGTGCCGCCACCGACGATCGGTCACGGCTAGACAAGAGAACCAGGGCAGCCCCCTACCGCCTGCGCGCCCTCCTACCCCCTCGTCGCGCCCCATTGGCTGCCCGAGCTTCGGCAGTGGTGCGAGGGCGAAGCGATTGGCCCGAGGCCGCGTCAATTACTACGACGAGGGCCGATAACCCCCGCCTTCCGCAGGCGACTCCCTTTGGGCTCTAAGGCCCGGGGCCTGAGGAAAGCCGGCCTTGGAAAGCGGCAACGCAGCCTTTCAGGGAAACCAGCCCACTTCCCTAGTCCACAACGCCGAAGCCCCAGGAACTCCAATACCTAGAGGCCGCAAACAAGTGGGGACAGGCAAGACGTCGACGTCGGTGCAGCGGAGAAACAGAGGGTAATGGCGTCTGCAGTAGCGTCGCCAGTAGCGCCCTCCTCCTCTCGTTCGCGCACTCAGTGGTTGGGGGAGGGGAGACGAGAAGTTCTCGCGAGACCTGAAGTCGCTCTTGTTCACGTGTGTCGGGAGGGGGCGGAGAAGGGGCATTTTGTAGCCGCAGGCGTCTTTTGGGTTGGAGGAGGGGCGCTGCGCACAGCAAATCGGGCGGGAAGAAACTGAAAAAGAGGGAAGAAGGTTAGGCTGTTGTGGGTGGCGGTTTCTGTTCTCGCGGCCGGGGAAGATGGAGCACCCCTGTCGGTGCTCGGCCCACGTCCGTGCCCCGTTGCGGGTCACATTCGCGTCTCCCTCCCTCGGGCTGCGGGCAGCTGCGCGCGGGTAAGTGCGTCCCGCGGACCCACGGCCGGTGCCCGGCGGGCGGTCCCTCGGCTCACCCTCACCATCTGCCTGGGCTTGTAGCGCTGTAGTGACTTGAGAAGAACGTGAAGCAGTACCAGGTTCATCTCCCGGGAAGGGGGCGCCGCTTACTCGCGAAGCGCTCACTGGGGTCGCGACGTTGGCAGCGATGAACGCATCCGCGCCGTCCAGTACGCTCTGTTCTGGCTGCTGCAGTCCACGCTTGTTTGGTCACTGACTTCAAAGGCCGCAAGTGCTAAGCTTTGATGACATTTCATGAAGTCAGGCCAATTCAGGGGAAGCCGGGTAAATGGCCAGTTCAGGTAGTCCCCACTCTGCACGACCCTCACGGAACCTTGATCCCAGGCCCGTGCTGAAACACTTGTAATCTGCTGAAAAGCGAAACTCGCAGTAACAAACTCACACCTGTATTTGCAGTAGCGATGCATTTGTGCTACTCTATTGGTAACAGTTTCTTTCTTGAATAATTTGTAAAATACGTATAGTGGCATCCCTCTTAAAAGCAATGTAGTAACTGCATACACCTATCATCGTTTACTTGAGTGACTGAGAAAAAAACTTATTAGGGGGAGCTGAGGACACAGCAAAGCACTAGCATCTGTTAGGGCATAATATGAGATTGTGGAGCTTGCAAACATTGACTACGTTATTTTATTTTTATTGTTTTTAAAAATACCTTATTTTTATTTATTTATTTGAGAGAGAGAGATACAGAAACAGGCAGGTAGAGAGAGAGCGAGAGCGCGCTCCAGGGCCTCCTGCCACTGCAAACGAACTCCAGATGCATGAGCCCCCTTGTGCATCTGGCTTACGTGGGTCCTGGAGAGTCGAGCCTCGAACCGGGGTCCTTAGGCTTTACAGGCAAGCGCTTAACCTCTAAGCCATCTCTCCCCCCCTTATTGGTTTTTTTGAAACAGCCTTACTCTAGCCCAGGCAATTCTGGAATTCACCCATGTAGCTAAGGACAGAGAAGATAATCCTGTCTCACCCTCCAGCTTTCTGGGATTACTGGTATGAATTGAAATAACGGAGCCGGGCGTGGTGGCACATGCCTTTAATTAAAAGGCAAGGAAGAAAACAAAGGATGTCAGATGAGGTGGTGCACACCTATAAGCTCCCACATTTGAGAGGCACAAGTAGGAGGATCTCTGAGTTCAAGGCCACCCCTGAGACTACATTGTGAATTCCAGGTCAGCCTGGGCTAGAGTGATACCCTACCTCGAAAAACCAAAATAAATAAATAAAATAAAATAAGATAAAATAAAGTAAAATAAAATAATGGCTGAAGAGATGGCTTAGCGGTTAAGGCGCTTGCCTGTGAAGCCTAAGGACCCAGGTTTGAGTCCTCAAAACCCATG
This sequence comes from Orientallactaga sibirica, assembly GCA_036365145.1. Classification (NCBI taxonomy): domain Eukaryota; kingdom Metazoa; phylum Chordata; class Mammalia; order Rodentia; family Dipodidae; genus Orientallactaga; species Orientallactaga sibirica. The sequence continues at coordinate 6,141,698 of JAEOAD010000888.1, forward strand.
TAAGCCAGATGCACAAGGTGGCACATGTGTCTGGAGTTTGCAGTGGCTAGAGGCGCTGGCATGCCCATTTTCTCATTCTCTCTATCTGCCTCTTTCTCAAATAAGTAAATATTTAAAAAACAAAAACTTTATTAAAATAATTCAATTAAAGCTTGGTTGGGCGTTATGGTGCATGCCTTTAGTCCCATCTTTCAGGAGGCTGAGGCAATATAATCACTGAGTTTGAGGCCAGCCTGGGCTAAAGTGACACCTCAACAAAACTGACAAGAAACATTGTCTTACAGACTTCCATTGTCCCACCTTCCCTCTCTACTTCTTTCCTAAGTAGTACAATTTATTTTTATTTTTAAATTATTTATTTATTTATTTATTTGAGAGCGACACACAGAGAGGGAGAGAGAATGGGCACACCAGGATCTCCAGCCACTGCAAACCAACCCCATAAGCATGCACCACGTTGTGTATGTGGCTTAGGTGGGTAATGGGGAATTAGTCTTGAGCAGCGGTCTTTAGGCTTCACAGGCAAGCGCTTAACTGCTAAGCCATCTCTCCAGCCCATAAGTAGTACAATTTTTTATGTGTGTGAGGGTGGGCGGGCATGCCAGGGCCTCTTACCACTGCAAAAGAACTCCAGACACATGTGTCACTTCGTGTGCTTGGTTTCAGGTGAATGCTGGGAAACCCAGGTCTGCAGGCTTTGCAAGCAAGCACTTTTAATTGCTGAGCCCTGTCCCCCAGCTTCCTAAGTAGTACAATTTTTTTTTTTTGTTTTGTTTTTTGTTTTTCGAGGTAGGATCTCACTCTAGCCTAGGAATAGTGACTTGGAATTCGCTATGTAGTCTCAGGGTGGCCTCAAACTCATGGTGATCCTCCTACCTCTGCCTCCCAAGTGCTGGGATTAAAGGCATGTGCCATCACGCCCAGCTAAGTAGTGCAATTTTAAAGCCAACCCACCATGACAAATTTTAGTTTTGTTGAGGTAAAGCTTAACTAACATTTTGATCCCAAAATAAAGTTCCTATTTCTATTAAATACTCATCCAAGAATTGATAAATATATACATATATGGGTGAGGATACATGAATTATACAGATTTAATCTGTTGGTTAGCATTTACAGCATTTAATTACCACTGAAATTCACTAATACATGGAGGACTGTAACAGATTTATTTATTTATTGGAGTTTTGTTTGTTTGTTTGTTTTTGAGGTAGGGTCTCACTCTAGCTCAGGCTGACCTGGAACACACTCCCAAGCTGGCTTCAAACTCACAGGGATCCTCCTGCCTCTGCCTTCCAAGTGCTGGGATTAAAATCATGCACTACATGCCTAGCTAGATTTTTATTGCTTTTTTGTTTGTTTGTTTTTTCAAGGTAGGGTCTTGCTTTAGCCTTGGCTGCCCTGAAATTCACTATGTAGTTTCAGGCTGACCTCAAGCTCATAGCACTCTTTCTACCTCTGCCTCCCAAGTGAGTGCTGGTATTAAAGATGTGTATTACCATGCCTAGCTTTATTTTTAAATAAAAATTTTAAAACTTCATTAAAATTTTAAAATTTTACATAATGTTTTCCCACCACTGTCTTTTATTCCCCCCACCCCCACTCTACTTTTTCCCTACTTATTTCTCTTTTTTTTTGTTTTTTCAAGGTAGGGTCTCGCTCTAGCCCAGGCTGACCTGGAATTCATTATGTAGTCTCAGGGTGGCCTCAAACTCTCAGTGATCCTCCTACCTCTGCCTCCCGAGTGCTGGGATTAAAGGCATGTGCCACCATGCCCATCTATTCCTCTTTTACATTGATGTCTTTTCTTCTTTTTTTCCTGGACATCCTCTTATCCATGACAATCTGTTGGTGGTATAACAGACTTCGTTTTTTGTAAATATTTTTATTTATTTATTTGTTTGAGACAGAGACTGAGGCAAACAGACTATGGGTATGCCAGGGCCTCCTGCTACTGTAAATGAACTCCAGATGTATGCATCACTTTGTGCATCTGGCTTTACATGGGTACTAGGGAATTGAAACCAGGCCATCAGGCTTTGCAAGCAAGTACCTTTAATTACTGAACATTTCTGGGCTGGGAAAATGGTTTTATGGGTAAAGGCGTTTGCTTGCAAAGCCTAACAGCCACCATTACTCACTTACAACAAGACCAAATACACGAAGTGGCCCATGCATCTGGCCCTGGTGCTCCTCCCCCCATGTAGGGTCTCACTGTAGCTCAGGTTGACCTGGAATTCACCATGTAGACTCAGGGCGGCCTCGAACTCACAGCAATCCTCCTACCTCTGCCTCCCAAAGTGCTGGGATTAAAGGCATGCACCACCACGCCCGGCCTCCTGGTGCTTCTTTCATTCATCTCCCTCAAGTTTTTTTTTGGTTTTTGGAGGTAGGGTTTCACTCTGGCCCAAGCTGACCTGGAATTCACTTTGTAGTCTCTGGCTGGCCTTGAGTTCACAGCCATCTACCTACCTCTGCCTCCCAAGTGCCGGGATTAAAGGCATGCACCACCACGACTGGCCATTATTATTTTTAAGAAAAGTGGGCTGGGGCTGGAGAGATGGCTTAGTGGTTAAGGCACTTGCCTGCGAAGCCTAGGGACCCAGGTTCAACTCTCCAGGTCCCACATAAGCCAGATACACATGGTGCATGTGTCTGGAGTTCGTTTGCAGTGGCTAGAGGCCCTGGTGTACCCATTCTCACTCTCTTTTCTCCTCTTTCTGTCTCTGATAAATTAAAAAAAAAAACATCTTTTTAAAAAATTGGGCTGGAGCTGAGTGTGGTAGCGCACACCTTTAATCCCAACACTTAGAGGGCAGATCTAAGTAGAGTAGGTGGGTGAGTTCTAGGCCACCCTGAGAACACAGAGTGAATTCCAGGTCAGCCTAGGCCAGAGTGATACCCTACCTCGAAAAGCAAAACAAAACAACACAAAATTGGGCTGGAGAGATTACTCAGCAGTTAAGGCACTTGCCAGCAAAGCCTAACAACCCTGGTTCAATTCTCCAGTACGCAGGTAAAATCAGATGCAAAAGATGGCACATCTGGAGTTCATTTGAAGTGGCTAGAGGCCCTGGTACATTTTTTCTCTTTCTCTCCTCTTCATCTCCCTCTGCTTACAAATAAATAAAAATATTTTAAAAGTATGGGGCTGGAGAGAGGACTCAACGGTCAAAGTGCTTGCCTTCAAAGCCAGGTTCGATTCCCCAGTACCCATGTGAAACCAGATGCACAAAGTGAGACATATATCTGGAGTTTGTTTGTGGTGGCAGAAGGCCCCGGCATGCCTGTTCTCTCTATCTTCTGTGTATCTCTCTGCTTGCAAATAAATAAATTATTTTCTTTTAAAAAGTATTTCCTTAGTCCCAGCAATGAGGTGGCTAAGATGGAAAGATCGACATGAAGCTGGGCGTGGTGGTGCACACCTTTAATCCCAGCATTCAGGAGGCAGAGGTAGGAGGATTGCTGTGAGTTAGAGGCCACCCTGAATAGTGAATGTAGTTTTAGGGTGGCCTCAAGCTGAGGCCCTGGGTTTGAGAGTAAAACAACAAAATCAAAGCCTGTACTCACTGAAGGACTTTCCAGTTTGATTCACCCAGTGGCTCCTATCTGTTACAACTAATTGGTGTAAATGGTCTAATGCTTTAGTGATCATTTTGGGTCTTCTATGAACGTTGGAGCCCATATTACCTTTGAGATGTATACTAGTTGGCTGGGATATTATTTAAAATACAATAATTACCAAATTCTAAGTTCTTCACTGTGTGCCAGACATTGTGCTGACAATTTAATGCTTATGACAGTCTTTTGAGTAAGCTGTGGTTCTCTTTGTTTTATGAATGAGGGTGTAAAAAGTATAATAACAAACATGTCCAAGTGGTTTGTAGACTCCTGAATGGTCTTATTCTTCCATTTCCTTGTGGTAGGCTATGGAAAAATCCACAAATACATTGCTCCTGTTGCTTTGTTTTTGATTTTGTTTTTTTGAAGTAGGGTCTTGCTCTAGCCTAGGCTGGCCTCTAACTCCCAGTGATCTATCTCAGCCTCCCAAGTGCTGGGATTAAAGGTGTGCACCACCACACCCAGCTTCCTCCCTTTTTCTTTATAGAGTACCTTCTCAAAATTCTGAAATTAGGGCTGGAGAAATGGCTTAGTGGTTAAGGTGTTTGCCTGCAAAGCCAAAGGATCCCTGTTCGATTCTCCAGGACCCACATAAGCCAGATATGTGAGGGGCACATGCATCTGGAGTTCGTTTGCAGTGGCTGGAAGGCCCTGGCATGCCCATTCTCTCTCTCTCTGCCTCTGTTCTCTCTCTCTCTCTCTCCGCTCTCCCAAATAAATAAATAAAAAAGTTAAAAAAATTCTGAAATTACTTTGAAGTCATTACCACTGGCACATAAATGTTCTGATATTTCTTTTCTCTTCTCTCTCTCTTCCCTCTCCCCTCTTCTCCTCTCCCTCTTTCAGTTCTGGAGATTGAACCCAGGGACTCAGAGATACATTCTACTTCAAAGATAAGCCTTGGGCCCCTTTGTCGCTCTCTGTCTTTCTTTCCCTCTTTCTTAGCAGCACCTCCCCCTAGCCCAGGCTGGCCTTTTTTTTTTTTCCAGGTAGGGTTTCACCCTAGCCCAGGCTGACCTGGAATTCACTATGTAGTTTTAGGGTAGCCTCGAACTCACAGCAGTTTTCCTACCTCTGCCTCCCAAGAGCTGGAATTAAAGGCATGTGCCACCATGCCTGGCTTGTCTTTATTTTCTTTTAACATTAGTTTTAGACTTATTTTTATGTGAAGATTATGGAAATGTAAAATGGTTGTGACTATTTGTTAGTACTTTACAGTCCCAGCTATTGGTTGAATACCACATACAATATCCAAGGATGGTACTACTTTTTCTATTTAAAAAAAAAAAAGCAAAACTGGAGCGCTAGAGAGGTGGTTCAGCAGTTAAAGTTGCTTGCTTGCAAAACCTACCTGCGCAGGTTCAATTCCTCTCTCTTTCTTGTGGTTTTTTTTTTTTTTTTTCCGAGATAGGGTCTCTCTCTGGCCCAGGCTGACCTGGAATTAACTATGTAGTCTCAGGGTGGCCTCAAACTCATGGTGATCCTCCTACTTCTGCCTCCCAAGTGCTGGGATTCAAGGTGTGCACCACCACGCCTGGCTGTTTTTTTTTTTTTTGTTGTTGTTGTTGTTGTTGTTTGTTTGTTTGTTTTCAAGGTAGGGTCTCACTCTAGCCCAGGCTGACCTGAAATTCACTATGTAGTCTCAGGGTGGCCTGGAGCTCAAGGCGATCCTCCTACCTCTGCCACCAAGCCCCAGCTCTCCTCTGTATCTCTCTCTGGTTGCAAATAAATAAATAAAATATTTTAAAAAATATTTTTTAAAGATTGCACAGCTCAGCTGATTGTGGTAGCTCATTTAATCTCCTACTACTCTGGAAGCTGAGGGAGGAGGATCTCCATGAGTTGCAGGCCAGCCTGGGCTACAGGGTGAATTCCAAATCACCCTAGGCTAGTGAGACCCTATATCAAAATAAAACAAAAAAATTCTACAATCTTTTATTTCATACATATATGATACAATGTTTTTTTCTTTTGAATTTTTAGGTTAGAAATACACATTTTAGATTTTAAAAACACATTGAGGAGCTGGCTTAGCGGTTAAGGCGTGTCTGCCTGATAAGCCTAAGAAGGCCTGTTCAATTCTCCAGGTCCCCATGTGTTTAGCCAGAGGTAAAGTACCACAAGGGTGCAATGCCTTTCCCACAAGGGGGCACACGCGTCCCCATTCTCTCTCTCCCAAAACAAAACAAAACAAAACAAAACAAAACAAAACACACATTGAGGCTGGTTACTGGCCTTTAATCCCAGCACTTGGGAAGCGGAAGTAGGAGGATCACTATGAGTTCAAGGTTAGCCTGAGACTACATAGTGAATTCCAGGCCAGCCTAAGATAGAGTGAAACCCTACCTCGAAAAAACCAAAAACACTGGTACATAAATATTCTGTTTCTGCTTCTCCTTTCCTCCCCTCCCCTCCACCTTCTTCCTGTCTTTCCTTTCTCCTCTTTCCACTTCTCTTTTTCAGTCCTTGGATTGACTTTGCTGATACACTTTGAGATCATTTTTTATTTCTGTTAACATTAGATTTGGAAAGTAAAAGATGTATGTTAAAAAGACATCTACTCTAGCTGGGCTGGCGTGGTGGGCACGCCTTTAATCCCAGCACTTGGGAGGCAGGGGTAGGATGATTGGCCCCCCTGAGAATACAGAGTGAATTCCAGGTCAACCTGAGCTAGAGTGAGATCCTACCTCGGAAGAAAAATAAATAAATAAATAAATAAATAAATAAATTAATAAAATAAAAGACATCTCCTCTGGTCTGCAGGACTGCCTCAGGGGTTGGCTGCTCTCCTGTGGTGACTGCAGAAACTCTGGCCAGGGCCACTCTCCTATATCCTCTTTCCCTTTCATACTGAGTTCCATAGAGAGCTCAAACATCTGCCATGCTTACTATACATGCTTACTATATGCCTAAAGCTTCGGCTTTTGCGACTTTTGTCTTCCTAAGCAGACTCTGTGTAATTAGGGGTTTTATTGACTTAAAAAAAAAAAAAACTGACATCTTCCCTAAATATAAACAATATACCATGATCTTTATTCTTTTCCACCACCCTCCCTTTTAAACACAGTTTTCTTAATTTGGAAAAACCACTGAAATCCCTTCAGAGAACTGGGGATATGGCTCAGTGGATGCCTGCTGTGTATGCATGACTACCTGAGTTTAGTCCTCAGGACCCATGTAAACTGCACACTGTCAAGGGCATGTATATCCTCAGTGTGCCTACAGTGAGCAGGAGAATCACCTGGAAGTTCACAAGTCAGCTAGCCTAGCAAACATAGCAGTGAACAAGTTTTTGAGTAAACTCAACCCCCCATCTTTTTTTTTTTAAAGATTTTATTTTTATTTATTTATTTATTCATTTATTTATTTATTTATTTATTTATTTATTTGAGACAGAGAGAGGGAAATTGAGAATGGGCACACAAGGGCCTCTAGCCACTGCAAATGAACTCCAGACACATGCGTCCCCTTGTGCATCTGTCAGCCCCCAGTCTTTTAGCCCTCTCTGGGCCCCTACTCACATTCCTGTCCATACCAACCTCCAGCACAGGTCTCCTGCTATTTGGTCCTTCCTTCATCCAACATTCCATCAAAATCCATTAAGTCCCCAGACTCATCTATAGGTGCTCTAGACTGCTGTTCTTCCCACCCAGTGGCCTCTGGCTGTTAAACCCCCAGTGGGTGGGGACAGGGGACACCCCCCTGCACCCTGTGACCCGGCTTTTCTTTGGCACCAGGTGCCAAAGTCTATCCTTACCTTCAGGCTGCACTTTGATGACCCACTACCAGAGTCTAGCCTCCTGCCCTATTTTGGTACGAGGTGATGACTACTGCCAAACTCTAGCCTGTGCCTTACCTTCCCAAATTTTCCCTTTTCAAAAATAGGCTCTGACCTCTCTGTCTCTAGGGACACTCCCTTGGGATGCCTGAAAACAAACCTAAAACTCTAGGTCTAACTGATAACTATAATTGGCCAAAACTTGGGGCCTTTGATTGTTACTGGACAACATAAAATGAACATATGTCCAAGCTTTCTTCCATTTCTCTCTGTCAAGATTGCTCCTCTAACCAAAGCCTCCTGCTGTGCCCCCCTCCTGCCTTTTCTGATAATGTGTTTCCTCTGGTCTCCCTCTATCTGTCTCTACCTTTCCTACCTCACTGCCATGGCGGCCCCTAAACCTTCCCACCACCCCTTCTCTTACACTGCAGAATCTATAGGACTAAAACTTAATCCCAAATTCTAACATCTAGCAATTTCAGGTAGAAATTGGCATTTGCATTGCCTAGTTGCCTGGAATAATGTAGGGCCATATCCTGTATCCAGAGTGACGTATAGGGCAAAATCTTATCCGTAATTATGCATTTATGCTTTATACTTCTCCAAAATAATTCATAACTCTTAGAATCCTTTGACCTTATTTCAGTTTACCTAATGATTCTTAGGATTTCACAACACCTTTGAAAATTATAATCAGTTTATTTGTGAGCATTGTGGTTAAATTTTAGTGGAGGATGGTAATAAATTGAATCAATGCCATTAAGAACCATAGATCTGGCTTAATTTTTGAAATTTAAACAAATGACTACAAGGGCTGGGGAGATGGCTCAGTATATAAAGCACTGGTCGCACAAGCCTGAATACTTGACTTAGGGTCTCCAGATGCCATGTGAAAAAACACTAGAAACTGGGGCAGATTCAGTAATGCCAGCATGCCTACAGTGAGATGCAAAGCAGAGACAGAATTTCCAGAAAGTTCACAGATCAGCTAGCCTGGCCCATAGAGTGGTAAACAACAAGAGAAGAACAAGAGACCCTGCTGTAGGCCATGTTGAAAGGCAAGGATTGACACCCCAAAGTTGGCCACATACACCCATGCATATGCATACATATCACACACACACACCTCAAAAAATAAAAATACTAAAGCACCACATTGAAAAAAAGTGACCACTGGCTGGGCATGGTGCATACTCCTGTACACCACACTTGAGAGGCTAAGGCAGAAGAATCCTAAGTATGAGAGCAGCCTAGGTTACATAGGGAGGAGACCCTGTCTCAGAAAAAAAAAAAGGTGACAACAGATGCAGTCAAGTAGCTCTTTGGAATCTTAGGTTACATAGATCTCTTAGTGTGAGGATAAGTTATTCCTAAACTATAACTGTGGAATCATGCTTGGAGGGGTTTTTTGTTTGTTTTTTTGTTTTTGTTTTTTTGAGGTAAGGTCTCACTCTAGCCCAGGCTGGCCTGGAATTCACTGTGTAGTCTCAGGGTGGCCTCAAACTCACGGCAATCCTCCTACCTCTGCCTCCCCAGTGCTGGGATTAAAGGTGGGTGCCACCACGCCCGGCTCATGCTTAGAGGTTTTAACATGCCTTTATTTATTTATTTATTTATTTATTTATTTATTTATTTATTTATTTTTTGGTTTTGCAAGGTAGGGTCTCACTCTGGTCCAGGCTGACCTGGAATTAACTATGTAGTCTCAGGGTGGCCTTGAACTCTCAGTGATCCTCCTACCTCTGCCTCCCGAGTGCTGGGATTAAAGGCGTGCGCCACCACCCCCAGCTTAACATGCCTTTATTTTAATTTTATATTTTAGTGGTTTTGTTTTAGGTCTCCCTTAGGAAGCATATAGTTGGGAGTTTGTCTAGTTTAAGAAATTAATAGGTAAGTCTAATCTACTTATGTTCACTGTTATGGATGACAGATCTAGACTATGTTTACCATCTTACTGTTTCTGCTTACAGCACATCTTTAATCTTGTTGAGTGATTCCTCTATTTTTTATTTATTTATGTGAGAAAGAGAAAGGGAGAGAATATGGGTGCACCAGGACCTCTTGCTGCTGCAAATAACTCCAAACACATAGGCTACTTTGTGCATCTGGTTTTACATGGGTACTGCGGAATGGCTTTACATGTGTACTGGGGAACTGAACCTGGGCAGTCAGGCTTTGCAAGCAAGCACCTTTAATCACTGAGCCATCTCTCCAGCCCTGATACTTTACTTTTAAGTATTTTCTTAATTTTTATCTTTCATTTGTTTTACGGAGTTTGTTATCATGTTTTAAATTTCTTAAAGTTCGTTTTTTCCCCACTTTTTATTATAGCATCCTATTCTTACTTTATGGATATGTATTTTTAATTTTTTGTGAATTCATTTATTATGTGTCTGGGCATGTGTGTGTGTGTAGGTCAAAGGACAACTTTTGGGTTAATTCTTGTCTTCCACTTCCTTTAAGGCAGAGTCTCTTGCTCACCACTCTCTTTGTGAGCTTCTGGGAAATTTTTCCTGTTTCTGCCTTCCTTCTGGCCACAGGGATTACAGAAACCCACAATAGCTTTTATGTGGAGTCTAGGGGGTGGGGGCTCTGAACTCAGGTACTTAAGAGTTGTATGGCAGATGCTCTGTCCAGCTGAGCCATCTCCTCAGCCCTCATGGATATGGTATCTTATCTACCTGAGGACATTAATTATGTTTTTCAAGTTTTTAATCTATATTTGTAGTTACTCCATTGCATTTTTCTGTTTGATAAAGTTTTTTTTTGAGGGTCTCACTCTAGCCTAGGCTGACCTGGAATTCACTCTGTAGTCTCAGGGTGACCTCAAATTCATGGTGATCCTCCTACCCAGCTGTCCTACTCTTAATTATGACAAGAAGTCTGAGAAGGATGCTGCTAAAAACCTTTATCAAGCCGGGCATGGTGGCATATGCCTTTAATCCTAGCAATCTGGAGGCAGAGGTAGAGGATTGCCATGAGTTCGAGGCTACCCTGAGACTATATCTTGGGCTAGAGTGAGACCCTGCCTCATAAAACAAAACAAAACAACAACGACAACAAAAAGAGTAGGACATTAGACAGCTAATTGGAACTCCGAGTCTTGGTGCAGTTTAAATGGTTATCTTTCATGTTTTTATCTTTGAGTGTTTTGGTTAAGTTTTGGTCCCCCACCCCCACACAGGCAGAGTCTCACTGTAGCCCAGGCTGACCTAGACCTCATGGTGATTCTCCTACCTCAGCCTCTGGAGTGCTGGTACTAAAGGCATGTGCCACCATGCTTGGCTCTGTTGTTTTTCTGAGAGAGGGTCTCACTATAGTTTAGAGTGTCCTCAAACTAACATTCTTCCTCTCCCTACTCATCCCCCTTTTTTTTTTGGTTTTTCGAGGTAGGGTCTCACTCTAGCTCAGGCTGACCTGGAATTCACTATGTAGTCTCAGGGTGGCCTTGAACTCATGGAGATCATCCTACTTCTGCCTCCTGGTGCTGGAATTAAAGGCGTGCGCCACCTCACCCGGCTTCATCCCTTTTTTTAAACTTAATTTGGTGTGTGTGTGTGTTTAGGAGCATATACATGCCACATATGCACCACATTACATCCCACTTCACATAGGTGTTGGTGAATTGAACCCAGGTCAACTGGCTTTATAAGAAAGTACCTTTAGCCAGTTGTGGTGGTGCACACCTTTAATCCCAACACTGGGGAGGGAGAGGTAGGAGGGTCACCGTGAGTTCAAGGCCACCCTGAGACTACATAGTGAATTCCAGGTCAGGCTGGGCTGGAGTGAGACTCTACCTCAAATTTTCAAAACAAAACAAAACAAAACAAACAAAAAAAGCAAGCACCTTTAATTGCTGAGTCATCTCCTTGGTCCCCTGTTTTGTTTTGTTTTGATTTGTTTTGTTTTGTTTTGTTTTGATTTGATTTGTTTTGAGGTAGCCCAGGGTGACCTGGAATTCACTACATAATCTCAGGTGGCCTTGAACTCATAGAGATCCTCTTGTCTCTGCCTCCTGAGTGCTGGGATTAAAGGCATGGGCTACCATGTGGGGCTCTTTTTTGATTTTTTTTTTTTTTTTGGTTTTTGAGGTAGGGTCTCACTCTGGTCCAGGCTGACCTGGAATTAACTATGTAGTCTCAGGGTGGCCTTGAACTCTCGGAGATCCTCCTACCTCTGCCTCCCGAGTGCTGGGATTAATGATATAAAACCACCACACCCAGCCTTAAGTCTCCATCTTTACTCTTGTTTTTTTTTTTTTTTTAAACGAGAAAGAGGATTGGCATGTCAGGGCCTCCAGCCACTGCGGTCAAACTCCAGATGTGTGTGCCACCTTGTGCTTATTTGTGACCTTGCGTGCTTATGTCACCTTGTGCATGTGGCTTATATGGGACCTGAAGAGTTGAACATGGGTTCTTAGGCTTTGTAGGCAAGCACCTTAACTGCTAAGCTATCTCTCCGGACCTCCATCTTTACTTTTTTTTTTTTTTTTTTTTTTTTCCGAGGTACGGTCTCACTCTAGCTCAGGTTGACCTGGAATTTACTCTGTATTCTCAGGGTGGCCTTGAACTCATGGCGATCCTCCTACCTCTGCCTCCTGAGTGCTGGGATTAAAGGCGTGCGCCACCACGCCTGGCTTTCTTTACTCTTAAACAGATGTGTGTGTGTGTGTGTGTGTGTGTGTATCATACATATATGTATATATATAATTTTGTACTTTTTTCTGTGAAATTCTAAACTTAGTCATGTCTTAAGTTTTTCTTGGCAAAACAAGAACACCTTAACTTCTGAATTCTATCCACTTTTTTGTTAACTTGAATTTTATTTTATTTATTTTTTTGTTAACTTGAATTTTATATAATTTCTTAGGTATTAAGATATTTTTGCTTTGTCTCTACTGTAGTTAAATGGGAATTTTTTTTTTAGAAATGCTGATTTTTCAGTATTGAGCTATTTCAAACTAGAAAACAATTTTTCTTGCACTTTAGAAAACCTTTATCCAGCCAAAGGAAGAGTAGGACTCCTTACAACATGCTCCTCTAGACACAAAATGGCCTGGATATCCATGACCTCACAGTGCCTGATACTACCTGCATAAGACCATCATAATAGGAGGAAAAGATCAAGACATCAAACTGAAAAGAGAGACTGATTGAGAGGGGGAGGGGATATGATGGAGAGTGAAGTTTCAAAGGGGAAAGTGGGGGGAGGGAGGGAAGTGCCATGGGATATTGTCTACAATTAAAGAAGTTTTCAACAAAAATAAGAAAAAATATCTAAGAGGATATAAATAAGACATATGGAACAATGGAACTCTCAGAAGCCATAGATTTTTCAGTGAGCTGGGTGTGGTGGCACATGCCATTAATCCCAGCACTTGGGAGGCAGAGGAAGAAGGATCACTGTGAGTTCAAGGCCACTCTGAGACTACATAGTGAATTCCAGGTCTGCCTGGACTAGAGTGAAACCCTCTAGTCCCAAAAAGCCAAAAAAAAAAAAAAAAAAAAGAAAGAAAGAAAAGAAAAAGAAAGAAAAATTTCAGTGCTAGGGATGGGATACCTTCCAGTGAGTTGTTGACCAGGGAGGTCCCTGATATTCCCCCCCCCCCAAAAAAAAATACATAGGCCATTGTCAAGGCTCTTGGTTTCCCACCAGGAATATTTGGTAAGACTCTACATTCTTGGGCTGCAAGGTCACTGAGAAATCCTGTTGGAGCTGAGCTGAAAACCTCTATATAGACCAGCTGACAGAAAGCTGGAAAAAGCTACACTGCATGCAGTCCAATAGGAGAGAAATTACCAGAGGAGATACTCAACAGTGGATGCTGCAAGCCTTAAATTTGGCCACCCAGTCCAAATGAACCACAGAGTACAATAGTGGCATGTCTGCTATGGGGGAAACCAACCGCTCTCTTAACTGGACTGGCAGCCCGCTCCATGGGAGGAAATACATCCCTGATACTGAAAACCTATAACAGGTGTAGTCATGAGCCCTAGGGATGTAATGTCTGCCTAAAAGTATATATTATGCTCACCAAACTGCCCAGTAAGCACTTCTCTTAATATTCATACCCATATATTAATGCTACTCTCACTTTTGGTTAGGTAAGTTTCTCTTTTCAGATGGTGGTGACCTTGGGGGATGACTAAGAAGGCACCATGGTGCTTAGAAGTGACAGAGGAGTGCTCAGCACTGAAATAGCTCTATCACATATTCCAAGGCTCAGGGTCCATTGTGGAAGAGGTGGCATGAAGAATGTGAGAGCCAAAGGAAGGGTAGGACTCCTTACAATGTGCTCCTCCAGACACAAAATGACCTGGATATCTATGACCTTGCAGCACCTGACACTACCTACATAAGACCATCATCATAGAAAAGATGATGACATCAAAGTAAAAGACTGATTTTTTTTTTTTTTTTGCTTTTTTTGAGGTAGGGTCTCACTCTGGCCCAGGCTGGCCTCGAACTCACGGCGATCCTCCTACCTCTGCCTCCCGAGTGCTGGGATTAAAGGTGTGCGCCACCACGCCCGGCTCAAAAGACTGATTTGAGAGGGGGAAGGGGTATGATGGAGAGTGGAGTTTCAAAGGGGAAAGTGGGAGAGGGAATGAATTACCATAGGTTATTGACTACAATTATGGAAGTTATTAATAAAAAAACAAATTAAGCCGGGCGTGGTGGCGCACGCCTTTAATCCCAGCACTCGGGAGGCAGAGGTAGGAGGATCGCCGAGAGTTCGAGGCCAACCTGAGACTACATAGTTAATTCCAGGTCAGCCTGGACCAGAGTGAGACCCTACCTTGCAAAACCAAAGAAAGAAAGAAAGAAAGAAAGGAAGAAAGGAAAGAAAGGAAGAAAGAAAGAAAGAAACTACAAAAAAAAAAAAAGAAAAAATCTTTATCCATTCCCCCCTCCCCCAGCCTTATATATGCTGAGCAGGCACTCTGCCACTGAGCTACCTCTCTAGTTCTCAACCATTTTTTTTTCTCTCCTGTGTGTGTTGTGTTGTGTGTGTATGTTGAGGGGGATAGAACCCTGGGCCTTGCACATTATAAGCAGGTGCTCCACTATTAAGCTACCCAGCCCTCTACCATCTGTTTTTTTTAAGTTTGTTTTTTCGAGGTAGGGTTGCACCTTAGCCCAAGCTGACCTGGAATTCACTATGGAGTCTCAGGCTGGCCTTGAACTAGCCTGGACTAGAGTGAGACCCTAACTTGGGTGGGGGGAAGTGTGTGTGTAATCTCAACCATTTTCTTCAATATAAAAATTTACCAATTCTATGCCAGGTGTGGTGGCACACGCCTTCAATCCCAGCACTTGGTAGGCAGAGGTAGGAGGATTGCCATGAGTTCGAGGCCACCCTGAGACTCCATAGTGAATTCCAGGTCAGCCTGAGCTAGCGTGAGACCCTACCTCGAAAAACCAAACCAAACAAAAAAACCTAATTCTATATTTATAATAACTTTAATTTCCTTACCTCCTTTAAATTGTAACCATTCATTAAATTAATAATGAACTTATTATTTGTAGGTGTCTGAGAGCTATGTATCTTTTATTTGCTAGAAAGAAGCACTTGCAGGCTGGGGAGTCAGCTCAGTGGCTAAAGTGATTGTTGTGCAAGCATGAGGACCTGAATTTGGATCCCCAGCTCTCATGTAAAATGCCAGGCATGGTTGTATGTGCCTGTAATATCAGCACTGGGAAGACAGAGACAATCCCTGGTGCTCCCTGGCTAAGTAGTCTAGCTGAATTGGTGAGTTCTAGGTTCATTGAGAGACCCTGTTTCACAAAACAAGGTGGAGAATGAGAAAGATACCTGCCTGACCTAGACCTCCACTTGCAAGCACATACTTGCATTCTTACCACATACATACAAAAAAGGTATATTCTGGGTATGGTGGCACATACCTTTAATTCCAGCACTTGGAAGGCAGAAGAGGATTGCTGTGAATTGAGGACAAGCCTGGGGCTAGAGTGAGTTTCAGGTCAGCCTGAGTGAGACTGTACTCCAAAACAAAACAAACAAACAAAATAAGCCGGGCGTGGTGGCGCACGCCTTTAATCCCAGCACTCGGGAGGCAGAGGTAGGAGGATCACCGAGAGTTCGAGGCCACGCTGAGACTACATAGTTAATTCCAGGTCAGCCTGGGCCAGATTGAGACCCTACCTCAAAAACCAAAAAAATAAAAAATAAAAAATAAATAAAGACACACACCTGTACTCCCAGCACTTGGGTACAGACAGGAGGATCAAGTTCAAGGTCCTCAGTTGATCCTCAGCTTGTGAGTTCCAGACCAGCCAGAGCTACATGATGAGACCCTGTCTCAAAACAGAAAAGAATAAGAAAAAAGCACTTGCATAGAGCTTACTGTGTGCTAAGACAGAAACAAAGAAGCAAAGAAGAGAAATCATTTGGAGGGGGTAAGGAAAGAGTCCACATCACTGAGAAATAAAAGAAGCTGTACAAGTGGTGACTTTAAGATTAGAAATAGGGCTGGAAAGATGGCTCAGTGGTTAAGGAGCTTGCCTGTAAAGCCTAACAACCCAAGTCTGATTCCTCAGTACCCACATAAAATCAGATGCACAAGATGGCACATGCATCTGGAGTTCATTTGCAGTGGGAGGCCTTGGCACACCCGTTCTCTCTGTCTCTCTCCCCTATCTCTCTGTCTCTCTCTGCTTGCAAATAAATAATTTAAAAAAAATTAGAAATAAATCGCAGTTTCCTTCTATTTCTTAGGCATGTGCCCAACTTCTTTCAGCTTTTCTTAGGAGGAATATAACATTATTTTGTTGCTACAGTATGCTTAAGGTGAGCTATATTAGTATGCTCAGGGTTTAAGCTCCCAAAATTTTAGATAATATGTATTATTTTCCTATTTGAAAAATAATTAAAAATTTTTAAAAAATTTATTAGAGACAGAGGGAAAGAGAGAGACAGAGAGAGTGAGAATGGGCATGCCATGGCCTCTAGCCACTGCAGACAAACTCCAGACGCATGTGCCACCATGTGCATCTGGCTTACATGGGACCTGGAGAATTGAATCTGGGTCCTTAGGCTTTGCAGGCACGTACCTTAACTGCTAAGCCATCTCTCCAGCCCCTGTTTGAAAATTTTACAGAAAAAGTACTGTTTTATTAATTTCTTAATAATAATTAATTCTTAATAATAATAATTTATTAATTTCTAGAATGTTATCCAATTCAGAACTTGGTCATTTACCCTAAAATAATAACAGTTTTTAGTGACTGTTTTTCACTTGATGCTGTAGTAAGTAATTGAGTAAGAAGTTTACAAAGTTCTTACTGTGTGCCAGATACTGCTTTTTCCAAATTAGTTCATTATTATTAGGCTGACCTAGACCTCATGGTGATTCTCCTACCTCAGCCTCTGGAGTGCTGGTACTAAAGGCATGTGCCACCATGCTTGGCTCTGTTGTTTTTCTGAGAGAGGGTCTCACTATAGTTTAGAGTGTCCTCAAACTAACATTCTTCCTCTCCCTACTCATCCCCTTTTTTTTTTTGGTTTTTCGAGGTAGGGTCTCACTCTAGCTCAGGCTGACCTGGAATTCACTATGTAGTCTCAGGGTGGCCTTGAACTCATGGAGATCATCCTACTTCTGCCTCCTGGTGCTGGAATTAAAGGCGTGCGCCACCTCGCCCGGCTTCATCCCTTTTTTTAAACTTAATTTGGTGTGTGTGTGTGTTTAGGAGCATATACATGCCACATATGCACCACATTACATCCCACTTCACATAGGTGTTGGTGAATTGAACCCAGGTCAACTGGCTTTATAAGAAAGTACCTTTAGCCAGTTGTGGTGGTGCACACCTTTAATCCCAACACTGGGGAGGGAGAGGTAGGAGGGTCACCGTGAGTTCAAGGCCACCCTGAGACTACATAGTGAATTCCAGGTCAGGCTGGGCTGGAGTGAGACTCTACCTCAAAAAACAAAACAAAACAAAACAAAACAAACAAAAAAAGCAAGCACCTTTAATTGCTGAGTCATCTCCTTGGTCCCCTGTTTTGTTTTGTTTTGATTTGTTTTGTTTTGTTTTGTTTTGATTTGATTTGTTTTGAGGTAGCCCAGGGTGACCTGGAATTCACTACATAATCTCAGGTGGCCTTGAACTCATAGAGATCCTCTTGTCTCTGCCTCCTGAGTGCTGGGATTAAAGGCATGGGCTACCATGTGGGGCTCTTTTTTGATTTTTTTTTTTTTTTGGTTTTTCGAGGTAGGGTCTCACTCTGGTCCAGGCTGACCTGGAATTAACTATGTAGTCTCAGGGTGGCCTTGAACTCTCGGAGATCCTCCTACCTCTGCCTCCCGAGTGCTGGGATTAATGATATAAAACCACCACACCCAGCCTTAAGTCTCCATCTTTACTCTTGTTTTTGTTTTTTTTTTTTAAACGAGAAAGAGGATTGGCATGTCAGGGCCTCCAGCCACTGCGGTCAAACTCCAGATGTGTGTGCCACCTTGTGCTTATTTGTGACCTTGCGTGCTTATGTCACCTTGTGCATGTGGCTTATATGGGACCTGAAGAGTTGAACATGGGTTCTTAGGCTTTGTAGGCAAGCACCTTAACTGCTAAGCTATCTCTCCGGACCTCCATCTTTACTTTTTTTTTTTTTTTTTTTTTTTCCGAGGTACGGTCTCACTCTAGCTCAGGTTGACCTGGAATTTACTCTGTATTCTCAGGGTGGCCTTGAACTCATGGCGATCCTCCTACCTCTGCCTCCTGAGTGCTGGGATTAAAGGCGTGCGCCACCACGCCTGGCTTTCTTTACTCTTAAACAGATGTGTGTGTGTGTGTGTGTGTATCATACATATATGTATATATATAATTTTGTACTTTTTTCTGTGAAATTCTAAACTTAGTCATGTCTTAAGTTTTTCTTGGCAAAACAAGAACACCTTAACTTCTGAATTCTATCCACTTTTTTGTTAACTTGAATTTTATTTTATTTATTTTTTTGTTAACTTGAATTTTATATAATTTCTTAGGTATTAAGATATTTTTGCTTTGTCTCTACTGTAGTTAAATGGGAATTTTTTTTTTAGAAATGCTGATTTTTCAGTATTGAGCTATTTCAAACTAGAAAACAATTTTTCTTGCACTTTAGAAAACCTTTATCCAGCCAAAGGAAGAGTAGGACTCCTTACAACATGCTCCTCTAGACACAAAATGGCCTGGATATCCATGACCTCACAGTGCCTGATACTACCTGCATAAGACCATCATAATAGGAGGAAAAGATCAAGACATCAAACTGAAAAGAGAGACTGATTGAGAGGGGAGGGGATATGATGGAGAGTGAAGTTTCAAAGGGGAAAGTGGGGGGAGGGAGGGAAGTGCCATGGGATATTGTCTACAATTAAAGAAGTTTTCAACAAAAATAAGAAAAAATATCTAAGAGGATATAAATAAGACATATGGAACAATGGAACTCTCAGAAGCCATAGATTTTTCAGTGAGCTGGGTGTGGTGGCACATGCCATTAATCCCAGCACTTGGGAGGCAGAGGAAGAAGGATCACTGTGAGTTCAAGGCCACTCTGAGACTACATAGTGAATTCCAGGTCTGCCTGGACTAGAGTGAAACCCTCTAGTCCCAAAAAGCAAAAAAAAAAAAAAAAAAAAAAAAGAAAGAAAGAAAGAAAAGAAAAAGAAAGAAAAATTTCAGTGCTAGGGATGGGATACCTTCCAGTGAGTTGTTGACCAGGGAGGTCCCTGATATTCCCCAAAAAAAAATACATAGGCCATTGTCAAGGCTCTTGGTTTCCCACCAGGAATATTTGGTAAGACTCTACATTCTTGGGCTGCAAGGTCACTGAGAAATCCTGTTGGAGCTGAGCTGAAAACCTCTATATAGACCAGCTGACAGAAAGCTGGAAAAAGCTACACTGCATGCAGTCCAATAGGAGAGAAATTACCAGAGGAGATACTCAACAGTGGATGCTGCAAGCCTTAAATTTGGCCACCCAGTCCAAATGAACCACAGAGTACAATAGTGGCATGTCTGCTATGGGGGAAACCAACCGCTCTCTTAACTGGACTGGCAGCCCGCTCCATGGGAGGAAATACATCCCTGATACTGAAAACCTATAACAGGTGTAGTCATGAGCCCTAGGGATGTAATGTCTGCCTAAAAGTATATATTATGCTCACCAAACTGCCCAGTAAGCACTTCTCTTAATATTCATACCCATATATTAATGCTACTCTCACTTTTGGTTAGGTAAGTTTCTCTTTTCAGATGGTGGTGACCTTGGGGGATGACTAAGAAGGCACCATGGTGCTTAGAAGTGACAGAGGAGTGCTCAGCACTGAAATAGCTCTATCACATATTCCAAGGCTCAGGGTCCATTGTGGAAGAGGTGGCATGAAGAATGTGAGAGCCAAAGGAAGGGTAGGACTCCTTACAATGTGCTCCTCCAGACACAAAATGACCTGGATATCTATGACCTTGCAGCACCTGACACTACCTACATAAGACCATCATCATAGAAAAGATGATGACATCAAAGTAAAAGACTGATTTTTTTTTTTTTTTTTTTTTTGCTTTTTTGAGGTAGGGTCTCACTCTGGCCCAGGCTGGCCTCGAACTCACGGCGATCCTCCTACCTCTGCCTCCCAGTGCTGGGATTAAAGGTGTGCGCCACCACGCCCGGCTCAAAAGACTGATTTGAGAGGGGGAAGGGGTATGATGGAGAGTGGAGTTTCAAAGGGGAAAGTGGGAGAGGGAATGAATTACCATAGGTTATTGACTACAATTATGGAAGTTATTAATAAAAAAACAAATTAAGCCGGGCGTGGTGGCGCACGCCTTTAATCCCAGCACTCGGGAGGCAGAGGTAGGAGGATCGCCGAGAGTTCGAGGCCAACCTGAGACTACATAGTTAATTCCAGGTCAGCCTGGACCAGAGTGAGACCCTACCTTGCAAAACCAAAGAAAGAAAGAAAGAAAGAAAGGAAGAAAGGAAAGAAAGGAAGAAAGAAAGAAAGAAACTACAAAAAAAAAAAAAGAAAAAATCTTTATCCATTCCCCCCTCCCCCAGCCTTATATATGCTGAGCAGGCACTCTGCCACTGAGCTACCTCTCTAGTTCTCAACCATTTTTTTTTCTCTCCTGTGTGTGTTGTGTTGTGTGTGTATGTTGCGGGGGATAGAACCCTGGGCCTTGCACATTATAAGCAGGTGCTCCACTATTAAGCTACCCAGCCCTCTACCATCTGTTTTTTTTAAGTTTGTTTTTTCGAGGTAGGGTTGCACCTTAGCCCAAGCTGACCTGGAATTCACTATGGAGTCTCAGGCTGGCCTTGAACTAGCCTGGACTAGAGTGAGACCCTAACTTGGGTGGGGGGAAGTGTGTGTGTAATCTCAACCATTTTCTTCAATATAAAAATTTACCAATTCTATGCCAGGTGTGGTGGCACACGCCTTCAATCCCAGCACTTGGTAGGCAGAGGTAGGAGGATTGCCATGAGTTTGAGGCCACCCTGAGACTCCATAGTGAATTCCAGGTCAGCCTGAGCTAGCGTGAGACCCTACCTCGAAAAACCAAACCAAACAAAAAAACCTAATTCTATATTTATAATAACTTTAATTTCCTTACCTCCTTTAAATTGTAACCATTCATTAAATTAATAATGAACTTATTATTTGTAGGTGTCTGAGAGCTATGTATCTTTTATTTGCTAGAAAGAAGCACTTGCAGGCTGGGGAGTCAGCTCAGTGGCTAAAGTGATTGTTGTGCAAGCATGAGGACCTGAATTTGGATCCCCAGCTCTCATGTAAAATGCCAGGCATGGTTGTATGTGCCTGTAATATCAGCACTGGGAAGACAGAGACAATCCCTGGTGCTCCCTGGCTAAGTAGTCTAGCTGAATTGGTGAGTTCTAGGTTCATTGAGAGACCCTGTTTCACAAAACAAGGTGGAGAATGAGAAAGATACCTGCCTGACCTAGACCTCCACTTGCAAGCACATACTTGCATTCTTACCACATACATACAAAAAAAGGTATATTCTGGGTATGGTGGCACATACCTTTAATTCCAGCACTTGGAAGGCAGAAGAGGATTGCTGTGAATTGAGGACAAGCCTGGGGCTAGAGTGAGTTTCAGGTCAGCCTGAGTGAGACTGTACTCCAAAACAAAACAAACAAACAAAATAAGCCGGGCGTGGTGGCGCACGCCTTTAATCCCAGCACTCGGGAGGCAGAGGTAGGAGGATCACCGAGAGTTCGAGGCCACGCTGAGACTACATAGTTAATTCCAGGTCAGCCTGGGCCAGATTGAGACCCTACCTCAAAAAACCAAAAAAAATAAAAAATAAAAAAATAAATAAAGACACACACCTGTACTCCCAGCACTTGGGTACAGACAGGAGGATCAGAAGTTCAAGGTCCTCAGTTGATCCTCAGCTTGTGAGTTCCAGACCAGCCAGAGCTACATGATGAGACCCTGTCTCAAAACAGAAAAGAATAAGAAAAAAGCACTTGCATAGAGCTTACTGTGTGCTAAGACAGAAACAAAGAAGCAAAGAAGAGAAATCATTTGGAGGGGGTAAGGAAAGAGTCCACATCACTGAGAAATAAAAGAAGCTGTACAAGTGGTGACTTTAAGATTAGAAATAGGGCTGGAAAGATGGCTCAGTGGTTAAGGAGCTTGCCTGTAAAGCCTAACAACCCAAGTCTGATTCCTCAGTACCCACATAAAATCAGATGCACAAGATGGCACATGCATCTGGAGTTCATTTGCAGTGGGAGGCCTTGGCACACCCGTTCTCTCTGTCTCTCTCCCCTATCTCTCTGTCTCTCTCTGCTTGCAAATAAATAATTTAAAAAAAATTAGAAATAAATCGCAGTTTCCTTCTATTTCTTAGGCATGTGCCCAACTTCTTTCAGCTTTTCTTAGGAGGAATATAACATTATTTTGTTGCTACAGTATGCTTAAGGTGAGCTATATTAGTATGCTCAGGGTTTAAGCTCCCAAAATTTTAGATAATATGTATTATTTTCCTGTTTGAAAAATAATTAAAAATTTTTAAAAAATTTATTAGAGACAGAGGAAAGAGAGAGACAGAGAGAGTGAGAATGGGCATGCCATGGCCTCTAGCCACTGCAGACAAACTCAGACGCATGTGCCACCATGTGCATCTGGCTTACATGGGACCTGGAGAATTGAATCTGGGTCCTTAGGCTTTGCAGGCACGTACCTTAACTGCTAAGCCATCTCTCCAGCCCCTGTTTGAAAATTTTACAGAAAAAGTACTGTTTTATTAATTTCTTAATAATAATTAATTCTTAATAATAATAATTTATTAATTTCTAGAATGTTATCCAATTCAGAACTTGGTCATTTACCCTAAAATAATAACAGTTTTTAGTGACTGTTTTTCACTTGATGCTGTAGTAAGTAATTGAGTAAGAAGTTTACAAAGTTCTTACTGTGTGCCAGATACTGCTTTTTCCAAATTAGTTCATTATTATTATTTTTTTTTCCCAAGGTAGGGTCTCACTGTAGCCCAGGCTGACCTAGAATTTACTTTGTAGTCCCAGGCTGGTGTTAACTTACATTGATCCTTCTACCTCTGCCCCTGGAGTTCTGGGATTAAAAGCCTGTGCCACCACATCCTGCTAGATTTCTCTTTTCAAACCCATTAGGAAAATGCTATTTTCATATTACAAATGAAGTGAGTTGGGTACCTTGAATAACTTGTTGAAGGTCAAGAGTTTTTGTTTTGTTTGTTTGTTTTTTGAGGTAGGATATCACTGTAGCACAGGCTGAGCTGGAATTCACTATGTAGTCTCAGGGTGGCCTAGAGCTCATGGTGATCCTCCTACCTTTACCTCCAAGTGCTGTGATTATGCTACCATGCCTGGCTAAAGGTCAAGCGCTTTGTAGATGAAAGGAGTTTGGCACTAGCATTGTTCTCTGAAGTGATTTACCATACTGTCCCTCCTGTCTTAATTTTTTTTTGTAGTCTCAGTGTGGACTTGAACTCACAGTGATCCTCCTACCTCTGCCTCCCAAGTACTGGGATTAAAGGCATGTGCCACCATGCCCGGTTCATTTTCATCTTTTAAAATTTATTTTATGTGTGTGTGTGAGAGAGAGAGACAGAGAGAGAGAGAGAGAGGAGAGAGAGAGAAAGGAGGGAGGGAGGGAATGAGAATATGGGTGTACCAGGGCCCCTAGCTACTACAAACAAACACCAGAAGCATGTGCCACCATGTGCATCTGGTTTATGTGGGTTCTGGGGAGTTGAACCTGGGACTTTAGGTTTCACAGGCAAATGTCTTAACTGCTAAGCCATCTCTCCAGCCCCCCTGTCTTAAAATTTCACAGTAGCCCAGTGAGTTCCTCATAGTCATTGTTTCTTTTTATCTCATTCTAAATTCATGTTTTTATTCTACATTGCTTTCATTCTACCTTGACTGGTAACAGGATTCACTCGTGGAAGTAGGTAAGTAATTCTTACTATAGCTGCATCTTATAACCCTTATTTCTTCTTGTCTTACCTCTCAGGGCCATTTCTGAGCAGCAGAGGTTTTGAGTTCCCCACTGAACAACCAGCTCTAAATCCTGTTACCAAATCCTTTAGTGGAGTGCTAAGTGGTAAGTTTTCTTATGATGATAATATGTTAATATAAATATTAATTATTCATAGTATGTATAATAATAAGTTCTCCCTTTTAGATATCTATCTTCATTTATAGAAGGAACAAATGGAACTTTGTGAATATGTAATTGATTACTCTTTAGTATTTTGCTAATACTTTATCATACTAAGAAAATCAGAAGTAACATACCTGGCATGACTGTTGAGAATATTTAGGCAAACAAATAAAATTATCAGCTCAGAGTCTACCATAACTTGTTAACATCTCATCCTTAAACCACCTGTTTAAATGCTAAGTGGCCAAACAGTTATACAAGTTTTTTTTTTTTTTTTTTTTTTTTGGTTTTTTGAGGTAGGGTCTCACTCTGGTCCAGGCTGACCTGGAATTAGCTATGTAGTCTCAGGGTGGCCTCGAACTCTTGGTGATCCTCCTACCTCTGCCTCCCGAGTGCTGGGATTAAAGGCGTGCGCCACCACGCCCGGCAGTTATACAAGTTTTAATAGAGTTAAATTATAATTAGAGTTAACTATGGATACAAAAAGAACCTTAGTGAACATGTATCTTAAGTGAATTTTAAATTATTAGAACCTGAGTATTATTTTGGTGTAATAATTACCATTTATTGAATGTCTTTCATAAGTCTGACATTAATACTTTATAAATATTATTCACATAATTCTTTCAACAACCTTATAGGATATATTGTGAAATTGACATTTCACAAAAAAAAAAAAAACTGAGTTAGAGAAAAGAATTTTATGGGAGGACATGTAGCTTATAGTTTAACAGAGCCAGCTTTCAAACCTGGTATATCTATCTCTAAACATTTTGCTTTTCTCATTCATTATACTGTCTGGTCACTTTAATGTTTGAATTTTGGCCAGATAGAAAGTCAAGTATTGTTAAGATTCTGGAGAGAAAAAAAATATAAGGAATGTGATTGTTACACCTATTTATCATTAGATCCTATATTTAATGTACTGAATTTTAACTTTTTTTAAAATTGTAACTTTTCTTTTTTGTTTTCAGGTAGTAGTTCCATATTACTTCTTTTATTTAACAGAAATGAGTGTAACTAGCATTGCTTCAAGAGTTGAAAACTGGCTTTTAGCAACGTGGCATGTTAAAGTACCTCTGATGTGGCTGGAAGCATGTATTAACTGGGTCCAAGAAGAAAATAATAATATTAATTTGAGTCAGACACAAATAAATAAACAAGTGTTTGAGCAATGGCTACTTACAGATCTGAGAGATTTGGAACATCGTCTTTTACCTGATGACATTTTAGAAGTTCCTAAAGGAGAACTGAATGGATTTTATGCTCTACAGATTAATTCCTTGGTTGATGTAAGTCAACCTGCATATTCCCAGATACAGAAGCTGAGAGGAAAAAATACAACAAATGATATAGTTACAGCTGAAACACAAGTTACCCCAAAACCTTGGGAAGCAAAGTCTTCACGAATGTTGATGCTACAGCTAACTGATGGAACTGTGCAAATTCAGGGAATGGAATATCAGCCTATTCCAGCTCTTCATAATGGTCTTACTCCAGGCACAAAAATTTTGATTTATGGAAATATTTTGTTCCGTCTTGGTGTTCTCTTATTGAAACCAGAAAATGTGAAAGTGTTGGGAGGTGAGGTGGATGGTCTTTTAGAAGAATATGCCCAAGAAAAAGTACTTGCAAGACTAATTGGAGAGCTTGATCCTGTGGTTCCAGTCATACCAAATAATTCTAACCAAAACATCTCCAGAGTTATAGATGTTTTGGACCCTGCATTAGGACCTTCTGACGAAGAACTCTTGGCAAGTCTTGATGAAAATGATGAGCCTGCAACAGATAACGCCACCTTCCACCCAGGCAGTTCCTCAAATGCTAGTCCTAGAGGACAGTCTGGTTTTGAGCCAGGATTTACTACTTCTCCAAGACATTTTACTGATGGGGAATTGGATGACTTTTCATTAGAAGAGGCCTTGCTTCTAGAAGAAACTGTCCAGAAAGAACAGATGGAAACAAGAGCATTGCAGCCATCAGCTTTGAACAGGAACACAGATAGATGTATAGAGAGATTTTCACACATACCTAATACCCTGAATGAGTTTTCATTGATTTACAAACAAAATAATAATATGAATGAAAAAACGTTGTCTGAACAAATGACTCATGAAGACCAATCTTTTGGTTGTCTATCTGCTAGAGACCAAAACAGTAGTTTTTTTTTAAGTCATCATAATGTACCTTTGGCCTCTGATTTTGCAAAAAAAGCTAAGAATTCAGAGACAGATGATAAAATGAAAACAACCACCAACTGTTCAGATGACCACTCTTTAAGTAATAAAGTGTTACATGGAAAGCAAAAGAGTTCACAGTCTACTAATGAAAGTGACCATCATTTACATGCTTGCTCTTCAAGATCATCAGGGAATACTATTGATCTTTCTATTAGCATGGATTTATATTCTCCACCCTTTACCTATTTGTCTATTCTAATCGCTAGCAAACCAAAGAAAGTTATGACAGTGAAAATTAAAGCATTTATTGTAACTTTAACTGGAAATCTCTCAAGTTCTGGTGGCATTTGGAGTGTAACAGCAAAGGTTTCTGATGGTACTGCATATCTGGATGTAGACTTTGTAGATGAAATACTGACTAGTTTGATAGGGTTTTCAGTACCAGAAATGAAGCAGTTAAAAAGGGACCCTCTTAAATACCAAAAGTTTCTAGAAGGGTTGCAGAAATGTCAGAGAGATCTAATAGATTTGTGTTGCTTAATGACTATTTCATTTAATCCTTCCTCGTTTAAAGCAATGGTACTTGAGTTACAAGATGTCAATATGGAACACCTTGAGAATTTAAAGAAGCGCTTGAATCAATAATTTACCAAAATAGTATTAGAGAACAATTTAGCTTTTTTCTGTTGTGCCCTCTCTCCAACCCCTAGAGCACAATTCAAAACAAGGAAATATTTACAATTAAATTTGCTCACAATTTTATTTTTGAAATTCTTTGTAAGAAAATTAAAAATGAAGCTTCATAGCTTAATTAAAAATGTTTAATCATGTGAACTGCAGCCAGGCCATGGAGGGACTGTGGGGTGGTATCAAGACTGGCACCCAACACTCCAAGATCCATGAACCTGTTGGCCACCAGGGAGATGGATGCCTCCAGCCCCGGCTGTGTGCACAGGTTGTGCAGCGTGACCCTGAAGAAGCTGAGGAGTTCTGGGAGCTGGAGAAAGAGCTCAGGTCCATGTTAATAACGGTCAAGATGCAGCTCCCATCTCTGTAGTCTTGCCCCAGGCCCTGTCAATACTGAGCCCTTAGCCCTCCAAGGCCAAGAACATAGGATGCACTCAGTGCCACTGCTCTCTAGTCCTCTGTGCATGCTGGCCATTGATTAGCCTGTTTCCACTCTTCCCCTCCCCAGCAGTCCCCTAGACCCCGTCTGCTGCTCCTGGGCATTCACCTGCTGCTGGCTGGCTCTGTGCAGGCATCTGATGGGCTGAGCAGGCTCCTGCTGAGCTGGCCTACAAACTGCATTTGTATGTGTCCTCGCTTCTCACATCTGTGGCTGCAGAAACCTGGCACTGAGGGCATCCTGCTGGGTGTGTTGAGGATTCAGTGCATCTCTATTAGGATAGACATTTGTAACTGGGTTGAACATTTTCAATCATTTGGAGTTTAGGCTTGCTATAAAGTAGAAGGTTGGGATCCTATTGTTTCATAGCAAAGAATCAGTTTAATTGTACTTGCTATATGCATAGGGTTTGGGATTTTTTTTGTTTGGTTGGCTTGGTGTTTTGTTCTGTTTTGTTTTGTTTTTTTCAAGGTAGGGTCTTACTGTTATCCAGGCTGACCTGGAACTTACTCTGTAGCCCTATCCTGGCCTGTGACTCACCACAAACCTCCTTCAAGTGCTGGGATAAAAGGTCTGCTTTGTTTTATGCTGCTAGTGGTTGAATGCAGAATCTTATATTAAGTAATCTCCCATTTGAGCCACATCCTTACTACCTTGTTTTTTTTAAATTTATTTTTTCATGTACTCCAGGCTGGCCTCAAACTGTAATCAAGGCTGGCCTCGAAGTCCCAATCCTCCTGTCTTTACTTCTCCAGTGCATTGCAGTGTATTACCTCTCTAGTGCAGGTAGGTATTACGGATGTGAGCCACCATGCCTATCTTATTATCATCATTATCATTTTTGGATTTTGAGATGGAGTCTCACTATGTAGCCCAGGCTGGTTCCACACTTATGATCCTTCTGCCTCAGCCTCTTGAGTGCTGGGTTTATAAATATGTGCCACCATTACTGGTTCATAGATTATATTGAATGTCTAAAAGCTTTATTTTCAAAAATAGTGTATTTTAAGTGGCATCTTGAAAACATGCATAAGTTAGTTTATTGGATCAGGACGAGGTATTTATTCAGGACTTTAGGCATACCTTCTCTGAAATATTGTGGATTCAAGCCATCCTTTAATCTTGTTGTGATTTTTTTTTTTTTAATTTTAGTTTTTGAAGGCAGAGTCTCACTGTAGTCCAGGTTGACTTGGAACTCACTCCAGGCTAGCCTCTAATTCTAGGATTTTCCTACCTCACCCTCCAGAGTTCTGGGACTAAAGGTGTGTACCACCCCACCCAGCTATTGGGATTATTTTAAAGGGATATAATTAATCACTGTTCTACTTTTCTGTTACAAGATTGTGTTTGGGAGGTAAAGTTAGTTTTATTAACCTTTTAATCCTTAAGGTTGAATTTTAAAATGTTAAATGCGTAAATAAAATGACATTTAAGAGTTAAAAAAAGTCTGTGTGTGTGTTGAGGGGGCAGGCAGTGTGGGGAAGGCAATGCCCCAGTCTGTTGCTGCTGCAAACGAATGCCAGACACTTGCACCACTTTTGTGTCCAGCTTATGTGGGTGGCTTAGAATTGACAGTGGACTAGCAGGCTTTGTAGGTGATCACCTTTAGCTGTGGAGCCACCCTCCCAGTCCCAAAAATTATTTACATTGTTCTTTATTTTAGTAAAAATAATGCAGTGGGAAATAATCTGGAAAGTATGTAGATGTATAAAAATATGATATGCAGTGGAATTTTAAAATCTAGACATGATGGCACATGCACATTCAAGGGTCCTAGCCCTTGAATGATGAAGGCAGGTGGTCTCAAGTGTCTTTGATTAGCACTCTATGTACTTAGATATCTTTTAGTAGCATTCTTTTCTATATATTACATAACTTCTAGTAATACTCTTCGGTATATACTTACATATCTTCTAGTATCATTCTTGTCTATATACTTACATATTTTCTATCTATATGCTTACATATCTTCTAATAGTACTCTCATTTATATACTTGTTTTCTGTTTACTGTGTAGTCTCAGGGTGGCCTCAAACTCACGGTGATCCTCCTACCTCTGCCTCCCAAGTGCTGGGATTAAAGGCGTGCACCACCACGCTCTGCTTCTATTAGCACTCTTGTCTATATACTGGCATATCTTCTGCTAGCACTATTTATATACCCACATATCCTATTTCTGCTATTATTTAATTGAGTAGATAATGCTTTTAACCTTTCTATCTTTGCCTATTCCAGATGTGTGGATGTTTGTTCATTTTTTTAAATTGACAACTTCCATAATCATAGACAATAAACCATGGTAATTCCTCCCCCACTGTCCCCTTTGCAACTCCACTCTACAATATACCCCTTCCCCCTCCAAATCAGTCTCTTCTGTTGACTAGGTGTCAGGATGGTGGAAAGAGCTTTGCATCTTGTTGGGAGAAAAGTCATCATTGGTGTTAACCAGCAGTGGACCCTGCAAGCTTATGGCTGGCCACCAGGTCAAATCTACCTACTGGTGCAGTGTTGGCATGTCTGTTACAGGAGCAACCAGTTGCTCTCTGATAGTACTGAGGCCCACTCCATGGGAGGAAAGTCATGCCTAATGAAAAACCTAATCACGCCTTTAATCACAGCACTTGGGAAGCTGAGGTAGGTTTGCCATGAGTTTGAGCTCAGTGCTGTGATTTCAAGGTCAGTCTGGGCTATAGAGTGAGTTCCGGCTCAGATTGAGCTAGAGTGAGACCTAAAAAGAACCTAAAGAAAATAATCATAAATCATTTTTAAAAACAATCAGGGCTGGAGAAATGGCTCAGCAGTTAAGGTACATGCATGCAAACCCTAACGTCCTGAGTTAGATTCCCCAGTACCCACATAAAGCCAGTGGCTGGAGGCCCTGGTGTGCTTATTTTCTCTGTCTCCTATCTCTCTCTGATTGCAAATAAAAATATTTAAAAAAACAATCAAAAGCTGTTGCAATCAGGTTCACACGCTGGCAGAAATCCCCCAACTAAGAGCAGCTTTTGGAAAAAAGGTTTATTTTGGCTTATAGACTCAAGGAGAAAGCTTCATAATGGCATGGAAAACGATGACATGAGCAGAGGGTGGACATCACCCCCTGGCCAACATAAGGTGTACAATAGCAACAGGAGAGTGTGCCAAACACTGGCATGGGGAAACTGGCTATAACACCCATAAGCCCACCTCCAACAATACATTGCCTCCAGGAGGCTGTAATTTCTAATTGCCATCACCTGGGGAGACTAGCATTCCGTATACCTAAGTTTATGGGGGACATCTGAATCAAATCACAAAAATCTATGACTGGGTAGGTCATAAGCCCTAGTGGGGAAACTACTACTGTTGTCTAGATAAATGAATATATTATGCCCAC
Source organism: Orientallactaga sibirica (assembly GCA_036365145.1). Taxonomy (NCBI): domain Eukaryota; kingdom Metazoa; phylum Chordata; class Mammalia; order Rodentia; family Dipodidae; genus Orientallactaga; species Orientallactaga sibirica. The sequence continues at coordinate 6,172,464 of JAEOAD010000888.1, forward strand.
CAAAATTGCCCTCTAAATATGTTTATGCCCATATAATAATGCTATTCTCACATTTGGCTAGAGAAGTTTCTCTTTTCAGATGGCAGTAAACACTGGGGTGAGTAAAAACTCACAAAAGTGTAAGAAGAAATGACAGTGGTGTGTTCAGCACTAAGTGAGACATCTCTATCACACCCTTGGAGACTCAGGGACCATTGTGGAAGAGGTGAGGGAAAGAATGTAAGAACCAAAAGGAGAGGATGTTTTGTAATACTGTCCTCCAGACACACAATGGCTGTGTTACTCCTGACCTCACAGTGGATGATGCTACCTACATAATAGGAAAAAATGATGACATCAAAGTAGAAGAGAGACTAGTTGGAAAGAAGTAATGATTTAGTGGAGGGGAATTCAGAAGGGGAAAAAGGAAGGGTGGTACAAAGGGACTATGGCCATGGTATATTATCTGTATGTATGGAGGTTGTCAATAACACTTTTAAAAGGGGAATTTGACTACATGGTCTACATATAAAGAACAATCAAAGGCCTACAGTTCTGTACACATAAGCTCAATATGTAGATGACATGGAGCATTTTTCAGAATCACAAACTACCAACATTTAGCTGAAGCGAGAGATCCTGCAGAGAAATTGAATTACTAGTAAGAAAAATAAATAATTTTCTGAAAAAGAAGTTCAGGCTTGGGGATACCTCATGGCTTAGTGATTTAAAAGTGCTTACAGACCTGAGTTCAATTCCCAGCATGCTTGTAAAGCTGGACACAAAGTGGTACGTGTGTCTTTCATCCTAATGTGCCTATGGCAATAGGAGGCAGAGCCAAGAGAATCCTGAGCCTCTCATGCACATGTGGAATGTACACACACACACACACACACACACACACACACACACAATAAATTTTTTTTGTTGTTTTTTCGAGGTAGGGTTTCACTCTAGTATAGGCTGACCTGGAATTCACTATGTAGTCTCAGGGTGGCCTCAAACAGTCAGCGATCCTCCTTCCTCTGCCTCCCGAGTTCTGGGATTAAAGGCGTGCACCATGCCCAGCAAAATAAATTATTTTTAAAAGAGGCTCAGAATGTTTCATTGATGAATGCTACCAAAACAATGACAAGTGAAAGAGTGCAAATTCTGCACAATTTTTCCAAAAATTAGAGGGAAGAAGAGAAAATTCTCAGTTCATTTTATGATTCCAAAGTTATTCTCAAACTAAAATCAGACAAGCACATTATAAAAAGAAAACATTCCTTGTGAATATTTTTTAAATTAATTTATTTTTATTGACAACTTCCTTAATTGTAGACAATATCCCATAGTAATTTCCTCCCTCCTCCCACTTTCCCCTTTGAAACTCCACTCTCCATCATATCCCCTCTCCCTCTCAATCAGTCTTTCTTTTATTTTGATGTCATCATCTTTTCCTCCTATTACAATGGTCTTGTATAGGTAGTGTCAGGCACTGTGAGGTCAAGGATATCCAGGCCATTTTGTGTCTGGAGGAGCACATTGTAAGGAGTCCTACTTCTTTTGGCTCTTACATTCTCTCCACCCTGTCTTCCCCAATGGACCCTGAGCCTTGGATGTTTCAGTGCTGAGCATTCCTCTGTCACTTCTTCTCAGCACCATGGTGCCTTCTGAGTCATCCCAAGGTTGCCACCATATGAAAAGAAGCTTCTCTAACCAAAAATGAGAGTAGCATTAATATATGGGTGTGGACATTAAGAGAAGTGCATACTGGGCAGTTTGGTGAGCATAGTACATACATTTAGCCAGATACCAGCAGACGTTATACCCCTAGGGCTCATGACTACCCCTGATGAAGGTTGTCAGTATCAGGGATGTGTTCCCTCCCATGGAGCAGGCCTCCAGTCCAATTAGACAGCGGTTGGTTTCTCCCATAACAGACATGCCACTATTGCACCCGTTGGCTCATTTGGCCTGGCTGGCCAAATTCAAAGCTTGCAGTGTTCACTGTTGAGTATCTTCACTGGTGTTTTCTCTGTCCTATTGAACTGCATGCAGCGTAGCTTTTTCCAGTTTTCTGTCCACATGGAGGAGGCTTTCCGCTCAGCTGCAGCAGGATTTCTCAGTGACCTTGCAGCCCGAGAATGTGGAGTCTTCAGCAATAGGGTCTTACCATCTATTCCTGGTGGGAAACCAAGGGCCTTGGCAATTGCCTATAAAGTTTTTGGGGTATCTGTGACCTCCCTGGCCAAGAACTCACTGGAAGGTGAAAATTTTCTAATAACAAGCTGTGGCTTCTGAGTGTTCCATTGTCTAGAAAAGTAGGTTTCCATATGACTTATTTATATCCTCTTAAATTTTCATTAGCCCTTCTCCACCTTTCCATTACTCAGTCTCTTCCCCTGACCACACTTAGACCTTTTCAACCCTATTAATCTGTTCTTCTACTTACATATATACAATACCATCCTATTAAGTCCCCCTCCCCCCTTCTATTCCCTTTACATCCCCTTTCTAGCTTACTGTCTTCTGCTACTGAGTTTGATTCCTACTCACATAAAAGTCCACTCATTTGTAGCTAGGATCCACATATGAGAGAGAACATGTGACGTTTGGCTTTCTGGGCCTGGGTTACCTCACTAAATACAATCCTTTCTAGATCCATCCATTTTCCAGCAAATTTCATAATTTCATTTTTTTTACCACTGAGTAGAACTCCATTATGTAAATATGTGACATCTTCATTATTAATTCATGAGTCAAGGGATATTTAGGCTGGTTCCATTTCCTAGCTATTGTGAATTGACTAGCAATAAACATGGTCGAGCAAGTATCTCTAAGGTAGTGAGATGAGTCCTTAGATTATATGCCTAGGAGTGGTATAGCTGGGTCATATGGTAAATCTACTTTTAGCTGTCTCAGGAACCTCCACACTCATTGACACAATGGCTGGACCAGATTGCATTCCCACCAACAGTGTAGAAGGGTTCCTCTTTTCCGCATCCTCACCAGCATTTATGGTCATTTGTTTTCATGATGGTAGCCAATCTGACAGGAGTGAGATGGAATCTGAACATAGTTTTAATCTGCATTTGCCTGATGACTAGGGATGTAGAACATTTTTTAGATGTTTATATGCCATTTGTATTTCTTCTGAGAACTCTCTATTTGGTTCCATACCCCATTTTTTAATTGGGTGGTTTGATTTATTATTATTTAATTTTTTGAGTTATTTGTATATCCTAGATATTAATCCTCTGTCAGATGTATAGCTGGCAAAGATTTTATCCCATTCTGTAGGTTGCCTCTTTGCTCGATTCACAGTGTTCTTTGCTGTACAAAAACTTTGTAGTTTCATGAGGTCCCAGCAGTTGATCTGTTGTTTTATTTCCTGAGCAGTTGGGGCTATATTCAGAAATTCTTTTCCAAGACCAGTATCTTGAAGGGTTTCCCCTACATTTTCCTTGAGCAGTTTCAGAGTTTCAGGTCTGATATTAAGGTCTTTGATCCACTTGGACTTAGTTCTTGTGCATGGAGAGCTATAAGGTTCTATTTTCCTCCTTCTATAGATATGTATCCAATTTTCCAGCACCATGTTCTGAAGAGGCTGTCTTTTCTCCAATGAGTATTGGCATTTTGCCAAAGATCAGGGGGCTATAGCTACCTGGACTTACATCAGGGTCCTCTATTCTGTTACATTGATCTACATGTCTGTTTTTGTGCCAGTAACATGCTGTTTTTGTTACTATGGCTCTGTAATATAGGTTAACAGCAGGTATGGTGATTCTACCAGCCTTATGTTTCTTGCTCAAAATTGTTTTAGATATTTGAGGTTATTTGTGCTTCCAAATGAAATTTTGGATTGTTTCTTCTATTTCTGTGAAGAATGCAATTAGAATTTTGATGGGGATTGCATTAAATCTGTAGATTGCTTTTGATAAGATTGCCATTTTCACAATATTGATTCTTCCAATCCAAGAACAAGGGATGTCTTTCCATTTCCTAGTGTCTTCTGCAATATCTCGCTTGAGTGCTTTAAAGTTTTCATTGTAGAGATCCTTCACTTCCTTTGTTAATTTTATACCAAAGTACTTCATTTTTTTGATGCAATTGTGAATGGGAGTGATTCTCTGATTTCATCCTCTGTGTGTTTGTTGTTAGCATATAGGAAGGCTACTGATTTCTGTGATTATTATTATTATTATTATTTTTGTTTTGCGAGGTAGGGCCTCACGCTGGTTCAGGCTGACCTGGAATTAACTATGCAGTCTCAGGGTGGCCTTGAACTCTCGGCGACCCTCCTACCTCTGCCTCCTGAGTGCTGGGATTAAAGGCGTGCGCCACCACGCCCGGCTTCTGTGTGTTTATTTTGTATCCTGCCCATGGATATAGGTGTTTATCAGCTCTAACAGTTTGCTGGTAGAGTCTTTAGGGTCCTTTATGTATAGAATTATATCATCTGCAAATAATGATAACTTGATCTCTTCCTTTCCAATTTGTATCCCTTTTATGTGTGTCTCTTGCCTTATTACTATGGCTAAGACTTCCAGTACTATATTAATAAAAGTGGGGCAGTGGACACCCTTGTCTTGTGTCTGATTTTAGTGGAAAAGGTTCAAAATTTTCTCCATTTAGTATTATGTTGGCTGTGGGTTTGTCATAAAAAGTCTTTATTATGTTGAGATATGTTCCTTCTATTTTCAGTCTCTGTAGGAGTTTTGTCATGAAGGTTAGATTTTATCAATGCTTTTTCTACACTTAATGAATTGATAATGTGATTTTTGTCCTTTAGTCCATTTATATAATGTATTACATTTATCGATTTGCATATGTTGAACCATCTCTGCATCTCTGGGATAAAGCCTACTTGATCTTTCCGATGTATTCTTGTATTCTGTTTGCCAATATTTTGTTGAGAATTCTTGCATCTATGTTCATGAGGGCATTTCGTCTATAATTTTGCTTTTTTGTTCTATCTTTTTCTGGTTTTGGGATCAGAGTGATGCTGGCTTCATAGAAGAGGTTTGGTAGGATTCCTTCCTCTTCTCTTTTATGGAAAAGTTTAAGAAGCATTGGTGTTAGTTCTTCCATGAAAGTCCAGTAAAATTCAGCAGTGAATCCATCTGGGCCTGGACTTTTTTTAGTTTGGAGATTTTTTTTTTTTATAACTGCTTAGATTGCCATACTTGTTATAGGACTATTTAAATGGTTAATCTCATCTTAATTTAATTTAGGCAGGTCATATAAATCAAGGAAATCATCCATTTCTTTCAGATTTTCAACTTAGTGGAGTATATGTTCTTATAGTATATCCGTATGAGTTTTTAAAATTTCTCTGGTATCTGTTGCGATGGTGCCTTTTTCATCTCTAATTTTATTAATTTGTGTCTTTTCTCTCTTTCTCTGCTGTGATCCTGATGGGCTTGCCTTTCTTTGTAGGTGACTTGCTTTTTCTCTCTAGCTGCTTTCAATATGTTTTCTTTGGTTTGTATGTTTGGTAGTTTAATTATAATATGATGGGGAGAGGTTCTTCCCAGGTTTTGTCTGTTTGGTGTTCTAAAGGCTTCCTGAATCTGCATTGGCATATCCTTCCCAACTTGGGGGAAGTTTTCTTCTATGGTTTTGTGGAAAACACCTACTATGCCTTTGGAGTGAAATTCTTCTCCTTTTACTATACCCTGAATTCTTATGTTTGATCTTTTCATAGTGTCCCAAATATCTTGAAATTCCCATCCATACCTTTCTATTAAGTTTGTCTTTCTCTTTGTTGGACTGTATTAGATCTGCCACTTGGTCTTAAAGTTTAGATATTCTGTTCTCTCCTTCATCCACTCTACTGGAGAGATTTTTCTACAGAGTTTTTTATTTTACTGACTGTGTTCTTCATTGCTAGTATTTTTGACTGGTTTTTCTTTATTATTTCTGTTTCCTTATTCATGTCTTATATTGACCTCCTTATTTCATTAAATTGGTTTCTTGTGTATTCTTTGATTCCCTCTTTGAGTTCTTTGAACATATATTTTTAAATATTTTTATTTATTTATTTATTTGAGAGAGAGATACAGAAATAGGCAGAGAGAGAGAGAGAGAGAGAGAGAGAGAGAGAGAGAGAGAGAGAATGGGCATGCCAGGGCCTCTAGCCACTGCAAACGAACTAGATGCATGCTCCCCCTTGTGCATCTGGCTTATGTGGGTCCTGGGGAGTCGAACCTGGGTCCTTTGGCTTTGCAGGCAAGCACCTTAACCGGTAAGCCATTCCTCCAGCCCTCTTTGAACATATTTATAGTCATTCTTTTGAAATCTTTCTCAGACATATCCTCTAAATCATTCTCTGAAGGTCATTTCTGATGCATTAATACTTTATGGTGGATTTATATTGTCTTGATTTTTTTGTGTTTATTGCATTATGATATAGAGATTTTTGCATCTTGGATTAATTTAATGCTTGGATTTTTAATTATCTATAGTAATATTAGATGTATCAATCAATCTGATGTTATATATCTTCAGGGTAGGAGCTTAAGGTGCTAGGTGTGGCTCTTAAGACTCTCAGTGTAACCAGAAAAGTGCCCCTAGGTGTTGGGTTTGCCTGCTCTGAGAGTATTTAAGTAGGCTGAATGGAACAAAATACAGACAAATTCTAAAAACTTAAATTAACAATGGACACATTCAATGAAAAACAGCAGAGTATTTATGCAAGAGTAGGTCTTATGACAAACAGATCCTCTAACAAAGTCACAGTCCTTAAGGATGTATGTTGCCCCACATTCTTAATACTGTCAACTGGGAGGCTAAGATTTCTGGTCTGTAGAGGGTTCCAAGGTTAGCTTGTGACCAAGTGAGACCCTTCCCCAATGAATGACAGAAGAGGAAACAAAGGCACTATAATTCAGGAAGCAACAAATGAGCAGCCAAAAATATAGCTTATTTAAGAATGTTGCTGGGCGTGGTGGCACATGCCTTTAATCCTAGCACTTGGGAGGCAGAGGAAGGAGGATCCCCATGAGTTCAAGGCCACCCTGAGACTACATAGTGAATTCCAGGTCAGCCTGAGCTAGAGTGAGACCCTACCTCGAAAAACCAAAAAAAAAAAAGTCAAATCTGACCATCCATCATATTTAACATATAATTTACCCTAACATGGATGGTGCAATTAGCTCTTCTGATATAAGCCTATATAGCAGGCTTATTTGGCAGGTACTGACCTGGTGTATTCCCAGTTACCTTTTGGGAAGGTTTTGATCTCAGCTACGCTGCAAGGCCACTTGGGTCCCTTTTTGCTGTGCTGTGGGCTCAGATAGGCTGGCTTGGTCTGTGGGTCACTGCTCTGATCCCCTGTGGCAGGTGCTGTTTAGGTGAGCTCCCTTCCCCAGGTCTCTGGTGCTTGCTGGCACTTGTGTTGGTGGTGGGGGAGGGGAGGTTGTGGATTCAGGCTGGGGTCCTCCCGCTGGTCTTCATGATCTTCTTCACAAGCTGCTCCATTTGTCTCTGCTGTCCTCCTTCCATGTTGCTTAGTTTGTGAGGAGGAGGCTGGTATGAGTGGAAAAATCCCTCACTTTTTTTTTTTCTTATCATTTTATTTATTTTTGGAGAGAGACACAGAGAGAAACAGATAGAGAGGGAGAGGAAGAAAGATAGAGCTGGGCACGCCAGCAGTCTCTCAGCTGCTGTGAACGAAATCCAGATGCGTGCTCCCCCTTGTGGTCAAGTGCAGCATTGCACCCTTGCGTTACTTTGAATCTGGCTAAACGTGGGACCTGGAGATTGGAACCGCTGGACATTGGAACCAGTGTTCTTAGGCTTAGCAGGCAGGCAGGAGCCTTAACCGCTAAGCCATCTCTCCAGCCCTGTTTTTTTTTTTTTTTTCCTGTGGCTCAGGCCTATCCTGTCCATTGCAGCCATGTGGAACTCTTGCCACCACTGCTGGAGCCTCTTCTGCCTGCTTCTGTGGGCTCTAGATGCTCTGGATCTCTCCTACGTCTCTGCTATGGTTGATAAATTACTATACACCTCACTTTTTAGTAGAAGAGTATATTTTGCTTTTTTTAAAAAAAATATATTTTAATTTATATTATTTTGATTTTACATTCATAGTATTGGTTCCATTGTCCTCCTCCCTGTCCTCCCTCTTTCAAAGGGACCCTCATCAATGGGGAATGTGGATTGTGCATTGTGAGGTTAGTCAAGAGTTCTGGGGGGTAGACCCCAGTCTCTGTGCATAATGCCCCAACTATGACTCTAACAATCTTTCTGCCCCTCTTCCACAAGTTTCCCTGAGCCACATTGGGGTCATTTTAATTCTGCTTCAGTGATGAGGTTTTAGGAGCCTCTGTGTCTCCGGATATCTGGCTTAGTTGGAGTTGGATGTTCTCTGCTTTTTCTCCCCTAGGATGTTTTGGTGTGGTTCCTATGCTGCCATTTTAACTGGAAGTCCCTTGTGAATATTTTTGAAACACACTGAACAAAATACTTAAAAATTTAATGTGACAATATGTAAAAATATATTGTTTCAATACATAAAAAGCAATCAATGCAATCTACCATTTTAACAATCTAAAGAAGGAAAAACACATGATGTTATCAAGTTATATATATATTTATTATTATTATTTTTGGTTTTTTGAGGTAGGGTTTCACTGTAGCCCAGGCTGACCTGGAATTCACTATGTAGTCTCAGGGTGGCCTTGAACTCGTGGCAACCCTCTTACCTCTGCCTCCCAAGTGCTGGGATTAAAGGCATGCACCACCATACCCAGCTTCAAGTTATATTTAAAAAAAAAATCATTTGACAAAATTCAGCTTTTATTCATAATAAGAATTTTCAATAGACAGAAATAGAATGGCACTTCCTTAACCAGATAAGAATGTTATTTGTGGGCTGAATCATGTCCCACTAAATTCATATGAAGCCATAATGCCTACTACCTCTGAATATGACTTTAACTATAAGGCCTCTAAAGAAGAGGTGAGGTTACAATTAGGCATTAGATTGGTCTACAAGCCAATCTGGCCTTTTTAAAAATTTTTAAAAATTATTTATTTATTTATTTTTGGAGAAAGAGACAGAGAGAGAGAAACAGAGAGGGAGAGGGAGACAGAAATGGGCGTGCCAGCAGTCTCTCAGCTGCTGTGAACGAAATCCAGACGTGTGCGCCCCCTTGTGGGCAAGTGCGGCATTGCGCCCTTGCCTCACTTTGCATCTGGCTAAACGTGGGACCTGGAGATTGGAACCGCTGGGCATTGGAACCAGCATTCTTAGGCTTAGCAGGCAGGCGCCTTAGCGGCTAAGCCATCTCTCCAGCCCGCTTTTTTTTTTTTTTTTTGAGGAAAGATCTATCAGATGGGTTCCAAGTCACAATCCTCCTGCCTCAACCTTTTAAAAGCTGGGATTACGATCATTGCCACCACATCCATGGCATCTTCATGAGATGCATAAACTTGGACACACACTGTATTTAGTCTTGCCCAAAGGAAAGAGTATATGAGGATGCAGTGAGACGTCACTGCAAACCAAGAGAGACTGAGGAAAAGAAACCAGCCTTTATCTTTGTTTGGGCCTTCTAGCCTCCAGAAATGTAAGAAATAAATATTGTCAAAAATGAGGTGTAACTCAGTGGTGAAGCACTTGCCTTGCATGCATATGGACTTGAGTTTAATTCTGAACACTACAGAAATGAAAAAGAAAGAAAGTTAAATTTGTTATTTAAGTTGCTCAGTGTATAGCTACAGTAGAAAGCCTAATGCTTTCCTGTCTAAGATCAGGAACAAGATAAGAATCAGTCTGATACACAAAGGTGACTTATCCAGGTAATCACTTCCACAGGTGTTATTTCATATACCCCAATGCTTATTACACACACACACACACACACACACACACACACACACACACTCACACACACGTACACACATTATACCTATTATCTGGACATCTAAATTAAAATACTTTCACCTAAATTATCAAAACAGTCGCTCACTTCTCTTTCAGAAAACAAAGGAAGTTTGGATATACTAAGGGGACAGAGACTAAAATTAGCAGCAAGAATATGAGATATTCATAAAACAAAATTTAAAACAAAAAGGAATTTTGATGTTCTCATATATGAAAAGAATAACCTACACTTCCTGACATGTTAGAAGAGTTAGGGTACAGTACATTAATGGAGCTTTCTCTAGTCAATGCGATTTCTGTACCCTAATGAAAGGAGAGCAAAGTGAAATTAAAAAGCATAAAGTTTTCATGTGCATGGTGACTCACTCCTTTAATCCCAACACTGAGGAGACTGAGGTAGGAGAATTGCCATGCAAGGTCAGCCTGAACTACAGAGTGAGTTTGAGGTCATCTTGGGCTAGTGTGACATTCTACATAAAAAAAGAGAGAGAGAGAGAAGATCAGGGCTGGAGAGATGGTTAAGTGGTTAAGGTGCATGCCTGCAAAACCAAAGGGCCCAAATTTAATTCCCCACGGCCCACATAAGGCAGATGCACAAGTGTCTGGAGTTCGTTTGTAGTGGCCGGAGGCCTTGGTACACCCATTCTCTCTCTCTCTCTCATAAGTAAATAAAATAAAATATTTTTAGAAATCAAAAACCAAAAAAGAGCCAGGCTTGGTGGTGCATGCCTTTAATCCCAGCACTCAAGAGGCGGAGGTAAGAAGATGGCCTTGAGTTTGAGGCCACCCTACATAGTGAATTCCAGGACAGCCTGGGCTAGAGTAAGACCTTACTAAATCAGGAAAAAAAAACAAAACACATAAACGTCAGTTTGTAGCAGTTATTCGGAGATTTCTTTTCTCCATACACAGGACTGTAGTATGTTTGACAGATTCCACCTAGTACCTACCTTTAGAAGAAAAAGGGTTTCATGCAAAATATGAAAATTGTAGCTGGATCCATTATGTATGCACTTAACCTATGACAGGTGAAGTCTACAATGTTACATGTGGTCCTGAGTTGACATAGAAAATAGTTGTGAAAAGAAAATGGGATTATGTTCTGTGGCTATTTTCCCCTAAGGCTCTTTAAATAATGCCTTATCTGTTCCCCATTTTCTAGTTGTCTTTGACAATGATGTGGCCGCAATTTTATAGTACTATGTGGTGTTACTTCTCCACTCGTAAACATCAGGACCAGCCACTTAATTACAGAATAACCTCATAATGAAATGCAATGAAGAATTCTAATTAAATTTTAATGTTGCATAAAATTATTCTATTTTAAAATAAGAATTCTCCAGTCACATTTCCTAATAAGGTATCAGAATGCATTACTGCCCCCCCAAACAGTGCAAATGACAGGATGAACATGGACTGTTACTAACAGTGAGTACACGTGTGGGAACATTTATAATCAAAACTAATGTGCATTTTAACTTATTAAAACTAAAAACATGGTGGAGCATGCCTTTAATCCCAGCACTCGGGAGGAAGAGGTAGATCAAGATTCACCATGAGTTAGTTCAAGGCCACCCTGAGACTACATAGTGAGTTCCAGGTCAGCCTGAGCTAGAGTGAAACCCTACCTTGAAAAACAAAAAACAAACAAAACCCTAAAAATATGTCAAAAATGTGACAATGGGAAAAGATTTTTTTTGTGAAAGCTCATATTTCACTGTGAAGGAGAAATGCTGAGTTATTCTTTGGTCAGCAGGCAATTGAGCTTAACGCTATGTGCTTCCCCCCACCAAACTGACCTATGAACACTTTTCTTAATGTTTATACCCACACATTAAAGCTACTGTCACTTTTGTTCAGAGAAGCTTCTCTTTTCAGATGGCAGTGACCACAAGGTGACTCAAAACTCACTATAGTGCTTAGAAGAATTGGCAATGGGGTGTTCAGCACTGAAACATCTCTATTACACCTTCCAAGGTTCAGAGACCATTGTGGAAGAGGCGGCAGAAAGAATGTAAGAGCCAAAGAAAGGGAAGGACTGCTTACCATGCACTCTTCCACACTCAAAATGGCCTTGATAGTCATGACCTCACAGTGCCTGAAACTACTTACAGAAGACCTTCATAATAGGAGGAAAAGATGATGACATCAAAATAGAGAGACTAATCGGAAGGGGGAAGAGATTCAATGGAGATTGGATTTGAGATGGGAAGAAATGGGAGAGGAGGGAGGGAATTACCATTTTTAAATTGTCTTTACTTAGGAAAGCTGTCAATAAAAGTTTTCTTTAAAAAATGTCTGCTTCTGGACATGAGACTGATACAAATTAAACTAAGATTATGCACAAATTATATACCACCATGGAGCTAACAGAAAATTTATAGCTAATTTAAGAAAAACTCCATTTACTTTGCTTTTCAAAAGTGTCCCTGAAAAGGTATGTTCTAGTGTCTTCTGGTGGAATTGCTTATATTCTGTTGCTTCCATCCCTCTACCATCTGGGCACTTGGGGCACTGACTGAGGTGACACATATGTATGTGTGCAGGGAATTGTCTGTGTCATGCAGAACCAAATAGGACTGGCAGTGACACTGCAAAGATGTATTACAAAGAGGTGAACTCTCCATCACACCACTGGAAAAGCAAAATTACTTCTCTAGGCAGGGCTCAGGAGACAAACTTGTTTCAGGACTCATGCTTTGGAGTTAGGCTTGAACTTGAATTTCAGCTCTGTTGCTGGCTAGTTCTCTTCCAATCAGCAACTTGCTTAGCATCTTTGAACTTTTGTTTCATCACCTATACATTCAACCTAACAGTACTCACCTCACAAAATTATTGTAAGAAGCCACAACACCCAGCTTTTCACTTTTTTTGTTGTTGTTTTGTTTTTCGAAGTAGGGTCTCATTCTGGCCCAGGCTGACCTGGACTTCACTATATAGTCTCAGGGTGGCCTCGAACTTATGGCAATCTTCCGACCTCTGCCTCCCAAGTGCTGGGATTAAAGGTGTGCACCACCATGCCTGGCACTTTTCACTTTTTTAAAAATGTAAAATATTTACTTAGGGCCAGAGAGATGGCTTAGCAGGTAAGGTGCTTGCCTGTGAAACCTAAGGATCCAGGTTTGATGCTCTAGTATACACATAAGCCAGATGCACAAGATGGCGCAAGCATCTGGAGTCTCCCTCTCCCTCCTTCCCACTCTCTCTGCCTTTCTCTTTCTCTCAAGTAAATAAATAAAATATTTAATATATTTGTTTATTTATTTGAGAGAAAGGAAGAGAGAGACAGAATAGCCACTCAAGGGCCTCCTGCCACTATAAACAAACTCCAGATGCATGTGCCACTTTTGTGCATCTGGCTGTCTGTGGGTACTGGAGAATCAAATCTGGGCCACCAAGCTTTGAAAGCAAGTTCCGTTAACCCTGAGCCATCTCTCCAGTCCCCTCTCTTCACTTTCTAAAAATTTATTTATTTATTTGCATGTGCATGTGGGTGTGTGCATGCATAACACGGCCTCTTGCCATTGCAAACAAACGTCAGATGCTTTGTGCTACTTTAAAAAAAAATTTTTAAACTATGTTTTGTTTATATTTATTTGACAAAGAGAAAGGAGAGAGAGAGAGAGAATGGGTGCACCAAGGCCTCCAGCTGCTGCAAACAAACTCCAGATGCATGCGCCACATTATGTGGGTCTTGGGGAATTGAACCGAGGACCCCTGGCTTTTCAAGCAAGCACCATAACTGCTAAGCCATCTGTAGCAGACAGCTTCAGGTTTGCTTAGATGAACTTCCAGAACAGGTACAGTTATGGAGGAAGGTATATTTATTGAAACTTATAAATCCAGGGGAAGTTCCATAATGGCAGAAGAAGCTGGACTGCCTTCACAGGACCAAACACAGAGAGATCAAAAGCCACAAGCCAAAAGCCACACAGCATAGCACACCTCAGGAACTCCAGCTAGCATACTTTGCATATCTTTAGATTGAAATCTCAAACCCACCACCACACCTTAAGATCCGCCCAGTGACATTGCCTCCAGTCAGGTGGATGCAGATGCAAACTACAAACTAATAAAACACCGAATATATTGAGGGCCATCTATTCAAACTACCACACCATCCCTCCAGCCTATTTGTGCTACTTTTTTCATCTGGCTTACATAACTTGAAAATTGAACTGTAGGACTGCAGGCTTTGCAAGTAAGCACCTTGAACCACTGTGACATCCTCCCAGCCCCCACTTTTTCTTTTTTGAGACAGAGTCTCACTAAGTTGCCCTAGCAGGCCTTGAACTTGTCTCCTGCCTCATTCTTCAGAAGAGAATGCATTACAGGTCTGTGCCACCAGACTCAGTTGAAAGTCATTGTTGTGTAGGTATTTCTTCCATACTGCAACATACCCGCCTGCAGGGAGGAGGAACAGTCATAAGACTCAGGAAGCTAATGAAATTGACACCACTCAGAAAGCTCAAAAGTTATAGGATTCACAAGTTTCCCACCTCAAGGTTATACAAACAGTAGTCAGTTGCTGAGGAGGAAGACCTCATTGGTAAGATTGTCAGTTGTGCAGGGAGCTCCAGGAATGTAGCTTTGTGAGCCATCACCCATGTTGATTTGGGGTTTTCTATGATGAAGTGGAGCTGTCTTTGAGTCACTCGTGGCCCTGTAAGGAATGCCAATAAACTCATTGATTCACCAAGATAGATTTAGGTGAAACAATTTCTTTTAGTCAGTGCCTTATCTGGAATGAATAGAAATTTAGTTGTATCACTTCATGAGAAACCATGCAATACAACTAGTGCCTGAACAGGGAAAGACTGGTAGAGCCAAAGATGAGTTGGGGAGGGGCAGTTTCAGGGCTACTGTAATGAGTGACAAGACATGCAACTGAGGCTTATCTGACTGAGGATGGAGTGGGTCCGCAGGGGTTTTCCCAAGATGGCTGCCTTTCTACATGTGGATTGGGATAGTGTGCCTCCCTGCTGTACTGACAGTTGCATGCTCCTTGCAATGGGTAATAAGACATGCAACAAATTCTAAACTATCTGAGAGTAGAATATCCTTAGGGGGAATCTTCCTGTGTGGTATGGGGTGGCACACCTCTTCATGAATGGAGTTTGCCATATGAGTAATGGAATACCCCGTAAATGGCTGATGGACTAGAGAATATGTTTTGGTCTCTAACAGTAGCATTGTTGGGTAGAATTGTAAACAGGCTACGGTAGCAGTTGTGGAGACTTGATTCTGGTAAATGGTACTGAGGCTTGGCCATCTGCCCAGAAATAACTTGCCTGTGCAAAAAAAAAAAAAAAAAAAAGACATGCAGATCCTGTCCTCTGATTTGGCAGGAAATGTGGGGGGGAAAAAAGAATGAGATGCAGATGCTGGCTTGCCATGTCTCACAGCAGACAGGATGTAAGGAAAAGAAAGTATAAGTTAGTTCTGGATAAAGAGCTCCCTTTTCCTGGGATCCAAAATCTTGGAACCCACGGGAAGAAGTGGACAATGAAGAAGAATGGAGTGAGGAAGAAGTGACAGAAAATACCCTTCAGGTCTTACCATTGATAGAGAGGAAGGGAAAATCAATGACTTGGCATGCAGACAGGGGCCTTGCTAATGACCCAAATAGAAATGATACTTAGAATACTCTTCATCTGAACTGCTTGAACTGGAGAAGACTTAAAAAAAAAATACTGGGCTGTGTTGTAGAAATTGTCTGGAAAGATCACTCCAAAGCCAGTAACAGTACAGGAGTTTATTTCCCAGGGACCAAGGAACTTGAGGTATCCTTCCAAAGAGGCTCTGGTCTGGAGTTGATATTTTATTTCCATTTTATAGTTTTCAGAGCCAAGGGGAGGAGTAAGTGAACAAACAAGATGTGGCAATTTGCATATCAATCATTTCTTTAGTCAGGCTACCCTAACAATGAACTCCATTTTACTTTGAGTTAGCCTAAACTGTCTTTCCTTATTATCCCTTTGGGCCCTTTCTGGACAGTTACTTCTCTGGGATTTTTCCATGTGCTGACAAAGATAAGTTTTAGCTCCTCAGCAATTAACTTTTTTTTTTTTTTTTTTTTTTTTGGAGAGGTAGGGTCTCACTCTGGCCCAGGCTGACCTGGAATTCACTCTGTAGTCTCAGGGTGGCCTTGAACTGACGGCAATCCTCCTACCTCTGCCTCCCGAGTGTTGGGATTAAAGGCATGCGCCACCACACCCGGCTAGCAATTAACTCTTACAGTAACTCAGTGAATCAGCTCAACTTTTAGCTTCTTTTCTACCACATTCCTTTCTCTTTATCATCATAACACCTTATGATTTTGTATGTAATGCATGGTACATACACCTGGTGTATCACCTGCATATTAATTATTTCCATCCTAGATTGGATGAATCTGGACAGAGAATTTAGAACATAGGGTTTTTTTGTTTTTGTTTTTTGGTTTTTTGAGGTAGGGTCATGGATAAGTAAACATAATCAGTGAGGACAATTTTGGATATTTGATTTAAAGGCAAATAGTGGCTGACTAATCAGGGCCAGGCAGAGGCAGAAGGCATGAGTTAATAGTTTAGTGCTTTAAGCCAGCATCAGGCAGGGCAGTCTATTTGTGTGAATCTTGGTTTATATTTTTTTAGGTGCCTGTGAGGAGTTCTATGGCTCTCAGCATTGTCATATGGCAGGATAAGTCAAGGCCGTGCTGACCAAGTAGCCCTCCCTCTTTTGGGAAGCTCAGAAGACTGATTTTCCTCAGATATGACTCTCCTGTTGCAGATACATTGATTTGGAGTCCATCTCTGTGTCTCTGTGTCCTCCCTGATCAAGAAGACAGACAGCTTCCCAGAGGTAGAAGTTAGCAAGGATAAGGTGCTTGCCTGTGAAACCTAAGGATCCAGGTTTGATGCTCTAGTATACACATAAGCCAGATGCACAAGATGGCGCAAGCATCTGGAGTCTCCCTCTCCCTCCTTCCCACTCTCTCTGCCTTTCTCTTTCTCTCAAGTAAATAAATAAAATATTTAATATATTTGTTTATTTATTTGAGAGAAAGGAAGAGAGAGACAGAATAGCCACTCAAGGGCCTCCTGCCACTATAAACAAACTCCAGATGCATGTGCCACTTTTGTGCATCTGGCTGTCTGTGGGTACTGGAGAATCAAATCTGGGCCACCAAGCTTTGAAAGCAAGTTCCGTTAACCCTGAGCCATCTCTCCAGTCCCCTCTCTTCACTTTCTAAAAATTTATTTATTTATTTGCATGTGCATGTGGGTGTGTGCATGCATAACACGGCCTCTTGCCATTGCAAACAAACGTCAGATGCTTTGTGCTACTTTAAAAAAAATTTTTAAACTATGTTTTGTTTATATTTATTTGACAAAGAGAAAGGAGAGAGAGAGAGAGAATGGGTGCACCAAGGCCTCCAGCTGCTGCAAACAAACTCCAGATGCATGCGCCACATTATGTGGGTCTTGGGGAATTGAACCGAGGACCCCTGGCTTTTCAAGCAAGCACCATAACTGCTAAGCCATCTGTAGCAGACAGCTTCAGGTTTGCTTAGATGAACTTCCAGAACAGGTACAGTTATGGAGGAAGGTATATTTATTGAAACTTATAAATCCAGGGAAGTTCCATAATGGCAGAAGAAGCTGGACTGCCTTCACAGGACCAAACACAGAGAGATCAAAAGCCACAAGCCAAAAGCCACACAGCATAGCACACCTCAGGAACTCCAGCTAGCATACTTTGCATATCTTTAGATTGAAATCTCAAACCCACCACCACACCTTAAGATCCGCCCAGTGACATTGCCTCCAGTCAGGTGGATGCAGATGCAAACTACAAACTAATAAAACACCGAATATATTGAGGGCCATCTATTCAAACTACCACACCATCCCTCCAGCCTATTTGTGCTACTTTTTTCATCTGGCTTACATAACTTGAAAATTGAACTGTAGGACTGCAGGCTTTGCAAGTAAGCACCTTGAACCACTGTGACATCCTCCCAGCCCCCACTTTTTCTTTTTTGAGACAGAGTCTCACTAAGTTGCCCTAGCAGGCCTTGAACTTGTCTCCTGCCTCATTCTTCAGAAGAGAATGCATTACAGGTCTGTGCCACCAGACTCAGTTGAAAGTCATTGTTGTGTAGGTATTTCTTCCATACTGCAACATACCCGCCTGCAGGGAGGAGGAACAGTCATAAGACTCAGGAAGCTAATGAAATTGACACCACTCAGAAAGCTCAAAAAGTTATAGGATTCACAAGTTTCCCACCTCAAGGTTATACAAACAGTAGTCAGTTGCTGAGGAGGAAGACCTCATTGGTAAGATTGTCAGTTGTGCAGGGAGCTCCAGGAATGTAGCTTTGTGAGCCATCACCCATGTTGATTTGGGGTTTTCTATGATGAAGTGGAGCTGTCTTTGAGTCACTCGTGGCCCTGTAAGGAATGCCAATAAACTCATTGATTCACCAAGATAGATTTAGGTGAAACAATTTCTTTAGTCAGTGCCTTATCTGGAATGAATAGAAATTTAGTTGTATCACTTCATGAGAAACCATGCAATACAACTAGTGCCTGAACAGGGAAAGACTGGTAGAGCCAAAGATGAGTTGGGGAGGGGCAGTTTCAGGGCTACTGTAATGAGTGACAAGACATGCAACTGAGGCTTATCTGACTGAGGATGGAGTGGGTCCGCAGGGGTTTTCCCAAGATGGCTGCCTTTCTACATGTGGATTGGGATAGTGTGCCTCCCTGCTGTACTGACAGTTGCATGCTCCTTGCAATGGGTAATAAGACATGCAACAAATTCTAAACTATCTGAGAGTAGAATATCCTTAGGGGGAATCTTCCTGTGTGGTATGGGGTGGCACACCTCTTCATGAATGGAGTTTGCCATATGAGTAATGGAATACCCGTAAATGGCTGATGGACTAGAGAATATGTTTTGGTCTCTAACAGTAGCATTGTTGGGTAGAATTGTAAACAGGCTACGGTAGCAGTTGTGGAGACTTGATTCTGGTAAATGGTACTGAGGCTTGGCCATCTGCCCAGAAATAACTTGCCTGTGCAAAAAAAAAAAAAAAAAAAGACATGCAGATCCTGTCCTCTGATTTGGCAGGAAATGTGGGGGGGAAAAAAGAATGAGATGCAGATGCTGGCTTGCCATGTCTCACAGCAGACAGGATGTAAGGAAAAGAAAGTATAAGTTAGTTCTGGATAAAGAGCTCCCTTTTCCTGGGATCCAAAATCTTGGAACCCACGGGAAGAAGTGGACAATGAAGAAGAATGGAGTGAGGAAGAAGTGACAGAAAATACCCTTCAGGTCTTACCATTGATAGAGAGGAAGGGAAAAATCAATGACTTGGCATGCAGACAGGGGCCTTGCTAATGACCCAATATAGAAATGATACTTAGAATACTCTTCATCTGAACTGCTTGAACTGGAGAAGACTTAAAAAAAAAATACTGGGCTGTGTTGTAGAAATTGTCTGGAAAGATCACTCCAAAGCCAGTAACAGTACAGGAGTTTATTTCCCAGGGACCAAGGAACTTGAGGTATCCTTCCAAAGAGGCTCTGGTCTGGAGTTGATATTTTATTTCCATTTTATAGTTTTCAGAGCCAAGGGGAGGAGTAAGTGAACAAACAAGATGTGGCAATTTGCATATCAATCATTTCTTTAGTCAGGCTACCCTAACAATGAACTCCATTTTACTTTGAGTTAGCCTAAACTGTCTTTCCTTATTATCCCTTTGGGCCCTTTCTGGACAGTTACTTCTCTGGGATTTTTCCATGTGCTGACAAAGATAAGTTTTAGCTCCTCAGCAATTAACTTTTTTTTTTTTTTTTTTTTTTTTTTTTTTTTTGGTTTTTCGAGGTAGGGTCTCACTCTGGCCCAGGCTGACCTGGAATTCACTCTGTAGTCTCAGGGTGGCCTTGAACTGATCTGGCAATCCTCCTACCTCTGCCTCCCGAGTGTTGGGATTAAAGGCAGGCGCCACCACACCCGGCTAGCAATTAACTCTTACAGTAACTCAGTGAATCAGCTCAACTTTTAGCTTCTTTTCTACCACATTCCTTTCTCTTTATCATCATAACACCTTATGATTTTGTATGTAATGCATGGTACATACACCTGGTGTATCACCTGCATATTAATTATTTCCATCCTAGATTGGATGAATCTGGACAGAGAATTTAGAACATAGGGTTTTTTTGTTTTTGTTTTTTGGTTTTTTGAGGTAGGGTCATGGATAAGTAAACATAATCAGTGAGGACAATTTTGGATATTTGATTTAAAGGCAAATAGTGGCTGACTAATCAGGGCCAGGCAGAGGCAGAAGGCATGAGTTAATAGTTTAGTGCTTTAAGCCAGCATCAGGCAGGGCAGTCTATTTGTGTGAATCTTGGTTTATATTTTTTTAGGTGCCTGTGAGGAGTTCTATGGCTCTCAGCATTGTCATATGGCAGGATAAGTCAAGGCCGTGCTGACCAAGTAGCCCTCCCTCTTTTGGGAAGCTCAGAAGACTGATTTTCCTCAGATATGACTCTCCTGTTGCAGATACATTGATTTGGAGTCCATCTCTGTGTCTCTGTGTCCTCCCTGATCAAGAAGACAGACAGCTTCCCAGAGGTAGAAGTTAGCAAGGATCTCATTATTTACTTAGGTAGTTGTCTCATACTAATACTTAAGACATGTTCCCTGCTCTAGAAAAATTATCTTAAACTCTAGAGCAGGGAACATGTCTTAAGTATTAGTATATCTATAAGCAATGAACTTAAGATACTGTAAATGAGACAACTACCTAAGTAAAACCTTGACTGAGACTGATTATACATAGCTTAAGAATAAAGCCAAGCCGGGTGTGGTGGTGCACACCTTTAATCCCAGCACTTGGGAGGCAGAGGTAGGAGGATTGCCGAGAGTTCGAGGCCACCCTGAGACTACATAGTTAATTTCAGGTCAGCTCTGGACCAGAGTGAGACCCTACCTTGAAAAAACAAAAACAAAAACAAAAACAAAAACAAACAAACAAACAAACAAAAAGAATAAAGCCAAAACTGGTCATTGCTGAGCTAAATTAGTCTGTTTTTAACATACATTAGAGACATTATGATAGACATAAAGCAATTTCTTCATCAACTACCTTTAATCATTGAACCATTTTTAAATTTAACATAAGGCAATATTTATGACTGGTAGAATATATGAAGCTTAGACAAACTACATTAACATTGTTTGTATATTGCAAGCTTTCCTAGGACAGGAGGAGTCTTCTCAGTTTCCCTAAGAACAAAGTTACAATGACTAAATCATGTTTTAGAAGACTTAGACAATATTCTCAGTGATAATCACCCAGTAAAACAGCATGAACAAGACAAGAACCATCTTAAGGTTACAGTGTGTTTTTTAAATTTAGAACTCCAAGTTTATTAAAAAAGCAATCTTTGGGGATTTCCAGTGAAGATGGTGGCATAGGAGCCATGCCAAAGCAGCCTAGAGGAGAAAAAAAAAAAAAAAAAAAAAAAAAAAGAAAAAACCCAGCAAAATACACCTCTCTACTAAAAAGTGAATATGTATAAGAAATTATCAACCACAGAAGAGAAGTACCAGTGATCCAGAGCATCTAGTGACCACAGAAGCAGGCAGACAGGGCTCGAGCAGCAGCAGCAACACCATGTGACCATGGTTGCCAGGCTCTGGCTGAGCTACAGGAAAAGCCATGTGAGGGGATTTTCCATTCACACCAGCCTCCTCACAAACTCAAGAAACCTGAAAGGGAGGACAGAAGGGACCAGCAGAGCAGCTAGTGAGGAAGAATATCATGGAGACCAGTGGTATAACTTCAGCCAACATCTATAGCCTCCCCTTCCCCACTGCCAGCCCAAATGCCAACAACAACAAAGACCTGGAAAAAGGAACTCACCTACACAGCTCACAGCACCAGGGATCAGAGCAGCAACCCACTAACCCAGCCAGCTTACCTGAGCCCACAGAACTGCAAAGAGGCTCCCAAGTGGGCATGCAGCATAGTTGAGACCAAAGCCATCCCAAAAGGTAACTGGGCTTACACCAAGTCAGTACCCACCAAAAAAAGCCTGGTATATAGACTTTCATCGGAAGTGCTAATTGCACCTTCCACATCAGGGTAAATTGTGTGTTAAATTCTTTTTTTTTTTTTTTCGAGGTAGGGTCTCACTCTAGCTCAGGCTGACCTGGAATTCAATCTGTAGTCTCAGGGTGGCCTTGAACTCATGGCGATCCTTCTATCTCTGTTTCCCAAGTGCTGGGATTAAAGGAGTGTACCACCACGCCTGGCTTGGATTTGCCATTCTTAAATAAACTGTATTTTGGGCTTGTCATTTGTTCCTTCCAGATTTATAGTGCTTTTGTCTCCTCTTCTGTCATTTGTTGGGGCAGGGTCTCACTCACTCACAAAGTGACCTTGGAACCTTCTACAGAACAAAAATCTCAGCCCCCCCAGTTGACAGGATTAAGGGTGTGGGACAACACACATCCTTATGGACTTTGACTTTGTTAGAAGATCTGTTTGTTTTAATACATACACTTGCATAAATACTCTGTGCTATTTTTTATTGTATGTATATATTGTTCAGCTAAATTTTAGAATTTGTCTGTATTTTGTTCCACCCGGCCTACTAGAATATTCACATAACAGGCAAACCCATCATCTAGGGTCACTTTTGTGGTTAATCTGAGAGTCTTTTAAGAATAACATCTAGTACATTAAGCTCCTATGCTGAAGATATATAATGTCAGATTTATTGAAACATCTAATAATACTGCAAATAAATAGAAAACCTAAGCATCAAATTAATCCAAGATGCAAAAATCTCTACATTATAATACAAGAAACACAAAAGATCAAGACAATATAATTCCTCCAAAAATTATAAATCCATCAGAAATGACCTCCAGTGAGACTGATTTAGAGGAAATGTCTGAGAAAGATTTCAAAAGAATGATTATAACTATGCCCAAAGAAATCAAAGAGGAAATCAAAGGAATAAAAAAAGACACAGGAAACCAATTTAATGAAATAAGGAGGATAATACAAGACATGAATAAGGAAATAGAAATAATAGAGAAAAAACAGTCAGAAATAATAGCAATGAAAAACACAGTAAGTCAAATAAAAAACTCTGTAGAAAACCTCACCAATAGAATGGATGAAGAAGAGAATAGAATATCTAAACTAGAAGACCAGGTGGCAGATCTAATACAGTCCAACAAAGAGAAAGATAAACTAATAGGAAGGTATGAATGGGAATTTCAAGACTATGAAAAGATCAAACATAAGAATTCAGGGAATGGTAGAAGGAGAAGAATTTCATTCCAAGGACATAGTAGGCATTTTCAACAATCTCATAGAAGAAAATTTCCCCCAAATTTGGAAAGAGATGCCAATGTAGATATAGGAAGCCTTTAGAATACCAAACAGACAAAACCTGGACAAAAACCTCTCCTCACCATATTATAATTAAACTACCAAACACAAACCAAAGAAAATATATTGAAAGTAGTTAGAGAGAAAAAGCAAGTCACTTATAAAGGCAAGCCCATCAGTATAACAGCAGATTAATCAACACAAACTTTAAAAGCCAACAAGGTTTGGAATGGTGTATTCCAAGCTCTGAAAGACAATTGCCAACCAAGAATACTTTATCCAGCAAAATTATCCATACAAATTGGTGGAGAAATAAAGACATTCCACAAACAAAACGGGCTAAAGGAATATATGACAACTAAACCAGCTCTATAGAAAATGCATGAGGGGATCCTTCACGCAGAAGAGAAAAGAAAGCACACATATGAGGAAATAGGGAAAAATAAATTATACCCCAAAAAACACTTAATCCAAGAGAGTAAAGGGAAAAAAGGAGGCACTACAAAACAAGAAGAATGATGAGTATAAATACATGCCTGTAGCAGATCCCTTTAGGTTTGCTGAGGTGAATTTCCAGACCAAGCACAGTTATGGAGGAAGGGATATTTATTGAAGCTTACAGATCCAGGGGAAGTTCCATAATGGCAGAAGAAGATAGCCTGCTTCACAGGACCAAACATAGAGAGCAAAAGCCACAAGCCAAAAGCCACATGGCACAGCACACCTCAGGAACTCCAGCTAGGCACACTTGTATATCTTTAGATTGAAATCTCAAACCCACTGCCACATCTTAAGATCTGCCCAGTAACACTGTCCCCATCCAGGTGGCTGCAGATGCAAACTACAAACTAATAAAACACTGAATATATTGGGGTCCATCTATTCAAACTACCACAATACCTTTCAATAATAACTCATAATATCAATGTCTTCAATGCCCTACCAAAAGAAGCAGGCTTGTCAATTGGATTAAAAAACAGAATCCTTCTGTTTGTTGCCTCCTAGAAACTCATCTCTCCATAAAAGACAGAAACTATCTTAGGGTGAAAGGATT
This sequence comes from Orientallactaga sibirica, assembly GCA_036365145.1. NCBI lineage: Eukaryota > Metazoa > Chordata > Mammalia > Rodentia > Dipodidae > Orientallactaga > Orientallactaga sibirica. The sequence goes on from JAEOAD010000888.1 coordinate 6,196,780, forward strand.
GAAAACAGTATTCCAAGCAAATGGAAACAAGCAGGTGTTGCTATCCTAATATATGACAGGATAGACTTCGAACCAGCATTACTGAAGAACATTAAAGAAGGTCACTGTATATTGATTAAAGGGAAAATCCAACAGGAAGGCATTACAATTCTAAACATGTATGCACCTAACATGGGGCTCCCAGTTTCATCAAACAAACACTATTAGACTTAAGGTCACAGATAAGACCAAGCACAATTGTAGTGGTGTGACTTCAATACCTCACTCTAATCTATTGACAGATCATCCTGGCAAAAAATAAAAGAGAGACACCTGGATTACATGATGTCAAAGAACAAATGGACCTAACAGATAGCTACAGAACATTCTATCCAAATGCTGCAGAATACCCATTTTTCTCAGCAGCACATGTAACATTCTCTAAAATAGAGTATATATTAGGACACAAACCAAATCTTAACAAATACAGGAAAACTGAAATAATTCCTTGCACTGTATGTGATCACAATTGGATCAAACTACAAATCAGCAACAAGAAAAAATACAGAGCATACACAAAATCATGGAGACTAAACAGTACATTACTGAATAATGAATGGGTCATTGAAGAAATCAAACAGGAAAACAAAAGATAATGAGAACAGAACATAACCAAACTTTTGGGACACAATGAAGGGAGTCCTAAGAGAAACATTTATAGCTTTAAGTGCCTATATTAAGAAATTAGAAAGGTCACAAGGTCACAACTTAATGCTTCACCTTAAGGCCTTGGGAAAAGAAGAACAAGGCAAACCAAAAATCAGTAGAAGGGAAGAAATAATAAAGATTAGGACAGAAATTAATGAAATAGAATCCCCCCCACAAAATACAAAGAATCAATGAAACCAAGGGTTGGTTCTTTGAAAGGGTAAACAAGATTGATAAACCCTGAGCAAATCTGACCAAAAGAGAGAGAGAAGAGACACAAATTAATAAAATTAGAGATGAAAAAGGCACCATCACAACAGATACCAGATAAATTTTAAAAACTCATAGGGACATAGTATAAGAACATATACTCCACTAAGTCTGAAAACCTGAAAGAAATGGATGATTTCCTTGATTTATATGACCTATGTAAATTAAATCAAGATAAGATTAACCACTTAAGTAGACCTATAACAAGTATGGACAGCCAAGGATCAAAAAAAAAAAAAAAAATCTCCCAAATAAAAAAAGTCCAAGCCCAGATGGATTTACTGCTGAACTTTACCAGACCTTCATGGAAGAACTTCTTAAACTTTTGCATAAAAGAGAAGAGGAAGGAATCCTACCAAACTCCTTCTATGAAGCCAGCATCACCCTGATCCAAAACCAGAAAAAGATAGAACAAAAAAAAAAAAAAAGCAAAATTAGAGACGAATCTCCATTATGAACATAGATGCAAAAATTCTCAACAAAATATTGGCAAACAGAATGCAAGAATACATCACAAAGGTCATTCACCTGGACCAAGTAGGCTTTATCCCAGAGATGCAGGGATGGTTCAACATATGCACATTGATAAATGTAATACATAATATAAATGGACAGAATGACAAGAATCACATAATCATTTCATCAGATGCAGAAAAAGCATTTGACAAAATCCAACATCCCTTCACGACAAAAGTATTATAGAGACTGGCAATAGAAGGAACATATTTCAACATAACAAAAGCTATTTATGACAAACCCACAGTCAACATGATACTAAATGGAGAAAGCCTTGAACCTTTTCCAATAAAATCAGACACAAGACAAGGGTGTCCACTGTCCCCACTTTTTTTTTTTTTTTTTTTTGGTTTTTCGAGGTAGGGTCTCACTCTGGCCCAGGCTGACCTGAAATTAACTATGCAATCTCAGGGTGGTCTTGAATTCACAGCGGTCCTCCTATCTCTGCCTCCCTAGTGCTGGGATTAAAGGCGTGCGCCACCATGCCCAGCTTCCCACTTTTATTTAATATAGTACTGGAAGTCTTAGCCATAGCAGTAAGGCAAGAGACACACATAAAAGGGATACACATTGGAAAGGAAGAGATCAAGTTATCATTATTTGCAGATGATATGATTCTATACATAAACGACCCTAAAGACTCTACCAGCAAACTGTTTAGAGCTGATAAACACCTATAGCCATGTAGCAGGATACAAAATAGACACACAGAAATCAGTAGCCTTCCTATATGCTAACAACAAACATACAGAGGATGAAATCAGATAATCACTTCCATTCACAATTGCATAAAAAAATAACATACCTTGGGATAAACCTAACCAAGTAAGTGAAGGATCTCTACAATGAGAACTTTAAAACACTCAAGCAAGAAATTGCAGAAGACACTAGAAAATGGAAAGACATCCCTCATTCTTGGATTGGAAAAATCAGTATTTTGAAAATGGCAGTCTTAAGCGAGGCCATGGAAAGAGAATGCATACAAAAAGGGCAGGGGAGGGACAATCTAAACTCAAGATATTATCAATAAGACATATGTAAAATTACTTTTTTGAATAAGGGCACGCCTAGAAGATGTAGACTGTTACTAGAAAATTTTCAGTACCTGGGATGGAATACCTTCCAGTGAGTTGTTGGCCAAGGAGGTCCTGGTAGCCTCCAAAACATTAAGGCTTTTGCCAAAGCCCTTGGTTTCCCTAGAGAAATAGATAGTAAGATCCTATTGCTGAAGACATCTCATGCCTGAGAGGCAAGGACACTGAGAAAGCAAGCTGGTGCTGAGCAGAAAACCTTCTCCCTGTAGACCAGCCAACTGAAAGCTGCACTGCATGCAGCGTATGGGAGACAGAAGCCATCAACAGTGAAAACAGTGGATGCTGAATATTCAAGCTTGGCCAGACAGGCCCAATGACTGAACAGGTGCAATAGTGGCGTGTCTACTCTTGGGGTAACCAACTGCTCCATAATTGGACTGAAGGCCCTCTCTATGGGAGGGAATACATACCCGGTACTGAAAAACCTAAGTAAAAGTCTATGGTAGGTAAGGTCATGAGCCTTGGGGGTATAAGCCTGTTCATGTCTGACTAAATGTATATATTATTCCCACCAAGCTGCCCTGGGGACACTACACTAAATGTTCATGTTCACATATTAACGCTACTCTCACTTCTGGCTAGAGAAGCTTCTCTTTTCAGATGGTGATGACCACTGGGATGACACAAAAGGCAACATAGTGCTGAGAAGGGATGGAGGATGGAGCACTGAAACACCTCTGTCACATCCTCCAGTGGCTCAGGGACCATTATGAAGAGGGGGGCAGATAGAATGGAAGAGCCAAAGGAAGGATATAACCTCTTACAATGCAGCTGCCCAGACAGAAATTGGCCTCGATATCCATGATCTTGCAGTGCCTAGCAATACCTTTGCAAGACCCTCAAAATAGAAGAGAAAGATGATGTCATCAAATTAGGAGAGAGACTAATGGAGAAAGGGAGGGGATATGATGGAGACCAGAGTTCTAAAGTGGAATGGGGGAGGGGAGGGAAATATCAGGTGGGTTTTTTTTTTTTTTATGTAAGATTAAAAGTCAAAAAAAAAAAAGTCAAAAAAAAAAAAGAAAATGGCAGTCTTACCAAAAGCAATTTACACATTTAATGCAATGCCCATCAAAATTCCAATGATATTCTTCATGGAAATAGAAAAAACAATCCAAAAATTCATTTGGAAGCACAACAAAACCTTGGATATCTAAAACAATTTTGAGCAACAAATATAAGGCTGGTGGTTTCATCATACCTGATTTTAACCTGTATTACAGAGCCAAAGTAACAAAAATAGCATGGTACTGGCACAAAAACAGACATGTAGATCAATGGAACAGAATAGAGGACCCTGATGTAAGTCCAGGTAGCTATAGCCACTTGATCTTTGATCAAAATGCCAATAATACTTATTGGAGAAAAGACAGTCTCTTCAGAACATGGTGCTGGGAAACCTGGATATGCATCTATAGAAGGATGAAAATAGATCCTTATCTCTCTCCATGCACAAGAATGAAGTCCAAATGGGTCAAAGACGTTAATATCAGACCTGAAACTATGAAAATACTAGAGGAAAAATTAGGGGAAACCCTTCAACATATTGGTCTTAGTAAAGACTTTCTGAATATAACGCCAATTGCTCAGGAAATAAAACCACAAATCAACCGCTGGGACCTCATGATATTACAAAGCTTTTGTACAGCTAAGGACACTGTGAATAGAGCAAAGAGGCAACCTACAGAATGGGAGAAAAATCTTTGCCAGCTGTACATCTGACAGAGGATTAATATTGAGAATATACAAAAAACTCAAAAAATTAAATAAGAAATCAAAGACCCAATAAAAATGGGCTATGGAACTAAATAGAGAGTTCTCAGAAGAAGAAATACAGATGGTATATAAACATCTAAGAAATGTTCTAAATCCCTAGTCATCAGGCAAATGCAGATTAAAACTACCTTGAGATTCCATCTCACTTCTGTCAGATTGGCTACCATCATGAAAACAAATGAGCATAAATGTTGGCGGGGATGCGGTAAAAGAGGAACCCTTCTACGCTGTTGGTGGGAATGCAATCTGGTCTAGTCATTTTGGAAAGCAGTGTGGAGGTTCCTGAGACAGCTAAAAACAGATCTACCATATGACCCAGCTATACCACTCCTAGGCATATATCCTAAGGACTTGTCTCACTACTTTAGAGATACTTGCTCAACCATGTTTATTGCTGCTCTATTCACAATAGCTAGGAAATGGAACCAGTCTAGATGTCCCTCAACTGCTGAGTGGATAATGAAGATGTGGTACATTTACACAATGGAGTTCTACTCAGCAGTAAAGAAAAATGAAGTGATGAAATTTGCTGGAAAATGGATGGATGTGGAAAGGATTATACTTAGTGAGGTAATCCAGGCCCAGAAAGCTAAATGTCACATGTGGATCCTAGCTACAAATGATTGGACTTTTATGTGAGTAGGAATCAAACTCAGTAGCAGAAGCCAGCAAGCTAAAAAGGGAATATAAAGGGAATAGAAAAGGAGGGAGGGGGGGACTTATAGGGTGGTATTGTATATATGTGATTAGAAGAACAGATTAATTGGTGTTAAAAGGCCTAAGTGAGGTCGGGGGAAGAGATTGACTAATGGAAAGGTGGAGGGAGGGCTAATCAAAATCTAAGAGGATATAAATAAGTCATATGTAAACATACTTTTCTGGATAATGGAACACCCAGAAGCCATAGATTGTTACTAGAAAATTTTCAGTGCCAGGAATGGGATACCTTCCAGTGAATTGTTGGCCAGGGAGGTCACAAATACTCCCAAAACATAATAGGCCATTGCCAAGGCCTTTGGTGTCCCACCAGGAATAGATGGTAAGACCTGTGGTAGTTTGAATATATGTCCCCCAATATAGTCAGTATTTTATTAGTTATTGTTTGCATCTGCAATCACCTTGCTAGAGGCAATGCCACTGGGGGCTGGTCTTAAGGTGTTGGTGGTGGATTTGAGATTCCATTGTAAAGATATGCAAAGTGTGCCTAGCAGGAGTTCCTGAAGTGTGCTGTGTGTCTTTTTGGCTGTAGTTTTGCTCAGTGTGCTGTGTGCCTGGTTGGCTTTTTCTCTCTCTGCTTGGCCCTGTGAAGGCAGGCCAGCTTCTTCTGCCATTATTGGAACTTTCCCTGGATTTGTAAGCTTCAATAAATAATATCCCTTCCTCCATAACTGTGCCTGATCTAGAAGTTCATCTCAGCAAACCTGAAGCTGTCTGCTACAGTAAAGTGGTACCAGGAGTGGCGTGAGATGAACCAGATTGTGTGGAGGTTCATCTTTTGGAACCTTTGTTTTGGAGGAATGGACATGGACTTGGTGCTTGCAACTGAAAATGCCTTCTGGAGTGGTAAACCAAGTTTTATGGACTATTCTGATGAGAGTTTGAGAATGCTAAGTGCAGACAGTATTGAACTCCGAGGCTTGGCTTATGAGCTTTCTAAGGGGAAGGAAAGAGTGCGGAGGACTTTGTTGGAACTGGGCTACTGGCATAAGGGATGGCTACGTTCTGCTATCCAGGCCCAGAAAGTTTGATCAAGGTTAAATTTGTAATGGACTGATGTGCTTGGCTAAAGATAATGGACTGAGATTTTAAGATTTTAAGTTGGAAAACCTCAAACAAGTTAAAATTAGAGGCACTGAGACTGATTTTAAGTTAATGGAGTTGCTATTGTCAACACATTAGCAATCTTAAGGAAGATGGAAGGAAGGTGGCCTGACTGCTTTACATTAAAACAATGGAGATGATGCCTGAGGAAAGACAGTTAGAAATGCAAACTCTTGGAAAAAGTTGACTGGAGAATGAACCTGCTTTTCAAGGCTATGATTTATTTTGTTCCTGGATTAAGAATATGGCTGTGTCCTGCACACCTGGTATTAGTTTTGGAAATATGAAAAATGTATGGAGTGGTCATGAATTGCACACGGTTCCAGGAGCCACTGCTGAGATGCGGCATGAGGCAGGGCAAGAAAACCCTCAGGAATAGGCTGGAAGAGCCTCTGGAAGATGGACCGTGGTTTGCATGGAGACCTGAAGATATTTTGGATATACTAGGACTATGCAAGGACTCCCATGTAGTGCAGTGTTGGCCTGGGATCAAAGTTTTCCCTGGCAACTCTGCCCAGCTGGAGGGGAGGAATTGAAAAACCTGGAGACTGTCAGTTTCTGGTTATATTGAACTTGAACTGCAGAAGTTTGATGACAGCTGATGGTGGTTGAGTTTGCATTGTTCTAGTCTCTCCTTGCTCTGCCTTATACCAGTTAAAAATGTTTACTCTGTGTCTTTACATGTTGAAAGTATTTAACTTGTTTGATTTTACAGGACTCACTATCTTAAGTTGATCAAGACTGTGAGAACCTTTGAAATTGGACTGAGTACAATTTACAATGTGTGATAGTTATAAATCTATTGGGGCCAAGAGCTAAATCTATTGGGGACCAGGGGCAGAAGGTAGTTTGAATATATGTCATTAAAATATATTCTGTATTTTATTAGTTATAGTTTGCATCTGCAATAAGATGAACTAGAGGCAATGTCACTGGGGGCTGGTCTTAAGGTGTTGTTGGTGGGTTTGAGATTCCATTGTAAAGATATGCAAAGTGTGCCTAGCAGGAGTTCCTGAAGTGTGCTGTATGTCTTTTTGGCTGTAGTTTTGCTCAGTGTGCTGTGTGTCTGGTTGGCTTTTTCTCTCTCTGCTTGGCCCTGTGAAGGCAGGCCAGCTTCTTCTGCCACTATTGGAACTTCCCCTGGATTTGTAAGCTTCAATAAATAATATCCCTTCCTCCATAACTGTGCCTGATCTGGAAGTTCATCTCAGCGAACCTGAAGCTGTCTGCTACAGGCCCTATTGCTGAAGACTCCACATACTTGGGCTGCAAGGTCACTGAGAAATCCTGTTAGAACTGAGCTGAAAGCCTCCTCCTTGTGGACCAGCTGAAAGAAAGTTGGAAAAAGCTATGCTGCATGCTGTTAAATGGGAGAGAGAAAACACCAGTGAAGATACTCAACAGTGAACACTGCAAGCTTTAAATTTAGCCAGCCAAGCCAAATGAGCCAACTGGTGTAATAGTGGCATGTCTGTTATGGGGGAAACCAACTGTTCTCTAATTGGACTGGAGGCCGGCTCCATGGGAGGGAATACATCCCTGATACTGAAAACCTATGACAGAGGAGTAATGAGCACTAAGGGTGTAAAGTCTGCTGGTGTCTGGCTAAATGTATGTACTATGCTCACCAAACTGCCCAGTAAGCACTTCTTTTAATGCCTGTGGTAGTTTGAATATATGTCTCCCAATATATTCAGTATTTTATTAGTTATAGTTTGCATCTGCAATCACCTTGCTAGAGGCAATGTCACTGGGGGCTGGTCTTAAGATGTTAATGGTGGGTTTGAGATTCCATTTTAAAGATATGCAAATGTGCCTAGCAGGAGTTCCTGAAGTGTGCTGTGTGACCTTTTGGCTGTAGTTTTTGCTTTGTGTGCTGTGGTGGCTGGTTGGCTTTTGCTCTCTTGCCTGGTCCTGTGAAGAGCAGGCTGCTTCTCTGCCATTATGGAACTTCCCCTGGATCTGTAAGCTTCAATAAATAATATCCCTTCCTCCATAACTGTGCCTGGTCTGGAAGTTCATCTCAGCGAACCTGAAGCTGTCTGCTACAATGCCCATACCCATATATTAATGCTACCTCATTTTGGTTAGAGAAGCTTCCCTTTTCAGATGGTGGCGACCTTGGGATGACTCAGAAGGCACCATGGTGCTGACAATAAGGGACAGTGGAGTGCTCAGCACTGAAATATCTCTAACACACCTTCCAAGGCTTAGGGTACATTGCAGAAGAGGGGGCAGAAAGAATGTAAGAGCCAAAGGAAGGGTAGGACTCCTTACAACGTGCTTCTCCAGACACAAAATGGCCTGGATATCCATGACCTTATGGTGTGTGAAACTACCTATACAAGACCATCATAATAGGAGGAAAAGATCATGACATCAAAATGAAAGGAGAGTGTTTGAGAGCGGGAGGGAATATGATGGAGAGTGAAGTTTCAAAGGGGAATTTGGGGGAAGGGAGGGAAGTACCATGGGATATTATCTACAATTAATGAAGTCGTGAATAAGAAAAGTAACTAATTAATAAAAAGTACCTTGGAATAAACCTAACCAAGGAAGTGAAGGATCTCTACAATGAGAACCTTAAAACATTCAAGTGAGAAATTGCAGAAGACACTAGAAATGGAAAGACATCCCATGTTCTTGTATTGGAAGAATCAATATTGTAAAAATGTCAATCTTACCAAAAGCAATCTACACATTTAATGCAATCCCCATTACAATTCCAATGACATTTTTAATAGAAATAGAAAAAACAATCTTAAAATTCATTTGTAAGCACAAAATATCTCCAATAGCTAAAACGATTTTGAGCAACAAAATAATATATCCATATTCAATTTCAAGATATTTTACAAAACTCTATTAACAAAAACAGCATCATACTGGCACAAAGACAGACATGTAGATGAATGGAACAGAATAGAGGACCCAGATGCCAATACAGTGTGCTATAGCCATTGGATTTTTGAAAAAAAAATGCAAAAAACATACATTGGAGAAAAGACAGCCTCTTAATAAATATGTGCTGGGAAAACTGGTTATCTATATGTAAAAGGAGGAAAATAGATCCTTGTCTTTCACTTGCACAAGAATCAAGTACAAATGGATCAAAGACCTTAATATCAGACCTGAAACTTTTAAACTGCTACAGGAAAAAGTAGGGGAAACCCTTCCAACATATTGGCATGGGCAATGACTTTTGAATATAACCCCAGTTTCTCAGGACATAAAACCACTAATCAACCAATGGGACCTCATTAAATTGCAAGCTTTTGTACAGCAAAGGACACTGTGAATAGAGCAAAGAGGCAACCTATAGAATGGGAGAAAATCTTTGCCAGCTATACATCTGCAAAGGATTAATATCTGGCATATACAAAGAACTCAGAAAACTAAATAATAAGAAATCAAATAACCTAATTAAAAAATGGGCTAAGGAATGAAATAAAGAGTTCTCAAAAGAAGAAATACAGATGGCATATAATCACATAAAAAAAGTTCTACATCCTTAGCCCTAAGGGCAATGCAAATTAAAACTACTTTGAGATTCTATCTCACTCCTGTCAGAATTTCTATCATCATGAAAACAAATGACAAAAATGTTGGCAAAGATGCAGAAAAAGATGAACCCTACTATACTGTTGGTTGGAGTGTAATCTGGTACAACCACTGTGGAAATCAATGTGGAGGTACCTGAGACAGCTAAAACTAGATTTACCACATGATCTAGCTATACTACTCCTAGGCATATATCCCAAGGACTCTTCTCACTACCTTATAAATATTTGCACAACCATGTTTATTGCTGCTCTATTCACAACAGCTAGGAAATTGAAGAGATGTGCATCAACTGATTAATGGATGACAAAGATGTGATACAGTACATTTATACAGTGGAATTGTATTCAGCAGTAAAGAAAAGTCAAATTCAATTGCCTCAAGAAAAAAAAAAAATACCTTGGAATAAACCCAACCAAGGAAGTGAAGGATCTCTACAATGAGAACTTTAAAAAACTCAAGCAAGGGCTGGAGAGATGGCTTAGTGGTTAAGGCACCTGCCTCCTGAGCCTAAGAACGCGGGTTCCAATCTCCAGGTCCCACATTTAGCCAGATGCAAAGTGAGGCAAGGGTGCAATGCTTCACTTGACCACAAGGTGGCGCACACTTCTGGATTTCATTCGCAGCAGCTGAGATGCTGCTGGTGTGCCCATCTCTATCTGTCTTCCTCTCCTTTTCTCTCTGTCTCTCTCAAAAACAAACAAACAAACAAACAAAAAACAAAAAACTCGAACAAGAACTTACAGAAGACACAAAGAAATGGAAAGACACCCCATGCTCCTGGATTGGAAGAATCAATATTATGAAAATGTCAATCTTACCAAAAGCAATCTACACATTTAATGCAATCCCCATTAAAGTCCCAATAGCATTCTTCACAGAAATAGAAAAAAACAATCCTAAAATTTATCTGGAAACACAAAAAACCTTGAATAGCCAAAACAATTTTGTGCAACAAAAATCAGGCTGATGGTATTACCATACCCAATTTCAAGTTATATTACAAAGCCATAGTAACAAAAACAGCATGGTACTGGCACAAGGACAGACAGGTAGATCAATGGAACAGAATAGAAGACCCAAATATTAATCCAGGCAGCTACAGCTACCTGATTTTTGACAAAAATGCCAAAAATATTAATTGGAGAAAAGATAGCCTCTTCAACAAGTGGAGCTGGGAAAACTGGATATATGTATGTAAAAGGATAAAAATAGATCCTTGTCTCTCTCCATGCACAAGAGTCAAGTCCAAATGGATCAGGGACCTTAATATCAGACCTGAAACTCTGAAACTGCTAGAGGAAAAGGGTAGGGGAAATCCTTCAACATATTGGCATAGGCAAGGACTTTCTGAATATAACTCGAATTGCTCAGGAAATAAAACCACTAATCAACCACTGGGACCTCATGAAATTACAAAGCTTTTGTACAGCAAAGGACACTGTGATCAGAGCAAAGAGACAACCTACAGAATGGGAGAAAATCTTTGCCAGCTGTACATCTGACAGAGGACTAATATCCAGAATATACAAAGAACTTAAAAAACAGAATAATAAGAAATCAAACAACACAGTTAAAAAATGGGCTATGGAACTAAATAGAGAGTTCTCAGAAGAAGAAATACAGATGGTATATAAACATCTAAAAAAATGTTCCACATCCTTAGCTATCAGGGGAATGCAAATTAAAACCACTTTGAGATTCCATTTCACTCCTTTCAGAATGGTTACCATTAAGAAAACAAATGACAACAAGTGTTGGCGTGGATGTGGAAAAAGAGGAACAACAACCATGTTTATTGCTGCTCTATTCACAATAGCTAGGAAATGGAACAAGCCTAGATGTCCCTCCACAGATGAATGGATAATAAAGATGTGGTACATTTACACAATGGAATTCTATTCAGGGGTAAAGAGAAATGAAATTATGAAATTTGCAGGGAAATGGATGGATCTGGAAAGGATTATACTAAGTGAGGTAACCCAGGCTCAGAAAGCCAAATGACACATGTTCTTTCTCATATGTGGATCCTAGCTACAAATGTATAGACTTGTGTGTGAGCTGGATCCAAAAACCAGTACCAGAAACCAGCTGGCAAAAGGCTAGAAGGGACAGAGGAGAGGGAAGGACTTAAGTGTATGGTATTGCACATATATAAGTAGAAGAACAGATTACAGGGAGGGGAATAGCCTAAGCAAGGCCATAGGAAGAGAATGAGTAAAAGAAGGGCAGGGGAGGGTCAATCAAAATTCAAGATAGTGTGAATAAAACCCATGTAAACCTACTTTTTTGAATAATGGCACATCCAGAAGCTATAGACTGTTACTAGAAAATTTTCAGTGCCTGGGGTGGGATACCTTCCAGTGAGCTGTTGGCCAAGGAGGTCCTGGAAGCCTCCAAAACATTAAAGGCTATTGCCAAAGCCCTTGGTTTCCCTTGAGAAACAGATGGTTAGACCCTGTTGCTGAAGACAACTCTTGCCTGAGAGACAAGGTCACTGAGAAAGCAAGCTGGTGCTGAGCAGAAAACCTTCTCCCTGTAGACCAGCCAACTGAAAGCTGGAAAAAAGCTGCAGTGCATGCAGCCCTATGGGAGTCAGAAGTCATCAGCAGTGGAAACAGTGGACACTAAAAATTCAAATTTGGCCATACAGGCCCAATGACTGAACGGGTGCAATAGTGGCATGTGTGCTCTTGGGGTAACCAACTGCTCTATATTGGGACTGAAGGCCCTCTCTACAGGAGGGAATACATACCTGGTACTGCAAAACCTAAGCAAAAGTCTATGGCAGGGGAGGTCATGAGCCTTAGGAGTATAAAGCCTACTCTTGTCTGACTAAATGTATATATTATTCCTGCCAAGCTGCCCTGAAAGCACTACACTTAATGTTCATATTCACATATTAATGCTACTTTCACTTCTGGTTAGAGAAGCTTCTCTTTTCAGATGGCAATGACCACTGGGATGACCGGAAAGGCAACATAGTGCTAAGAAGAAGGGATGGAGGAGTGCCCATCCCTGAAACAACTCTGTCACACCCTCCAAGGCTCAGGGCCCATTGCGGAAGAGGGGGCGGATAGAATGGAAGAGCCAAAGGAAGGGTGCGACTCCTTACAATGCAACTGTCCAGACAGAAATTGGCCTTGATATCCATGACCTTGCAGTGCCTAGCAATACCTTTGCAAGACCCTCATAATAGAAGAAAAAGATGATGACATCAAATTAAAAGAGAGACTAATAGAGAGAGGGAGGGGATATGATGGAGATTGGAGTTCCAAAGGGGAATGTGGGGAGGGGAGGGAAATATCATGCTCTTTTTTTTTTTTTTTTTTTGGTTTTGCGAGGTAGGGTCTCACTCTGGCCCAGGCTGACCTGGAATTAACTATGTAGTCTCAGGGTGGCCTCGAACTCTTGGCGATCCTCCTACCTCTGCCTCCCGAGTGCTGGGATTAAAGGTGTGCGCCACCACGCCCGGCTATCATGCTCTTTTTGTATGTAGGTATAGAAGTCGTCAATAAAAAAATTTAAAAAAAAAAAAGAAAAGTGAAATTTGCAAATAGATGGATCTGGAAAGGATTATACTAAGTGAGGTAACCTAGGCCCAGAAAGCCCAGAAAACATCACATGTTTTCTCTCATATGTGGATCATTTCATATATTCAGACTTGTGTGTGATTTGGAGTAAAAATTGGTAGCAGAGGCCAGTAAGCTAGAAAAGGGCTATAAGGGAGGACAGAGAGGGAGTGGACTTAAGGGAATGGTATAGCATATATTTAAGTAGACAAGCAGATTATTGTGGGTGGAATGGCCTAAGGAAGGTCAGGGGAAGAGATTGAGTAAAAGAAATGTGAGGGAGGATTAATTGAAACTCAGGATATTGTGAATAAGCCATATGGTAACCTACTTTTTGGATAATGACATACCAAGAAGCCATAGACTGTTACTACAAAAATTTCAGTGCCAGGGATGGGATATCTTCCAATGAGTTGTTGGCCAGGGAGGTCCCTGATGCCCCCCAAACATTACAGGCTATTGCCAGGGCTCCTGGTTTCCTACCAGGAATAGATGATAAGACCCTATTGCTGAAGACTTCAAATGCCTGTGCTTCAAGGTCACCAAGAAATCAAACTGGGGCTGAGATGAAAACCTCCTCTTTGTAGACCATCTGACTGAAATATGGAAAAAGCTACATTGCATTCAGCCTTATGAGAGACAGAGGCCATCAATGGTAAAAATAATGGACACTGCAAGTCTCAAGTATGGCCAGACAGGCCACATGAGCCAATGGGTGCAATAGTGGCATGTCTATTATGGGGGAAACCAACTGCTCTCTAATTGGACTGTAGACCCATTCTATGGGAGGGAATACATGTCTGGTACTGAAAACCTAATCAAAAGCCTATGGCAGGGGAGATCATGAGCATTAGGAGTGGAATGCCTGCTTTTGTCTGGCTAAATGCATATATTATGCCCACCAAACTGCCCTGCAAATACTTTACTTAGTGTTCATACCCATATATTAATGCTACTCTCACTTTTGGTTAGAGAAGCTTTTCTTTTCAGATGGCAGTAACCACTAGGATGACTCAAAAGGCACCATAGTGCTGAGAAAACATGATGGAATAATGTTCAGCACTGAAACATCTCTATGACACCTTCCAAGGCTCATGGTCCATTGTGGAAGAGGTGGTGGAAAGAATGTAAGAGCCTAAGGAAGGGTAGGACTGATTACAATGCAACTGTCCACACAGAAACTGGCCTTGAAATCCAACACTTCACAGTGCCTAGCACTACCTTCACAAGACCCTCAGAATAGGAGGAAAAGATGATGACATCAAAATTAAAGGGAGACTAATGGGAAGAGGGAGGAGATATGATGGAGTGTGGAGTTGTGAAGGTGAAAGTGGGGAAGGGGAGGGAATTATCATGGTTTATTGCCTATAAGTATGGAAGCTGTCAATTAAAAAAAAAAAACTCCCATCCCAGATAGATTCACTGGTGAATTTTACCAGACCCTCACAGTAGCTAGAAAATTGAACTAGCCTATATGAATTGATAATTAAAATGTGGTACATTTATACAATGGAGTTTTATTCAGTGATAAAGAAATATGAAATTTGCAGGGAAATGATAGATCTGGAAAGGATTATACTGTGAGGTAACCCAGGCCCAGAAAACCAAACATCACACATTCTCCCTCATGTGTGGATCCCAGCTACAAATGTTCAGACTTGTGTGTGAATTGAAGTAAAAAATCTGTAGCAGAGGTCTAAACTAGAAAGGGGATATATGAGAGGGAGGAAAGGAGAGGACTTAAGGTGATGGTATTTTATATATGTAAGTAGACTAACAGATTACTGGTGTTGTAATGGCCTAAGTGAGGTCAGGGGAAGAGATTGAAAGAAGGGTGGGGATAGGGTTAATCAAAATTCAGGATATTGTGAAGAAGCCATATGATAACCATATAGGTTATTGCCAAGGCTCTTGGTTTCCCACCAGACATAAATGGTAAGACCCTGTTGCTGAAGACTTCACATACCTGGGCTGCAATGTCAGTGAGAAATCAAGCTGGGGCTGAACTGAAAATCTTCTCCTTGTAGACCAGCTGACAGAAAGCTGCAAAAAGCTGTACTGCATGTAGCCTTATGGGAAACAGAAGCCATTAGTGGTGAAATCAGTGGGCACTTTGAGCCTCATGTTTAGCCAGCCAGGCCAAATAACCAAACAGGTGCAATAGTGACATGTCTGTTATGGGGGGGAAACCAACTTCTCTCTAATTGGATTGGAGACCCATTCTATGGGAGATAATACATTCCTGGTACTGACAACCTAATCAAAAGTCTATGATGGGTGACATCATGAGCCTTAGGAATGTAACGCCTGCTCTTGTCTGGCTAAATGACTATATTATGCTCATCTAACTGCCTTATAAGTACTTTACTTAATGTTCATACACACATATTAATGCTACTCTCACTTTTGGATAGAGAAGCTTCTCTTTTCAGATGGTGTTGACCACTGGGATGACCCAAAAGGTACCATAGTGCTGAAAAGTGATGGAGAGTGTTCAGCATTGAAACATCTCTATCACACCTTCCAAGGCTCAGAGTTCATTGCAGAAGGAATGTAAGAGCCAAAGGAAGAGTAGGACTGCTTATAATGCAGTCTTCCAGACAGAAATTGGCCTAGATATCCATGACCTCATAGTGCCTGGTACTACCTTCAGAAGATCCTCATAATAGGAGGAAAAGATGATGACATTAAAGTATAAGAAAGACTAATGGAGAACAGGAGGTGATATGATGGAGTGTGAATTTTTGAAGGGTAAAGTGGGAGAGGGGAGGAATCATTATGGTTTATTATCTATAAATATGGAAGCTGTCAATAAAAAATGTTAAACTAAAAATAGGATAAAAGCATTTGTGAGCAATAAGCCAGACCTACAGAGGATTCTTGATGGAACCTTATACATTGAAGAGAAGATAAAACATATTCAGGAAGCTACAAGAAGAAAATATAGTATCCAAAGCTAGAACACTTGTTAAGCAAATGAAGATCAAGAAAATAACAAACTACAAAATCAACATAAAAGGATTAACACACATTTTTCCATAGTAACTGTACGTTAATGATCTCAACTCTCCAATCAAAAGACACTGGATCTAATATACTGACTAATACACTGGATCAGAAAACAGGATCTATCCTTTTGTTGTCCTCAAGGAACTTACCTTACTATCAAAGACAGACATCACCTTAGCGTGAAGGGATGAAAAGATATTCCAAGCAAATGGAACTAGGAAACAAGCAGGCATAGCTATTCTAATATCTGACAAAATAGTCTTCAAATCACAATTAAATAAAAGATAAATAATATAAAATAATATATATAATATATATTATTATATTATAATATAAATATAATATAAATAAAGATAATAAAATAAAATTGTTCATCAAGGGAACAATTTGCCAAGAAGACATTACAGTTCTAATCATGTACACAACAATCACAGGTGCACCTAATTTTATAAAAGAAAAGTTACTAGGTATAAAGTCAAAAGATAAATCTCAACACAATAATAGTGTGTGACTGTGACTTCATTACTCCACTATCACCAATAGACAGGTCATATAAAGAGAAAATAAGCAGAGGAAGAAGGGACTTCCAGGACACCATAGATCAAATGGACCCAGCAAACATTTACAGACATTCTATCTAAACATTACAGAATATGTATTCTTCTCATAAAACAATGGAACTTTCTCTAAAATAGGACACAAAGCAAATCTCATCAGATTTAGAAAATCTGAAATAGCTCCTTGTCTTTTATCTAACCAGAATGTAATAAAGCTAGAAATCAACAGCAAGATAAACTCCTAGAGAATAAACAGTGCACTATTGAAGAAAGACTGGGTTGCTGAAAAAAATCAAGAAAGAAATAAAAATTCCTTGAATTAAATGAAAATGAAAAGACAACATATCAAAGCCTATGGGACAAATTGAAGAAAGTCCTAAGAGGAAAGCTTATAGCTCTAAGTGCCTATTGCATTACAATAACTTAATGAGCCACCAGTAGGCTTTGGAAAAATGGAGAAACTAAAACCAAAAGTACTAGATGAAAATAAGTAATCATGACTAGGGCAGAAAACAATGAAATAGAAATTGATGAAACCATTAAGAGAATCTTCGAAAATATAAACAAGATTGACAAACCTTTAGCTAAACTAACCAAAAGAAATCAATAAGATTAAAGGTGAATAAGGAGATAATATAACAGATACAAATGAATTCAAGAGCATCATAAGGACCTATTTCCAAAAACTATATACCATCAAACTGGAAAGTTTAGAAGAAATAGATGTAAATATGAATAAGAAATAGGTTTCTTAACACATATGATCTATCAAAGTTAAACCAAGGAAGAGATAAATACCTTCGCAAGACCCTCAAAATGGAAGAAAAAGATGATGACATCAAATTAAAAGAGAGGCTAATGGAGAGAGGGAGGGGATATGATGGACATTGGAGTTCTAAAGTGGAATGGGTGGGGGAGGGAAATATCATGTGTTTTTTGTATGTAAGTATAGAAGTTGTCAATAAAAAAATGAACAGGAAAAAAAGAATATGTTAAAAATATCATCTGGACTGGAAAGACTGCTAAGTGGTTAAGGCATTTGCTTGCAAAGCACAATGGCCTGTTGGATTTCCCAGTACTCATGTAAAGCCAGATGCATAATATGGACATGCTTCTGGAGGTTGTTTGCATGCCTTGCATGTACATTCTCATCTCTCTGTTTGCAACTCAAACAATCAATAAAAATCAAATTTATTAAAATATCCACAGGAAATTGGAAATTAGTGTAATATATCACATAAACAGATGTAAGGACAGAAATCATAGTTATCTCAATAGATGGAGAAATAGCCTTAAAAATACAACGGGCTATGGAAATCAAGAACGTGGTTCCAATCTCCATATCCCATCTCCAGGTAAACAGATGTAAAGTGACAGAAATCATGCCCCAAGGGGGCGCCCACATCTGGATTTCATTCACAGCAGCTGAGAGAGCCCATCTCTATCTGTCTTCCTCTTCCTCTCTATCTGTTTCTCTCTGTGTCTTTTTCCAAAAAAAATAAATAAAAATTAAAAAAAAATACAACTTCTCTTCATGATAAAAACTGTGGAGAGACTAGTGATGGAAGGATCATTTTTCAACATAATGAAGGTTGTATATGACAAACAAAAAGCCAAAATCATACTAAATAGAGAAAAACTTGAATTTCCACTAAGATCTGGAACAAGACAAACAAAGCACTTAAGTATCAGCTAAAGCAGTAAGACAAGAGAAAGAAATAAAAGGGATACAAATCAGAAAGAAAGAAGTCAAAATATCATTAGTTACAGATGATATCATTCTGTATTTAAGAGAGCCTAAAGATTCTGCCAGAAAGCTCTTAGAGCTGATAAACACTTTTGGAAAACTGGAAAGATACAATGTTAACACAAAGATCAGTAGTTTTCCTATATACCAATGACAAGCATACTGAGGAGTCAGGGAAACAGTCCCATTCACAATAGCTACACAAATTTAAAATCTCAGATTATCCCCAAGAAAGGAGATAAAAGACCTCTGCAATGAAAACCTTAAAACACAGAGGAAAGAAATTGAGGAAGATACTAGAAGATGTAAAGATCTTCCATGCTCATGAATTGGAAAAATTAATGTACAAATTACTATCTCACAAAAAACAACTTACAGATTCAATGCAATTCCAATCAAAGTTCAAACTATGGTCTTTATGGGTGCACCAGGGTCTCTTGCCACTGCAAATGGACATGAGAGCCTTGCACCAGTCTTTGCATCCAGTTTATGTTGGTGGCTAGGAGATTGAACCCCAGGCCAGCAGGCTTTGCAAACAAATATCTTTAATAGATTAACCATCTTCCCAGCCCTAGAAAAAAAACAATTTTATAATTCATATGGAAGCAAAAAAGGCTTAAGATAACCACAACTATTCTCAGCACAAAGAATACTGCTTCAGGTATCACCATACCTGATTTTAAGTTATATTACAGAGCCATAGTAATAAAACAGCATGTTATTGACACAAAAATAGACATGTAGATCAATGGAATAGAAGATCCAGGCATTAGTTCATGTCACTAAAACCATCTGATTTTTGAAAAAGAGGCCAAAAACACACATTCGAGAAAAAACAAAATTTTCAACAAATAGTGCTCAGAAAACTGGATATCTTGTCTGGAGAGATGGCTTAGTGGTTGAGGCACTTTCCTGCAAAGGCAAAGGACCCCGGTTCAATTCCCCAAACAGATGCACAAGGTGGCACATGTGTTTGGAGTTCATTTACAGTGGCTGGAGGCCCTAGCACATCCATCTCTCTCTCTCTCTCTACCTCTTTCTCTTCCAAGCCTCTCTGCCTCTTTCTCTCTCTCCAATAAACAAATAAAAAATTAAAAATTAAAAAAAGAAAATTGTATATCTACATATAGAAAAAAAGAATCTAGGCCCTTATTTCTCACCATGTGTAAAAATAAACTCCAAATGAATCATAACCTCAATGTAACCTGAAACCCTAAAATTACTAGCTGAAAAAGTAAGAAGAGCACTCCAAAATATTGGTGTAGGGAAAGAATTTCTGAACAGGACTCTAGTAGCCCAGGGAACAAGTTTAAAAAAATCAATTAATGGGATCTCGTGAAACTACAAAACTTCCATACAGATAAAGAAACCATCAACTAGGTCAAGAGATAACTTACAGAATGGGAGAAATCTTCACTAGCTATATATTTGACAGGATTAATATCTAGAATATACACAAAACTCAAGAAACTAAGCAATAGAAAATTTTAACACCCCAATGAAAAAATCGGCCATGGAACTTAACAGAGTTCTCAAAAGAAGAAATACAAAGGACAAAACAAACAAACAAAAAAACAAACAAAAAACAAAAAACAAAAAACAAAAACATTTTAAAAAATTCAACATTTCCAGCTGTCGGGGAAATGCAAATTAGACCAACTTTAACATTCCATCTCACCTTTATCAGAATGGCTGTCATGAAAAAATCCAAAGACAACAAATGCTGGTGAGGATGTGGGGAATGAGGAACCTTTATTCACTGTTGGTGGTAGTGTAAACTGGTATGTAGTATAAAACTATGGAAATTAGTATGGAGATTTCTTAAAAGCCTAAAAAAGTATCTACCATATGATCCAGCTATATCTCTGCTGGGCATGTGTTGTAGAGAGCTTCACATTGCTGAGATGAACATCCAAACCAGGCACAGTTTAAAGGAGGAAGGAATTTATTTAACGCATGCAGATCCAGAGTTCCATCAATGGCAGAAAAAGCTGCTTTCATACATCCAAGCAGAGAGAAACAACCCAACAGCCTGTAAAAACCCAAAGCAGAAAGTATGACCAGTCAGCAAGCAGCAGGGACCCCATACAGAGCTGTCTTCTCTGCATACCTTTGGGCATGAAACCACATTTGCCCCCAAACAAACTTTAAGGATGGACCCCAGGATCCAACACCCAGTGACATTTCCTCCAGCTAGGTAGCTGTAGACCCATGTTACAATTTTTAATAACAATACATCTGAGTCTATGGGGGACAAACATTCAAATCACCACAGCATGTGCCCTAAAAACTCTACATTTACTATAGAGACGCTTGCTCGGCCATGTTTTTTGCTGCTGCATTCACAGCCTAGGAAGTGAAATCAGCCTAGATACCTAAGAACTGATGAATTGATTATGAAGGTGTGGTACATATACACTTGCCAGTTTTATTCAGCTGTAAAGAAAAATAAGGGCCGAAGAAATGGCTCAGCAATTAAGTACACATTCTGTGTAGGCATGAAAGCCTGAGGGTGCCTGAAAGTTTGAATCTCCAGATCCTATGTAAACAAGCTGGGTGATGCCATGCACAACTGTAACCCAAACCCTGAAAAGGAGAACAGAGACCATGGAATCACCTGGGCTCGTGAAAAAATAGCAAGCTCCCAAATCACTAAGAGACTCCAGTTCAAGAACTGGCAGAGGAGCAATGGAGCAAGACACTTGATGTTTGGCTCCAGTCATCCTCTCCATAGGTGAGCTCATGGGGCAAGCACCGCAAGAGAATAGAGACATGCCTATTCCACACACACCCCATGCCACCCCTCCCCCACAAAAGCCAAAGAAAAATGAAGTTATGAAACTCCACTTTGTTAGTTAATTAAAATATAAAAAAAGCCGGGCGTGGTGGTGCACGCCTTTAATCCCAGCACTCGGGAGGCAGAGGTATGAGGATCGCTGTGAGTTCAAGGCCACCCTGAGACTACATAGTGAGTTCCAGGTCAGCCTGGACCAGAGTGAGACCCTACTTCAAAAAACAAACAAACAAACAAACAAACAAACAAACAAACTATATATATACATATATATATATAATTAAAAATAAGACAGAAAGAGTATAGGCAGAAGTATCCTGCTGTGGGAGGTGTGTGTGGGGAAGCTGTACCCTGAAGCTATAGGTTGCTGCAAGTAAATTCAAATGCCAGGGGTGGGTTACCCATAATCCCACACAATACAGGCTATTGCTGATGCTCTTGATTACTTATCGGAACTAGATGATAAAATCCTATTGCTGAAGATGGCACATGCTATACGCAGCACAGGACCCTGAGAAACTATGCTACAATTGAGCTGGAAGCCACCACCCTGCTGGCTAGCTGCCATAGTACTGTGCAGGCTGTTGGTGGAAAAGTCATCAACCATCTCAAGTGGCGGATCCTGCAAGCTACACAATCAACCAGCCAGAGAAGATGTGTCCCTTGGTGCTATAGTGGCACATAAGCTATTTTGGTAATCAGCTACTCTCTGGTTGGATTTGAGGCCTGCTCAGTGGGAGGAAGTCATGCCTGGTACTGAAAACTGAGTTAAAAACTTAAGGCTGGTGGGCTGGAGAGATGGCTTAACAGCTAAGGCGCCTGCCTGCTAAGCCTAAGAACGTTGGTTCCAATGTCCAGAGGTTCCAATCTCCAGGTCCCACGTTTAGCCAGATGCAAAGTGATGCAAGGGCGCAATGCTGCACTTGACCACAAGGGGGCGCACGCATCTGGATTTCCTTCACAGCAGCTGAGAGACTGCTGGTGCCCCCATCTCTGTCTCCCTCTCCCTCTCTGTCTATCTCTCTCTGTCTCTCTCTCCAAAAATAAATAAAAAAATTAAAAAAAAAAACACACACGGCTGGGAAATCCAAATCCACAGGCACCCAGAGGGAAGCTACGACTGTTCTTGGCTAAATGAACATGGTGAGCCCATCAAGTTGCCTTCTAAGTGTGTATGTTTATGCCCATTGATTAATAGTTTTCTCACTTCTGGTTAGAAAAGCTTCTATTTATTTATTTATTTGAGAGAGAAGAGACAGAGAGAATGAGGCAGATAAAGAGAGAGTGAACGGGCACATTAGGGCCTCTAGCCACTGCAAAAAATCCCCAGATGTACGTGCCATTTTGTGCATCTGGCTTATGGTGGTAGTGGGGGAATCCAACCTGGGTCCTTAGGCTTCACAGGCAAGTGCCTTAGCCACTAAGAAATCTCTCCAGCCCAAGAAAAGCTTCTTTTCTACAGATGACAGTAAATACTACAGAGATCCAAGACCCATCAAGGTGACAAGCAGAAGAGAGTACTTGGCCTTGGATGAGTCATTTCTATCACATCACATCTGTATCATTCTAAAAGAGGTGACTGAAGGAATATGACAGCTGCTGTCACTTCCAGCCAAAGAAGCTCTTTATGGACATGGCAGTAGACAATGAGGAGACTCAGTACTCATCAAAGCAGAAAATAAGAGGCTGTGGAGAGCGCAATGCTAAATGAGACATCTCTATAACACCCTCCTAGGCTCAGGAAATATTGCAAAAGAAGGCGTGGAGAGAATGTAAGAGCCACAGAGTGGGAAGGAGCACTTTGGGGCATTGTCCTCTGGACATGAACTGACCAGTGCATTCATGACCTCACAGTGGTTGTCATTACCCATAAAATCTGCAAATTGTGAGCCCATCAACATTTAAAAAGTTTTTTTCTTTAATATTATATACTTATTTATTTACAAGCAGAGAGGGGGGAGAGGGAGAGAATAGTTGCTACAAACAAACTCCAGATGCCTGCGCCACTTTGCACACCTGGCTTTACGTGGGTACTGGGTAATTGAGCCAGGGTCATTAGGCTTTGTACCCCTCTTGAGCTCTGCCATCAACATTTAAAAAACATTTCCCAGGCTGGAGAGATATCTCAGCAGTTAAAGCACTTGCCTGCAAAGCCTGAATAACCGAGTGTGATTCCCCAATACCCACATAAAGCCAGATGCACAAAATGGGCATGCACTTGAGTTCATCTGCAGTGGTTAGAAGCCTTAGCATGCTCATTCTCTCTGTTCATCTCTCTTCTGAGGTAGGGTCTTGCTTTAGTTCAGGCTGACCTGGAATTCACTCTGTAGTCTCAGTGTGGCCTAGAACTCATGGTGATCCTCCTACCTCTGCCTCCCAGGTGCTGGGATGAAAGGCATGAGCCACCACGCCTGGCTTTAAAAAAATATTTTATCTACAACCTCTCTCTATATAAACAATATACCATGATCTTATTACCCATCCATTGCCTTCCATCGAATCCTTTCTTCTTTCCAACTCATCTCTTTCTTTCTTTTTTTTTTTTTTTTTGAGGTATGGTCTCTAGCTGTAAAGAGAGCAAAATGTTATATTTCTCTACATTTCTTTATATCAAGCTTAGAGAAAATAGAAATCACCTCCTTGTAGGAGCTCATAAAAGAATGGAATGAAACACTTGCATAAGCAGATGGGATGGTAGATACAGGATGCTCTGCTGGTCTGAATAGCATTACCCTGGGCCTAAATTGTTAAGCAAAATCCTTAAGGGCAGATAAACAGGACATTCAGAGACTCTTGGTCACAGGATTACCCACACCCCCTTAGGCGCTCCCTGTAATTTACCAACAGACCTGTTCACAAGTTTGTTCTGCTTTTTTCTGCCCTATAATCTTCTAAGAATGTCAGTTGTGATTTATGATGGCTTAACTACCATCCTGTTTTTGCAATAAACATTTTGTAGGTTTTTTTCCAATAAAAGCTGACCTTCCAAACAGTTTGAGGTTTCATCCTCAGATCCTGAACTCTGGATGTAGACCTGGTGCACCAGCTTTTCTTCTTCTTTTCTGTCTTTTTTTTACCCAATAAAACTTTGCCTCACATTCCATTAGACAATGGTCTTACTTGTGTGACACTAGACCCTATAACATAGCCCATACTGACCAGGGCCTCTAGCTGCTGCAAATGAACTTCAGGCACATGTGCCATGTTATGCATCTGGCTTTATGGGAGTACTGGGGAACCAAACCCAGGTTATTAGGCTTTGCAGGCAAGTGCCTTAATTAACTGCTGAGCCATCTCTCCAGCCCAATTTTACTTTTCTTTACAGCTGAATAAAACTCCATTGAGTATATGTACCACATCCTAGATCCCTCCAGATTCTTTGCAGAGGTCTTACCTGGGTTAATAATTCCTTACATGCCTTAGCTTTTTGGTAGATGATTGTATTGTGTGTTATGTTGCTTCTTCCCCCGCCCCCAGTTTTCTTTAGCAAGACTCCTGTTCTGCCATCTTAACCAGAAGCATATCCTATCAACATTTTGACATAGAAGACGGAGGAGGACAAAAAAAATGAGAGATCAGAACAGAAGAAAGAGTACTTGGAAATAGGAGAGGGGTCAGTGGTATAGGGATAGAGGAGGGGGGACAAAAGAGGGTAATAGGAAAGGAATATCAAATTATGTTTATGTATTAAAACTCTCAATAAAAATGTTGTAAAAGACAGACACATGTAAATGCTTTACTTAAATTTACACTTAAATAGGCAAACATTTTTGCATATATGTTGGTCATTTGGGTCTTTTGTACTCTGGAATATTACTTTTTATGGAATATTAATTTTTTGCTTTACATGTTATAAATTATTTCTGTTTCTTACTTTGAAATTTTGCTTATGGTCTTTTTTGGTTAATTACACTTATTTTCTTGAAGCAGGTCTATAAATCTTTCATTTTTCATCTTGAGCTTAAGAAAGATTTTGCTTACCAGAAGCAATTCAACTTTGTTTGTGTGACATAGAAGGGACTTGGAGATTGCACTCCTGGTTCCTCTCAGTAACCAGGGAGTTATTTTTCTAAAGACTTCCACTCAGGCGAAGCTCCAGGGTTTATAGTTCCTTTGCTAGATACATAGATGAATTTCAGGAAAAGCAGATTGGTAAAGCAAAGTTGAAGGCTTTATTTATTATTTTATTTATTTTTGGAGAGAGACACACAGAGAGAGACAGACAGACAGAGAGGGAGAGGGAGACAGATAGAGATGGGTGCGCCAGCAGTCTCTCAGCTGCTGTGAACGAAATCCAGATGCTCCGTCCCCTTGTGGTCAAGTGCTGCATTGTGCCCTTGCATCACTGCATTTGGCTAAATGTGGGACCTGGAGATTGGAACCGCTGGAGATTGGAACCAGCGTTCTTAGGCTCAGCAGGCAGGCGCCTTAACTGCTAAGCCATCTCTCCAGCCCTGAAGGCTTTATTTAAAAGTAGGGGGAAAAAGGTGCCTTAGGAGAGGAAATGAAAGAAAAGCACACCTGATAAAACAGATGTGGTTAGAGTCTATAAGGGAAAGAAAAGATGGATGGGGGCTGGGCAGTTGGCTTAGTCGTTAGAGGCACTTGCTTGCAAAGTTTGCTGTGTCGAGACAAAAGACACAGCTCTCACCTCAAAGGGGATAAGAGATAGTTTACTCTGGAGCCAAATATGAGTGACCATGGCCTGGGAACACAGATTTAGGTTACCCCAAATGTTCCAACATGTTAACAATTCCATGAAGGTTTTATAGTTATGGAACAAGAAACTCATAAATCAAGGCACCTTTCAAATACATTGGCTGACCATCAGGTAGGCAGGTTATAGCAAAGCTGGGCAATCTCCACCATAGGCCTCAGATGCTGTCTGAGGACATTCTTAGCCCTTGGGTTGGTGGAAGCTGGAGTCTGTTCTTGCATTCCAAAGAGGATTGCATGTGATTAACTGATAGTCACCAGGCTGTTAGTTCAGACACAGTGGTGGTCAATAAATGACTATTAAAGGGGTAAAAGTAGCCCAAGGTAGTTTGGCTCTGACTTGCAACATTCCATCTCTCTGTGATCACAGGAGCTTTATCAGTCCATTCAGCCTTGCTGGAAGTAGGTGCAGCAGATGCAGATGTTTTCTGAGAAATTTCATTCATAGGTGCATGTGTCTGGCATTCATTTGCAGCAACTAGAGACCCTGGCACACCTACACACACACACACACACACACACACACACACACACACACACACACACACACACACACACACACACACACATGGGCTAGGCAAGTGCTTTCTATTGAAGTATAGCCTCAGTATATATTCTGGAAGTGGATACATTTTTTGAGTTTTATGGGTCCTAGTTTCAGCTTCCTACCCCTAAACAGGATAGGAAATGTTTGGTGATGCATTGGGCCTGTACAGTCCATCAGTGATAGATAAAGAACACTGATGTCCTTTATTCCTTGCCCCACACTCCACATACTCCTATTGACTATATCCTGGGTACTACTTTTTTATTGACAACTTCCACAATTATGACAATAACTTACGGTAATTCACTCCTTTCCCCCATTTTTCCCTTTGAAACTCCATTCTCCATCATACCCTTTCCCCCTCTCAATCAGTCTCTCGTTTAGTTTGATGTCATCATCTTTTCCTCCTATTATAATGATCTTGTGTAGGTAGTGTCAGGCACTGTGAGGTCATGGATATCCAGGCCATTTTGTGTCTGGAGGAGCATGTTGTAAGGAGTCCTACCCTTCCTTTGGCTCTTACATTCTTTCCACCACCTCTTATTATCCTAGTTTATGAACCTTCCAGTCTTAGCCCTTAAACTACAATGGGAACTCCAAATTCTTAACATGTTGAACTTGACAATTTCTCTGAGTGCTCCAGTGCCAGCCTTCACTGACCTCTCAGAGGACTAGGAAGTGTGTGTGTTGAAGCTGGCAGAGGCTTAGCTATTGCTGAGAGTTACCTTTAATAATGGCTCAGTAGTTCTGATAGGAAAGGGGAAAGGAATTCTTTAATAGGAAGTGTACATTCTATAATTCTATTCAGCCTGTGCATCCTGAACTTGGGGCTGAACTGGTGAAGGCTCAGCCTACCAGGTTTGAGGCTGTAGATAAATATACAAGATAGTTTCACTTTTTTTCCAGCAGTGACTGACAGGTGTTTTTCTTTTTCAGTATTTCTCTTTTCTTTCTGAGGCCCAGGCTGGCCTCAAATTCTCAATTATCTTTAGTATTCTAAAGGCTGGTGTTTGCCACTATGCAAGGAGAGAAAGACACACACACACACACACACACACACACACACACACACACACACACACACACAGAGAGAGAGAGAGAGAGAGAGAGAGAGAAAGAGAGAGAGAGGGAATGAATGGTGTGCCAGGGCCTCCAGTCACTTCAAGCAAAGTAGTTTTAATCTACATTTCCCTGATGGCTAAGGATGTTTATATGCCATCTGTATTTCTTCTTTTGAGAACTCTCTATTAAGTTCCATAGCCCATTTTTTTAGTTGGATTGTTTGAGTTCTTATTATTTAGTTTTTTGAGTTTATTGTATATCCTGAATATTAATCCTCTGTCCGACGTGTAGCTGGCAAAGATTTTCTTCCATTCTGTAGGTTGTCTCTTTGCTCTATTCACAGTGTCCTTTGCAGTGCAAAAGCTTTGTAATTTCATGAGGCTCCAGTGGCTTATCAGTGGTTTTATTTCCTGAACAACTGGGGTTATATTTAGAAAGTCTTTGCCTATACCAACATGTTGAAGGCCTTCACCTATTTTTTCCTCTAGCACAGACCCAATTCTTTTAAATCCAATATAGGGCCTTGGATATTACCAGGAAGATCTCTACTATTGAGCTGCATTTCCATTCCCTAGAGTTTACATTTTCTTAGGCATGTTACTGTAAAGGTTGTGGCATTGTTGCTTAGGAGCATTTGTGGTGACATTTTCCTTCCACGCTTGTTACCTACATTCCTCTTGAGCAGTATCCTGGGGATGGAATCCATGACTGTGCACATTCTATGCATGAGATCCATCCTTGAGCCACCCCCCCAGCCTGAACATTATCCTCAATAAACCATATTTTAATAATAGCAAGGTTATTGCTAATGGTACATTAAAAATTTTATTTATTTTTTGTTATCACACCAAGAATTATGTTTCATTATGGTGTTTTTCAAACACATTTTTTCCTTTCGTTTACCTTCTCCTTTTCTTTTTCCCCATTACCCCTCTTGTTCCATTCCTCCACCATAGCCTGCTTTCCACTTTCATATGACATAAAGCATAGTCCTTTTGTCCTCTCCTTTCTCATCAACTCTTGCTCCTCTCTTGTGGTTTCCTGTTTCATTTCATATCATATATCTGCCCTCAGATCACCTTATTTATATAACTATTAAAAGTTAGGATTTTCAGCCGGGCGTGGTGGCGCACGCCTTTAATCCCAGCACTCGGGAGGCAGAAGTAAGAGGATCGCTGAGAGTTCGAGGCCACCCTGAGACTACATAGTTAATTCCAGGTCAGCCTGGACCAGAGTGAAACCCTACCTCGAAAAACCAAAGGAAAAAAAAAAAGTTAGGATTTTCATATGAAAGGATATGCAAGTTTTTGTCTTTTGTGCCTGGGTTACTTCATTTAGTACAATTTTTCTAATTCTATCCATTTTTCTGCAAATTTCTTAACTTCATTTTTCTTTAAAGCTGAATAAAATTCCATTGTGTGTATATATATATATATATATATATATATATATATATATATATATCTCATTTTCATTTATATAGTTATCAGTTAGTGGACATCTAGGCTGAATCTTAGCTACTATGAATAGAACAGTAATGAATATGGATATGCAAGTATTTCTGTTGTAGGGTATAGACATAGAACTGTATAGCTGGGTCACAGTAGTTATATATTTAGCTTTTTAAAATTAGTTATGCACACAATGTGAATACATTCATGTTGGTGCCATCAATAGCCTCCTCCCTGTCCCCCCCTCCAAAGAGAACCTCCTTGTTGGGGAATTCGTGGAAGATACAATGTCCCTGTGCATAATGACCCAACTTGTGGTTCTAAAAATCTTTCTGGCCCCTCTTCCATGAATTTCCTTGAACCATATTGGGTTCGTTTTAGGTCTACTTCAGTGATGAGGTCTAGGGTGCCTCTGTGTCTCTGGATACCTGCTTTAGTAGGAGTTGAATGTTCTCTGTGTCTATCTCCTTCACCCTTTTGTTGGTATCAGATTCATCAAGAAAGCAGCACTCTTGCTCATTTCCCCATTTACTCTATGATTTCCCCTGGGGCTCTTGTGGGGTGATAGGTGTCCTCCTCAGGTTTGGTATCCATCTGAAAAAGAGAAGCAAATTCTCCAATGGAGAGAGAAGCCAGCACTGGGTAAATGGGATAACCATTATTATTTTAGAGAGAATTTTATAGGTGTAAGTCCTCTTGTAGCCCACAATTGGTGGGAGCTTGATATTGGAGAGCAGGCTCATTTTTTGGATATGGTTCTGACGTGTTTCCTAGTTCCAGTTATGAGTTACATTCCACTGAGCAGATCTGTTAGCAAAATCAAGAGCAGTTGGTTACCC
This sequence comes from Orientallactaga sibirica, assembly GCA_036365145.1. Lineage (NCBI taxonomy): Eukaryota > Metazoa > Chordata > Mammalia > Rodentia > Dipodidae > Orientallactaga > Orientallactaga sibirica. Next base: position 6,226,799 of record JAEOAD010000888.1, read on the forward strand.
ACCATGGCTGTGTGCTGCTATTGCACTTGTGTGAGCATCATGTAAGGCTGTTGGCTTCTGAGTAGCTTAGACCACGAGATGCTTGGACAGATGTTGGTCATTTTCCCCCAATTGCTCATGTAGCACCTTCTGGTACTAGACAAGCTAACTTTCTGGAGACTGACTCTCTTCCAGATTCTAGCCAGGTCATTCCAAGTTATGTACCAATAGCATATGGTGTCTTTGGCAGTAGTGTCTTACCACTAATCTTCGATGGGTCATCAAGTACTCTGACAGAAATATGCCTTATTTTGGGAAGCCTTGCTGTTCTCTCTGATCAATAGCTCAGTGTAGAAGTTAACCACATGCTGGTACTTGGAGTTACAGGCAAGTGCCAAGGAAAAAGAAGGAAGAAAAAGATAGGTAATATAAAAGAGAAAGAGAAAGAGAGAGAAAGAGGAGAGAGAGAGAGAAAGGGAGAGGAGAGGGAGAGAGGAGAAGATTAAGGTTAGTCTTCATCATACCCTCTCCAGGGCCCTGTGATACAGGTGTTCCCTCTAAGGACTTGATGGAGGTTCAACCTTTTAGTCTGTCTTTCTGGATATAGGATTTTATGGTACCATTTCCATTTGGATCCAGTTTTGTGTCCCCCCACTCTTACCCTCCCCTTCCATCCCACCCTCCCTATTGTCCAGTCTTCAAGATGCTTATTAGGTATGTCAGCATCTCTGGCTGATTCAGGTCAGGAGCCACAGATGAGTGAGACCATGTGATGATTATCTTGCTGTGACTGGGTGAGTTTGCTGAGAATGAGCTGTTCCAAGTTTGACCGTTTTTCCTCAAATTTCATTATGTCATTTTTCCTTTCTGCTGTGTAGAATTATATAGTGTAGATATACCACATCTTGGTTATCCATTCATCTAATGGTGGGCATCTGGGTTGATTCCAGCTTTTAGCTATTATGAATTGAGCAGCTATAAACATGGTTGAGCAGATCTCTCTGAACTGAGGCTTGGAGCTTTTAGGGTAAATGCCCAGTAATGGAAACTCTATATCTGTTGGTACCTCTATAGACATCCTTTTTAGGAGTCTCCATGTTGCTTTCCATAGTGGTTGTACCATCTTACATTCCCACCAACAGTGAATGAGGGTTCCTATTTCTTCACAATCTCATTTGTTTTCATTAGATTTTTATAGGGAATGAATGGTGTGCCAGGGCCTCCAGTCACTTCAAGCAAAGTAGTTTTAATCTACATTTCCTGATGGCTAAGGATGTTTATATGCCATCTGTATTTCTTCTTTGAGAACTCTCTATTAAGTTCCATAGCCCATTTTTTTAGTTGGATTGTTTGAGTTCTTATTATTTAGTTTTTGAGTTTATTGTATATCCTGAATATTAATCCTTTGTCCGACGTGTAGCTGGCAAAGATTTTCTTCCATTCTGTAGGTTGTCTCTTTGCTCTATTCACAGTGTCCTTTGCAGTGCAAAAGCTTTGTAATTTCATGAGGCCCCAGTGGCTTATCAGTGGTTTTATTTCCTGAACAACTGGGGTTATATTTAGAAAGTCTTTGCCTATACCAACATGTTGAAGGCCTTCACCTATTTTTTCCTCTAGCACAGACCCAATTCTTTTAAATCCAATATAGGGCCTTGGATATTACCAGGAAGATCTCTACTATTGAGCTGCATTTCCATTCCCTAGAGTTTACATTTTCTTAGGCATGTTACTGTAAAGGTTGTGGCATTGTTGCTTAGGAGCATTTGTGGTGACATTTTCCCTCCACGCTTGTTACCTACATTCCTCTTGAGCAGTATCCTGGGGATGGAATCCATGACTGTGCACATTCTATGCATGAGATCCATCCTTGAGCCACCCTCCCAGCCTGAACATTATCCTCAATAAACCATATTTTAATAATAGCAAGGTTATTGCTAATGGTACATTAAAAATTTTATTTATTTTTTTTTATCACACCAAGAATTATGTTTCATTATGGTGTTTTTCAAACACATTTTTTCCTTTCGTTTACCTTCTCCTTTTCTTTTTCCCCATTACCCCTCTTGTTCCTTTCCTCCACCATAGCCTGCTTTCCACTTTCATATGACATAAAGCATAGTCCTTTTGTCCTCTCCTTTCTCATCAACTCTTGCTCCTCTCTTGTGGTTTCCTGTTTCATTTCATATCATATATCTGCCCTCAGATCACCTTATTTATATAACTATTAAAAGTTAGGATTTTCAGCCGGGCGTGGTGGCGCATGCCTTTAATCCCAGCACTCGGGAGGCAGAAATAAGAGGATCGCTGAGAGTTCGAGGCCACCCTGAGACTACATAGTTAATTCCAGGTCAGCCTGGACCAGAGTGAAACCCTACCTCGAAAAACCAAAGGAAAAAAAAAAAGTTAGGATTTTCATATGAAAGGATATGCAAGTTTTTGTCTTTTGTGCCTGGGTTACTTCATTTAGTACAATTTTTCTAATTCTATCCATTTTTCTGCAAATTTCTTAACTTCATTTTTCTTTAAAGCTGAATAAAATTCCATTGTGTGTACATATATATATATATATATATATATATATATATATATATGCCTCATTTTCATTTATATAGTTATCAGTTGGTGGACATCTAGGCTGAATCTTAGCTACTATGAATAGAACAGTAATGAATATGGATATGCAAGTATTTCTGTTGTAGGGTATAGACATAGAACTGTATAGCTGGGTCACAGTAGTTATATATTTAGCTTTTTAAAATTAGTTATGCACACAATGTGAATACATTCATGTTGGTGCCATCAATAGCCTCCTCCCTGTCCCCCCCTCCAAAGAGAACCTCCTTGTTGGGGAATTCGTGGAAGATACAATGTCCCTGTGCATAATGACCCAACTTGTGGTTCTAAAAATCTTTCTGGCCCCTCTTCCATGAATTTCCTTGAACCATATTGGGTTCGTTTTAGGTCTACTTCAGTGATGAGGTCTAGGGTGCCTCTGTGTCTCTGGATACCTGCTTTAGTAGGAGTTGAATGTTCTCTGTGTCTATCTCCTTCACCCTTTTGTTGGTATCAGATTCATCAAGAAAGCAGCACTCTTGCTCATTTCCCCATTTACTCTATGATTTCCCCTGGGGCTCTTGTGGGGTGATAGGTGTCCTCCTCAGGTTTGGTATCCATCTGAAAAAGAGAAGCAAATTCTCCAATGGAGAGAGAAGCCAGCACTGGGTAAATGGGATAACCATTATTATTTTGGAGAGAATTTTATAGGTGTAAGTCCTCTTGTAGCCCACAATTGGTGGGAGCTTGATATTGGAGAGCAGGCTCATTGTTTGGATATGGTTCTGACGTGTTTCCTAGTTCCAGTTATGAGTTACATTCCACTGAGCAGATCTGTTAGCAAAATCAAGAGCAGTTGGTTACCCACCATGGCTGTGTGCTGCTATTGCACTTGTGTGAGCATCATGTAAGGCTGTTGGCTTCTGAGTAGCTTAGACCACGAGATGCTTGGACAGATGTTGGTCATTTTCCCCCAATTGCTCATGTAGCACCTTCTGGTACTAGACAAGCTAACTTTCTGGAGACTGACTCTCTTCCAGATTCTAGCCAGGTCATTCCAAGTTATGTACCAATAGCATATGGTGTGTTTGGCAGTAGTGTCTTACCACTAATCTTCGATGGGTCATCAAGTACTCTGACAGAAATATGCCTTATTTTGGGAAACCTTGCTGTTCTCTCTGATCAATAGCTCAGTGTAGAAGTTAACCACATGCTGGTACTTGGAGTTACAGGCAAGTGCCAAGGAAAAAGAAGGAAGAAAAAGATAGGTAATATAAAAGAGAAAGAGAAAGGAGAGAGAAGAGAGAGAGAGAGAGAAAGGGAGAGGAGAGGGAGAGAGGAGAAGATTAAGGTTAGTCTTCATCATACCCTCTCCAGGGCCCTGTGATACAGGTGTTCCCTCTAAGGACTTGATGAAGGTTCAACCTTTTAGTCTGTCTTTCTGGATATAGGATTTTATGGTACCATTTCCATTTGGATCCAGTTTTGTGTCCCCCCACTCTTACCCTCCCCTTCCATCCCACCCTCCCTATTGTCCAGTCTTCAAGATGCTTATTAGGTATGTCAGCATCTCTGGCTGATTCAGGTCAGGAGCCACAGATGAATGAGACCATGTGATGATTATCTTGCTGTGACTGGGTGAGTTTGCTGAGAATGATTTGTTCCAAGTTTGACCGTTTTTCCTCAAATTTCATTATGTCATTTTTCCTTTCTGCTGTGTAGAATTCCATAGTGTAGATATACCACATCTTGGTTATCCATTCATCTAATGGTGGGCATCTGGGTTGATTCCAGCTTTTAGCTATTATGAATTGAGCAGCTATAAACATGGTTGAGCAGATCTCTCTGAACTGAGGCTTGGAGCTTTTAGGGTAAATGTCCAGTAATGGAAACTCTAGATCTGTTGGTATCTCTATAGACATCCTTTTTAGGAGTCTCCATGTTGCTTTCCATAGTGGTTGTACCATCTTACATTCCCACCAACAGTGAATGAGTGTTCCTATTTCTTCACAATCTCATTTGTTGTCATTAGATTTTTAAATGTGAGCTACCCTTTACTGTGCATTTCCCTGATGATTAGGGATGTTGAATGTTTCCTAAAGTGTGTGTTTGCCATTTGTATTTCTTTTCATTTTTTTAATTGACAGCTTCTTTAATTGTAGACAATATCCCGTGGTACTTCCCTCCCTTCCCCCATGTTCTCCTTTGAAACTTCACTCTCCATCATATCCCTTCCTGCTCTCAATCAGTCTCTCTTTTCAGTTTGATGTTATGATCTTTTCCACCTATTATGATGGTCTTGTGTAGGTAGTGTCAGGTACTGTGAGGTCATGGATATCCAGGCCATTTTGTGTCTGGAGAAGCATGTTATAAGGAGTCCTAACCCTTCCTTTGGCTCTTACATTCTTTCCACCGCCTCTTCCACAATGGACCCTGAGCATTGAAAGATGTGTTAGAGCTGTTTCAGTGCTGAGCACTCCTCTGTCACTTCTTCTCAGCACCATGGTGCCTTCTGAGTCGTCCCAAGTGCCACTATCTGAAAAGAGAAGTTCTCTAATGAAAAGTGAGAGTAGAATTAATATATGAGTGTGAACATTAAGAGAAGTACTTACTGGGCAGTTTGGTGAGCATAGTATATACATTTAGTGAGACACCAGCAGATATTACACCCTTAGGGCTCATGACTACCCATGTCATAGGTTTTCAGTATCAGGGATGTATTCCCTCCCATGGAGCGGGCCTCCAGTCCAATTAGACTGCTGTTGGTTTCCCCCATAGCAGACATGCCACTATTATACCTGTTGGCTCATTTGGCCTGGCTGGCAAAATTTAAAGCTTGCAGTGTTCACTGTTGAGTATCTTCATTGGTGTTTTCTCTCTCTCCCATTCAACTGCATGCAGCATAGCTTTTTCCCACTTTCACATGGAGGAGGCTTTCAGCTCAGCTCCAGTAGGATTTCTCAGTGACCTTACAGCCCAAGTATGTGAAGTCTTCAGCAATAGGGTCTTACCATCTATTCCTGCTGGGACACCAAGGACATTGGCAATGGCCTATAATGTTTTGGAGATATCTATGTATGACCTCCCCAGCCAACAACTCACTGAAAAGTATCCCATCCCTGGCACTGAAAAATTTCTAGTAACAATCTATGGCTTCTGAGTGTTCCATTATCCAGAAAAGTGGGTTTCTATATGACTTATTTATATCCTCTTAGATTTTGATTAGCCCTCCCTCCATCTTTCCTTTACTCAATCTCTTCCCCTGACCTCACTTAGGCCTTTAACCCCAATTTATCTGTTGTTCTACTTACATATATACAATACCATCCTATTAAGTACCCCCTCCTTCCCTTCCTATTCCCTTTATATCCCTTTCTAGCTTACTGACTTCTGTTACTGAGTTTTATTTTTTTCTCACATAGACGTCCAATCATTTGTAGCTAAGATACACATATGAGAGAGAACATGTGATGTTTGGCTTTCTGGGCCTGGTTACCTCACTAAGTATAATCCTTTCCAGATCCATCCATTTTCCAGCAAATTTCTTTTTTCCCCCCAAAGATCATGCTTTTATTATAGTTCTAGAACAACCTTTTGACTTAAAGACCCCACCCTTCCAAGTACAATACCAAACAATTTTGTACACAGTTCATTATTAAAAAGCTTCTGGTAGGCAGGTTGGTCAATGGTACCAAATGTGCTTGTGGTAGTTGTCAAGACATCTATTGGCTGCCAAAGAACAGCCAGATACCAAAGGTGAGTGTACTAGAAGTTCTCAGAATGACTGATGGCAACTTCTGGTTCTTGGCATTCTCTGGGGAAAGTAGCCTCCTTCTAGGCTGAGCTGTTGATACAACTGAAAAAACTTGCTCCAGTTCTCAAAACCTCGTGAATGAAGTTCCAGAAGTGCTGGCTGTAATCCTTTGTGGTCTATCCTCCGCGGTCAAGTCCAACCTCATGACAGTAAGTCGCTCTACTCTCCAGCTGTTCCCCGTTGACGCCACCCCCACGGTGGGCCTGGAAACTGAGCTTCAGGCTGCACGGACCCCAGGCTCTGGCGGTTCTCCATAGTGCCACACAGAAGAGCCATTTTCCAGCAAATTTCATAACTTCATTTTTCTTTACCGCTGAGTAGAACTCCATTGTGTAAATGTGCCACGTCTTCATTATACACTCATCAGTTGAGGGACATCTAGGCTGGTTCCATTTCCTAGCTACTGTGAATAGAGCAGCAGTAAACATGGTTGAGTATCTCTAAGGCAGTGAGATGAGTCCTTAGGATATATGCCTAGGAGTGGTATAGCTGGGTCATATGGTAGATCTATATTTAGTTGTCTCAGGAACCTCCACACTGATTTCCAAAATGTCTAGACCAGATTGCATTCCCATCAACAGTGTAGAAGGGTTCCTCTTTTTTCACATCCTTGCCAGCATTTATAGTCATTTGTTTTCATGATGTCAGCCAATCTGACAGGAGTGAGATGGAATCTCAACATAGTCTTAATCTGCATTTCCCTGATGACTAGCGTAGTAGAGCATTTTTTTAGATGCTTATATGTCATCTATATTTCCTCTTCTGAGAACTCTCTATTTAGTCCTGTAGCCTATTTTTTTAATTGGGTTGTTTGATTTCTTATTATTTAATTTTTTGAGTTCTTTGTATATCCTAGATATTAACCATCTATCAGATGTATAGCTGGCAAAGACTGTCTTCTGTTCTGTAGGTTGCCTATTCTGGAGGTTGCTCTATTCACAGTGTCCTTAGCTGTACAAAAGCTTTGTAATTTCATGAGGTACCAGCAGTTGATCTGTGGTTTTATTTCCTGGGCAATTGGGGTTATATTCAGAAAGTCTTTGCCAAGCCCAATATGTTGAAGGGTTTTCTCTACTTTTTCCTCTAGCAGTTTCAGAGTTTCAGGTCTGATATTAAGGTCTTTGATTCATTTGGATTTAGTTCTTGTGCACAGAGAGAGATAGGATCTATTTTCATGCTTCTACAGATACATATCCAGTTTTCCCACCACTATTTGCTGAAGAGGCTGTCTTTTCTCCAATGAATATTATTGGCATTTTTTGTCAAAGATCAGGGAGCTATAGGTACCCGGACTTACATCAGGGTCCTCTATTCTGTACCATTGACCTACATGTCTGTTTTTGTGCCAGCATCATGCTGTTGTTTTGTTACTAAGGCTTTGTAATATAGGTTAAAATCAGGTATGGTGATACCACCAGCCTTATTTTTGTTGCTCAAAATTGTTTTAGATATACTAGGATTTTTGTGCTTCCAAATGAATTTTTAGATTATTTTTTCTATTTCTGTGAAGAATGCTGTTAGAATTTTGATGGTGACTGCAATAAATGTGTAGAATGCTTTTGGTAGGATTGCCATTTTCACAATATTGATTTTTCCAATCCAAGAACAAGGGATGATGTCTTTCCATTTCCTTGTGTCTTCTGCAATTTCTTGCTTGAGTGTTTTAAAGTTCTCCTTGTAGAGATCCTTCACTTCCTTGGTTAGGTTTATCCCAAGGTACTTACTTCATTTTTTTGATGCAATTGTGAATGGGAGTGATTCTCTGATTTCATCCTCTGTGAGTTTGTTGTTAGCATATAGGAAGGCTACTGATTTCTGTGTGTTTATTTTGTACCCTGCTACATGGCTATAGGTGTTTATCAGCTCTAACAGTTTGCTGGTAGAGTCTTTAGGGTCCTTTATGTATAGAATCATATCATCTGCAATAATGACCACTTGATCTCTTCCTTTTCAATGTGTATCACCTTTATGTGTGTCTCTTGCCTTACTGCTATGGCTAAGACTTCCAGTACTATATTAATTAAAAGTGGGGACACTGGGCACTCTTGTCTTGTGCCTGTTTTAGTGGAAAAGCTTCAAGATTTTCTCCATTTAGTATTATGCTGGCTGTGGATTTGTTATATGTAAAAAGCCTTTATTAGGTTGAGATATGTTCCTTCTATTCCTAGTCTCTGAAGGACTTTTATCATGAAGGGATGTTGGATTTTGTCAAATGCTTTTCTGCATCTAATGGGATGATCATGTGATTTTTGTCCTTCAGTCCATTTATAGAATGTATTACATTTTTTGATTTGCATATGTTTAACCATCCCTGCATCTCTGGGATAAAGCCTACTTGGTTGGGGTGAGAGATCTTTCTAATATGTTCTTGTATTCTATTTGCCAATATTCTGTTAAGAAATTTTGCATCTATGTTCATGAGGGAGATTGGTCTGTAATTTTCCTTTTTTGTTCTATCTTTGTCTGGTTTTGGAATCAGGGTGATGCTGGCTTCATAGAAGGAGTTTGGTATGATTTCTTCCTCTTCTGTTTTATGGAAAAGTTTAAGAAGCATTGGTGTTAGTTCTTCCATGAAGGTCCGGTAAAATTCAGCAGTGAATCCATCTGGGCCTGCACATCTTTTAGTTGGGAGATTTTTTTATAAATGCTTATTCTAGGTCTATTTAAGTGGTTAATCTCATCTGGATTAAATTTAGGTAAGTTGTATAAATCAAGGAAATTATCCATTTCTTTCAGATTTTCAAAGTTAGTGGATTATATGTTTTTATAATATTTCCTTATGATTTTTAAAATTTCTCTGGTATCTGTTGTAATGGTGCCCTTTTCATCTCTCATTTTATTAATTTGTGTCTGTTTTCTCTTTCTTTTGGTCAGATTTGCTAAGGGTTTATCAATCTTGTTTATCCTTTCAAAGAACCAACTCTTTGTTTCATTGATTCTTTGGATTGGTTTTTTGGTTTCTATTTCATTAATTTCTGCTCTAATCTTTATTATTTCTTCCCATCTACTGATTTTTAGTTTGCCTTGTTCTTCTTTTTCCAAGGCCTTAAGGTGCAGCATTAAGTTGTTTACCTACAACTTTTCTAATTTCTTAACATAGGCACTTAAAACTATAAATTTCCCTCTTAGGACTGCCGTCACTGTGTCCCTAAGGTTTTGGTATGTTGTTTTCTGATTATCATTTGACTACATGAATTTTTTGATTTCCTTTTTGATTTCTTCACTGACCCATTCATCATTTAGTAGTGTATTGTTTAGTTTCCATGATTTTGTGTATGACCTATAGCCTTTCTTATTATTGATTTGTAGTTTGATCCCATTGTGATCAGATAGAGTGCAAGAAATTATTTCAATTTTCCTATATTTAAGATTTGCTTTGTGTCCTAATATATAGTCTATTTTAGACAATGTCTCATGTGCTGCTGAAAATAATGTGTATCCTTCAGCTTTTGGATGAAATGTCCTGTATATATCTGTTAGGTCCATTTGTTCTATGACCTCATTTAATCCAGAAGCATTTCCGTTTATTTTTTTCCAGAATGACCTGTCAATTGGTGAGAGTGGGGTGTTGAAGTCACCCACTGCAAGTGTGTTTGGTGTCATCTGTGACCTTAGTTCTAATAGTGTTTGTTTGATGAAATTGGGAGCCCCCAAGTTAGGTGCATATATATTTAGCATTGTAATGTCTCCTGTTGGAGCATTCCTTTAGTGAATGTTGGTCTGAAGTCTACCCTGTCAGATATTAGGATAGTGATCCATGCTTGTTTTCTAGGCCCATTTGCTTGAAACACCATTTTGCAACCTTTCACCCAAAGATAGTGTCCATCCTTTGTAGAAAGGTGAGTTTCTTGGAGGCAACAAATTGAAGTATCCTGCTTTTTAACCCAGTCTGCATACCTATGTCTTTTGGGTGGGGCATTCAGGTCATTGATATTAGGAGTTGTTATTGAAAGGTGTGTATTTATTTTTGCCATTTTTCTTGTTTTGAAGTTCTTCCGGTTTTACCTTTGCTCTCTTGTATTAACTAGTATTGGAGTATGGTTTGTTTTTTCCAGGTTCCTTATATGTGGGCTTTTCTTTCTCTTCAGCATGGAGTATTTTTTGTAGACCTGGCTTTGTCTTCAAATATTCCTTTAGCCTGCTTTTGTTGTGGGATGTCCTTATTTCTCCATCTATTTGAATAGATAACTTTGTAGGATAAGGTAACCTTGGTTGACAGTTGTTATCTTTCAGAACTTGGAACACATCACTCCAAGCCCTTCTGGCTTTTAAAGTTTGTGTTGAGTAATCTGCTGTGATTCTGATAGGCTTTCCTTTGTAGGTGACTTGCCTTTTCTCTCTAGCTGCTTTCAATATATTTTCTTTGGTTTGTATGTTTGGTAGTTTAATTATAATATGGCAGGGAGAGGTTCTTTCCAGGTTTTGTCGGTTTGGTGTTCTAAAGGCTTCCTGTATCTGCATTGGCATCTCTTTCCCAATTTGGGGGAAGTTTTCTTGTATGGTTTTGTTGAAAACACCTACTATGCCTTTGGAGTGAAATTCTTCTCCTTCTACTATACCTTGAAGTCTTATGTTTGATCTTTTCATAGTGTCCCGAATGTCTTGAAATTTCCATTCATACCTTCCTATTATTTTGTCTTTCTCTTTGTTGGACTGTATTACATCTGCCACCTGGTCTTCTGGTTTAGATATTCTGTTCTCTCCTTCATCCATTATACTGGAGAGATTTTCTACAGAGTTATTTCACTGACTGTGTTCTTTATTGCTAATATTTCTGACTGGGTTTTCTTTATTATTTCTATTTCCTTATTTATGTCTACTATTGACCTCCTTATTTTATTAAATTGGTTTCCTGTGTGCTCTTTGAATCCTTTGATTTCCTCTTTGAGGTCTTTGAACCCTTTAATTTCCTCTTTGAGTTCTTTGGACATATTTATAATCATTCTTTTGAAATCTTTCTCAGGCATTTTCTCTAATTCAATCTCACTGAAGGTAATTTCTGATACAGTAATACTTTTTGGTGGATTTATATTGCCTTGATTTTTTGTGTTTCTTGTATTATAATGTAGAGATTTTTGCATCTTGGATTAATTTAATGCTTGGGTTTTCTAATTATCTGCAATAATATTAGATGTATCAATCAATCTGATGTTATATATCTTCAGGGTAGGAGCTTAAGGTGCTACATGTGGCTCTTAAGACACTCAGAGTAATCACAAAAGTGATCCTAGGTGTTGGGTTTGCTTGCTATGAGAGTATTCAAGTGGGCTGAAATGGAACAGAATACAGTCAAATTCTAAAGATTTAACTAAACAACGTACCCATTCAATGAAATACAGCACAGAGTATTTGTGCAAAAGTAGGTATTATAACAAACAGATCCTTAATACCATCACAGTCCCTAAGGATGTGTGTTGCCCCACACCCTTAATCCTGTCAACTGGGAGGCTAAGATTTCTGGTCTGTAGAGGGTTCCAAGGTCAGCTTGTGACCAAGTGAGATCCTTCCCCAATGAATGACAGAAGAGGAAATAAAGGCACTATAAATCAGGAGGCAACAAATGAGCAGGCCCAAATATAGCTTATTTAAGAATTTCAGATCTGACCATCCATCAGGTTTAACATATGATTTACCCTGACATGGAAGGCGCAATTAGCATTTCCAATACAAGCCTATACACCAGTGAGCCTGGTAAATTTTGGTTATTGTGATCTTCTTCTTTTTGGCTCTTGAGATTGGTTGTTTGACTGTTCTGTGTGGAATATTCCCTGAAGTATTCTCTGTAGGTTTGGCTTTGTGTTCATATAATCAGAGAGTTGACTTTTTTCATGGAAAGTTTTTCTTTCACCATATATTATGAGGAATACTTTTTCTGGGTAGAGTAGCTTGGGTTGGAAGCCATAATTTTTCAGACTTTGAAGTGTTCCATTCCTGGCCCTTCTGGCTTTCAGAGTTTCCATTGAGAAATCTGATGTAATTCTGTTGGGATTGCCTTTGTATGTTGTGAATTGTTTCTCTTTTGATGCTTTTAACACTCTCTCTTTGTTTTCATTGTTAAGAGTTTTAACTAAGATATTCCTTGGAGAGTTTCTTCTTTGGTCCTGTCTTTTTGGTGTTCTGTGGGCTTCTTGTATCTGGATGGGCCTCTCTTTTGAGAGATTCAGAAAATTTTCCTCAATAATTTTGTTGAACATGGTCTTTATGCCTCTGGCTTGGATTTCTTCTTCTTCTGGTGTACCCATGATCCAGTTGTTTGGTCATTTTAGGGTGTCCCACAGTTCCCTCATATTCTGTCCACTTGATTTTTTGAACTTAGCAAAGTTTTTGGCTTTCTGATCAATTTCTTCTGTCTTATATTCCAGGTCAGAAGTTCTGTCTTCCACAAGAGTGACTCTGTTGGTGAGGGGTTCTAGAGAGGTTTTTATAACTTCTATTTGAATTTTGTTTTCTGTTGTGTTATTTTGCATCATGTCCATCTCTTTTTTGAGGTACAATTTCAATTAGAGGTCTGGTTTTCTTGATGCTTTCTGGAATTCATTCTTGCATTTGATCAAGTCTTCATTAATCTTAATCAACTGGTTTTTGAGATCTTCCATTTCTTGACTTACCTTCGATTTATTCATATCTCTTTGGAGGGTTCTAACGTTTTCTTCAATTAAGTTAAGCCTATTCTCAAAAGCTGAACACTTTAAGAGATGATTCTGTTCAATTTCATTTATATGATTGTTGGTTCTTTGGTGGTTTGCTTCTAGTTCAGCGATTTTTTTGATCAGTGTCTCATTGGTTGTTGTGTTTTCATTTTGTGAATGAATTTCTGTTGATTTCTCTATGATTTCATTTCAGGCTTCCATTGTAGGACTAGGCAACTATGGTGGAGATCTATCAGTCTTCTGACTTGTGTTGGCTTTTTTGCATTGTTGTCTACCCATTTTAGGAAGACTCTTTATTTTATTGAGGAGGAAGCAAGTTTTTGTCCTTTGGGCCATGCACCCTCTGACTCAGGTGAATATGGACATTGGTAGTCATTGGGCAGTCAGGATACCAGAGCAAAAGGCCTGATTCCATAGCTCACATAGGGACCAGGCCTCCCCAAGCAAGGCACAATGGGACCTACCAGGACCAGGGGACTGGGAGGAACAAGGGAATAGGGATCTGGCCTAGTTCCTTCAGTGCCCTCTAGCACACAGACCAGTGCAGGGATCCCAGACCAGGGAGGTGGGAGGATCCAGGAAACGGGTCTGTCCTACTCACTCCCCTCCTCACCTGTGCACCTTCCCACACACTGGCAGAGGCAGGCAACCCAGAAGGAAGGGGGTGGGAGGATCCCTGAAGCAGGGGTCTTGCCTATTCACTCCAGATCAGTATGCCTGCCCACACACTGTCCCAAAAGGCTACCCAGAGGGAAGGAAGTGGGAAGTCTTTCCCCACATTTTTGGCAGAATTTGTTATTCCTTTCTATTTTTTTTCTTTTTTTCTTTTCTACCTTGAACTCATGGCAATCCTCCTACCACAGCCTCCCCAAGTGCTGGGTTTTAAAGGTGGATGTCACTAAACAGAGAGAAATAGGGAGGGAGAGAGAGAGAGAGAGAGAGAGAGAGAGAGAGAGAGAGAGAGAGCAAGAGAGAGAGAGAGAGAATGGGTACACCATGGCCTCCAGTCACTGCAAATCAACTCCAGATGCATGCACCACCTTGTGCATCTGGCTAATGTGGGTTCTGGGGAATCAAACCTGGGTCATTTGGCTTTGCAGGCAAATGCCTTAACCTCTAAGCCATCCATCCAGCCCAACCTAATTTTTAAAAAAATATTTTAGTTTTATTTATTTATTTGAGAGTGAGGGGAGGAAGAGAAAGAGGCAGGGAGAGGAAGAGAGAGAAAGAGAGAGAGAGAGAAAGAAAGAGAGAGAAAATGGGCTTGCCAGGGCCTTCAGACACTGAAAGAAACTCCAGATGTGTGTGCCACTTTGTGCATCTATCTTACATGGATCCTGGGGAATTGAACCTGGGTCCTTTGGCTTTGCAGGCAAGTGCATTAACTGCTAAGCCATCTCTCCAGCCCTTCTTTGTTTTCATATGAAATCCATTCTAATTGGGGTGAGATAGAATTTCAAAGTAGTTTTATTTGTATTTCTTTGATGGAAATGACTGATGAACACTTTTAAAATACACTTTTTTTGAGGCAGAATCTTACTTTTGCCCAGGCAGTCCTGTAACTCACAGTCACTCTCCTATCTTAGCCTCTTGAGTATTTGGATTATAGGCATGAGTTACCATGACCAGGTTTTGAATAGTATCATGGATAATTTGCATACATGTATATAATGCATTTTATCATAGTCTTTTCCCATTATCTCCTCTTGTCCTTCTTCTGTCCCCTTCACTGAACCCCTTCTTCCTTCTAACTAATCATTCTTCTACTCTGATGTTCTTTCCCTCTTTACCATCCACAGAGGAATGTTGATGGGCCCCATATTGTACAGTCCAAGAAATGGCTGTTGCTGTGAAGTCATGAATACAGTGGCACAGCACGTCTGGAATACAGCATTCCAAAACACATCTCTCCAGCCTCTGGCTCTTATACTCTTTCTATTGTTTTCCCCAGTGTTTCCTGACCCTTGGAGCAGTTGATGTAGATGTTTTATGTAGTCCTGAGCACTCAACAGCTATTGATTCTTAGCACTTTGGTAAACTTTATGCATCCCTGTAGTCAGTGCCAATTAAAAACAGAAGATTCTCTGACCAGGGCTATAGAGATGGCTCAGTGGTTAAATACACTTGCTTGCAAAGTCTGATGGCCTGGGTTTGATTTCCCAGTACACACGTAAAGCTAGATACACAAAGTGGTGTGTGCATCTAAAGTTCATTTACAGTGGCAAGTGGCCCTGGTGTGCCCATAGTCACTCTCTGTCTGCCTCTTTGTCTCTGTCTCTCAAATAAATAAAAATATTTTTAAAAAGAAGATTCTCTGACTAAAGATGAGAGCAGCACTAACCCATGGGTATAAAAATGAATACTTAAAGGACAAATTAATGGGTACAATGTATCCATTTAGCTAAATAGCAGTAGTATCTTTCCTCCTAGGGCCTATGACTTTTTCAGCCATAGGCTTTTGACTAGTTTCTACCATCAGGTGAGCATTCCATTTCATGGAACAGGGCTCTATCCAATTAGAGAGCAACTTGTTAGACTAACTAAGCCACTAAGCCACCTCTCCAGTCCTATTTTTAGCTTTATGAGAAACCACACTGCTTTCCATAATGGTTATACCAGTTTTAACTCTCACCAATACTGAGTAAAGGTTTCACTTTACCCACACCCTTGCCAGCATTTGTTGTTTGCTTTTTCTTTTCTCTTTCTCTTTCTCTCTCTCTTTCTCTTTCTCTCTTTCTTTCTTTCTCTCTCTCTCTCTCTCTCTCTCTTTCTTCTTTCTTCCTTTCTTTCATTATTTCCTTCTTTTTTTTGTTTTCAAGGTAAGGTCTTTCTCTAACCTAGGCTGACCTAGAATTCACTATGTAGTCTCAGGGTGGCTTCAAATTTGCGATGATCCTCCTACCTCTACCTCCTGAGTGCTGGTGTGTGCCACCACACCTGGCTGTTGTTTTCTTGATGAAAGCCATTCTGACAGGAGTGAGATGGAGTCTCAAAGTAGTTTTAATTTGAATTTTCTTGATTACTAAGGCTGTTGTAAACTAAAATATTTATAAGGTATTTGTATTTCTTATTTTGAGAATTCTATCATTATTATTATTATTAAGTTTTTTTTTAGGCAAGCCCAACAGACTAGCCTTTTTTATGAGAGAGAGAGTGAGAATTGGCATGCCATGGTCTCTAGCCACTGCAATTGAACTCCAGATGTGCACCACCTTGTGTGTATGTGCAACCTTATGCAGTTGTGTCACCTTGTGCATCTGGCTTTCGTGGGATATGAAGAGTCAAACATGGGTCCTTAGGCTTTGCAGGCAAGCACCCTAACTGCTTAGCCATCTCTCTAGCCCTTATTATTAGTTTTTATTATTATTAGTTTTTAAAGGTAGGGTCTCACTATAGCCCAGGTTGACCTGGAATTGACTATGTAGTCTCAGAGTGGCCTCGAATTCATGGTGATCCTTCTACCTTTGCCTCCCAAGTGCTGGGATTAAAGGAATGCACCACCATGTCTGGCAGGGAGAAAGAGGAATAGAGAGAATGGGTACACCAGGGCCTCCAGCCACTGCAAATGAACTCCAGATGTATGTGCCACCTTGTGTATCTGGCTTTATGTGGTGTGGTGGTTTGAGTCAGGTGTCCCCCGTAAACTTAGGTATTCTGAATGCTAGTCTCTCCAGCTGATGACAATTGGAAATTAAAGGCTCTTGGAGTCAGTATTGTTGGGGGTGACCTTATGGGTTTTATAGCCAGTTTTCCTTTGCCAGTGTTTGGCACACTCTCCTGTGGCTATTGTCCACCTTATGTTATCCAGGGGATGATGGCCACCCTCTGCTCATGACATCATTTTCCCTGCCATCATGGAGCTTCCTCCTCAAGCCTGTAAGCCAAAATAAACCTCTTTTTTCCCCACAAGCTGCTCTTGGTTGGGTGATTTCTACCAGCAGTGAGAACCTGATTGCAACAGTAGTGTTGGTACCAAGGAGTGGTATCCTTTGCTATTAGACACCTGACTGCATGACTATGGCCTTTTGGATTTTCAAAAGGAATGTGGGAGGATTTGAAACCTTGTCCTAAAAGATACTTTGCAGTGCTAAAGTGCAGCTTGGTGGACTATGCTGATCAGAGTTGTAAGACTTGAATGCAGTAAGAACTATGGACTGTGAGGTTTGGTTTATGAGGGTGAAAAGGATCTTTGTCTGGCCTGGGCTACAAGCAGTTTGTGTGAGAGGCTTGCTGTTATGCCTGTGTCCTGAGAAGTTGTGCAGAGTTGCACAACTGGTGTGAGCAGAGGGATATGGCACAGAGAAAATGAAATCTTTGGGTGAACTACTGCCCATTCAACTGCAATTGAGAGATTACAACCTTTGAGATTGGGCCAGCTGACCTGCACTGGTGCAACAGGAAGAATGCAGACTCTTTTGAAGGGGCCTGAGTATTCAAGGAGTGTCCTGTTTTTCAAAGGCTGCTTTATTTCCCACTGAATTAACAAATTGTCACCGTACCTGGTATTATGGAGTATAGACATACAGGAAAGAGAGGGTCATTGAGTTGGCAATGTGGTCTTGTGTTTTGGAAATGTCCATGGGCAGTGTGAAGCAGGTTTGCTGGATGCCTGCATGGAGACCCTGGAGCCATGAGCATGAACTGTGAATTGCAGTGGAGACCCAGTGGAAATGCTGGGACCATGTGATGGCTGCTAATGAAAGCTGCCAGAGCCAAATGAAGGTTTCTAGGACTGTGAGTAGCCTGGCTGGAGGGGCGGAATTTGAACTCCAGAGACTTGTTGCTGGTTAGAATTATCGGACTTGAAGATTTGTTACTGACTAGAGTTGTTGGACTTGAAGCTACAGAGTTTGATGTTTGCCCTGGTTGTTTTAAATCTTGTATTGGCTGAATATTTCTATGCTATGCCCTGTGCCATCTTTGCAGTGTGAATGTTTATTATGTGCCATTATGTTTTTTTTGGGGGGGGATTTTTTGGTATAATGGCTCAGATAAAAGATCCTGGCCATGGGAAGAGAATGCATACAAGAAGGGCAGGGGGAGGGTCAATCTAAATTCAAGATATTATGAATAAGACTTATGTAAAATTACTTTTTTGAATAAGGGCACATCTAGAAGCTGTAGACTGTTACTAGAAAATTTTCAGTAACTGGGATGGGATACCTTCCAGTGAGTTGTTGGCCAAGGAGGTCCCGGTAGTCTCCCAAACATTAAAGGCTTTTGCCAAAGCCCTTGGTTTCCCTTGAGAAACAGATAGTAAGACCCTATTGCTGAAGACATCTCTTGCCTGAGAGGCAAGGTCACTGATAAAGCAAGCTGGTGTGGAGCAGAAAACCTTCTCCCTGTAGACCAGCCAACTGAAAGCTGGAAAAAGCTGCATTGCATGCAGCATATGGGAGACAGAAGCCATCAACAGTGAAAACAGTGGACGCTGAATATTCAAGCTTGGCCAGACAGGCCCAATGACTGAACGGGTGCAATAGTGGCATGTCTACTCTTGGGGTAACCAACTGCTCCATAATTGGACTAAAGGCCCTCTCTATAGGAGGGAATACATACCTGGTACTGAAAAACCTAAGTAAAAGTCTATGGTAGGTGAGGTCATGAGCCTTAGGGGTATAACCCTGCTCTTATCTGACTAAATGTATATATTATTCCCACCAAGCTGCCCTGAAAGCACTACACTTAATGTTCATATTCACATATTAACGCTACTCTCACTTCTGGTTAGAGAAGCTTCTCTCTTTTTTTTTTTTTTTTTTGTGAGGTAGGGTCTCACTCTGGTCCAGGCTGACCTGGAATTCACTATGTAGTCTCAGGGTGGCCTTGAACTCTCGGCAATCCTCCTACCTTTGCCTCCCAAGTGCTGGGATTAAAGGCGTGTGCCACCACACCCGGCTGAGAAGCTTCTCTTTTCAGATGGTAATGACCACTGGGATGACCCAAAAGGCAACATAGTGCTGAGAAGAAGGGATGGAGGCATGCCCAGCACTGAAATACCTCTGTCACACCCTCCAAGGCTCAGGGACCATTACGGAAGAGGGGGCGGATAGAATGGAAGAGCCAAAGGAAGGGTATGACCTCTTACAATGCAACTGCCCAGACAGAAACTGGCCTCAATATCCATGACCTTGCAGTGCCTAGCAATACCTTCGCAAAACCCTCAAGATAGAAGAAAAAGATGATGACATCAAATTAAAAGAGAGACTAATGGAGAGAGGGAGGGGATATGATGGAGACTGGAGTCCTAAAGTGGAATGGGGGGAGGGAAGGGAAATATCAGGTGGTTTTTTTTTGTATGTAAGTATAAATGTCAATAAAAATGATAATTAAAAAAAAAAGATCCTGGACTATGGGGATGTATGACCATCATTAAGATTGATAGAAACTATGGGAACTTTTAAAGTTGGATGAATGCATTGCATTTTACATCATGTATCGTTATCAGTTTATGGGGCCCAGGGGTGGAATGTGGTGGTTTGATTCAGGTGTCCCCTGTAAACTTAGGTATTCTGAGTGCTAGTTTCCCTAGCTGATGGCAATTGGAAATTAAAGCCTCCTGGAGGCAGAGTATTGTTGGAGGTGAGCTTATAGGTTTTACAGCCAGTTTCCCCTTGCCAGTGTTTGGCACACTCTCCTGTTGCTGTTGTCCACCTTATGTTAACCAGGGGCTGATGCCTACCTTCTGGTCATGCCATTGTTTTCCCTGCCATCATGGAGCTTCCTCCTCAAGCCTGTAAGCCAAAATAAACCTCTTTTTTTCCCACAAGCTGCTCTTGGTAGGGTGATTTCTACCAGCAATGCGAACCTGACTGCAACATTTGGGTACCTGGGAATTGAACTCAGTTGTTAAGCTTTGCCAGCAAGTGCCATCTCTCCACCCCTCTCTCATTTTTGAGTAGACTGTTTTGGTGTTAATTTTTTGAGTACTTTGTATATGCTACATATTATCCTATGTCAGACATATAGCTGGTTTTAATGTGTTCCTGAATTCTGTTTGTGAGTATTTTGTTGAGAACTTTTGAATCCACGTTCATAAGGGACTTTGGTTTGTAGTTTTATTTTTTTTATTATGTCTTTAACTGGTTTTGGTATTAGGGTAATGCTGGCTATTCTCCATTTTGTGCAACAGTTTGAGAAGTGTTGGTATTAAACTTTAAAAGTTTGATGGAATTTGACAGTGAATTTGTCTGTTCTTGGGCTTTTAATCATTGCTTCAATATCAGTGCTTGTAATGTTGTCCTCCTCCCCTTCCTCCCCACTTTCAAAGGGGCCCTCATCAATGGGGAATGTTTATCATGCATTGTGAGTTTGCTCAAGAGTTCTGGTGGATAGGCCCCAGTCTCTGTGCATAATGCCCCAACTTGTGACTCTAACAATCTTTCTGCCCCCTCTTCCGCGAGTTTCCCTGAGCCACATTGGGGTCATTTTAGTTCTGCTTCCTTGATGAGGTTTTGGGAGCCTCTGTGTCTCTGGATATCTGGCTAATGACTGGAGTTGGATGTTCTCTGTATTTATCTCCTTCAGCCTTTTTCTGGTGTTGTGATCGCCTTGAGCGCTGTATTCTTGCCCTTCCCCTGCGTTGTTCTATGGTTTCAGCTGGTGAGGTGTGGTTAGCTGATCCTCCCTTCAGGTTCATTGTCCACCTGAAAAGAGATAAGCAAATTCTCCAATGAGAGAGAAGTTAGTACTAGATAGAAGGGATAACCATATATGTTTTGGAGGGAACTTTATATGCATTGGCTCTCTTCTAGACCACATTTGGTGGCCACTAGATCTTGGAGACTGAGCTCAGTTTTTTGTACATGGCTTTGACTTATTTCCCAGTTCCAGCAATGAGTTCCATTCCACTGAATGGGTTTATTAGCCAAATCAAGAGCAGTTGGTAACCCACCATGGCTGTTTGCCACTACTGCACTTGTATGAGCATTACGTCAGATTGTTTCCTGCTGGGTATCTTAGACTGCAAGTTGTTTGGACCAATGTCAGACATTTTCCCCAGTTGCTCATGTAGCACCCTCTGGTACTAGACTCGCTAACTGTCTGGGGACTGACCTTCTTCCAGATTCTGGCCAGGTCTCTCTGTGTTTGGTCTTACACACGTATGCTGTCTTCGACAGTAGGGTCTTACCATTAACCTTTGGTGGGTCACCAAGTACTCTGACAGAAGTCTGTCTTTTTTGGGAAACCTTGTAGGTGTTTCAGATCAACAGCTCATTGTGGAAGTTAACCCCTTGCTGGCACTGGGAGTTATAAGTCTGCACCTAGGAAGGTGAGGGAGGAAAAAGATATATAATGTAAAAGAGAAAGTGAGTATAGAGAGGAGAGAGAGAGAGAGAGAGAGAGAGAGAGAGAGAGAGAGGGAGGGAGGGAGGGAGAGAGAGACAAGAGAAAGAGAAGCAGGACAAGATTAAAGTTGGCCTTCATCATGTTCTCTCCAGGTTCCTGTGGTTTGAGTATTCCCTCCGTAGGCCTGCTGAAGGATCACTGTTTTAGCCTGTTGTTCAGAGTAAAGGGTTTTGTATTATTTTTCCCTTTTGGGTCCCAATTTGTATCCCCCCTTGTCCTCCCTCCCACCCTCTGATTCCCTCCCACCATTACCCTCCCTCCATCCCACCCTCCTTCTTGTCTCGTCCTCAGAGTGTTTATTAGGTTTGGCCACATGTCACGTGGAATCCGGTTAGGGGCGACAGATAAATGAGACCATGCGACGATTATCTTTTTGTGCTTGGGTGAGCTCACTGAGGATGATCTGTTCCATGTTTGACCATTTTTTTCAAATTTCCTTATTTCATCTTTCCTTACTGCTATGTAGAATTCCATAGTATAGATATACCACATCTTTGTTATCCATTCATCTAGTGATGGACACCTGGGTTGATTCCAGCTCTTTGCTATTATGAATTGAGCAGCTATAAACATGGTTGAGCAAATGTTTCTGATCTGAGGCTTGGGGCCTTTAGGGTAAATGCCCAATAAGGGAATAACTGGATCCATTGGTAAGTCTATGGCCATCCTTTTCAATAGTCTCCATATAGCTGTCCATAGTGGTTGAACCATTTTACATTCCCACCAACAGTGAAGACTTGTTCCTATTTCTCCACAGCCTCGCCAGCATTTGTTTTCATTGTTTTTTTTAATGTTAGCCATCCTTACTGGGGTAAGGTGGAATCTCATAGTTGTTTTGATTTGCATTTCCCTGATGATTAGGGATGTTGAACATTTTCTTAAATGTGTGTTTGCTATTTGTATTTCTTCCTCTGAGAACTCCCTGTGCAGTTCTCTGCCCCACTTTGTGAGTGGGTTGATTGGTGATTTATTGTTTAGGTTTTGGAGTTCTTTGTAGATTCTAGAAATTAGGCCTTTGTCAGTTGTATAGCTGGTGAAAATTTTCTCCCCATTCTGTGGGTATTCTGCTGGCTTTGGTTATTATATTTTTGTCAGTGAAAAAGCTTTTCAGCTTCATGAGATCCCAATGGTTGAGTGATTGTTTAATTTCCTGAGCTGCTGAGGTTTTGTTCAGGAAATCTTTTCCCACTCCTATATCATGGAAGGTTCCTCCTATTTTTTCTTCCAGTAGTAGCAGAGTTTCTGGTTTTATATTAAGGTCTTTTATCCATTTGGACTTAATTTTTGTGCATGGAGAGATGTGTGGGTCGAGTTTCATTTTCCTACATATGGTTGTCCAGTTTGTCCAGCACCATTTGTTGAAGATGCTGTCCTTTTTCCATTCTACATTGCTAGGGCCTTTGTCAAATATCAAGTAGCTATAGTTTCTTGACCCAAAGTCTGGGTCTTCAATTCTGTTCCATTGGTCTATATTCCTGTTTTTGTGCCAGTACCAGGTTGTTTTTATTACAATGGCTTTGTAGTATAACTTTAGATCAGGTATGGTGATGCCTCCAGAGGTGTTTCTTTTGCTGAGGATGAGCTTGGATATCCGAGGCCTTCTGCCTTTCCATATGAATTTTGAGATACTTTTTCTATCTCATTGAAGAAGGAAGTTGGGATTTTTATCGGCATTGCATTGAATCTATAAAGTGCTTTTGGTAAAATTGCCATTTTCACAATGTTAATTCTACCAATCCAGGAGCATGGGAGGTCTTTCCATTTTTGTAGGACCTCCTCAATTTCCTTTTGAGAGTTTTTATGTTTTCATTGTATAGGTCTTTCACTTCCTTAGTTAATGTTATTCCAAGGTATTTTATTTTCTTTGTTGCAATTGAAAATGGGACGATGTTAGTTATTTCTTTTTCTGTCTCTTTGTCCTTTGCATACAAAAAGGCTACTGATTTCTGTGCATTGATTTTGTATCCTGCTACTTTGCTGAAGGCGCTAATCACCTTTAAGAGTTTTGGGATGGAAGTTCTCAGGTCACTTATGTATAGAATCATGTCATCTGTGAATAGGGCTAACTTAACTTCTTCCTTTCCAATTTGTATCCCTTTGATTTCTTTCTCCTGTCTTATTGCTTGAGCTAATACTTCTAGCACTATGTTGAAGAGCAGAGGTGAGAGTGGACACCCCTGCCTTGTTCCTGACCTCAATGGGAATTCCTTCAGCCTCTCCCCATTAAGAATTACTTGGGCTTTAGGTGCTTTATATATAGCCTTTATTATGTTGAGATAAGGGCCGTCCATACCTATTCTCTCCAATGTTTTGATCATGAAGTGATGTTGTATTTTGTCAAAGGCCTTTTCTGCATCTATCGAAATGACCATGTGGTTTTTGTGTTTCAGCTTGTTTATGTGGTGTATTACATTGACAGATTTCCGTATGTTGAACCACCCCTGCGTTCCAGGGATGAAGCCTACTTGATCAAGGTGGATAATGCTTTTGATGTACTGTTGAATTTGGTTTGCAAGAATTTTGTTCAGGATCTTTGCATCTATGTTCATCAGAGAAATGGGCCTATAATTTTCCTTTCTTGTGGCGTCCCTTCCTGGTTTTGGAATTAGGGTGATACTAGCTTCATAAAAAGAGTTAGGGATCTCTCCCTGTTCTCCTATTGTGTGGCAGAGTTTGAGAAGAATTGGTTTCAGTTCTTCCATGAAGGTTTGGTAGAATTCTGCTGAGAAACCATCTGGTCCTGGACTCTTTTTTTTGGGAGGTGTTTGATTACCTCTTCTATCTCGAAGGGTGTGATGGGTTTGTTTAGGAAATTAATCTGCTCTGGGCTTAGCTTTGGTAGGTGGTATGTGTCTAGAAATTCATCCATTTCCTCCATATTTTCCTGTTTTATGGAGTAGAGGTTTTTAAAATAAGTCCTAATAACTCTTCCTATTTCGCTCATGTCTGTTGTGATCTCTCCCTTTTCATTTCTAATTTTGTTGATTTGAAGTGTTTCTTTTTCCGCTTGATCAAATTGGCCAGGGGTGTATCAATCTTGTTAATTTTTTTGAAGAACCAGCTCTTTGTTTCGTCAATTTTCTTAATTGTCCTCTTAGTTTCCAATTCATTAATTTCTGCTCTGATTTTAATTATTTCTTTCCGTCTGGAAATTTTTGGGTTGGCTTCTTCTAGCCTTTCCAATGCTTTTAGGTGAATGGTCAGGTTATTGATTTGGGATCTTTCTATGTTTCTTATGATGGCATTTAGTGCTATGATTTTTCCCCTAAGGACTGCCTTCATTGTGTCCCACAAGTTTTGGTATGATGTGTTCTCATTGTCATTGAGTTCTAGAAATTTTGCAATTTCATTCTTTATTTCATCCACAACCCATTTGTTGTTTAAAAGTGTGTTGTTCAATTTCCAGGAGGTAGAGGATTCCTGGTGTACTTTTTGTTGTTAATTTCTAGCATTACAGCATTGTGGTCTGATATCATGCAGGAAATTACATCAATTTTCTTGAAAGTATGGAGGCAGGCTTTGTGGCCCAGTACATGATCTATTTTAGAGAAGGGTTCCATGTGCTGCTGAGAAGAATGTGTAATCTGTAGATTTTGGGTGGAATGTTCTATATACGTCTGTTAGGTCTAGTTGCTCTATGGTGTTGTTGAGCTCTCTTACTTCTCTATTAATTTTCTGTTTGGATGATCTATCCATTGTTGATAGTGGAGTATTGAAGTCCCCGACTATGATGGTGTTGGTGTTTATTTCTGTTTTGTTGCCAAGTAGATTTTGCTTTATGAATTGTGGTGCACCTGTGTTTGGTGCATAAATATTGATGATTGTGATGTCCTCTTGTTGGATTGTTCCCTTGATAAGTAAGAAGTGGCCTTCTTTGTCTTTTTGGTTAATTTTGGTTTGAAGTCTATTTTATCTGATATAAGTATAGCTACGCCTGCTTTTTTCGTGTTTGTGTTTGCTTGGAATATCATTTTCCACCCTTTCACCCTAAGGAGGTGTCTGTCTTTAGTGGTGAGGTGGGTTTTTCTTGAAGACAGCAGATTGAGGGGTCCAGTTTTCTGATCCACCCTGTTAGCTTATGTCTTTTGATGGGTGAATTGAGGCCATTAATGTTCAGAGATATTAGTTTGAGGTTTGATTTAATACCAGCCATATTTATAGTGGGTTGTGGTCATTGTGTTTTTTTTTTTTTGGAGGGTAAGGGGTTAATGTGGACTGCTTCTTGAGGGCTCTTGAGATTGGTTATTTGTTTCTTCTGTGTGAAGAATTCCCTGAAGTACTTTCTGTAGGTTTGGCTTTGTGTTCATATATTTGTAGAGATGAGTTTTATCATGGAATGTTTTTCTTTCACCATCTATTATGAGGATACTTTTGCTGGATAGAGTAGTTGTGGCTGGAAACCATGGGTTCTTAGAGTTTGCAGTGTTCCATTCCAGGCCCTTCTGGCTTTTAGGGTTTCCATTGAGAAATCTGAGGTAATTCTAATGGGGTTCCCTTTATATGTAATGTGTTGTTTTTCCTGGCTGCTTTTAGGATTTTCTCTTTGTGCTTGATGTTTAGAGTCTTAAAGATAATGTGTCTGGAGAATTTCTCCTTTGGTCCAGTCTGTTTGGAGTTCTTGTAGCTTCTTGTAGCTTGATGGGATTTTCTCTTGAGAGAGTGGGAAAGTTTTCTTCAATTATTTTGTTGAATAAGCTTTCCATTCCTTTAGTCTGTGTTTCTTCCCCCTCTGGTATGCCCATGATCCTAATGTTTGGACGCTTCAGGGTATCCCACATTTCCCTCATGTTCTGTTCACAATAATTTTTGAACTTGTTGAAGTTTCTGGACTCACGAACTGTTTCTTCTGTTTTGTCTTCCAGTTCTGAGTTTCTATCCTCTACTTGGCTGACTCTATTCTTAAGAGCTTCTATAGAGTTTTGGGTTTGTTCAATTTGGTTCATATTTTCTACTGTTTTTTTATGTATAGTTTCCATCCCTCTGTCTAGTTCCCTTTTCACGTCATTTTCTGACCTTCTTAATGCTTCTTGGAGTTCATCCTTGCATTTTTTTTTATGTCTTCATTGAACTTAGCCATCTGGTTATTGAGGACTTCTTTTTTTTCACTCTCCTTCAGCTCATTTAACTGTTTTTGGAACCCTTCCTGGTTCCTTTCTATTAGGTCTAATCTAGCAAGGATAACATTCATACAATTGTTGGCTCTTTGTTGACTTTCTGAGAGTTGTGCTATTTGCTTGGCCAGGGTTGCATAGCTTGTCTCTTCATTTTGGGGTTCTGATTCTAATGTCTTTTCTATGATTTGCTTCGAGACATCCATTGTAGGACTGGATAGTGTAGCTTGATTTATTTGTATCTGGTTTTTCATGCTCTTCCTTTTTCGCTGTGATCTGCGCATCACACCAGTTCAGAGACACTGGCTCAGTGGGATCTGTCTTGTGATGGCACAGGGAATGGGTGGGGCTTGACCTGCAGTGTGGCTGCACAGGTTCCAGGCAGGTGATATGGCTCCACAGGCCCAGGGCACCTGCCTGTGATGGTGCGCCGGGGCTCAGGCTGGGGAGCCAGAAGTGGGACAAATATGTCTTGCTCGGTGGATCCACAGACCCAAGCGCCTGGCTGCAATGGCGAGCTCAGGGGCTCTGGCCAGGGAGCAGGAAGTGGGACAAATCTGTCACACTCAGAAGATCCACAGACTCAGGCACCCCACTGCAATGGCTCACTCAGGGGCTTTGGCCAGGGAGCAGGACGTGGGACGAATCTGTCTCACTCGTTGGATCCACAGCCCTGGACACCTAACTATTGTCACGCCCGGGGGCTCTGGCCGGGATCAGGAAGTGGGACGAAACTGTCTCACTCTGTGGACCCAGGCGCCTAACTGTATTGGCGCACCCAGGGGCTCTGGCCGGGAGCAGGAAGTGGGACGAAACTGTCTCACTCTGTGGACCCAGGCGCCTAACTGTATTGGCGCGCCCAGGGGCTCTGGCCGAGGAGCAGGAAGTGGGACGAAACTGTCTCACTCTGTGGACCCAGGCGCCTAACTGTATTGGCGCGCCCAGGGGCTCTGGCCGGGGGTCAGGAAGGGGAGGGGGCTGTCTCAGGCACCTGTGGACCCAGTCCGCCTCTAACAAGTGGATGACCCAGGGGCTCTGGCTAACTGGAGCGCCCAAGCAGGATCACGAAACTGTCTCACTCTGTGGACCCAGGCACCTAACTGTATTGGCGCGCCCAGGGGCTCTGGCTGGGAGTCAGGAAGTGGGACTGAAACTGTCTTCACTCTGTGGACCCAGGCACCTAACTGGATTGGGGCGCCCAGGGGCTCTGGCTGGGGTCAGGAAGCGGGACGAAACTGTCTCACTCTGTGGACCCAGGCACCTAACTGTATTGGCGTGCCCAGGGGCTCTGGCCGGGGTCAGGAAGTGGGACGAATCTGTCTCACTCTGTGGACCCAGGCACCTAACAGGATTGACGCGCCCAGGGGGCTCTGGCCTGGGAAGTGGGGCGGATCTAGCTCACTCGGTGGGTCCACAGACCTGGGGACCTGGCAGCAACGGTGCTCCGTGTCTGGCTGGCCAGGGGCCTCAGGCAGGTCCAGCGGGACCTTTCAGGCAGTGGCGCCTGCCAAGAGCTTGGGAATCAGTGGTTTCCTTATATTGCAAATCCACCCCCACCCTCTGGAAGCATGCAGGAGCCAGCAAACCCTTTTAAAAGGTCCCTTTAACCTTAAGAATTCTTCTCTTTTCTTCCCCGTGAAGTGAGGCGAGGTTAGGTAGCTGCCATCTTGACCGGAACCCTCTAAGCCATCTCTACAGCTCCTTTTTTATTTTTTTCTTTAAAAAAATTTATTTATTTGCAAACACAGAGAGATAGAACAGAGAGATTAGGCAGACCAGGACCTGTAGCCACTGCAAACAAACTCAAGATGCATGTGCCACCATGTTCATCTGCCTTATGTGGGTTCTGAGGAATCAAACCTGGGTCTTAGGCTTTGCAGGTAAGCACCTGAACCACTAAGCCATCTCTACAGCCAGGTCTTCTCTTTCTTTTGGTTAGCTTTGGTAGGGGTTTGTCTATTTTATTATTTTTTCCTAAGAACCAACTCTGGTTGGTTTTGCATATTGTACTTTTAGTCTTTATTTCACTAATTTGTGTCCTAATGTTTATTATTTCTTAATTATTATTGCTGCATAGTGGATTTGGGACTGGTTAAGTTACATCATTGGATTTACTTGAGATCTCTGAATTAAAAAAAAAAACTATTTTATTTTATTTATTTATTTGAGAAGAGAGAGAGAGAAAAAAAAGAGAGAGAGAGAGAGCATGCTCCACCATGAGCATCTGGCTTACATGGGTCCTGGGTAATCAAACCTGGGTCGTTTGGCATTGCATGCCATCTCTTCTATCCCTCTCTGAATTTTTTTATTAATGTACAATTTTTTATTGACAACTTCTATACTTACAGACAATAAATTGATAATTCCCTTCTGTCTCCCACTTTCCCCTTCACAACTCCATTCTCCATCATATCCTATCCTCTATCCATTAGACTCTCTTTTGTTTTGATGTCATCATCTTTTTCTCCTATTATGAGGGTCTTGTGATGGTATTGCTGGACACTGTAAGGTCATTGATATAAAGGCCAATTTCTGTCTGGACATTTGCATTGTAAGGAGTCATACCCTTCCTTTAGCTCTTACATTCTTTCTGCCACATCTTCTGTGATGTACCCTGAGCCTTGGAGGGTGTGATTGAGATGTTTCAGAGTTGGGTACTCCTCCATCACTTGTTCTCTATACGATGTTGCATTTTGATAATCCCAGTCGTCACTACCATCTGAAAAGAGAAGTTTCTCTAACCAGAAGTGAGAGTAGTATTAATATATGAATATGAGCATTAAGTGTAGTGCTTACAGGGCAGTTTGGTGGGAATAATATATACATTTCGCCAGATAAGAGCAGGCTTTATACCCCTAAGGCTCATGACCTCCCCTGCCATAGACTTTTGATTAGGTTTTCAGTACCAGGCATGTATTCTCTCCCATATAGCAGGCCTCCAGTCCAATTAGAGAGTAGTTGGTTCCCCCCATAACAGACATGCTACTATTGCACCCTTTCAGTCATTTGGCCTGTCTGGTCAAACTTGAGGTTTCCATTGTCCACTGTTTTCACCACTGATGACTTCTGTGTCCCATAGGGCTGCATGCAGTGCAGCTTTTTTTTTTTTTTTTTTTTTTTTTTGGAGGTAGGGTCTCACTCCAGCTCAGGCTGACCTGGAATTCACTACGTAGTCTCAGGGTGGCCCCGAACTCTTGACGATCCTCCTACCTCTGCCTCCCGAGTGCTGGGATTAAAGGCATGCACCACCATGCCCGACCAGTGCAGCTTTTTCTAGCTTTCAGTTGGCTGGTCTACAGGGAGGAGGTTTTCAGATTAGCTCCATGTTGATTTCTCAGTGACCTTGCCACCCAGGCACGTCAAGTCTTCAGCAATAGGGTCTTACCATCTGTTTCTCATGGGAAACCAAGGGCCTTGGCAGTAGCCTGTGATGTTTTGGAGGTAACAGGGACCTCCCTGGCCAACAACTCACTGGAAGGTATTCCATTCCTGGCACTGAAAATTTTCTAGTAACAATCTATGGCTTCTGGATGTGCCATTATCCAAAAAAAGGCTTTTATATGTCTTATTCAGAATATCTTAAATTTTGATTGACCCTCTCCTCACCCTTCTTTTACTCAGTCTCTTCCCCTGGTCTTGCTTAGACCATTCCACTCCCTATAATCTGTTCTTCTACTTACATAAATACAATACCACCCCCTTAAGTCCTTCCCTCTCCTCCCTCCCTTATAGTTTTTTCTTTTTTTTAAATTAATTTTTTTGTTTATTTTTATTTATTTATTTGAGAGTGACAGACTGAGAGAGAAAGAGGCAGAGGGAAAGAGATAGAATGGATGCACCAGGGCCTCCAGCCACTTCAAACGACCTCCAGATGCATGTGCTGCATTATGCATCTGGCTTACTTGGCTACTGGAGAATTGAGCCTTGAACTGGGGTCCTTAGGCTTCACAGGCAAGCATTTAACCACTAAGCCATCTCTCCAGACCCTATAGCTTTTCTTTCTTTCTTTCTTTCTTTCTTTCTTTCTTTCTTTCTTTCTTTTTTTAATTATTGTTTTTTATTGACTTTTATACTTACAAAAAAAAAACCCACCTGATATTTCCCTCCCCTCCCCCTATTCCACTTTAGAACTCCAGTCTCCATCATATCCCCTCCCTCTCTCCATTAGTCTCTCTTTTAATTTGATGACATCATCTTTTTCTTCTATTTTGAGGGTCTTGTGGAGGTATTGCTAGGCACTGCAAGGTCATGGATATCTAGGCCAATTTCTGTCTGGGCAGTTGCATTGTAGGAGGGCATATCCGCCCCCTCTTCCGCAATGCAGACCCTATAGCTTTTCTTTCTAGCTTACTGGCCTCTGCTACCGATTTTTGGTTCCAGCTCACACACAAGTCTAAACATTTGTAGCTAGGATCCACATAACATATGAGAGAGAACATGCAATGTTTAGCTTTCTGGGCCTGGGTTACCTCATGTAGTATAATCCTTTCCAGATCCATCAATTTCCCTGCAAATTTCACAATTTCATTTTCCTTTACTGCTAAATAGAACTCCATTGTGTAAATGTACCACATCTTTATTATCCATTCATCTATTGAGTGACATCTAGGCTGGTTCCATTTCCTAGCTATTATGAATAGAGCAGCAATAAACACGGTTGTGCACATATCTCTAAGGTAGTGAGAAGAGTCCTTAGAATATATGCCTAGGAGTGCTATAGCTGGATCATATGGTAAATCTATTTTTAGCTGTCTGAAGAACCTCCACAATGATTTCCATAATGGCTGTACCAGACTGCATTCTCACCAACAGTGTAGAAGGGTTCCCCCTTTTAGTCATCCTCACCAACATTTATTGCCATTTGTTTTTTTGATGATAGCCATTCTGACAGGAGATGGAATCTCAAAGAAGTTTTAATTTACATATCTCTGATGGCTAAGAATGTAGAATACCTTTTTAGATGTTTATATGCCATCTCTATTTCTTCTTTTGAGAACTCTCGATTTCGTTCCATAGCCAATTTTTTAATTGGGTTGTTTTATTTCTTATTGTTTTGTTTTTTGAGTTCTTTGTATATTCTGGATATTAATTTTCTGTCAGATGTATAGCTGGGAAAGATTTTATCCCATTCTGTAGGTTGCTGCTTTACTCTATTCACAGTGTCCTTTGCTGTGCAAAAGATTTGTAATTTCATGAGATCCCAGTGATTGATTAGTGGTTTTATTTCCCAAGCAATTGGGGTTATATTCACAAAGTCTTTGCCAATACCAATATATTGAAGGGTTTCCCCTAATTTTTCCTCTAGCAGTTTCAGAGTTTCAGGTCTGATATTAAGGTTCCTCATCCATCTGGACTTGATTCTTTTTTAAAAGTATTTATTTATTTATTTATTTATTTATTTATTTATTTATTTATGAGAGAGAGAAAGAGGTAGAGAGTGAGGGAGAGAGATGGGTGCACCAGGGCCTCTAGCCACTGCAAATGAACTCCAGATGCATGTGCCCTCTTGTGCATCTGGCTAACATGGGTTCTGGGGAATTGAACGTAGGTCCTTTAGCTTTTCAGGCAAACGCATCAACTGCTAAGCCATCTTCTCCAGTCCTTGAACTTGATTCTTATACATGGAGAAAGACAAGGATCTATTTTCATCCTTCTACATATAGATATCCAGTTTTCCCAGCACTACTTGTTGAAGAAACTGTCTTTTCTCCAATGAATATTTTTAGCATTTTTGTCAAAAATCAGATGGCTGGGCTGGGAAAATGGCTTAGTGGTTACAGTGTTTGTCTGTGAAGCCTAAGGACCCAGGTTCCATTCACCAGGCCCCATGTAAGCCAGATTCACAAGGGGCTGCATGTGTCTGGAGGCTCTGGTGTGCCCATTTGCTCTTTCTCTATGCCTCTTCCTCTCTCTCTTAGATAAATAAATAAATAAAAATCTTTAAAAACTCAGATGTCTGTAGCTGCCTGGATTAACATATGGGTCCTCTATTCTGTTCCCTTGATGTACATGTCTGTTTGTGCCAGTACCATGCTGTTTTTATTACTATGGCTTTGTAATATAGCTTAAAAATGGGTATGGTGATACCACCAGCCTTATTTTTGTTGCTCAAAATTGTTTTGGCTATTCAAGGATTTTTTTGTGCTTCCAAATGAACTTTAGTATTTTTTTTCTAGCTTTGTGAAGAACACCATTGAAATTTTAATGGGGATTGCATTAAACATGTAGATTGCTTTTGGTAAGATTGACATTTTTGCAATATTGATTCTTCCAATCCAAGAACATGGGATTTCTTTCCATTTCCTAGTGTCTTCTGCAATTTCTTGCCTGAGTGTTTTCTTGATGGTAGCCAATCTGACAGGAGTCGGATTTGCATATGTTGAACCATCCCTGCATCTCTGGAATAAAGCCTACTTGGTCGGGGTCAATAATCTTTCTGATATATTCTTCTATTTTGTTTGCCAATATTTGTTCAGAAGTTTTGCATCTATGTTCATGAGGGTGATTGGTCTGTAATATTCTGTTTTTGGTCTGTTTTTGTCTGGTATTATTATCAGGGTGATGTTGGCTTTGTAGAAAGAGTTTGGTAGAATTCCTTCCCTTTCTATTTTGTGGAAAAGATTGAGAATCTCTGGTGTTTGTTCTTCCATGAAGGTCTGGTAAAATTCACCAGTGAATCCACTTTACATACAGTTGTAAGTCTTTTTATAAGTGCTTGGATCTCCATACTTGTTATAGGTATATTAATTTTTTTATTTTATTTTATGTTTTTATTTTTAGAGAGAGAGAGACAGACAGAGAGAGAGGGAGAGGGAGACAGAGAATGGGCATGCCAGCAGTCTCTCAGCTGCTGTGAACAAAATCCAGATGTGTTCACCGCCCTTGCGTCACTGCATCTGGCTAAACGTGGGACCTGGAGATTGGAACCAGGTTCTTAGGCTTAGGAGGCAGGCGTCTTAACCGCTAAGCCATCTCTCCAGCCCTATAAGTCTATTTAAGTGGTTAATCTCATCTTGATTTAATTTTGGTAGGTCATATTAATCAAGGAAATCATCCATTTCTTTCAGATTTTCAAACTTAGAGGCATATATATTCTTAAAGTATGTCCTAATGATTTTCTAAATTTCTTTGGTATTTGTTGTAATGGTGCTTTTTTCAACTCTAATTTTATTAAATTTTGTCTCTTCTCTCTTTCTTCAGGTCAGATTCACTAAGAAACAACTCTTTGTATCATTGATTCTTTGGATTTATTTTTAGTTTCTATTTCACTAATTTCTGCCCTAATCTTTATTACTTCTTTCCATCTATTGACTTCTTTCTGTTGTTGTTGTTGTTGTTGTTTTTGAGGTAGGGTTTCACTCTAGCTCAGGCTGACCTGGAATCCAACTACGTAGTCTCAGGGTGGCCTTGAACTCATGGTGATCCTCCTACCTCTGCCTCCCAAGTGCTGGGATTAAAGGCGTGCACCACCACACCTGGCATCTACTGATTTTTGGTTTGCCTTGTTCTTCTTTTTCTAAGGCCTTAAGGTGAAGCACTAAATTGTTTACATGTGACCTTTCTAATTTCTTAATATAGGCACTTGGAGCTATAAATTTCCCTCTTAGGACTGCCTTCATTGTGTCCCAAAGGTTTTGTTATGTTGTATTCTCATCATTATTTGATTCTATGATTTTTTTTTGATTTCTTCAATGACCCATTCATCATTCAATAGTGTACTGTTTAGTCTTCATGAATTTCTGTATGATCTGTAGTTTTTCTTGTTGCTGCTTTCTAGTTTAATCCCATTATGGTCAGACAGAGTACAAGGGATTATTTCAGTTTTCCTGTATTTGTTAAGGTTTGCTTTGTGTTCTAGTATATGGTCTATTTTGGAGAATGTTCCATGTGCTACTGAGAAAAATGTATATTCTGCAGCATGAAATGTTGGATGAAATGTTCTGTTGATGTCTGTTAGGTCCATTTGTTCCATGACATCATTTAATCCAGATGTCTCTTGTTTATTTTTTGCTGGGATGACCTGTAAATTGATGAGAGTGGGGTATTGAAGTCACCCACTATAATTGTGTTTGGTGTTATCTGTAACCTTAAGTCTAATAGTGTTTGTTTGATGAAATTGGGAGCCCTCATGTTAGGTGCATATATATTTAGGATTGTAATGTCCTCCTGTTGGAGTGTTCCTTTAATCAGTATAAAGTAACCTTCTTTATCTTTCCTCAGTAATGTTGGTTTGAAGTATATCCTGTCAGATATTAGGATAGCAACCCCTACTTTTTTCTAGGCCCATTTTCTTGAAATACCATTTTCCATCCTTTCACTGTAATGAATTTCCTGGAGGTAATAATCAACAGGATCCTGCCTTTTAATTCAGTTTGCAAACCTGTGTCTTTTGATTGGGACATTGAGTCCACTGATGTTAAGAGTTAATATTGAAAGGTATGTGGTTTTCTAGCTATTCTTTTTGTTTTGTAGTGCTTTTTGTTTTCCCTTTACTTGCTTGTTTTAACTGTTATTTGAGAATGGCTCATTTCCCCCCATTTCCTCATGTGTGTGCTTTGCTTTCTTTGCAGCATGAAGGATTCCTTCAAGTATTTTCTGTAGAGCTGGCTTAGGTGTAATAAATTTGTTTAGCCTCTTTTTGTTGTGGAATGTCCTTTTTTTCCTCCTTCAATTTGGATAGATAGCTTTGCAGAATAAAGTAATTTTGGTTGACACTTGTTATCATTCAGAACTTGGAATACATCATTCCAAGCCCTTCTGGATTTTAAAGTTTGTGTTGAGTAACCTGAGTGATCCTGATGGGCTTGCCTTTGTAGGTGACTTGCTTTTCCTCTCTAACTGCTTTCAATATATTTTCTTTGGTTTGCATGTTTAGTAGTTTAATTATAACATGGTGAGGAGAGGTTCTTTCTAGGTTTTGTCTGTTTAGTGTTCTAAAAGCTTCCCACATCTTCATTGGCATTTCTTTCCCAATTTGGGGAAATTTTTCTACTATTATTTTCTTGAAAATGCCTACTATGCCTTTGGGGTGAAATTGCTCTCCTTCTCCTATACCCTGAATTCTTTCTTATGTTTGATCTTTTCACAGTGTCCTGAATATCTTGAAATGCTCATTCATACCTTCCTATTACCTTGTCTTTCTCTCTTGGACTGTATTAGATCTGCTACCTGGTCTTCTATTTTCGATATTCTGTTCTCTCCCTCATCCATTCTACTGGTGAGACTTTCCACAGAGTTTTTATTTGACTTAATGTATTTTTTCAGTGCTAGTTTGTCTGTCTAGTTTTTCTTCAGTATTTCTATTTCCTAACTCATGTCTTGTAATTACCTCCTTATTTCATTAAGCTGATTTCCTATGTTCTCTTGGAATTCCTTTGGGCGTTTGTTTTCTTCTTTGATTTCTTTGATTTCTTCTTCAATTATTTTGAGTATAGATGAAATCATTTTTTTGAAATCTTTGTCATGCATTTCATCTAAAATAGTCTCATTGGGTGTCATTTCTGATGGATTTATAAATTTAGTGAGATTGTATTGTCTTGATTCTTTGTGTTTCTTATATTATAATGGAGTGATTTTTGCATCCTGAGTTGATTTGATGCTTGGGTTTTCTAATTATTTGTGTTGCACTTACACTTGGAAATCCAACTTTATGTTCCTTTGGAGTAGGAGTTTAAGGTACCAAGTGTACCTCTGGTACTCCAATCCAACCACAGAAGTAATCCTAGGTGTTGAGTTTGCCTCATATTCAATTATTCCAGTGGACTGAGTGGAACAATTTACTGGCAAAATTCTAAAATTCAACTAAACAGACAAAACCTAGAAAGAACCCCTCCTTGCCATGTTATAATTAAACTACTAAACATGAAAACCAAAGAAAATATATTGAAAGCAGTTAGAGAGGAAAAGCAAGTCACCTATAAAGGTTGAACAATATACACATTCAAGAAAAACCATCACAAACTATGCAAGTGTGGTGATTGAAACAAACAAATAACCTTATAAAGCCAGAATCCCTAAGGGTGCGTGCTGGTCTACACCCTTAATCTTGTCAGCTGGGAGGTTGAGATTTCTGTTTTGTAATGGGTTCCAGGTCAGCCTGGGTCTGAATCACACCCTGCCCCCAATAATGACAGAAGAAAAATACAAAGGCCTTATGAGTCTGAAAGCATCAAAGGCAACAATAGTCAACCCCCAAATACAGCTTAATTGAGAATGGTAAAGCCAACCGAGAATATGTAACCCATAACCTGCCCTGACATGGAAAGAGAGATTAGCACTTCCAGTGCAGGCCTAGGTACCTGCTTTTTTTTGTCAGTTGGTCTTGTTACCTTTGGGGTGGCTTCCAGTCTCACCAATGCTGAGTGCCCACCTCAAATCCTTTCTGTAGTGCTGTGGAACTTGTGCTCTGAATCCGTTCTCCAGAAGTTTTGGTTGGGGGATGCAGGAAGCCTAGAGTTGTACTGGAACTGCTCAGCTGGTCCCCCCTGTATCCCCTTCAGCTGGTCTGTGCTGTCTCCCCTTCAAGTTTCTTCACTTTGTAAGGAGGCTGATGATGTTGGAAGATCCCTTTGTTTGGTCTCTGCCCCTGCAGCTTGGTGCCAGCGCTCAGCTGGGCAGGCCTGTGGATGAGACTTGCAAGCACCTTGGTGGGATTCTGGCTAGTTTCATCCTTTCTAGTAGATCTTGGTCTCTCTTGCTTCGCTGTGGCTGATACAAACCTATACACCTTCACTTTTTGGAAGAAAAGTGTATTTGCTGTGATTTTTCTTAAATCCCTCCCTAGGCTGATTTGGCAGGGCTCCTATGCAGCCATCTTACCCGGAAGTCCCTCTCTGAATTTTTAATTCAGTCTGAGCATGTATGTCTATTAACTTTCTTCTTAGAATTGCTTTCATTATACCTGGGGGAATTTGATAGGTTGTGTTATAATTTTCATCAATTTCTAGGCTCTTTTGTATTGTTTTTTTTTTATTTATTAAGGCTTTTCTTGTGACCTACGATGTGGTCAATTTCAGAGAAGCTTCCATGTATGTTGAGAAGAAAGTGCATCTCCCATCTCTTGGACAGTATGCTCTGTAGATGTCTGTTAAATCCAGCTAGTCTATGGTATAATTTTAAAATTTAATTTATTTATTGAGAGAGAGAGAGAGAGAGAGAGAGAGAGAGAGAGAGAGAGAATGGGCATGCTAGGGCCTCCAGCCACTGCAAATGAACTCCAGATACATGCTCCACCTTGTGCATCTGGCTTATGTGATTCCTGGGGAATTGAACAGAAATCCTTTGGCTTTGCAGAGAAACGCCTTAATTGCTAAGCCATATCTCCAACCCTATAATATAATTTAACTGTGAAATATCTTTGCTGGATTTTAGTTTGGAGGACCTATCTAAATATTTGAATGGAGTATTAAAGTCTCCCACTATAGTTGTGTCAGGATTGATGTGACTTCTTATGCCTGGTAATATTTGTTTTAACAAAATCAGGAACCCCAATATTTGGTGCATAAATTGTTATGTCTTCTTGATGAATTGTTCCCTTTGTTACTTTGTCTCTTTTGACTACTTTGGTTTGAAGTCTACTTTATCAGATATAAGAGTAGCCATGCCTGCTTGTTTGTGGTTTCATTTGTTAGGCAGGCTCTCATCTTGTGATGATTGGTTTGTGGATGTCTTTGCTGGCTTGGTGTGTTTTCTGGAGACCACAGATAGTGGATCATGTGTTTTAAT
This sequence comes from Orientallactaga sibirica, assembly GCA_036365145.1. Taxonomy (NCBI): domain Eukaryota; kingdom Metazoa; phylum Chordata; class Mammalia; order Rodentia; family Dipodidae; genus Orientallactaga; species Orientallactaga sibirica. The sequence goes on from JAEOAD010000888.1 coordinate 6,264,979, forward strand.
CCTGTCAGTCTGTCCTTTTATTGGTGAGTTGAGGGCATTTACATTTAACGTTACTAAGATGGTCTTTCCTGTGATTTTATTATGTGATGCTCTGGTTGGTTGGGTTATTTCTATATATATATATTTGACCTCCTTTGTTAGTTTTGGAGGCTTCTGGGCTTGCTGTGCTGAACATGGTTGATTTATTTCCACATCTTCTTGGTTCCATGTTCTTTTTTAGTGCGTGTTCTTACACATGTTCTTGTGGGTGAGATGGTTTTTCTTTTTTCCTCCATGTATAATATTCTTTTAAGAATTTTTTGGTTTGGTTATCTGAATTACCTTAATTTGTGTTTTTGTTTTTTTGGTTTTTCAAGTAGGGTCTCACTCTAGTCCAGGCTGACCTGGAATTTACTATGTAGTCTCAGGGTGGCCTTGAACTTATGGCAATCCTCCTACCTCTGCCTCCCAAGTGCTGGGATTAAATGCATGCTCCACCATGCCTGGACTTGTATTTGTTTTGAAATATTCTTTTTTCTCCATCAATTTTGAAGGATTATTTTGATGAATATTGCCCTCTTGGTTAGAAGTTGTTTATTTTTAGGGCTCAAACTATATCATTCCATGTTTTCCTGGCTTTTAGCATTGCTGATAAGAGATCCTAAATTATTATAATGTTCTTGCCTTTGTATATGAGTTGGTGGTTTCCCTTACAGCTTTTAGTATTGTTTCTTTAGTTTGTAATTTTGACCTCTTGAGCATGCTGAATCATGGAGAGGTTCTTTGGTTGTGTGTGTTTGAGGGTCTAAATACTCATGGATTTGCATGTTGACATCTCTTATGTTTGTATGTTGACTTCGTTGTCTAGTTTTGGAAACTTTTTTTGCTATGGTTTAATTAAATAATATTTCAATTTCTGTATGTGTTAACTCAGCTCCTTCTACCTTGTAGATTTAAGATTTGGTCTCAGATTTCTTGGAAGTGTTGTTTGTACTTATTGATGATGATAATTATTATTATTTTAATATTTGTATTTATTTGCAAGGAGAGAGAGGAAGCAAGAGAGATCATGCCAGAGCATCTAGCCATTGTAAACAAACTCCAGGCATATGTGGTGTGGTGGTTTGATTCAGGTGTCCCCCATAAACTTCAAGTGTTCTGAATGCTAGGTTCCCAGCTGATGGCAACTTGGGAATTAACACCTCCTGGAGGCAGAGTATTGTTGGGGGCGGGCTTATGGGTATTATAGCCAGCTTCCCCTTGCCAGTGTTTGGCACACTCTCCTGTTGCTGTTGTCTACCTTATGTTGACCAGAGAGTGATGTCCACCCTCTGCTCATGCCATCGTTTTTCCTGCCATCATGGAGCTTCCCCCTTGAGCCTGTAAGCCAAAATAAACCTCTTTTTTCCCACAAGCTGCTCTTAGTCGGGTGATTTCTGCAAGCAATGCGAACCTGACTGCAACAGTAAAGTGGTACCGAGGAGTGGGATTGCTGCTAGACACCTGACTGTGTGGCTTTGGCCTTTTGGAGCTGATTTTCAAGAGGAATGTGGAAGGATTTGAAATCTTGGCCTAAGACATGCCTTGCAGTGCTGTAAGTACAGCTTAATGGACTATTCTGGTCAGAGCTGAAAGATCTGAATGCAGTAAGAACTAACTGTGAGGTTTGGCTTATGAGGGTGAGAAAGAGCTTTACTTGGACTGGGCTAGCAGTTTGTGTGAGAAGCGCCCTGTCCTGAGAAGTTGTGCAGGGTTGCTTTGCGTAGAAATGAACTGGTGTGAGCAGAAGGATATGGCACAGAAAAAAATGAAATCTTTGGGTGAACTCTGCCCATTCAGCTGCAAATGAGAGATTACAACCTTTGAGATTGGGCCAGCTGACCTGCAATGGGGCAACAGGAAGAATGCAGACTCTTTTGAAGGGGCCTGAATGCTAAAGGAGTGTCCTGTTCTTCAAAGTCTGATTTATTCCCCCCTGGATTAACAAATTGGCACCCTACCTGGTATTATGGAGTATAACAAATGCAGGAAAGAGAGGGTCATTGAGTTTGTAACGCGGTCTTATGTTTTGGAAATGGCCATGGGCAGTGTGAAGCAGGTTTGCTGGATGCCTGCATGGAGATCCCATGGGGCCATGAGGATGGACCGTGGGTTGCAGTGGAGACCCAGTGGAGATGCCGGGACTATGAGATGGCTGCCAAGGAGAGCTGCCGGCCCTGGATGAAGTTTTCCAGGACTGTGAGTAGCCTAGCTGGAGGGGTGGAAGTGGAATTCCAGAGACTTGTTGCTGGGTAGAGTTATCGGACTTGGAGATTTGTCACTGACTAGAGTTGTTGGACTTGGAATTGCAGAGTTTGATGTTTGCCCTGGTTGTTTTAAATCTTGTATTGGTTGACTATTTCTTTATTTTGCCCAATGCCATCTTTTGCAATGTGGATGTTTATTCTGTGCCATTATGGGTTTTTTGTGGGGGATATTTTTGGTATTATGGCTCATTTAAAAGACCTTGGATTATGGGGATGTATGAACATCATTGGAATTGATAAAAAACTATGGGGACTTTTAAATTTGCATGAATGCATTGCATTTTACATCATGTATGGTTATCAGTTTATGGGGGCCAGGGGCGGAATGTGGTGGTTTGATTCAGGTGTCCCCCATAAACTTCAAGTGTTCTGAATGCTAGGTTCCCAGCTGATGGCAACTTGGGAATTAACACCTCCTGGAGGCAGAGTATTGTTGGGGGCGGGCTTATGGGTATTATAGCCAGCTTCCCTTGCCAGTGTTTGGCACACTCTCCTGTTGCTGTTGTTCACCTTATGTTGACCAGAGAGTGATGTCCACCCTCTGCTCATGCCATCGTTTTTCCTGCCATCATGGAGCTTCCCCTTGAGCCTGTAAGCCAAAATAAACCTCTTTTTCCCACAAGCTGCTCTTAGTCGGGTGATTTCTGCCAGCAATGCAAACCTGACTGCAACATGTTGGTACTTTGTGCATCTGGCTTTATGTGGGTACTGGGGAATTGAGCTGGGTTATCAGGCTTTGCAGGCAAGTTCTTTAAGTGCTGAGCCATCTCTCCAGTCCCAATTATTATTATTTGTTTGGTTTTATGAAGTTGTGCCTTACTCTAGCCCAGGCTGACCTGGAACTCACTCTAGAGTCCCAGGCAGGCCTGGGACTCATGGCGATCCTTCTACCTCTACCTCCCAAGTGCTGGGATCAAAGGTGTGCACCAGGTATTATTATTTTTTAATATGACTCTGTGTGTTACTGATTTGACTTTGTCCTTCCATTCTGAATTTGATCTTCTGTATGGTCTTATTGGTGATTCTCTTGATGGTTTTTTTTGAGTGATTGATTCTTTAATTCCAGGATTCCTGCTTGATTCTTTTTCACTGTTTTTGATTTCCTTGCTGAATTTGCTGTCCATGTTTTGGACTTTTTCCTCCAATTTGCTAACAGTATCATTCACTTTGGATAGCATCTTTCCAAGTCTTAAGTGAACTTCTTTCTTGCCTGCTTGCTTGCTTCCTCCCTCCCTCCCTCCCTCCCTCCCTCCCTCCCTCCCTCTCTCTCTCTCTCTTTCTTTCTTTCTTTCTTTCTTTCTTTCTTTCTTTCTTTCTTTCTTTCTTTTGTTCTCTTTCCTTTATTTTCTTTCTTTCCTTCATTTCTTTCCTTTCTTTCCTCTTCTTTCTTTCTTTTTTCTTTCTTTCTTTTTTTTTTTTTTGAGGTAGGGATTTTCTTTAGTTCATTCATCTGCTTCTATGTGGTCACTGATCATTTTTAGAAGTAGGGTTCTGTGCCGGATGTGGTGGTGCACACCTTTAATTCCAGCGCTTGGGAGGCAGATATAGGATTGCCATGAGTTCAAGGCCACCCTGAGACTACATAGTGAATTCCAGGTCAGCCTGGGCTAAAGTGAGACCCTGCCTCAAAGACAAAAATAAAAACCAAACCAAAACAAAACAAAACAAGGGCAGGAGCTACGCAAAGAGGAGGAGATGCTGCTGCGGCTGAAGGCAGCTCTGCATGACCAGTTGAACCACCTCAAGGTTGAAGAACTGGCTCTGCAGTCAACAATCAATTCTAGAAAAGGGGATGAGACGCCGTTTTCTCAGCCTGCACGAGAACAGTCGCACAATATGCTGGTGCACGTGGACAACGAAGCTTCAATCAACCAAACTGCACTGACACTAAGCACAAGGAGCCATGTGATGGAGGAGGAGGAGGAGGAAGAAGAAGAGGAGGAATCAGATTTCTAAAGAGACAAGAGCTATGGCTATTTACACAGATTAAATTTCAAGGAAGTCATCTTGCTCTTGGCCCTATGGGCTACTTGAAAGAGAAGCAAAACCTGTAGGAGGATGTGTAATTATAAAATGGCTCCATCAATAACTTAAGCTTCAGGATGTTTGAACAAAAATTAATGACATAGGAAATCAAAGATGCAGTATCTTACCATTGAGCGTTTGAGTAGACAGTCTGACTGGTCAGATTCAGTAATTGTGTTCAAAACAAAACTTCTGAAATGCTCTTGAAAAAGTCTAGCTTGCATGAAAGGGCAGAGCTTAATAAGAGCCAGCCCGCCTAGTCCATGGTGTCCCTTTTAAGAAAACCAGTTCCAGGCTGCTTGCATGCAACTAATCCTGTACCACAGCACAATTTAGGGGAGAATTTAGGAGAGGAGCGACAAGGAGGACACAGGGCCACTTAAGAGCACAAGCTGTGTGGAAACATACTGCCTGCCAGACTGCTGTGTGTGGCTGTTACCGCATCTAGTTTGAAACATCCCTGTCAAAATGTGTTTGGAAATAAGTTGCAGATGAGAAGCCATCATGGAGTTTGTTGGTCTTCAGCTGCAAGAGCAAAAGGAGCAGGTCCTCCCCCAGGACGCCTAACAGGAGAGGAAGTGACAGAAAGAGGGGATCACCGTGCTTGGAGATGGGACTTGATCACTGACGGCTACAGAGAGTTGTTTGTACCTGAAGCTGAGGTTCATTTCTGCATATTGTCCCTTCCCCACTGCCAGTTTAATCAGTTTGGAAGACCCATTTCCCCTGTGCAAGCAACAGAAAAGGCCAACAAAAGAACATGCACAATCTCCTCAAGCACAGAAGACAACATGGGCATGTTTGTGTTGGGTATTAGTCAACATTTCATTAAGGGAATGGAGAGAGGGCTTAGTGGTTAAGGTGCTTGCCTACAAAGCCTAAGGACCCAAGTTCAATTCCGCAGTACCCATGTTAAGTCAGTTGCACAAAGTAGCACATGCATCTGGAGTTTGTTTGCAGTGGCTAGAAGACCTGGTGTACGCATTCTGTACCTCTTTCTCTCTCATTAATAAATAAGGAAAATATTTTTAAAACATTTCATTACAAAAAAACAAAAAGAAAAAAACAAAAAGAAAAAAAAGAAAAGAAAAAAACAAGAAAAGTAGGTTCTGAATACTTTCTCTGACACGTCCCCCTTTTCAGGGTTTTTGGCTTCCATTATAGGGGATTTGGAGGCCTGGAAATGGGTTGTTCCCTCATATTCCTTTTTTCCTTTGAGACAGTGTCTTTTGTTATCATTACTATTATTATTATTGTTTACAACATATTTCATATAGATACATCATGTGTTGGTACCCTCTTTTCCCTTGCCCCCGCCCCCATTCCTCTGGGGACCCTTCTCAGTGGGGTTGCAGGTATTCCCTATGGGTTTGTGGGTTATGTGTTGTGGAAGCAAACAGGCAATTATTTTTGGCGGTAAGGCAATACCTCTGGGCATGATGTCTCAACTTGTGGCTCTTAAAATCTTTCTACCCCCTCTTCCACAAAATTCTGTGAGCTGTGGTGGGTGAGTTTTAAGTCTACTTCAGGGATGAGCTCTTAGAAGACTCTGGATGTCTGCTTTGGTAGGTGTTCAGTATCCTCAGGGTCTGTCTCCCTCACCCTGGTACTGATTATCAGGTTCACCATGGAAGCAGCACTCTTATGCGTCTCCCCAATTCTTCTGTAGTTCAGCTGTGGCTTGGCTGAAGTGCAAGGGGTAGTTCATCTCTCAGGTCTCTCTACCTTCTAATGAAGAACAGATTCTCCAACAGATAGAGAAGTCAGCATAGTTTAATTGGGATAAGCATTATTAAGTTAGGAAGAATTTGATATATGTAGACCCTCTTTTAGCCAAAGTCTAGTGAGAACTTGACACTGGAGAACATAATCTTTGTCTCCATAGGATTCTGATCTGGTTCCCAATTCCAGATATGGGTTCCTTTACATTGAGCAGATCTCTTAGCCAATCAGAAACTATTGGTTACTCACTGAGGCTGTGTGCCACTATTGCACTGGCATTTACATTGTGTTAGAGTGTTTGCTTCTGAGTAGCTTAGATCTGGTTGCTCAGACCGTTGTTAGCCACTTTCCCCCAGTTATAGCTTGTGTAGTGCTTTCCAGCACTATATGGGCTAACTGTGGACTGGCTCTCTTCAGGATTCTAGCCATGGCTCTCCATGTTCTGTGTTGGCAACATATGGTGTCTTCAGCACTAGAGTCTCACCTTTTGCCTCAGGTGGGTAATTTAGTGCTTTGACAGAAGCCTGTCTTGATTTGGGAACCTTGTAGATCTCTCTGATCAACAGCTCATTGTGGGTAGCAACCGATTTCTGGTACTGTGTTCCCTCATATTCTTTGTGTTTCTTTGCTTTGTGATTTTTGCATCTGTTCCAAATTTAACTTCCCTCCTTTTCCAGTACTAGTTGGTGGGTTTTAAAAAATATATTTTATTTATTTATTTGAGAATGGGGGAGGAATGGGCATGCCAGGGCCTCTAGCCACTGCAAACAGACTCCAGATGCATGTGCCCCTTTGTGCATCTGGCTTATGTGGGTCCTGGAGAGTTGAACTGGGATCCTTTGGCTTTGCAGACAACACCTTAACTGCTAATCCATCTCTCCAGCCCGGGCGGTTTGTTTTGTTTTTACAGACCACTCACTAGTGATTTCCTTCCTTGCAGCTATTTAAGCTGAGCAGAGTGCTCTCCACTTACTGATCAATGGAAGGTTTTTTGTATGACACTTGTGACTGTGGGTGGAGCTTACCAGTAGAGTACTGATGCTGGTTTGCATGTGTTGCTGGATTTCAAAGAAGGTCCTGAACTCAGAGCATCACCCCTGGCCGGGTGTATGGGGGTAGTCTCTTGGGTGCTGGCTGGTATCTTCTGTATGGAAAGTGTGGGTGGCCTTGGGCCTGGTTCACTTTGGGTGCTGGCTGAGGTAAGAGACAAGAGTGTGAACTGAGTGGGTAGTACTGGATATGGCTACCTCTGGATACCCATGGAGTCTCCTGTGCAGACCCTGTAGGTGGGGATGGAGCCTGCTTCCTGTTGAGCACTGGTTGTGGTTTCCTGGGTGGGCCACGTGGGTGGGATTGGGTCTAGTTCCCTCCTTGTGCTTGTTGGGGTCTCTGTGTGGTCTGGGTGGGCAGGGTCAAGTGTGGCTTCCTCTAGGTGCTGGCTGGACACTCATGTGCTGGCTGGGGTCTCCTGTGTGGGCCAGGTGCGTGATGTCAGGAACTAAAAATATTTTTATTTATTTACAGAGAGAGAGAGAGGGGGCGGGGGAGAGAAAAGAAGGAAGAGAGGAAGAAAGACAGGAAGAAAAAAAGAAAAAAGACATACCAAGGTCTCTTGCCACTGCAAACAAATTCCAGATGCATGTACCACTTTGTGCAGCTGGCTTTATATAGGTACTGGGGAATTGAGCTCAGGCCATCAGGCTTTGCAAGCAAGTGCCTTTAACCACTAAGCCATCTCTCTGGCCTCCAAAATTTATCTTCTAACTGCTACATAAATACATAAAATTGTACATGTTAATAGTGTAACATTATGTTTTTTTTTTATTTTATTTTTTTTTATTTTAAAATATTTTATTTTTATTTATTTATTAATAAATACATCCAGAAATTGTACATGTTAATAGTGTAACATTATGTTTTTATACATGTGTATATTGTGCTATGTTTAAATAAAGTTACACATATCTAACTCCTCAAACATTTATCTTATTTTAATAAAAATTTTGAAGATTTGTTTTCCTTTTCTTCACATGTGTGGGTGTGTGTGCATGCATGCATGCACAGTGCATGTATACAGGCATGCTAGGGTGTCTTACTTCTGCAAACAGACATGAGATACTACTTTTTGCATTTTGTTTATGTTGTTTACGTGGGTGGCTTGGGAATTGAACCCAGGTCCACAGGTTTTGAAAGAAGCACCTTTGACCAACATCTTCCCAACCAACCCCATCAAAATATGTTTTTATAGTTGTTTGAAATGACAATATGTTATTATTATTTACAACTACCATCCTGTGTAGTAGCACACCACAACTGTTTTCAGCACATGGTAATTTAATATCCACTGATCAATCTCTCCTCCTTCTCTTTCCTCTTCTTTCTCCAGCTTCTGAGAGCTGCCATTCTACTCTCAGCCATTGTGACATCAGTATTTTCAGGTTCTCCATGTGAGCAAGCTCATGGAGCAGTTGTCTTTCTGTGCCTGTCTTATTTCCCTTAACAAAATGAGGTCTAGTTTCATCTGTGTTTTACAAATGACAGAGTTTCTTTCCACAGTGTATGTGTTCTACACTTTCTTTATTGGTAAAGTTTCTGGTAGCTACTTAATTCTACTAGAAATGATGCCACAAATCAAAGTATGTGCATCTAAGTCATGTCAGTTCAAACCACTACCTTGTTAAGAGGAGACCTAGTTTGAGTTCTGTTTTGTTATTTTTAAATTTGGTTTTAGCCTGAGACTGACATACCTAATTTATTTTTAAAATATATTTGTTGCTGGTCTGGGGTGGCATGTAGGAAGCACATAGAGCCTCAAGAAGCACCCCTGTAGAGTGTTCCTCATTGACTTCCTGCCCCAGCTTTTGGTTGAAGGGCCAGTTTATTAAGGAGAATCTGCTTGAGTCATAGATATTAATTATTAATAGAGGCCACTTCCAGACTTAGAGTCAAAGGCCAGCTCATCTAGAAAGGGTAAGACCGTGTGGAAAGACCTGACAACTATCTGTATATACTGACATGTTTTACCCCCACAGTGGCTTTTTTTTTTTGAAGGCGGTCTTTCTCCAGCCCAGGTCCCTGGAATTCACTATATAGTCTCAGGCTGGCCTTGAACTCACGGTGATCGTCATGGTGATCATCCTCTTACTTTAGTCTTGTGAGTGCTGGGATTAAAGTCGTGTGTTGCCATACCTAGGAGAGAGAGAGACAGCATGCATGTGCGCGAGAAAGATCAAATATGTCAGGGCCTCTAGCTGCTCCAAATAAACCCCAGACTCATGCACCACTTTGTGCATCTGGCTCTATGTGGGTAATGGGCAACTGAATTCAGGTCATTAGGCTTTCCAGGCCCAGAGCCTTAGCCACTGAGCCATCTCTCCAACCCCTCAATGGCTTTTTAAAATTTTATTTATTTATTTGCAAGCAGAGAGAGTTTTAGGAGAGAGGAAGACAGAGAGAGAATGGTCATGCCAGGGCCTCTCGCCACTGCAAATGAATTCCAGATGCATGTGCCCCTTGTGCATCTGGCTTATGTGGGTCCTGGAGAATTGAACCGGGATCCTTTGGCTTCACAGACAAATGCCTTAACCGCTAAGCCATTTCTCCAGCTCCCCCCTCAATGGCTTTTAATGAGACATTTGGTGATAAAACTCTACCTCCAGAATTTCCCTAATGACAATGCCCAATTTTACTTCTTGGTAATTTGATTCACAATGCTGAATGTAAGCAGGAGCACTTTGCACATGTCCTAAACCATTTGAACTTAGAAGCTTTGCCAGACTATTTTCTGAAAATCCTTCCTAGGCAGGTTGAGTTTGGCATGACCTGGCTTAAGAATAGTATAGAGTTTAAGTTAACGACATCCAGAGCTAAGGGCCACCCTCAATTCACTTAGTTCCACAACTCAAATATCAATGTCCTAAATATTCCAACTTAGAAAGTCATCTTTAATGAGTTTGGCCCTCAGCTATATAACATAGCCAACTGCCAACAAAGTTGACACTTTCACACTCTGATAAGAATTTGTTTAATGCACCAGAATAAGGTGTTAAATGATTGGATGTGGAAATTGTTTCCTTTGTTTTGTTTACACAGCTAGTAGAACACCACTATTTCATAATGTTTTATATTTTTACTTTTTTTGTAACTTCACTTTAATCACTTATTTTATTTTTTAAGCTTATTGTGGTCTAATAATACATATTTTAAGTATATTTTACCAAGCTTCTGTAAATGCCATCTCAATGTAGTTTTATGTCATTGAGAAGAAACAAAAATAAATTCAGATATCAAAGATATATATTTATATTTAATGTATCAAAATATTGTTGATTAGCCAGACATGGTGGCTCATGCCTTTAATCACAGCCCTGGGGAGGCAGAGGTAGGAGGATCACTGTGAGTTCAAGGCCACCCTGAGAGTACATAATGAATTCTAGGTCAGTCTGGGCTACAGTGAGACCCTACCTTGAAAACCACCCCCAAAATATTATTGATTGTATTTATTTGGGTGGACTGCTATCATTAAGAAACAAGTCTAATATTTTTCTTTCCAACCTTGAACTTGATGGTCTTAATAATGAGGCTAATAAATTTATACTAGGAAAAACTCTAGAAGATAATTTTTTTGTCAGAGTGATATAAGCAAACAACAACCATAAGAAAAGAAGATAAAACGTGTAGTTTTCAGATAACATGTTCTCTAAGGACCACCTCTGATTTTGTGGTTTTGCATAGTTTGTTTCCAACTAAAGACACTGTATCTGAAGCTGACTTTTTGTATAGTAAGCTTTCAAATTCTGCCCCAAAGATAATGCTTCAATTTCAACTATGACAGTGAGGAATTATTGCAGACACATTTCAAATGGAGATAAAAGTTCTAAGTTCTGGTTTGTCATATCTGTTTTAGAAGTAGAATAACTCCTTTGGGCTTTAACACAAAACAAAACTGACTGATTCATACCAGATACTGCTTATGGTCTTCTTTTTACCCTATCAATATCTATCCTGCAGTCAACAAATATTGATGGGCCATGGACTGTATTCAAGGTGCTGTTCTCTGTCCTTTGATGAGAATTCTTCTGGGGAAACTCTGGCAGAGATTCAAACATCTTAGGAGATTTCCTCTTTGATATGTCCTATGGATTTTATTTGGATATATTTTCCCATTTCTTCTATTAAATATACCAACAATAGGGTTCATGACATTTTCTGAGAACTTGTCTGCTTGGTGAAAGAAAGTTGTACATAAAGTAAAACGTACCATCCAAGGGCTGGGACTATTGGTGAACAATGTTTTATTTGTGATAGAAAAAATAGCCTATTTTCCCCTCTGGTAAGATGTGTATTTCTGAGAACATTTGAAATAATTTGGTTTTCCAATACATTATCATGAATTAGTGAGATTGGTTATGGACTTAATTACGCTTTTCTAAAAAATGTTTTTAGTATGCTCTCAAACATTTTGAAATGGACCTTGATTATAGTTACCAAATTATATGTAAGTGCATTGCCCTCCTCTCACAAGGGCCACAGGTGGAATGCAGCAGGGCTAAAATGAAGGGTAATGGAAAAATCCAGTACTTGTGTTTGCTACTTAAATGTCATGGCTGAGTAAATGGATTTCTCTACTTCCTGGGACTCACTTCTACTACATTAGTCTGGCAGCAATTAGAGAGGAGAGGTTGTTCTGGAAATTGGCTTGGCGAATCATGTAGTTCATCTTTTTATTGTGCAAAACAGAAAAAATTGCTTCTAATCAATCCATTTCAACTTTTAGTCTGAAAATTATTTACCATCCCATCAGCTGAAAGTACAGATGAAATGTTCTTGAATTAACAGAAGGCAGAGGCATTTGTGTCAATCAGATGGTTGTGATTATGGCATACAGTCTTACTATGGAGACAAGAAGGAGATTGCGTTACTATTGAGGCATCCTTTGGGATAATCAATTCACATTTCAAGTATAACTGGACTCCTATTAACCAAGACAGAAGTGTCCTACTTCATGGCCATAGTGCTCAAGAGAGAGGCTTCTTTCCAAATAGAACATCATCAGTTTTGAACGTGTAATATCTGTAGTTCATTCCCACGATTGGGTTATCTCTTTGCTTTGTAACTGCCACATCACATCTTATGAGGTTAAACAAAAGTTTATGATTCTTATTTTTTCAAAATCATAGATTAACAGGAAAGTTTTACTAATTTCCACTTTTCCCATCAGTGTAGGCAACAACTTTGAAGAGTAAATGCATGAGTTACACTTCAGTGTAATAATGAATTTCAGATAGTGTAAATGAAGCAGTGATAAAACCTGAGAAAATAAAACTAAGTGCAAATGGTAAGAGTAGGTGATTTAAAACTGAATCTTGACACAGCTGGTTTCATTAAGGAAAAACCCTAGGACAAGCAGTCAGGACTGCTGGGAGAGAGAGACAAAGAGAGAGAAGGAGGGAGAGAGAGAGGGAGGAGATGAACCAAGGCAGGTAGGGGGGTGAGGTGGGCTAGTGGTTTATAAGGCTGAAAGTTTGTGCTCAGAGTCCTGTGTCTTAGCTTGAGAAAGCAGGACCTCAGGAGTTTGACAGAGCTTCTCTCACAGCTCCCAATCAAAGAAATATTGTTCGGCTCCTCAAAAACCAAAAACTACCTCTGCGGAAGGAGTCCAAATTTCTCAATCAATAACCTTACCAAAGAACAAAAAGTTGTTGAAATTAAATTTCTTTTAGGGGCTGGGCATGGTGATGCACACCTTTAATCCAGCTCTTGGGAAGCTGAGGTAAGAGGATTGCTGTGGGTTTGAGGCCACCCTGAGACTACATAGTAAATTCTAGGTCAACCTGGGCTAGAGTAAGACGTTACCTTGAAAACTATTCCCCCCAAAATAAATTTTTTCAGGGAGTTATAATTATTCTTATGTGGTAAACCCAAACCATCCAAAGTATAATGTGTGTGTGTGTGTGTGTGTGTGTGTGTAAATGTCCGTTCTTTTAAAGAGATAACCCACCTCTTTAGGTGAATATTGATTGTACTGTGGGGTAAAGGGCGGTAACTGCAGACAATGTTATATCTTATTTACTATAGAGGTTTGTTAAATTTTAAGCCCCCATTTCAAAAGAAGCTGTTTAATTTTTTTATAAAAGATAAATCAAACTCCATTAGAGTGTTCTCCCCTTTTGTGTAGTCTCCCAGTTCCCTTTCTGTCCCTTACAGGCTATGTAAGCACTGGCTTCCACCTACAGAAAGGAAGGGCAGCTGGCTTTTGCTTTAACTTGAGTTTACTCTCCTTTCCTGTTGTTAGTTCGCCTCTCATGACCAAGGCCACATATACTATTAACACACATAAAGCTTCCTGCCTCTTGCAGGTTGAAGAGGGTTTACCTGAAGTGGGCTTTGGGCTTATTGAGAGACTGCCTGGACCACACCGCATCCTATTTTTCAAGATTTACTTTTAGAAGGGCTTTGTTAGATAGCCTCAGGGCTGGTATTCAGAAAGCAGCAGTAGAAGAAAGCACTAGGGAAGGACTCCCAGAGCAATGCTCATTCTTGATGTGGGGCTCTTGGTGACTTCACCCCATGGGCGAGGATGTGGATTGGATGGAAGATGGCCTAGAGGATGCCCACATTATAGTCTTTTTGGATTTAGATTGAAGTCACAACTTTTTAGAGTCTCCCTCCCACCATATGTTAAGCATATTCCAGAAAGCACAAGGTGCAGACATCAGGAGTGAAGTAAGATGTCATGGCTTTTGCTTTTATTATTATTATTATTATTATTATTATTATTATTTTTTTTTTGGAGAGAGACACAGAGAGGGAGAGGAAGACAGACAGAGAGCCAGCAGCCTCTCAGCTGCTGTGAATGAACTCCAGATGTGTGCGCCCCCTTGTGGGCCAGTGCAGCATTGCACCCTGTGTCACTTTGCATCTGGCTAAATGTGGGACCTGGAGATTGGTGTTCTTAGGCTTAGCCGGCAGGCACCTTAACAGCTAAGCCATCTCTCCAGCCCTGCTTTGCTATTTTTTAAGCCTGTATATTGCATTCAAATTCTAGTTGTGCCTATGCCCGGTCAGCAGAAGACCTGGTTAACTCTGAATAAGCATTTCAAAAGCAAGGATTCTCCAGGGTGAGGATGTCTATGTATATTCATAAGCAAAATCAGTTTCCCACATAACTTCATTCTCATATCACCTCCTAAATATTTTGGGTGCTGAAAAATAACAGTTATAGGAGGGAAACTGGAAAAATGTATTATAAAATTTTGTGCCATTCATCTTAAATGAGAACAATAGCTCACTTTGATCCCATTCTTCCTTTATTCTCTTTGTTTCAGAAATTATTTCTTTTTAAAAAATTTTATTTTTTTACTGACAACTTCTATACTTACAGACAATAAACCATGATATTTTCCTCTCCTCTTCCCCTTTCTCCTTCACAACTCCGCTTTCCATCATATCCCCTCCTCTCCATTAGTCTCCCTTTTATTTTGATGTCATCACCTTTTTCTCCTATTATGAGGGTCTTGTGAAGGTATTACTAGGTACTGCGAGGTCATGGATATCGAGGCCAATTTCTGTCTGAACAGTTGAATTGTGAGGAGTCATACCCTTCTTTTGGCTCTTACATTCTTTCAGCCACCTCTTCCACAATGGACCCTGGGCCTTGGAGGGTGTGATAGAGATGTTTTAGTGCTGGACACTCCTCCATCCCTTCTTCTCAGCACTATGTTGCCTTTTGGGTCATCCCAGTGGTTATCGCCATCTGAAAAGAGAAGCTTCTCTAATCAGAAGTAAGAGTAGCATTAATATATGAATATGAACATTAAGTGTAGTGCTTTCAGGATAGTTTGGTGAGAATATTACATACATTTAGCCAGACAAGAGCAGGCTGTATACCCCTAAGTCTCATGACCTCTCCTGCCATAGGCTTTTGATTAGGTTTTTCAGTGTCAGGCATGTATTCCCTTCTGTAGAATGGTCCTTCAGTCCAATTAGAGAGCAGGTGGTTTCCCCCAGAGCAGACATGCCACTATTGCACTCGTTCAGTCATTTGGCCTGTCTAGCCAAACTTGAGGCTTTCAGTGTCCACTGTTTTCACCACTGATGACTTCTGTCTCCCATAATGCAGCTTTTTCCAGCTTTCAGTTGGCTGGTCTATAGGGAGATGGTTTTCCAGGAAGCATTTCTGCCAGCAAGCTGTAAATGCTTAGGTCGACCTGAAGAGCTCAAAAACTTGGAGCAGGTCTTCCTCAAGAACACCATTTATCTTGTGCATTCTGCCCTGCAGAGTTGTTTGTATTTCTGTTGGGTTAATGAGCGCATTAAAGAGCAGCTGAAGTTATTCTCTAGCTCTTCCTGGGCATTCCATCAGGATGGAGCTAGGATAGGAGAGCAGGCAGGTGAGGACGCTGCACGGAACAGATGGCAGGAGTGACCTGTAAGCCTTTGACGCTGGGTGAGTGATTTGCATGGGACTTGAACCAGGGGCCACGGAGGGCAGAACACAGAGTGGGCTTTGAACCCTTAGCCTGAAGCTAAGGGAACTTCTGCTTCTCATGTTTCTGAGCTGGTTAGCCCGTCCTGGTGCTTTCCATTGGACCCTTTGTGTTGCGTTTTGTTACAGCTGCCTTGGAAGGAGCAGAGCCCCCTTGCCAGCCAGTCCTTGTCATCATTAAAAAAATTCCTCCATTGAAGTGACCCAAGGAAGGTGTGTGGTAGACCAGCAGGAAGAAGATAGGGCTTGTTCTGGAAGTTGTAGCCTCCATTATTTGTGGCTAGAGTGTTTTTGGTTGCCTTTTGGAAAGCATATTCAGAGCCCTCCTTTCCTTCTTGCTGAAAGTACCTAACTTTGTGAGCTCTCCATGACAAAACACACACACACACACACACACATGCATGCCACGTATACACACACACAGAGAGAGAGAGAAAGAGAGAGAGAGAGAAATAAACCTATAAATTACATGGCATAGTAAATTCAATTAAATCTGGTAGCGTTTGTCAAGTTTCAGAATGGCTCCATATGGTTCTTTGAATAGATGTCCCCCAATATATTCAGTGTTTTATTAGTTTATAGTTTGGCTCTGCAGCCACCTGACTGGAGGTGTCACTGGGCGGATCTTACGGTGTGGTGGTGGGTTTGAAATTCTAATCTAAAGATATGCAAAGTGCCTACTTCCACCTGGTGTTCCTGAAGTGTGCTGTGTGGCTTTTGGTTTGCGGCTTCTCTCTCTCTGCTTGGACCTGTGAAAGCAGGCCAACTTCTTCTGCCATTATGGAACTTCCCTTGGATCTTTAAGCTTCAGTGAATCCCTTGCTCTATAACTGTGTCTGGTTTGGAAGTTCATCTCTGCAAACCTGAAGCTGTCTGCTATACACCACTTGCAGGATTTTAACCTAGCATTTAATATAACAAAACCATCTTGAAGGTGGTTTACTTAAAAAAAAAAGTTACTTTTTCCACTTGGCAGAAATTTAAAAAATCTCCCCCCACTTGCCCCATATATATGTATATGTGTATTATGTGGGTTCTGGGAATCCAAACTCATTGTCAGGTTTGCACAGGCAAGTGCTTATACCCACTGAGCTATCTCCTCAGCTTCTTGGTGGGAAATTTCTGAACAAGGTTGATGCTAAGGACAGAGAATTCTGCTATGTTTAAATAGAACCATACCACTCCATACCACTTTATCATATACTTGGAACCAAGTAGAATTTCTATATGTATATGTACATATACAAGCACATAAATACATATGAACAAGTAATTTTTGACTTTAGAACACAAGGATTAGCCTCATCCTTTGTGTGCAGTGAGCAGTCCAGGTCACTCACTTGGCAGATGGGCTGATTCCATAATGAAGTTCTTTATCATGTCTCGGTTCTTGCTGCACTATGGAATTTTCTAAGAATTATTTCATGCCACATAACCTTCATGACATACCTGCAGTGTGTAGTGTTTAGGAAACATCAACTGTTTTTTTAAATCATGGAGAATTAATTTTGATTTCCATATTTGTTTTCCACAGAAACATATAACAAATCCTTTAATCCCAACACTTGGGAGGTAGAGATAGGAGGATTGCTGTGAGTACCAGGTCAGCCTGGGCTAGAGTGAGATGCTACCTTGAAAAAAAAAATTTGGGCTGGAGGAATGGCTTAGCTGTTAAGGTGTTTACCTGCAAAGCCAAAGGACCCAGGTTTGATTCCCCAGGTCCCACATTAGCCAGATGCACAAGGGGGTGCATGTGTCTGGAGTTCATTTGCAGTGGCTAGAGGCCCTGGAGTGCCCATTCTCTCCCCCCTTCTCTCTCTCTCTCCCTCTTTCTCTGTCAAATAAATAAATAAATAAATAAAATATTAAAAAAAAGAATTTGCTTGAAGGCAGGTAGCCAAATAGATGCAAAGTGAATTTTCTTGTGTAAGGGTCCTTTTATTTTTACTATTGACTTCCTGTATCTACACAGGCAACACTGGTATCTGGTGGCTGTAGCTTCTTTCTAATTATCTAGGGGGTGTTTTATTATCCATGGGTTTTTGCACAGTGTTTTTTTGGTGGTCATTTAATGAGAATAAATCCACAATGAGTGGGAAACTTTCCTAAGAACATTTTTCATTTCTCTGCAGTTCCAGAGCAAATACGAATGTCCATTTCCAGCTGGAGAGATTGTTTAGTGGTTAAGGCGCTGGTCTGCGAAGCCTAAGGACCCATGTTTGACTCCCCAGATCCTATGTAAGCCAGATGCACAAAGTGACACATGCACAAGGTCAACATATGCACAGGGTGGCACACGTGTCTGGAGTTTGATTATAATGGCTGGTGGCCCTGTAGTTCCAGTTCTCTCTCTCTGTCTCTTTCTCTCTCTCTCATAAAAAAGGCCAGTCTATAGGGCTTGCATAAAAAAAAAAAAGTCCATTTCTATCTTAGAGTCTAAGAAGGGGCTCTAGCACATACACTTGTCACATCTCCCAGATATTAAACTCTATAGGCTATTACCAAGGCTTTTGGTTTCCCATCAGAACTAGATATCAAGACCCTCTTGCTGATGACATCACATGCTTCGGTTGTGGAACACTAAGAAATCAAGCTGGAGCTGAGCAGGAAGCCTATTCTCTGATGATTAGGTGTTATAGTGCTGAAAAGTGCTATGCAGCCTGCTGGGGAAAAAAGTCATCACCAGTCTTACCTAGTGTGGATCCACCCTGTGTGCTACACAATCAAACCAGCTAGGCAAGGTGTACCTGCTGGTGCCGACAGTGTGACCTGACTCTTACGGGGGCAACCGAACTGCTTCTTGATGGGATCTGATGGCCTGCTCCACAGGAGAGAACTCATGCTTACTACGGAAACCCTAATCAAAATCCAATGGCTGGGAGCCGGGCGTGGTGGTGCACGCCTTTAATCCCAGCACTCGGGAGGCAGAGGTAGGAGGATCGCTGAGAGTTCGAGGCCACCCTGAGACTACATGGTGCATTCCAGGTCAGCCTGGACTAGAGTGACATCCTACCTTGAAAAAAAAAAAAAAAAAAAAAAAAAAAAAAAAAAAAAAAATTCTATGGCTGAGAAGGTCATCCACCTTATTGGGAAAGGTACTACTGTTGTTTGGCTAAATAGATTTTTCATGGTAATCAAATTGTCCTCTAAATATTTTTATTTTGTTTATGCCAATAGGTTAATGCTGCTCTCACCTTTGATCAGAGAAATTGTTTTTGTCACTTGGTGGTAGATACTGGGGAGATTCAAAATTCATCAATATTATGAGAATAAGTGGCTGTTAAATGCTCAGTGTTAAATAAGACATCTCTATCATGACCTCCAAGGCTCAGGGAACATTGTGGAATAGAAGGTAGAAAGAATGTAAGAGCCTGAGGATGGGAGGAGGACTTTGGGATGCTGTCCTCTTATTGTGAAGTAACCATTGCATTCATGACCTCATAGTAGCTTGCCATTACCTCCACAAGACCTGCATAATATTGAGCCATCAACATTTTACATGGATGGTGGAGGAGAGCAAAAAAAAAAAATCTCAAAATAGAAGAGGAAAGAGTTGGAAAGAAGAGGTTTGGTGGAATGGGATAATGGTCAAACTACATTTTGTTCATGTATGAAAACTGTCAATAAAAAGTTAAAAACAAATCTGTGATACATGTCACCTATAGATTTTTTGGATATTTTGGCAGCTTGAAAAACAAATAATAAAAATAAATGAATAAAATAAAATAAGATTAAATAAAATGCAAGATATCTGAAAGGTTTTTTTTTTTTTTAGGTAGGTTCTCACTCTAGTCCAGACTGACCTATAATTCACTATGTAGTCTCAGGGTGTCCTTGAACTCATGGCGATCCTCCTACCTCTGCCTCCCAAGTGCTGGGATTAAAGGTGTGCACCACTACACCTGGCTGAAAGTTTTTATTTAAACAACCCAATAAACCTAGTTGCTATTGAAAGAATAAACAATGGGAAATCCTACACCCTTAAGTAAGAGCTATCTCTTGGTTCATTCCTTCTGTCAAATTCACCAGCAGCCTGCTGTGTGTCTCTGCATTTCAGACTCACAGCTGGGCCATGCTGAGTGAGTATGCCAGGGCAAGTAAAGAATAAACCAAACTGCAAAGAAGGGAAGGATGGAGCGAGGGAAAGGCAGAAAGGCATGAGAGCATACTTTCACATGTGGTGCACATCTGTATTGTTTAGAACAATGCAGTAACTTGCTTTTGCTTGAAATAATAGTGTATTGTATTGTTTTAGTTTGAATGGATGTCCTCCAATAGATTAATTTCATTAAAACTTAGACAGATTTACAGCTGCCTGGCTGGAAGAGGTGTCACTGAGGGCAGATCCTAGGGTCCAACCCTAAGGTGTGTCTGAAATTCCAGCCTAAGAGCAGAGTGCTTGAATTCTGCCTGGGAGTCCTGGAGTATGCTTGCTAATGGTGCTGCTGGTGGTTGCTTTTCTCTCTCTGTGTGGATCTGGAAATAGGGGACAACTTCTTTTACCATTATAGAACTTCCCCTGGATCTATATGCTTCAAATAAATTCCCTTCCTCCTATAAACTGTGTCTGGTCTGGAGGTTCATCCCATGAAGCTGAAGCTGACTACAACATGTATATTCCCAAATCATAGCTGGGTGTGATAGTGCACACCTTTAATCCTAGTGCTTGGGAGGCAGAAGTAGGAGGATTGCTGTGAGTTTGAGGGCATCCTGAGACTACATAGTAAATTCCAGGTCAGCCTGGGCTAGAGCAAGACCCTACCTCAAAAAAACCAAAAAGAATTAAAAAAAAAAAAAAAAAGAAAAATAACCCAAATCACTAGGTAATTTTCAAATGTCTTACCAGAAAAAATTAGTGTGAGGTGATGAATATGTTAACTAGATTATTTTAATCTTGCTACATTATATATCTTTATCAAACTATTACATTGTACCCTATAATGTATATATTAATGACTTTTCAATGAAAAACTGTTAATGAATTTAAATGACCATCTAAAAATGAGTTGTTTTCACTTAGATGTTCTCAGGACTCCAAAGAACACCGTTTTTTGCTTGTTAAAAACTTCTTACCGTCTTCCATATTTCTATTCTGAGTATGTGTATAAGGGTTGGTAATTGACTTAGTGGTATCTAGTGCGTAATAACAACAAGAATATTAAGTGGAAGCACAGTGTTGTGTCACTGTGGTCAGAAGTAACAATATTTTGTCAGCTGCTGACACAGTCATGCATCACTAAGTACACCTGGGAAGATAGTAAGTTTTTGGAAGTAAAAAGTCACTTGAGAGAAAAGCTCCTTCTGCCTTAGGCTGGGTAATTAGTTTGCTAGAAAGCAGGCACATTTCCAGGCCTGGGAGTCCAGCAGCTGTGCATGCCTCCCTCTACCTTCTGAGCAGGCAGAAAATGACCACAGAGCTGGTTGATATCAGGGAGAGGCCAAGAAAACAAGTTTTGGGCCTCTAGAACCAGCACTCCATGCATTGTATCATTTCCTAAAGCTCACGTCTGGCATGCTTAACACAGCCTGTAACTGAGTTATGGCTTTGGAGAAGGCCTTGCAGCCGACAAGTGGGGAAGGACCCAGACTAGCCTATAAGGATAAAGAATGACTTTGCATCTTTCTAACAAAAATAAAATTTATTTAATTAATTCTTCCATAACCAGTTTGTCTGTTTTTTTTTTTTTTTAATTTTTGCACACAACAAAAAATATAAAATGTCAGGTGTGGTAGGACATGCCTTTAATCCCAGCACTTGGGAGGCAGAGGTAGGAGGATCGCCATGAGTTTGAGGCCACCCTGAGAATACAAAGTGAATTCTAGGTTAGCCTGGACTAGAATGAGACCCTACCTTGAAAAACCAAAATAAATAAATAAATAAATAAATAAATAAATAAATAAATAAATAAAAAAAAAATAAAATGGATCCAGAGGACAAGAAACAGAATGTGAGTCCTGTACTCCCTTCAGCCCCTACCATATCCCACCATCACTGAGACTCACAGCTATCTATCAGGAAGCATTAAACCATTAAGCTGTTTTTTCTTTTGAAGTAGGGACTTACACTAGGTCAGGGTGACCTGGAACTCATTCTGTATTTCCAGGCTGGCCTTGAACTCACAGTGATGCTCCTATCTATGCTGCCTGAGTGCTGGGATTAAAGGCATGTGCCACCACAGCCAGCTTTTTTTTTTCCAGGTAGGACAATTTTATTATTATTATTATTATTATTATTATTATTATTATTATTATTATTTGAGACAGACAGAGAGAGAAAGAGAGGGAGACAAAGAGGAAGAGGCAGAGAGAGAGAATGGGTGCACCAGCGACCTGTCAGCTGCTGTGAACGAATTCCAGATGCGTGTGCCCCATTGTTGGCAAGTATGGCATTGCATGCTTGCATCACTTTACATCTGGCTAAACATGGGACCTGGAGATAGAATGGGCGTTCTTAGGCTTGGCAAGCAGGCGCCTTAGCCCAGGACAATTTTTTAAAATAAAAAAAGCTTACTGAGCTGGGATGTAGTCTCAGGGGTTGAGTGCTTACTTAGCATGTATAAGGCCCTGGGTTCAAGTCCTAGCACACATACATGCATGCACACACACATACACGCATGCTTATTGTGGCTTTTTTTTTTTTTTGGTGGTAGGGTCTCGCTCTAGCCCAGGCTATTTGGAAAGTACTCTGCAGTCTCAGGGTGGCCTCAAACTCATGGCAATCCTCCTACCTATGCTTCCCAAGTGCTGGGACTAAAGGTGTGAGCCACCATGCCTGGTGAAGACACATGCTTATTGAAAAAGATCCCGTATATTCTGTGCAGTATCCCCACCTTCCCACCCATTTTACCCATATTTGAATGTACAACATGAGTTTTTTATTTGGAAACCCCCAGAGAAATATTTCTACTCTGATACTAGCTTCAAAATTAAAATAGTGGGGAAGAATAAAGTGGAGATACTAAAAATCACCCTCTATCATTTTATAGACTAATTTGATGACAAGAAATTACAATAATTCTGGAAGCTTCTACTTTCATTTATTTCACCACTACCAGGAAACCCTGTCATCATCATCAAATAAAAATCTTTTTTTGTTGTTTTTTGTTTTTTTTGAGTTAGGATCTAGCTTCTTTGAAGTTTAGAAAGATTTTATTATAGAATATTGTATAGCTCAATAGAAAGAAAGAGAAAAGAGCTCCTGTAAAACAAGAGCAGTCTAGAGCAGGAAGTCTGCCTGGTGACTCTGACTTTTTTTTTCTAAGAAGAGGAAGAACACCTTTAGAGAGCAAGAGATCAAGGGAGTCAAGTTTAAGGAGAAAGAGAGCTAGTAGGAAATTCTTTTAGGAAAAAGAGAGAAAGAAAAGCCATATTCCTCCTTACAGGCTCAAGGATATTTCTCATCTTTGGCTCATATAATTTACTTTCAGGGGGCCCCTGTTACCCCCAAATCTACCCACTCCCACAAGAAAGAGGTAACCCTAAGTTCCATTAGAGAATTGGGACAACCAGTATGGCTTCTTCAAGCTAAGTGGGGTTATCAGGTATGGCAGTTGGGGTGTCCTTCCAGTAGGCCTATTTAAGGGACTCTGAAAGTATATTGGTATAGTGCAGGACAAAAGTCCTGGATAAAGATGCTTGGGAGAAATAATAAAAGCAAGCGGAGTCAGGAAGAAGTGGTAATAGTAAATTGTGGCTTAAAAGGGCCTTTAGGGGGCTGGAGAGATGGCTTAGGGGTTAAGGCGCCTGCCTCCTAAGCCTAAGAACACTGGTTCACATCTCCAGCGGCTCCAATCTCCAGGTCCCACGTTTAGCCAGATGCAGTGACTCAAGGGCGCAATGCCACACTTGACCACAAGGGGGCGCACACATCTGGATTTCGTTCGCAGCAGCTGACACACTGCTGGCGAGCCCATCTCTGTCTCCCCCCCCTCTCTTTCTCTCTCTCCAAAAAAATAAAATAAAATAAAGGGCCTTTAGGATTCATAGACTTTCAGGTCTTGGAGTGTGATCAAGGGGACCCAGGTAGATAGGATTATTGTTTTAGGATCATTTGAGTGTGGACTGATCTTTTTCAGCTTCCCAACCAATGCACCAGAAATGATATAGGAATTTGGGATACCTTTGAGAATGACAGAGCTATTCTTGGCTCTTTGTTGGGCTTTCACCCAAGAGTTAGGGTGCCAGATTCTCATGGTCACACAGAACTTCCACTGAGTTAGTCACCTCCAGGTTCCTGTCTTATGAATTCAAAGAAGGAAGTCCATAGACCATAGAGAGTTTAGAAGTTTAGAAAGATTGTATTATAGAACTTAAAAGAAGGAAGAAAGGCAGAGTTCCTATAAAATGGAAGAGATCCTGAGTGGGTAATCGCCGGAGAAAATTCTTTACTACATATTCAAAATAAATTTTTCCCCCTCTTTTTTTCCTCCTCATCTAAATCTCACTGGTGACATTATGATGGAAAGTCCAAGGACATACTGAAATATAAAAAACTGATTAAGTGAAGCCTTTTCTGAAGTTCAAGAAAAATTATGCCCAAGCAACCAACCCACTAATACAGTAGCTCCCCAGAGTTCAGCACTTCAGTCATAGTCTCAGAAACCCTGTCTATATTCTCAGAAACACAGAACAGAACAAAGAAAACAACAAAACATTATGTTTTTAAAAACAAATGTAGTTTTCATGGGTTCTCAAAGACTAAAAATAAAAAAGACTAAAGATACTCAAAGACTAAAGGTCTCAGGAAAGGAGCAAAGTCAATAAAAATATGAATGGCAAAATATCATTAAAACCTGTTCTCCCCACTTCTGGCATATCTTCCCCATAAATAGCAGCTTTAACCCCCCCTCAAAAATTTCCTGGCTGTTTCCACACAGCCGTTAATCTCTAAATCAATTGAGTCCAGATTTTTTCTTCTCTCCTCCCAGTAAATGAGTTTGTTTGTAATAGTGTGATATTTTGTGTCATAATGGGCTGCTATTTTAAAACATTTTATTGACAACATCCATAAATATAAAAAAATTTATCATGATCATGATCCTTCCTACTACCCTCTCTTTCCCAACTCCCAAACCCCTCCATTGAATTGCTTCTTTCCAACTAGTCCTCCTTCTATTTCAATGCCATCATTTCCCCCCTCTTATTATTCAGAAAGTGTCTTCCACTGCAAGGTCATGAATATCAAGGCCACTTTATGTCTGGAAGACACTTTGGAAGTGACCAAGACCATGCAAACCACAATGAAGCAAAAACAAAAGCTTTTATTCAGGAAAAGCACGAGCTGCCAGGGCTGGCTCACAAGAGAGGACCACAGCCAACCTGAGTTTTCAGGTAGTGAGCTTTATAGGCCTTTTTCAGTTTAGGGAAAGTGAGGAAGGAAAAAAAAACTCGTTTGTTAAGTTGAATAGAAAAGTTCCTTTAGGGGAGATCATTACATTAACCATTTAAAATAGCTAGGGCATGACAACAGAACAGTGACCATGTGACTTATGAGATAAGGGGGCAGGAAACCATGACCTGGGGCATTGTTAGGCAAGGAGGGGATAATGACATTCTTGAAGAATGTGGATAATCCACTTCCCATGCCTCTGTCACCATTCCATTGACCATGGTGACTCCATCTTGGGAGCCTGTCTTGACCTAACAGTAAGCAGTCCTCCCCTTCCTTTCACTCTTACATTCTTTCCAGCACCTCTTTTGCAATGGTCCCTGATCTTTGGAGGGTGTGATAGAGATGTCTCAGTGCGGAACACTTCACTGTTACTTTGCAGCACTTTGGTGTGTTTTGAATTACCCCAGTGGTCACCATGATCTGAAAATAGAAGCTTCCTTAACCAAAGTGAGAGTAGCATTAATATATAAGCATAAACATAAGTTTGGTGGTTATATCTATTTAGCCAGACAAAAGTAGTAGTTGGGCTGGAGAGATGGCTTAGCAGTTAAGGCGCCTGCCCCTAAGCCTAAGAACGCTGGTTCCAATGTCCAGCGGTTCCAATCTCCAGGTCCCGTGTTTAGCCAGATGCAAAGTGATGCAAGGGCACAATGCCGCACTTGACCACAAGGGGGTGCATGCATCTGGATTTCATTTGCAGCAGCTGAGAGGAAAAAAAGTAGTAGTTCCCCCCTAGGGCTTATAGGATTTTGACTAGATTTCAGTACCAGTCATGAATTCCCTCCTATGGAGTGGGCCTCAAGTCCAATAAGAGAACACTTGGTTCCTCCATAACAGACATGCCACCATTGCTCCAGTTGGCACATTTGGCTTGGCTGGCCAGCTGTAAGGTTTGCAGGGTAAACTATTGATTAATACTGCTGATGACTTTTCTCCCCAGCAGGCTGCATAACTCTTTTTTAAATTTAATTTTATTGAAAACTTCCCTCCCCCTGCTTTCCCCTTTGAACCTCCACTCTCCATCATATTCCCTCTCCATCTCAATCAGTCTCTCTTTCATTTTGATCTTTTCCTCCTATTATGAAGTCCTTGGGTTGGTAGTGTCAGGCACTGTGAGGTCATGAATATCCAGGCCGTTTTGTGTCTGGAGGAGCATGTTGTAAGAAGTCCTACCATTTCCTTGGCTCTTACATTCTTTCTGCCACCTCTTCTGCGATGGACCGTGAGCCTTGGAAGATGTGATAGAGATGTTTCAGTGCTGAGCACTCCTCTGTCCCTTCTCAGCACCATGGAGCCTTTTGAGTCATCCCAGAGCTCACCACCATGTGAAAAGAGAAGCTTCTCTAACCAACAGTGAGAGTAGCATTAATCCATGAGTATGAACAATAAGAGAAGTCCTTACTGAGCAGTTTGTTGAGCATAGTATAGACATTTAGCCAGACACCAGGAGATGTTACACCCCTAGGGCTCATGAATACCCTGTCATAGGTTTTCAGTATCAGGGATGTCCCAAAGGTTTTGGTATGTTGTTTTCATTATCATTTGACTCCATGAATTTTTTGATTTCCTTATTGATTTCTTCGTTGACCCATTCATCATTTAGTAGTGTATTGTTTAGTTTTCATGATTTTATGTATTCTCTATTGCTTTTCTTGTTATTTATTTGTAGTTTGATTCCATTGTGATGTGACAGAGTACAATAAATTATTTCAATTTTCCTATATTTGTTAAGATTTGCTTTGTGTCCTAATATATGGTCTATTTTAGAGAATGTTCTATGTGCTGCTGAAAAGTATGTGTGTTCTTCAGCATTTGGATGAAATGTCCTGTATATATCTGTTAGGTCCATTTATTATATGACCCCATTTAATCCAGAAGAATCTCTGTTTATTTTTTGCCAGGTTGACCTGTCAATTGGTGAGAATGGGGTGTTGAAGTCACCCGCTACAGGTGTGTTTGGTGCAATCTCTGACCTTAGTTCCCCTTCTGGGGCTGATGCAATGCCCCAAGTAGTCACTGTGAGGGGCAGGTCATTGGAGAGATGGTGGGATCACTGGGTTCCACAGACCAGGTTGCATTAGGGAGTTGGCTGGTATGGGGGAGACAGGGACAGTGGTTAAGGGGCACACTCAAGGGTGCCTATAGGCAACACAGGGTGTGGAGGATCTGTGAGCAGGGGGAGGCAGCCTTCAGAGCCAGTCCACCAAGGATGCAAGAGAGGGAAGCACAGCAGGAAACTGGAGCACAATGGGTCAGTGAGTTTAGTCTGTGATGCCTGGGGAGGCAGGTGTGGGCTGGATGCAGTGGGTGGGGAGGGCTCTGGGAGACAGGGGACACATGCGCAGACTAAGTGGAGGGGGCTTCTGGGAGGCAGGGAAGCATGAGTGGGCACAGACAGCACTGCACAAGGGCTACAGACAGATGAAGTGGGGTGGCCTCCAGGAGAAAAGGGGTGGTGTGGTGCCAGTTGACTAGGGAGTGATTGGCTGGCACAGGCTGGTCAGCTCAGGAGGGAAGGATGGCATTCGTGTTGCAATTGGCTCAGGAGGGAGGGACTGGGGCAGGACAGTCAGCTCAGGAGGGAGGGATGACGCTGTGGTCCCAGTCAGCACAGGAATCAAAAAAAGTCCTCACTGATCTGCACCATGCTCTTGGACTTTCCAGTCTCCAGATATGTGAGCTACATAAGCCACTACTACAAACACTTCTGTGACTTATAAGTTACAAATTCTGTAGCAGTCAGTTATCACAATAGAAAACGGAAAAAGCCATGGGTTTTCATTAAGTGACAGAGCAGAAATTCAGTATGATCCCAGTGATGAAGAGGGCTGAAGCTCAGACTTAATTGACATTAAGTTGTTGAAGATTAGATCTTTCATCAGATCCCAAGTGGTGCAGGAGAGACTGTGTTATGGATATTTCTGTCATTGGAGACTGATGCTTCCTAGGAAATCCATCCCCCACCAACACGGGCATCCCAAAGAAAGATGATTAGAAATGGAGAAGTACGCCACTTCAGACCTGCTGAACCTGAATTACATTGCACGATCTCCTGATATGATACATATGCAATTAAAGTCTGAGGAGCTCTGTTCTCAGAGCCAGGTTTTCCATTTAGCAGCCAGGAGTCTGAGTCTTAGCCCAGGTTCTGCCTTCAGTTAGCCATAAGGCCCTCACTGAGCTCCAGACTGTGGGCTGGGGCTGGATTGACTGACCTTTACTTTCTTGCTAGCGCTAAAATGCAAGTCCAGGCTTGCTCTGCCATTTCAGATAACTTCTGAGAAGCATGGGTCCCAAGCTTCTGAGGTCGTGGACCATTCCTCTTGTTGCCCACTTTCCTCCCTTTGTGAGTTGGTATTAACCCCAGTGGGAAGCATGTGCTGAAAACATGACATTGTACTAGGCACCTGAACTCCTGTGAACTGTGAATAATCTGTTCTTATGAATTCATTGCAATATGTCAAAAAAGCTTGGGGTATCATGAAGCCCTTGTCCAACATAGCTTTTAAGAAAGCAGCTGGGTCAACATTGACCAGTTTCTTCATGGTGGCACTAGTACAGTTATGTTAACATGTGTTGGTAAGCTGCATGATGGCACTAGTACATTTATGTTAATATGTCTTGGAGGCATTGGTTCCACCATCCCCAGGATACCCAAATCTAGATATGCTTAAGTCCCTTAATTAGAGTGGTACAATATTTACATATAACCTATACATGTCCTCCACTATTCTTTAAACCATCTCTGGATTACTCATAATACCACAGTATAAATGCTATATAAATAATGGCTTTACTAGTTTAGAAAATAGTAAGCAAGGAAAAAGTCTGTATATATTCAGTATGGACTCATTTTTCTCCTACATGTTTTCTATTCATGATTAATTGACACTAAGGATGTGGAGTCTGGATACAGGGACTGATTATCCTTACTTTTCTCAGAGAAACATTTCCCAAAGTGGTAAAACATTGCATTGAGTGGATTGTGAAGGCTTATGCCATATAGAAACATCTTCAGATTTGAAACGTGAGTTAATTAATGCTAATTGGGCAGGACAGATATCTGGGGGCTTACAATAGAAAGCACTTCCTATTGGAATGCTCAATGTGCTTGATAGGATAGACAGTTTCAAAAGATTTCAGATGCACTGGTTTTCATAGTGCATGTGCTTTCTTAAGACTGGCTCTGATGACTACAGACCTGCCAACAGATCCAGTTATTCCTTTACTGGGCATATACCCTAAAAGCTCCAAGCCTCAGATCACAGAGATTTGCTTAACCATGTTTATAGCTGCTCAATTCATAATAGCTAAGAGCTGGAATCAACCCAGATGTTCATAATTAGATGAATGGATAACTAAGATGTGGTATATCTACACTATGGAATTCTATGCAGCAGTATGGAAAAATGAAACAATGAAATTTGAAGAAAAATGGTCGAACATGGAACAGATCATTCTCAGTGAATTCATCCAGTCACAGAAAGATAATCGTTGCATGGTCTCGCTCATCTGTGGCGCCTAACCTGAATCTGCCTGAGATGCTGACATACCTAATAAGTACCTTGAGTACCAGACAATAGGGAGGTGGGATGGGAGAGGAGGATATGGCTGGGGGGGGGGACCATAAGGATGGGAGGGAGGGTAAGGATGGGGGGACACAAATAGGGACCCATAAAATCCTATATTCTGAACAACAGGCTAAAACATTGATCCTTCAGCAGGCCCATAGAGGGAACACCTGAACCACAGGGCCCTGGAGAGGACATCATGAAGACTAACTGTGGTAGTTTGAATATATGTCCCCCAATATATTCAGTATTTTATTAGTTATAGTTTGCATCTGCAATCACCTTGCTAGAGGCAATGTCACTGGGGGCTGGTCTTAAGGTGTTGATGGTGGGTTTGAGATTCCATTGTAAAGATATGCAAAGTGTGCCTAGCAGGAGTTCCTGAAGTGTGCTGGGCTTTTGGCTGTAGTTTTGCTCTGTGTCCTGGGTGGCTGGTTGGTTTTTCTCTCTTGCTTGGATCTGTGAAGGCAGGCCAGCTTCTCCTGCCATTATGGAACTTCCCCTGGATCTGTAAGCTTCAATAAATAATATCCCTTCTTCCATAACTGTGCCTGGTCTGGAAGTTCATCTCGATGAACCTGAAGCTGTCTGCTACAGTAACCTTAATCTTTTCCTGTTTCTCTATCTCTCTCTCTCCCCTTCTCCTCTCTATGCTCTCTTTCTCTTTTATTATTTATTTATTGATTGATTCTTCAAAGTAGGGTTTCACGCTAGTCCAGGCTGAACTGCAATTCACTATGTAGTCTCAGGGTGGCCTCGAACTCATGGCAATCCTCTGCCTCCCAAGTGCTGGGATTAAAGGTGTGTACCACCATACCCTGCTTTCTCTTTCTCTTTTATATTACCTATCTTTTTCTTCCTTCATCTTCCTTGGTGCTGACTTGTAACTCCCAGTGCCAGCATGTGGTTAACTTTCACAATGAGCTGTTGATCAGAGAGACCTACAAGGTTTCCCAAAAGAAGACAGATTTCTGTCAGAGTACTTGATGACCCACCAAAGATTAATGGTAAGACCCAACTGCCGAAGGCACCATATGCTGTTTGGATGGAATATGGAGTCACATGGTTGGAATCTGGAAGAAGGTCAGTCCCCAGACAGTTAGCTTGTCTAGTGCCAGAGGGCGCTACATAAGCAAATGGGGGAAAATGACTGACATCTGTCCAAACAGCTTGCAGTCTAAAGTAGTCAGCAGTAAACAACCTAATGCGATGCTCAAAGAAGTGCAGTAGTGGCACACAGCCATGGTGGGTAACCAACTGCTCTTGATTTGGCTAACAGATCCACTCAGTGGAATGGAACTCATTGCTAGAACTGGGAAACAAGTCAAAATCATGTCCAAAAATGAGCTCATTCTCCAATATCAAGCTCCCACCAATTGTGGGCTATAAGAGGGCCTATGTATATAAAATTCTCTCTAAAATAACAATGGCCATCCCATCTATCTGGTGCTGACTTCTCTCTCCATTGGAGAATTTGCTTCTCTTTTTCAGATGGACACCAAACCTGAAGGGAGGATCAGCCTATTGCACCTCACCAGGGCCCCAGCTGAAACCATGGAGTAATGGGGGAAATGGGCAAGAGTGCAGCTTTCTTGGTGAACCTGACTCCAGGACAAAGCTGAAGGAGATAAACACAGAGAACACTCAACTCCTACTAAGCCAGATATCCAGAGACACAGAAGCTCCCAAGACCTCATCACTGAAATAGAATTAAAATGAACCCAACGTGGCTCAGGGAAATTCATGGAAGAGGGAGTGGAAAGAGTGTTAGAACCATAAGTTGGGTCATTATGCACAGAGACTTTGCCTCTCCCCCATAACTGTTGGCTACCCCCATTATACATGACCCATATTCCCCAATGAGGAGGGTCCCTTCCGAGGGGGTAGGACAGGGAGGAGGCTACCAGAGGTACCAACATGAATGTAAAATTAAAATAAATTAAAAAAATTAAAAAAAAAAGACTGGCTCTGTGGATAGTACACTTGCTCTGGCTCAGTGCTTATCGGAATGCATTTTATGCTGTTGTAAGAGTCCATCTGTTATAGTCAGGGTCGCATTGCTGGCAGAAATCACCCAACCAAGAGCAGATTTTGGGAAAAAAAGGGTTTATTTTGGCTTACAGACTTGAGGGGATGCTCCAGGATGGTAGGGAAAATGATGACATGAGCAGAGGGTGGACATCACCTCCTGGCCAACATCAGGTGGACAACAGGAAAGAGGAGAGAGTGCCAAACATGCTCTCTTTCTTTCTTCTCTCTCTCTATGATTGCAAATAAGGAAATAATAAATAAATAAAAGAAAAAAATAAGCTGCTTCTGGTTGGGTATTTGTGCAGTAACAAGAAGGTAACTGTATCAATGACTCTCATATTTCTTTTTTTCTTTTTGGTTTTTCAAAGTAGGGTCTCACTGTAGTTCAGGCTGACCTGGAATTCACTATGTAGTCTCAGGGTTGCCTTGAACTCATGGTGATCCTCCTACCTCTGCCTCCCGAGTGCTGGGATTAAAGGCGTGAGCCACCACTCCTGGCTCTCATATTTCTATATCACAAAATCTTCTTTTTTACATTTATTTCCCTACTATTCTCATATCTCCAACCTATATATCTTCCTCTTATTATTATATTATTATATATATATTATATTATTATTCATGCTTTACACCCTTTTTCCTCTTCCCCCATTCCCTCTTCATTTCACTACTTACACACTGATACCCTTTACTCTAAATAATCTATAATCATATCTTCTTCAACTAGCACCACAACACCATTGTCTCTGAACTTAACAGAGACACGAGTGTAATGCAAAAGGTGCTCCTACAGGCCAACACCAAAACTGCTGCTAAATAAATGGGTTGGGCATTAGTGCATCTTCCTCTAAATGTCTGCAGGAAGTACAATTCTTACAGAAGACATTCCACTAAGAGTACTCACAGAAAACAAAATTAACAACCACTAGGTTGGAAGAAAGGAGTTAAAATTGGAAAGACACATCCATCCCAATGGAGGCATAAAGCACAACAAACACAAATGTCAGAGTGCATATCTTTACCCTTCTCTTTTTATTATACCTCTAGCCCAAATTCTTCAATCTGTTTTTCATCTTTTTCTCTTTTTTGCGCCTATAGTTCCCTCTCTTCTTTATGTTTCCTTCCTCTACTTCCTATCAACATAATGAAGGGGATAGGAGAAAGTTAGCTTTTATTAAGGCAATTTTAGTTAGGGATTGAGGCTCAAAGAGAACCAGGAAGTTCCACCTCACCCTGACACAAGAAGGGAACTCTTGGCAAAAATGGAACTCCTGTCTGATCGAGACTGAGCTATAGTGCTCTCTCCTGCCCAGTGTCTACTGCACTACCTGGGTGGGCTAACCCTCTGGTCCATTCTCCAAGTTTACTTGTCATCAGGTCTTCCCCTTACTTATCTGAATCTGACACTATAAAGGTTGTGGCCTTCCAGTCCCTCCTCTACCCTCCCCTCCCTTCCCCTTCTCTTCCTCTCTGGATGCAACTCTCCATGTGTGTGTGTGTGTGTGGGGGGTCTCTCTGGCTCTTACCTTGTGCTGCTTGGACACATGAGAGTCTGCCCCCTGGGTGAAGGGTGGGAGAGCATAAAACTGTTTCTTGGTCTGGGGAAACTCTTCTGCTTATCTCAGCTTTATAGTTTGGGGTAATTTCTCACTTTAATCACATGTATGATTTTCCTCTGTTGTCTGAATCTACCACATACATAGTCTCTTTACACTCTAAGATCTATCACATGAGTGCTCTCACCAGCTCTAGACTTGCTATCTGTGTAATTACTCTAAACTCATGGCAACCATGAATGTAACTGTCTTCATTACTCCTTTTTCTTCTGAATCTCCTGGTCTCTGCTTTGATATTTTCTCTCTGCTATTCATCCTTAAGTCACCAACATTTTCCCCTTTAACTTTCTTCCATGGGGAAATGAGGGTGGATGCTATGGGGGTTCCTCCTAAGTTTCTCTATAAAGCTCCTAGATTCTACTTTCCACATGCTTGCAACTCTGCTCCTGTCAATTTCTCTTAGATGAACCTTATAAACTATATAGTGTTTCAACATGAGAGTGTGTTTCCTAAATCCCACAGTTTGCGATTTCTCCCTTAATTAAACCCCATAATTTTGATTCCTCCCTAAATAAACTTAATAATTCATAATTTCTCCTTCTTGAGTCTACCTTCATTAATTCTTTATTAAAGGTAGGCCAGAACACAAAAATTGGAATTCATAAATTCTTGGAGTCTCCATCCTGAACCCCCAAATCCTGCATCAATAGTACTAATTACTAATAGTCACACTATTTTAAAATTCTTTTTATTTGTGCTCATCTCCATAATAACTAATATATTAGTACATGTAGTGCAATCAATTCTCTTTTACTCTATAAAACAAGTAGTTCTGAATGGATGACTACTGGATAATGAACAGTTAGTTACTTTCTTATAGTTATGTTCTTATAGTAAATTTGTACTTGGATCATTACTGTTGCTGAAGATAAGATTCACCTCTCAGGAGAAGACTGGTAATCAAGCCTGGTGTCCTCAACACAAGTCTAACAGGGGAAGATGACACAGGAAACTTATTATATTTTGTCCCTCTTGAACACTGCAGACACCTCCACTGAAGGAAGAAAGGTAGTCTACAGCCACACCACCCTGAATGCTCCCAATCTCATCTGAAAGAAGAAAGGTAATTGAATTAAAAAACAACAACAAAATTTTTGGGCTTGAGAGATGGCTTTGCAGTTAAGATGCTTGTCTGCAAAGCCTAAGGACCCATGTTCAACTCTCCAGGTCCCACATAAGCCAGACGCACAAAGTGATGCAAGAGTGCAAGGTTACATGTGTGCACAAGGTAGTGCAACCTGTCTAGAGTGTGATTACAGTGGCTGGAGGCCATAGCATGCCAATTCTCTCTCTTGCTCTATCTCTCTCTCTTGCTCTCACTTCCTCTTTCACATAAAAAAGGCCAGTCTGTTGGACTTGCCTCAAAACAATAACAAAAAAATCTGCAACCCATGAAGTAATTCTGGATGCACAAATCCCAATGCAAAATCACAAGAAATATGAAAAAGTAGAAAACACACCCCTCCAAAACTACTGATCCCATAATAATGGCCCCTAATGAGAGTAACTCCCACAAAATTCTAGACAAAGAATTCAGAAGAATGATTACATTCAAAGAATTCAAAGAGAGCACAAATGCACTCTGAATGAATTCCAAGAAAACACCAACAACTAAGTGGAATAAGGAAGTCAATTCAGGATACAAGAGTATACTTCAATAAAGAGGTAGAAATATTGAAGAAAAATCAAAGTGCACTGATGATGGCAATTAAAACTTCAATAAGTCAAATAAAAAGGTCAGTGTAAGGCTAGGGAGATGGCTCAACCAGTGAAGGCACTTGTTTGCAAAGCCTGCTGACCCAAGTTTGATCCACCCCAGCACCTTTGTAAAGCTGGATACAATGTGGTCTGTTATCCCAAAGTGCCTATGACAATTGGGAGGCAGAGCTAGGGAATTCAAAGGTCATGGGTCAGCTAGCCAGCTTTCATTCACAGTGGCAAGGGACCCTTCCTCAAAGAAGTTGGAAGATGGGCTGGAGAGATTGCTTAGTGGTTAAGGCACTTCCCTGCAAAGCCTAAGGACCCAGGTTTGATTCCCCAGAACCCATGTAAACCACATGTACATGGTGGTGCATGTGTCTGGAGTTTGCAGTGTCTAGAGGCCCTGGCATTCCAATTTTTTCTCTCTCCCTCTAATAAATAAGTAAAAATAAGGAATATTCTTTAAAAAAAAGGAAGGTGGAAGAAGAGCACAGACTCCTCAAGGTTGTCCTCTGACCTCCACACATGTGCTGTGCCATGCATATGCCCACCACCCAAAAGCTCACTGGAAAGCCTCACCAGTAGAATGGATCATGTGGAGGACAGAACACCAGGGCTTCAAGACAAGGTAGAGGAATTACATAGTTCAATCAGGAACAATGATAAATTAAAAAAAAAAAAAAAACGCCACAGAAACAAAACATGTGGGATCTTTGGGACCTCACAAAAAGACCAAATCTGTGAATCATGGATATAGAAAATGGGAACAATCTCTGAAACAGACATAGAAAAGCTGTTCAAAGCTATACCAGGCAAATCTCAGTGCCAGAGATGGGTCACTCTGCAATAAGGTGTTGGTCAGGTTGAAGCCCCCTGCCCCCAAAATACAGGGTATTGCCAGTGTTCTTGGTTATTCACTAGAAATAGATGGTAAGACCCTATTGCTTAACACACCACATGTTGTGGTAGCAGGACACTGAGAAATCAAGCTAGAACTAAGCTGATAACCACCTCCCAGCTGGCTAGCTTTCATAGTGCTGGAAAATGCTATGCAGGCTTCTGGGAGAGAAATTCACTAAGCTGTGGACCCTGCTTGCTATAATCCCTACCAAGCAAGATGTATCTACTGGTGCAATAGTAGTATGACTGTTAGGGTGGTAGCTAACTTCTTTCTCATTGGATTTGAGGCCTGCTCCACAGGTATTGTATACACGTTCAAAAGCTCATGGCTAGGGAGGTTGTAGGACCTAGATGGTAACCTCCTACTATTGTTTCACTAAATTTTCATGTTGTCAAACTGTCTTCTAAATATTTTGCTTATACTCATAGATTAGTGATGCTCTCAGCCTTGGTGAGAGCAGCTTCTCTTTGTAGTGGGCAGCAGCAGTTGTTGCACATACTCACAGCTGGTCAAAGTGTTGAGAATAAGTGGCTGTTGAGTGCTCATCCCTAGTAGGCCATCTATGTCACCTCCCTCCAAAGCTTAGGGAACATTGTGATAGGAAGGACCATATGAGATAGAGGATAGAGAAGAGTCCTGTAGAATGCTGTGTGCTAGACATGACATGTTGTTGCACTCATGGACTTGTGGCAGTTGTGGTCACCTGCACCAGACCTGCTCAGTCCAGACTGAACATTTTATCACGGGTGGAGGAGGACTGCTCGAGGCCCCACCCCTCTGTGAGGAGCTATTGGCAGTTGATGGTTGCTGGGGAAAGGAAGTCACTTTTCTTCAGTGGTATAGATAACACTAGTCAATTGCTCATGTTTCAATAAATAACCTAATCAATGCTCATTCAAGCAACCCTAATTAAATTCAGTAGTTCCTTAAAAAAAGACATAAAAGTAGGAAGGGGACTATTTGTCAAGAAAAAGGCATTTAGTGGAAGTTGGAGTGGGAAGAGAGGATAGTGGCTGGGGGGTGAATATGATCAAATATAGTACATACATGTATGAAATTGTAAAACCAAAACAAATCAAAGGAAAACAATGGAGTTAGGTTTCTGTGCTGACTCAGGGTCAGAGGTGAAGAGAAAATATCCCAGTTAGGAATCCTCTAACTTGCAGCCCCAGTGGATTGTCTTCAAAGTCACCAGGAAGGATGGGAGTAGGAATTATGAGAGGAGAGCCAGGTCTTCAGCTGGATCCTTAATGGCATTGCTTTATTTGTTTGATTCTGTGGTGGGGCAGTAACTTCTATTAATACAATGTCAGGAACTTTGTGTGCTCTGAGCGGTTTTGCTATTGCTTTCTCTTTTTAAGTCAGCAGGTGTATATATCTTTATTTTATAGGAAAGTGGTTGTGCATAAAAGCCTGGAGGGTAAGTATAATCCTTGTGATTATAATTAGACTCCAGGAGCTCATTCTTTACTTTCACTGACAAATAGGATATCATATTCTCTTGGGATAATGTGAGCGGATTTCAAATCTAGCTGAAAAATTTCATGGCACATGTTTCAAGGTAATAATGAACTTGCCAGGGTCTGGACACCACCAAGAGCTCGGTAGCCGCAAATGGCAGAAGTACAGGACACAAGTGAAGACTGGAAGCTGATTTTCCAACAGCCTTAACTCAGCCTTCCCAGAGCTGCTGCCTGTGGGTCCTGCCCTTTCCCCAGCAGCTATAACAGCCTTTGCTAGTGGGCACTGAGGTACGCTATGGTAGGCTACTGAGGTAGATACCACATGGCATGTCCTTCAGCTTCAAATCTTATTGTTTATGGAGTAAAGCATTTACATGTCTCAGATATTACCTCATTGACCGACCCAAGCACACTCCCTGGGGTGCCTTAGCCCAGCTTTCTTTATTTAAGATTGAAGGAGGATAGGATAAAGCTAGCTTCTTTTAGGTAAGTTTCAGTTAGAGACTGAGGTCCAGAGAGAACCAGGAAATGCCACCACCTGCCACCTTGCCCTGGCACAAGAACAGAACTATTGGCAGAAATGGAACTTGTTTCTGATTGAGACCTGTTCTGATCTGAAACACCTCCTGCTCCCCACAAGCTACCTAAATAAATGGCCCAGGTGGGCTGGCTCTGGGGTCTTCCCTCCAAATCTGCTTGGATATGTTTAAGTCTAGCTTCCTCCTCACGCAGGGAGCCTGGGTGTGTGTGTGTGGGGGTGTGAAGCATAACACTGTTTTCTTGGTCTGGGGGAACTTTTCTGATTGCCTCTGCTTTATAGTTTTGGATAATTTGTCACTTTAATTGCATACATGATTTTCATTTTGTTTCTGAATCTATCATGTGTATATTTTCCTTACATTCCAGATCTAACAGGTGGGTGCTTTCACTAACTGTAGGTCTGCTACCTCTATAATTAAATTTTATTTTATTTATTTAATTAATTATTTTTTTTTTTTTTTTTTTTGAGGTGGGGTCTCACTATAGTCCTGGAATTTACTTTGTAATCTTAGGGTGGACTTGAACTCATGGTGATCCTTTTACCTCTGCCTCCCAAGTGCCGGCCTTAAAGATATGCACCATGACATCAGGCCAGTAATTTCTTTAAACTTGGTATAACCATGAGTGTAAACCTCTTCTTTACTCATTTCTCCTCTGAATCTCCTGGTCTATGCTTTCTCCTTGGGCCTCACCATTTACCTTCCTAATTTTCCTACATAGAAAAGCACATGGCAGATGCTATGTGAGTTCCTCCTAAGTGTCCATACACAGCTTCTAGATTCTACTTTCAAACATTTGTGACTCTAATCCTTCTGAAAAAGCCTGTTTATCTTGAGTGTTCCATGTACTTTTAGCTTTTCTCTAATCCCTCTTTAAAAGCCTCAGTTTCTCTTAAGCCCACATGCTTACAGGTTTATTTTTTTAAATTTATTTTATTTTAGATTTTAATTTGTTAATTCATAAAAAATTATTTCATTTATTTATTTGAGAGAGAGGCAGATACATATCTCTATATCTCTATATCTATAAATCTATATATCATATATCTCTCTATCTCTATCTATCTATCATCTATCTATATATAGAGAGAATGGGTGCACCAGGGACTTCAGCCACTGCAAACAAATGCCAGAAGCATGCACCACCTTGTGCATCTGGCTTAAATGGGTCCTGGGGAATTGAACCTGGGTCCTTTGGTTTTTTTAGGCAAGCACCTTAACAGCTAAACCATCCTTCCAGCCCTAATTTGTTAATTTTTTATTGACAACCTCCATAATTATAGACAATAAACCATTATAAATCCCTTCCCTCACTTGGCCCATCAAAACTCCACTCTCTACCATGGGATATTATCTACAATTCTGGAAGTTATCAATAAAAAATTCAAAAAACAACTCCACTCTCCATATATCGCATCTCCCTCTCAAGTAGTCTCTATTTTAATTCGATGTTATCATCTTTGCCTCCTATTACGAGTATCTTGTGTAGGTAGTGCCAGGCACTACAAGATCTAAGAGATCATGGCTATCCAGGACATTTTGTCTGGAAGAGTGCATTGTAAGGAGTCCTACCCTTCCTTTGGCTTTTACATCCTTTCTGCCACCTCTTCCACAATGGACCCTGAGCCTTGCAAGGTGTAATAGAGATATTTCATTACTGTGCATTCTTATGTCACTTCTTCTCAGCACTTTTGAGTCATCCCAGAAATCACCACCATCTAAAAAAGAAGCTTTTGTAAGCAAAAGTGAGAGTAGCATTAATATTTGGGTATGAACATTAAGAAAAGTGTTTACTGGGCAGTTTGGTGAGCATAATATATGCATTTAGCCAGACTCCAGCAGATGTTAAATCCCTAGGTCTCATGAACTCCCTGTCATGGGTTTTCAGTATTGCGTGTGTTTTCCTTCCCATGGAGTGGGCCTCCAGTCCAATTAGAGAGCAGTTGGTATGCCCCATAATAGACATGCCACTATCACACCCATTGGCTCATTTGACCTGGCTGGCCAAACTTAAGGCTTGCAGTGTCTACTGTTGTTTATCTCCTTGGATGCCTTCTCTCTCTCTCCCACAGAGCTACATGGAGCATAGCTTTTTCCAGGTTTCTGTCAGGTGGTCTACAGGGAGGAGGTTTTCAGCTCAGCTCCAAGAAGATTTCTCAGTGACCTTGCAGCCCAAGTATGTGGAGTTTTCAGCAATAGGATATTACCATGTATTCCTGGTGGGAAACCAAGAGCCTTGGTAATGGCCCATAATGTTTTGGGGATATCAGGGACCTCTCTGGCTAACAACTCACTGAAAAGTATCCCATAGTTGGCACTAAAATTTTTCTAGTAACAATCTGTGGCTTCTGGGTATGCCATTGTCCAATAAAAGTAGGTTTCCATATGACTTATTTATATCCTCTTAGATTTTGATTAGCCCTCCCTCCACCTTTCCTTTACTCAGTCTCTTCCCCTGACCTCACTTAGGCCTTTCCACCCTCAGCAATCTGCTCATCTACTTACATATATTCAACCCCATCCCCTTAAATCCTCTACTTGCCTCCCTTTCTAGCCCAGTTCTAGCTTACTGGCCTCTGCTAATGATTTTTACTCCAACTCACGTAGAAGTATAAACATTTATAGCTAAGATCCACATATGAGAGAGAACATGTGGCATTTGGCTTTCTGGGTCTGAGTTAAAACTCACTTAGCATAATCTTTTCCAGATCCATCCATTTCCCTGCAAATTCATAATTCCCTTGTTCATTGCTGAATAGAACTCCATTGTATAAATGTACCACAGCTACATTATCCATTCATTGGTTGAGGGACCTCTAGGTAAACATAGTTGAACAAGAATCTCTAAGGTAATGAGTCCTTAGGATATATGCCTAAGAGTGGTATAGCTGAATCATATGGTAAATCTATTTTTAGCTGTCTCAGGAACCTCCACATGGATGTCCACAATGGATGTACCAGTTCACATTCCCACCAACAGTGTAGAAGGCTTCCTCTATTTCCACATCCTTGTTGGCAGTTGTTGTCATTTGTTTTCTTGATGATAGCCATTCTGACAGGAGTGAGATGGAATCTCAAAGTAGTTTTAATTTGCATTTCCCTGATGGCTAAGGATGGTGGATGTTTTTTAGATGTTTATAAGCCATCTGTATTTCTTCCTTTGAGTACTCTCTATTTAGTTCCAAAGCCCATTAAAAAAAATTTTTATTGACAATTTCCTTAATTGTAGACAATATCCCATGGTACTTCCCTCCCTTTTCAACTTTTCCCTCTGAAACTCCACTCTCCATCATATACCCTCCCCCTCTCAATCAGTCTCTCTTTTAATTTTTGATGTCATGATCTTTTCCTCCTATTATGATGGTCTTGTGTAGGTAGTGTCAGGCACTGTGAGGTCATGGATGTCCAGGCCATTTTGTGTCTGGAAGAGCACATTGTAAGGAGTCCTACTCTTCCTTTGGCTCTTACATTCTTTCTGCCCCCCCTTCTGCAATGGACCCTGAGCCTTGGAAGGTGTGTTAGAGATGTTTCAGTGCTGATCATTCTAACCAAAAGTGAGAGTAGCATTAATATATAGGTGTGGACATTAAGAGAAGTGCTTACTGAGCAGTTTAGTGAGCATAGTATATACATTTAGCCAGACATCAGCAGACATTACACCCCTAGGGCTCATGACTACCCCTGTTGTAAGTTTTCAGATTCAGGGATGTATTCCCTGCCATGGAGTGGGCCTCCAGTCCAATTAGAGAGTGGTTGGTTTCCCCCATAACAGACATGCCACAATTGCACTCATTGGCTCTTTTGGCCTCGCTGACCAAATTTAAAGCTTGCAGTGTTCACTGTTGAGTATCTTCATTGGTGTTTTCTCTCTCCCATTGAACTGCATGCATCGTAGTTTTGTCTAGCTTTTTGTCAGCTGGTCCACATGGAAGAGGCTTTCAGCTCTGCTCCAGCAGGATTTCTCAGTGACCTTGCTGCCCAAGTATGTGGCATCTTCAGCAATAAGGTCTTACCATCTATTCTTGGTGGGAAACCAAGGGCCTTGGCAATGGCCTGTAATGTTTTGAGGGTATCTGTGACCTCCCTGGCCAACAACTCACTGGAAGGTATCCCATCCCTGGCACTGAAAATTTTCTAGTAACAATCTATGTCTTCTGAGTGTTCCATTGTCCAGAAAAGTATGTTTCCTTATGACTTATTTATATCCTCTTAGATTTTGATTAGCCCTCCCTCCACCTTTCCTGTACTCAATCTCTTCCCCTGACCTCACTTAGGCCTTTTCACCCTCATTAATCTGTTTTTCTACTTACATATATACAATACCAACCCATTATGTTCCCCCCTCTCTCTTCCATACCCCATTTTTTAATTGGGTTGTTTCATTTCTTTTTAGTTTTTTGAGTTCTTTGTACATCTTGGATATTAATCCTCTGTCAGATGCATAGCTGGCAAAGATTTTCTCCTATTCTCTAGGTTGCCTCTTTGCTCTATTCACAATTCCCTGTGTTGTACAAAAGCTTTGTAATTTCATGAGGTCTTAGGTGGATTACTGCTTTTATTTCTTGAGCAACTAAGGTTATATTCAGAAAGTTGTTGCTTATGCCAGTATATTGAAGGGTTTCCCCTACTTTTTCCTCTAGCAGTTTTAGAGTTTCAGATCTGATATTAAGGTCTTTGATCCATTTGGACTTAATTCTTATGCACATAAAGAAATAAGGATCTATTTTCATCCTTCTACATATAGATATCCAGTTTTCTCAGCACCATTTGTTAAAGAGCCTGTCTTTTCTCCAATGAGCATTTTTGGCAC
Organism: Orientallactaga sibirica; assembly: GCA_036365145.1. Lineage (NCBI taxonomy): Eukaryota > Metazoa > Chordata > Mammalia > Rodentia > Dipodidae > Orientallactaga > Orientallactaga sibirica. Next base: position 6,307,521 of record JAEOAD010000888.1, read on the forward strand.
TTTCATTGATGATCATGTGGCTGGAGCTGCACAGACTGACATCTGGGTCTTCTCTTCTGTTTCATTGGTCTACACGTCTGCTTTTCTGCCAGTACCATGCTATTTTTTTAAACAAGACTCTGTTATAGGTTAAAATCAGGTATGATGATACTGTCAGCCTTATTTTTGTTGCTCAAAATTATTTTGGCTATTTGAGGTTTTTTTTTTTTTTTTTTGTTGTTGTTTCCAAATGAATTGTAGGATTTTTTTTTCCTATTTCTGTGAAGAATGCCATTGGAATTTTGATGGAGGGGTGCATTAAATGTGTATATTGCTTTTGGTATGATTGCCATGTTCACAATATTGATTCTTCCAATCCAAGTCCATGGGATGACTTTTCATTTCCTAGTATCATCTTCAATTTCTGTCTTGAATGTTGTAAAGTTTTCATTGTAGAGATCCTTCACTTCCTTGGTTAGGTTTATTTCAAGGTACTTTATTTATTTTTTTGAGGCAATTGTGAATGGTAATGATTCCCCGATTTCATTCTCAGAATGTTTGTTATTAGTATAACAGGGGTACTGAATTCTGTGTGTTTATTTTGTATCCTGCTACATTGCTAAAAGTGTTTATCAGCACTAACAATTTACTGGTAGAGTCTTTAGGGTCCTTTATGTATGTAATGATAATTGGATCTCTTCCTTTCCAATTTGTATGTCTTTTATTTGTGCCTTATTGCTATAGCTAAGACTTCCAGTACTATGTTAAATAAAAGTGGAGACAGTGGATATCCTTATCTTGTTCCTGATTTCAGTGGAAAAGTTTCAAGTTTTTTTCCATCTAGTATTATGTTGGCTGTAGATTTGTCATAAATAGCCTCTATTATGTTGAGATATGTTCCTTTTAATCCCAGTTTCTGTAGGACTTTTACCATGAAGTGATGTTGGATTTTGTCAAATGTCTTTTCTGCATCTATTGAAATGATCATGTGATTTCTGTCCTTCAGTCCATTTATATAGTACATTACATTTATCAATTTGTATATGTTGAACTATCCTTGCATCTCTGGGATAAAGCCTACTTGGTTGAGGTGAATGATTATTGAAATATTCTTGTATTCTGTTTGCCAATATTTTGTTGAAAATATTTGCATCTATGTTGTGAGGGAAATTGATCTGTAATTGACTTATTTATTTTTTCTGTCTTTGGTTTTGGTATTAGGGTGATGCTGGCTTTATAGAAGGAGTTTGGTAGTTCCTTCCTTTTCTATTTTATGGAAAAGTTTGAGAATCAGTGTTGTTAGTTCTTCCATGAATCCATCTGGGCCTGGACTTTTTTTAGCTGGGAGATTTTGTATAATTGCTTGGATCTCTGTACTTGTTATAGGTCTACTTAAGTGGTTAATCTCATCTTGATTTAATTTTGGTAGGTCATATAAATATAGGAAATCATCTATTTCTTTCAGATTCTCAAACTTAGTGTAGTATATATTCTTAAAGTATGTCCTTATGATTTTCTGAATTTCTTTGGTATCTATTGTAATGGTGCCTTTTTTATCTCTAATTTTATTAATTGCATCTCTTCTCTCTTTCTTTTGGACAGATTTGCTAAGGGTTTATCAATGTTATTTATCCTTTTAAAGAAGTACCTCTTTTTAAATTTATTCTTTGTATTTTTTTGTTTCTATTTCATTAATTTCTGCCCTAATCTTTATTATTCCTTCCTGTCTACTAATTTTTGGTTTGCCTTGTTCTTCTTTTTCCAAGGCTTTAATGTGAAGCATTAAGTTGTTTACTTGTGACCTTCTTAATTTCTTAATACAGACACTTAAATCTATAAATTTTCCTCTTAGGACTGCCTTCATTGTGTCCTAAAGGTTTTTGTACATTGTGTTCTCATTATCACTTAATTCTGTGAATTTTTTAATTTCCTTCTTGATTTCTCATTGACCCTTTCATCATTTAGTAATGTTTTGTTTCATTTCCATGATTTTTTTATATGCTCTATAGCGTTTCTTGCTGTTGATTTGCAGTTTAATCCCATTATGATCAGATACAGTGCAAAAAATTATTTCAATTTTCCTGTATTTGTTGAGGTTTTCTTTGTGTCCCAATATGTGGTCTTTTTTACAAAGTGTACTTATTATATTCTAATCTCTCTTTAAAAGCCTTGGTTTCTCTTAAATCCCAGTCTCCCTTAAATAAACCCCACAATTTGTGATTTTCCCCTAAATAAACTTAATAACTCATTATTCAACCTTCTTGAGTTCAACTTTTAGCAATTCTTTATTAAAGTTAGGACAGAACCCCAAACTTGGAGTTCATAAATTGTGTTAATAAATTCCTGAACCACAGAATCCTGCATCAAGATGAGTTCAATATGACCATAGAGTACTTTCTCTAATTCAGAGGTGGCTAGCAGAATACTAGGCACATCCATTATGAAGCACTACTCTAAGTTGTCCCTGAACATTAGGGACAATATATGATGGGAAATGGCAGAAGAATTCATGGAAGAAATTTCATGTTGTTTATCATTGTTACTTCTGTATACATGGATATGTGTGTATATTTGAGTGTATGGGAATATGTGTGTCACCGTGCATTTGGAGAGCTGAGTTAAATTTCAGAGGTGTTTGTCCTCTCTTTCCACCTTGTTTGACACAGGGAATATTTTACTGTGTGCCACTATAAAATCCAGACAAGCTGACCTGGCTGTTAGCACTGGGGTTCTCCTGTGTCCTCTCATTGCTGTAGGTGCATTTGGATTATACATGTATGTATCACTGTGTCCTGAAAATTTGAATAAGCTGAGTTCAAAAGCAATGGACTAATTTATTTGGTGGAGGGAATTTCAAGATAGAACAACATTCAGGCTGTGGCATGGTTATTGCTCATTGCATGTACTTGGATATATAGCAAAAGTAAGCAGAAAAATATGAAAATGTACAGTTTGGCAAGGAAAAGAGCTTTAATATGGGTAAAATTGAGGATATGGTATCATGGACAAAACAACTGTAATTGTTAAAGAGATTAGTATACCAAAGAGAAATCTAAGGCTTTGTACTGGGATAATAGGAAAGGTGTCTTATGAGCAAGACTCCACACATGGGGAGCTCTAGCAAATTTGAAAGGAAGTAATCAAAAAGCCTTCACAGGTCTGGTAAGTTGGCCAGCAAGACCTGCTGACCTGGGTTCAATTCCTAATCTATCCATGTAAGATATATGCAAAAAATGATGCAAGCATCTGGTGTTTATTTGAAGTGGCAAGTTAAGCTTAAAGACAGAGCATTCAGAATACCTTCAGAAAAATGGCCTCCTAGGGAAGGGTTTTCCAAGGTTCAGTCCAAAAGGACACAGAAGAGGCTACATTTCAAATAGACAGCAGAACTTAATTGATTGTGCTTACCTGCTGCTGGCTTTACAGGCATGAAAGATGCAAGACTGAGGTGGTCATATAGGTTTGAATCAAGTTTCCAGGAAGACCCAGAGGGCAGACAATGAGTGGCAGGTTCAGTGAATCCTAGGTTGCAGGCCTCAGGATTTTGGAGTTGCCAGGCATGTGAGTCATTCAACGAGGAAAGGTGTAGGCAGCAAGTATAGCCAGCCCAAGGGAGAGCCCATATGTGCCACAGGTAGCAGAGCTGTGGAGTCAGGACAGTGTTAGCTTTTGGAGCATGGATGCTGCTCTCACAAACCCTGGATAATAGACACGGAGCTGTATGGTTTGTTATTTTCCATGCTGGGCTTTAGTCTTGCTTTGGTTTGTTCTTTCCTTGTTCTGCCTCTACTCTTTGCTTTGGGAATGGAAATCTTTATGCCACTGTATGTTGTAAGTTTTTAAGGTTATTTTTTTTAAATAAAATTTTCACAGGGGCTTATAGTTAAGATATTAAAATCTCAAAAGAGACTGGCCTTTGGTTCATTTTTTTGAGGCTGTGTTAGCCTAGACTCTAGCCTAGACTTACCTATTTGGAACTCATTCTGTATCCCAGGCTGACCTTAAATTCATGGTCATTTTCCTATATCAGCTTCCTGAGTACTGGGACTAAAGGACTACTACGCCTGGCCAAGTCTTTGAACTTTTGAACACTGTCAAAACTGCTAAGATTATGAGGCTTTTGAACCATGTTGAAACTGTTAAGATTATGAAGTCTTCTGAATTATGTGAAAATCATGAACATAAAAAAGCCTGGAGCAGAATGTCATGGTTTGTATGTAAGACATCCCCCATAGGCTCATGTGTATGAACACCTGGTCCTAGCTTGAGGGATTGTTTTGAGAGGTTGAGGAACCATTTGGAGGGGGTGCCTAGATGTAGGTAGGGCCTAAATGGAGGTGGTAAGACTTTGGGGTATGGGTCCTCCAATAGATTGCTTCTTGTCAGGTATTTGGTCATAATGAGAAAAGTAAGTAATGTAGGAGGTGAGTGTATTTTGCTTTTAGCAACATGCAAAATATAATGGATGATGGCAGAATGTCTGAAAACAATAGCCTTCAATTCTTTTTTTCTCATAACCCCTCTACTAAAGGATTGGTTTGTGGAGTCTTGGCTGGCTCTGACTGTCTTGACCACTATAATGGTGCAGAAGTGCTGTTTCAAAATTTATGTGGAAATTACAAGACCTGGAATATTCAAAACAATCTAGAAAAAGAAAATAAAATGTGCAGGCTCACACAACCTGGCTTCAAAATAAATTGTAACCTGTGTTATTGTAAAATGGACTTCTGTATCGACAGAACAGAATAGGGAGTTCAAAAACAGACCCCATGCATATGTGGATAACTGAGGTGTGGTATTTGTGTGTTTGGGTACAAGGTTTCATGTGTAACCTGTACTGGTCTTGAATTTTATGGGCAATGCCATCTTGGACTTGTGGTACTTCTGCTCTGCTTCCTGAATGCTAGGACTGCAGTTGATTGCCATGGTGCATACCTTTTAATTGAGTTTTGTAAATGTGGCAAGGACAGTTCAGTAGAGCCAGAAGAATCTCAGCATATGGCATTGGAACAATAGGATAAATATATAAAAAATACCTCATACCACACATAATAGTTAAAGGCATAAAAGCAGCAGCCATAAAATTTACTGACCACTTGGGAACTTCAGCTGTGGGTGAGTTTTTCCCTTGATTGGGCCTGGGCTGGTTGGCCCAGGCCCAGCTAGGAGAGCCTCCTAGTCCTTATTCTCCACATGGGCTCCTTTATCCCCTCCAGCACCCACATTGCAGGAGCTCCTTGAACTTTCTTTTCTGTTTTCTTTCCATGCTTTTTTCCAGGCCCTCCATATGACATCTAGCCACATGGCTGCCTTTCCTTGGCTCTGTATTTCCCTCAGTAAATATAATAATGTATATAATTATCCTTCTCAGTCTTTTCTTAGCCAATTCTTTGATTAAAATAAGGAATAAACCTTGGGTTTGGGGTTCAAGGACTTTCTTGGGCTCCTAGCACCCTGTTACAGTTGGCAACTTGAACAAAGGGACAATACTGAGAAGGAAAATTATGATTATTATATTCTGGGAGCACAGCTTGGGTATTTCTACTGCTTCTCTCCACTTTCTGGAAAGCTGGCTTATTTTCTCTTCTTGCTGGAATCACTATCTCTGATTAAGCTGAGGGGAATGAATGGCACTGGCCAGGCAGGCAGACAGGTCTCCTTTTGGACTTGTCACCTACCACCTGGGCTTCTCCATCTGACCTCCTCCCTCCTGCTGGGATTGCAGTCCTATTAAAATGAACTATCACCTGAAGCCAGTCTGGGATGGTGTCAGGTCGGGTTCTTTTGTAAAGGTGACAGCTTTTGAAGGGGGGACGCATTTGGTTGAGCTTCTCCAACCCCCAGACTCAAGGCTGAACTCTTCCAGAGCTTGGGAGCTGGTTCTGATGAGCCAAGGAGGAGGGGCCTCATGGCCACATGGAGGCTCAGAAATCAAAGACCATTGGCCTAAATGTCTTCTAGGTTTTTTTTTTTAATTTTTCCATTTCAAGCCACTGTGTCACAAGACACAGGGCACTCATGGTGGGTGGGAAGATGGAACTCCAACTCCTTTTCTAGGCTCTCCTCCTGCAGCACAGATCTCTGCCCAGTTCAATTGGAGACTTGAGGCCACACTTCCTCGAAGCTGTTGCCCAAAATTGCTGGTCTCTGACCGCCTAAATGAGGCGAGAATGAAAATGCCCCACAGAGCCTAGGTGCTTGGCTGGTAAGGTCTTTTCAACAGGCCTGGGTACCAACCACAAGCCTCCTCCACCCTATGGAGCTGAGGCCTGTGGCTGTGTCAACAAGGTGTGGGAGGTAACCATGATGTGCCTCAGGAAATACAGGGACACAATGGGAAAGACATGCCTGATGGTGCTTGCTAACAGCCATGATTTTCTGCTAAATTGATCTATGACAAATATATCTTTATATAATTATAAATCATTTAGTCATACAGGTATCATAGACAGTAAAATGAGCTAGGCCTGATGGCACAGATCTATTATCCTAACTACTTGGGAAGCTGAGACAGAGGTTCTCCAACTCAAGGTTCCAATGTGATAGCCTGACCCCACAGTTAAAAACCATGTGGCTTTTAAAATAAGCACATAATTTTAATTTGAACTATACCTGATATTTTATCTTTTGTTTAGGCTTTAAACAAATAAGACTTTTTTTTAATTTGAGAGAGAGAGAGAGAGACAGAGAGATAGAGAATGGGTGTGCCAGTGGCCTCTCAGCAGCTGTGAATGAACTCCAGACGCGTGTGCCCCTTGTGTGCACGTGCGACATTGTGCGCTTGCATCACTTTTGCATCTGGCTAAATGTGGGACCTGGAGATTTGAACAGGTGTTCTTAGGCTTCGCATGCAGGTGCCTCAACTGCTAAGTGATTCTCTCCAGTCCTAAGATGTTTATAGACACCTTTTGGTTTCTTTATTAATCCAAACAGTCCAACAGACCTCTCCTAAAGATTTGTTGGCACTTGATTTATTTCAAGGTTTTTAATTTTTGTCTTTAAAAGTCAGATTTAAGGGCTGGAGAGATGGCTTAGCAGTTAAGGCGCCTGCCTCCTAAGCCTAAGAACACTGGTTCCAATCTCCAGGTCCCACGTTTAGCCAGATGCAAAGTGACACCAGGGCACAATGTCACATTTGACCACAAGGGGGCACACGCATCTGGATTTTGTTCACAGCAGCTGAGAGACTGCTGGCGAGCCCATCTCTATCTGTCTTCCTCTCCCTCTCTCTCTCTCTCCAAAAAAAAAAAAAAGTCAGATTTAACTAGGGCCTACAGTGAGCTAAAATTTTATATAAACAGGCCATAATTGCTTACATGATATCATAAACATAATTACTGAGTTTATGTTCTAGGTCAACTTCAACCTACATAGAGGATTATTGAAAACAATAAAATTCTCCCCAAGGTGGAGGCTCATAATTTGGCAAGTATTTAAAATGATTGTAATGTCCTGTTACTTAAAAGGAGGAGGCAATTGACCTGATTTCCAGGCCAGCCTGCCTCAAGACAAAAACACAAATTTGCCTTAGTTGCTATTAATAAAAATATTTCCAAGTATGTGAGAGGTATTGATAAAAATTATCCCCCAAACAGTTGTCATCTTTTGCCTGTATTCATAGACTTATAACTTAAAAGTGTATTTCGGTCTGGAGAGATGGCTTAGTGGTTAAGGCGCCTGCCTGCTAAGCCTAAGAACGCTGGTTCCAATCTCCAGCGGTTCCAATCTCCAGGTCCCGCGTTTAGCCAGATGCAAAGTGATGCAAGGGCACAATGCTGCACTTGCCCACAAGGGGGCACACACATCTGGATTTCGTTCACAGCAGCTGAGAGACTTCTGGTGCGCCCATCTCTATCTGTCTCCCTCTCCCTCTCTGTCTGTCTGTCTCTCCCTCTGTGACTCTCTCCAAAAATAAATAATAAAAATAATTTTAAAAAATTTAAAAAAGTGTATTTCATGGAGTTTACTAATAAGAGAGTTCTCACATTAATGGGTTATATAAAATCTGTAGGTATATATACTGCTATTATAAAGCAAGTCTGTTTGTCAGGTAGAGATTGTTTGTGACATAAATACTAAGGAAATTGTAAGTTTTTCCAGCAAGGATGTTTCTCTGCAAATTTCTAATAATAAGCTGGTTAATTAACTCTTTGAAGCTAGACTACTTGCTTCTTTGTCAGTGGGTAATAAGGTTAATCAATTTGGTGTAGTTTTTCTTAATAGTCTTATAAGAAAGATGGTTAATTATGGGTTGATATGAGATGACTGAAGAAACTGGGATGGAATCTTTTAATGTTGGGCATAGATTGCTTGTTAAAAATGCTTTTCTTAGTGCAACTTACATCAGAATGTTAAAATATGTACTGTGCATATGTAGAAAGGATATAGGAGATCTAAGAAGACCAAATTTTGCCTACAATTAATTTCCTTTTATAAGGAACAGAAAGCTAATTTTCAGGCTAAATATAGATAAAAAACCATACCTAAAAGGATGTTTCAACTCTTTACAGACTTTTAAGGATGCTCTAAAATTTTTATATGGGGACACAGACTTAATCTAAATTCAGCTTACATTAGACTCAGATGAGGTCCTATGCTAGGTGTGTTACAAAGTCATAACAGATGTAACTCACATTCTTTGGAGGTCTAACCAGGTAAGACATAGACAAGACCTATCACCTTGTGCATTACAAATGGCTAAAATAAATTTCCTAGGTAAAAACAAACAATTTCAGAGTAAGACAAGGAATTTCAGGATGCTTAGCTCTCTGCTGTGTTATTTCCTTTTGCTCTTGCTTACTATTATCTGCTATTTAAAGTTACGGAAAGCAAGCCACAGATTGTTACTAGAAAATTTTCAGTGCCAGGGAGGGGATACCTTCCAGTGAGTTGTTGGCCAGGGAGGTCACAGATACCCCCAGAACATTATAGGCCATTGCCAAGGCCCTTGGTTTCCCACCAGAAATAGATGGTAAGACCCTATTGCTGAAGACTCCACATACTTGGGCTGCAAGGTCACTAAGAAATCCTGTTGGAGCAGAGCTGAAAGCCTCCTCCATGTGGACCAGAGAGTTGGAAAAAGCTATGCTGCATGCAGTTCAATGGGAGAGAGAGAAAACCAGTAAAGGTACTCAATAGTGAACACTGCAATCTTTAAATTTGGCCAGTCAGGCTAAATGAGCCAATAGGTGCAATAGTGGCATGTCTTTTATGGGGGAAACCAACTGCTCTCTAATTGAACTGGAGGCCCGCTCCATGGGAGGAAATACATCCCTGATACTGAAAACCTATGACAGGGGTAGTCATGAGCCCTAAGGGTGTAATGTCTGCTGGTGTCTTGCTAAATTTATATACTATGCTCCCCAAACTGCCCAGTAAGCACTTCTCTTAATGTCCACACCCATATATTAATGCTACTCTCACTTTTTGTTAGAGAAACTTCTCTTTTCAGATGGTGGCAACCTTGGGATGACTCAAAAGGCACCATGGTGCTGAGAAGAAGGGACAGAGGAGTGTTCAGCACTGAAACATCTCAAACCTTCCTTCCAAGGCTCAGGGTCCATTGTGGAAGAAGGAGCAGAAAGAATGTATGAGCCAAAGGAAGGGTAAAACTCCTTACAACATGCTCCTCAAGCACAAAATGGCCTGGATATTCATGACCTCACAGTGCCTGACACTACCCACATAAGACCATCATAATGGGAGGAAAATATCATGACATCAAACTGAAAAGGGAGACTGATTGAGAGGTGGAGGGGATATGATGGAGAGTAAAGTTTCAAAGGGGAAAGTGGGAGGGAGGGAAATAACATGGGATATTGTCTACAATTAAAGAAGTTGTCAATAAAAAATAATAAATAAACAAAAAATAAAGTCATGGAAATCAGACTCTGGAAAAAGGGATTGTACCCCCTTTATCTCAGACCCCATGCAAGTTTAAGCCATATATCCCCCAGACCCTGTCCAGAGACAAAATGGCCAATTGTCTCTAACAAGGAAAAGGGAATGACAAACAGCATATAACTTTAGTTCTCGTTATAGTTCCACTCTTTTGTTCACGTAAAATCACCTCTGCCAAATGAAATTTCTCACAAGACAAAAAGGTCAAATAGGTAAACTGAGTTAAGGTATTTGATCATGTTACAAACTCCTTACATAAGACAAGCATCAGGCTCACCTAAAGTGTGTATCAGGGCAAAAACATGATAGGCAAGCACAAGTACATGATCTCTCTCATCTTTCTCTTGCTCTAATATCAACAAAAGGTAGGCTCCCTTTATTTAAGGTAACAAAACCAGAGCCAAAGATTACCTTCAAAATAATACCCTTTAGTCCCTAGACCATTCTGAAACATTCACAAATGGGGGGACTCATATCCCAGGCTCCCACAGAGCAGAGAAGGGAAAGCAAACCCAGAAAGCTCCTCCTCTAGAAGAGCATTTAGAGTGTCAAGACAGGAGTAAATGCAAGAGTCTTCACATTTGGGCCTATATGCCAGTGGCATTGCTTAAATGGCTGATGTAAGACATGCACAAGGCCAGGGGAGTGCTGGAGGTACTCAGGGTTTGAATCTGGCCAGGTAGGATAAGCATGGATATCCTGTCCTGAATCTTCCTTGCTCCCAGAGGCATACAGACTGCACTATGTGTCCCCATTTGGTTGGGGAGAAAACAGGGAAATTTGGGTGAGGACTCCTGTAGGAAGGAGATAAAAAAGCCCTAATTTCTTCTCCCAAAGCTGATCAGAAGGATGCTCCCCTTCTATGAGAAGATGTGAGCCAGAATTGGGCATAACCTGCCTGTAGACTCTTCACTTTCCTCCACTTTGTTTCAGCTGGTACAGTTGGCTTCCAGATATCCCCAAAGTTTCTGCTAGTCTATCTCCTTAGAAACTGAGCTCATTTAGATGATACAGAGAGAACAGGAATTGCTCACTACCAAAAAGGGAGATTAAAAAAAAGATAGACATCACCAGGTGATCATAACAATAATGAAGGTTGCTCAGGGAAGGGCCTCTTCATTCAAACATTTAATTGGATAAAGTCTAAAACATGTTTACTTGATTCCAAGGTTTTAACCAGTAGAGAAACTGAGTCTTATGGTTAAGGCTTCACTCATTAACAGCTCACTGAAGCTAATTTGTTATGGTTTAAGGGTTATAAAAATTGGCTTTAAGACTCAGTAAATTAGGTTCCTGTATTTATCAGTATTAAGATAAAGGTGCTGGGCATGGTGGCAAATGCCTTTAATCCCAGCACTTGGGAGGCTGAGGTAGGAGGATTGCAGTGAGTTTGAGGTCACTCTGAGAGTACACAGTGAATTCCAGGTCAGCTTCAGCTAGAGCAAGATGCTACCTCAAAAAAAAAAAAAAAAGTCTCGTGCAAGTGTTTAATTTCCAAAGATGAGGTACTCATACCTAAAGACATTGTGACTTTAAAGATAGCTTCTGTTTTATTTATGCTAATTCTATTGAATGGTCATCACTAGGTTTAATCACGTAGGTTTAAGTGATTTAATTTTAGTCACTTTATCTTCCACTTAGGTAAAATATGTCGGGACAGCTTGCCTATCTTATCCATGCCTTAGAATTAATCATTTCCCATTAGTCATGGGTAAGATATAAAATTGTTTTATGTAAATAAAAATTCTTTTTATACCTAAAATCAATTGCTAGACAAAATTCAACTAAACTCATTGGTTGTCAAATAATGCCTTCCCTTTCAGAACAAATTTGTCAAGGGTTGTAGTAGAGCTTAGCTCTTTTGGCTCAAACATGACCAGATTCTGCTCTATTATATGTAAAGTAACTGTCTCATTTCTGGCATCTCAAGTCCAGTGCTTACAACAAAATTAACTCTTAAAACAAATTCCCTGCTTTATTGTACAGCCTCATGCTCAAACAATGGTCCTCATCGGAGAGAAATAATTTCAAGCAGTGGTTCTGTTTCCAACATTCCTAGGGTAATTGGTACCCGCACAAGTATCTAGAGTAATCAAAGATGTTTTCAAACACAGGTACAAAAACTTTATATTGTCTTACTTGTCTTTTTGCTGACAATTTCTAGGTTAAATTAATTGCTTTAGATTTGTATTGTTTTCAAGACTGATAATAAGTTCTACCTGCATTTATAGGTACTAAATATTTAAAGGAGAAGATGTCCCTACTTTCTATGCTTCAGATATGGTCTATGCTGTCACAGAATAACTAAACTTAGAGGTTAAATGAAATAACTTAAAACATTGATGTCATTCTTTAACTGGATACATTTCAGTAGTTAAATGTGCTATATGTGTACATGTAAACAGGTTGGTGTAACTTCCTTTCTAAGCATATTAATAACCTACGTAGAAGAATAGCCAATAGAAATCATCAGAGTAAAAAGGCCAGTATTTTGGCCCATGTTTCCAGGTCATGAGGCCACTGGAGATGATGGGACACTTCTACACTGCCCCCTGGTAAGTCACCTGCCTTCCTGATCAGGGATTATACGGAGACCCAGAAACAAAAAATAGATGTACGGTCTGAAACAGGAGAGACTTAACTGAGGATAAATCTGTCTTCCTGGCTTTCCAAAGAAGGGAAAACTACTTGGGCAGCATGGCCCTGACTCATCCAAACAGACAATACCTGTATTGGAGAATCTATAGGGCTACTCCTGGGTCCCTAAAGTCTCCTTTGGAGAGCCATTAGTGACCTCCAAAATTAATCCTTGATTAAATTTTGGCTATCTGCTTGGTCTGAAACACTCAAACATAAATGTTTAACTAATGCAGGGCGTGGTGGTGCACGCCTTTAATCCCAGCACTCGGGAGGCAGAGGTAGGAGGATCGCTGAGAGTTCGAGGCCACCTTGAGACTACATAGTTATTCCAGGTCAGCCTGGACCAGAGTGAGACCCTACCTCACAAAACCAAAAAAAAAAAAAAAAAAAAAAAAAAAAAAAATGTTTAACCAAAGATAAAGGGATACCTCAAATATATGAATGGCCTATTATGTAACACATCAAGAGCTTTCCAAGAGGGGAAACACACAAGGTTTTAAGACATGCTGTCCCATATCTAATGGTTATAATTCTATAATAAGGAAAAAACCATAGATGTCAGAAGTGGTTATTTTCAAGTCTAGAATATATAAATATATTTGTACAGCCTTTAATGGCACCCAATGGCTCTATGGTACAAACCTCAGGCCCTGGATACCCCCAGGAAAAATTTAAAAAGGTACACTCTGAAGGCTATTATACAAAATATGGTATATGCATCATTATCAAGGTTAAATGTTGTGTATATGTTCCTGATAACTCTGCTAATATCTCGTCTGTTTTACAAGCCATATAGAAACAGATTTAGGACATGTCAAAACACTACTGTACCATTTGATGAACAGTTCTGGAAGAAAATCTCAGTCACCTCATGCTCAGATGGTCCTGAGACAATCCAACTCCATCTACCTGGCTTCCCTGGAATGCTCCTCAGGGGCTAGAAGTCCACAAGAAGTATAAACCTGAAGGCAACCAGCTTGATGTGTGCTCACTTCTCATTAACTCCTTACTTTTATTCTTTCTTCCCAACATTTTCTCCCAAGGCTATCTTCCTGCATTCCATCAACACACTTTCAAGGTCCTTTAGGTCCCCTCTCTGGGAGAGACTCTCTAACTGCCACAACTCCATGCCCATTCAACAGGAAATAACTCATGATCTGACATCATCACCCCATGTCTTCTAAGAGCAGTTAAAATATCTTCTCATGAGAGGGGGGGATTAGAAGGGAGTATAGTTAGGGTGACTGGAACCCTGCATAATTCTGATCCCAACAACATTTTTATTATTTTTCAAAATATTTGTATTTATTTGCAAATAGAGAAAAAGGGCAGGAATGTTTGCACTTGCTAGAAATCAAAGATGATCTGACTTCTTATCTCTTGCCTATTCCCTTAGACCTGTTTTTTCCAAAAACAATCAGGACCCCTCAACATTTTGGGAGGGCCAAGATGGATAAAAGGAAAGACAATAAAGGGACTACTTGGAAAAGGAGGGAGCTCAATGGAATGGGGTCTTTCATATGTTCATGGATTAAATTTAAACATTGTGTTTGGTTCAAAGTTATGAATAAAGTAAAAGATAAGCAGGCCAGCTTCTTCTGCCATTATGGAACTTCCCCTGGATCTGTAAGTGTGCTGTGTGGCTTTTCTTTCTGTGAAAGCAGGCCAGCTTCTTCTGCCAATGGAAATCTGTCCCTTCTTCCATAACTGTGCCTGTTCTGGAAGTTCATCTCACTGAACCTGAAGCTGTCTCTTATAGATATCTATCTTAGTATATTAAAAATTCATACAAATTCAAATAAAAAACTATAATAAAAATGGGCAAAAGATTTGAAATACATTTAGTAAATCAATTTATATGAGGATCTGGGGATATTGATCTGTGGATAAAATGTTAGCTGCTCAGGTTGGAGTTCCCAAGTTCAATACCCAAATCCCATACACAAAGCCAAGGAGCTGCAATAGACTCTTGTCATGTCTAAAAGTCATTTGTGACACACATGGACAATGACACATATGTCAATAATAAAAAAGAAAAGATTTATATGATGGCTATTAAAGACAAGCGTATTCAATATCATGTTATCAGAAATGCCAACTAAAGTCACAGTGAGGTGCCGCATAATTATTAGAATGGTTAGAGTTAGTGTGGCAGTGCAAAGTGTTGGCATGTATGTGGAACATCTGTTTTCTCATAACTTACAGGTGGAATGTCATGCAGTACTAAACCTTGGAAAACTTTGTGTCCATTTCTATTGTTTTAGTACATGTGCGTATGTGTGTGTGCAGATCATGTGTGCACAGGTGTACATGTGTGCATGTGGATTTCAGAGTACAACCTCAGGTATTGTCCTCAAAACCCTGTCTGCTTCTTTAGAGACAGGGTTCCTCACTGGCCTGGAGCTTACCTATTAGTCTAGACTGGCTGGCCAACAAGACCCAGGGATCCCTCTATTTCCACTCTCCAGTGCTGAGATTACAGGAATGCCACCACATCCAGATTCTCTACATGGGTTCTGGGGATCAAACTCATGTCCTCATGCTTATGAGGCAAACACTTTACCAAATGAGTTCTCTCCCCCCTCCATATATAATTTTTGTTAAGCAAATCTAAGTAAAGATAGAAGAAAAATAACTTTCTAGGAAAATTCAAAAATACAATATCGATTTTTAAATATTTTTTTAAATTTTTATTTATTTATTTGCAAGCAGAAAGAGAGAGAGAGAGAGAGAGAGAGAGAGAGAGAGAGAAGAGAGAGACAAACAGAGAGAGAATGGGCATGCCAAGGCCTCTAGCCACTGCAAACAAACTAGAGACACATGTACCCCTTGTGCATTTGGCTTAGGTGGGTCCTGGGGAATTGAACCTGGGTCCTTTGGCTTTGCAAGCAAACGCTTTAACTGCTAAGCCATCCCTCCAGCCTGAAAATCCAATATCTTGATGGTAGTGATTACTTTTATACAGGTAATTATATTTAGTAAAGTTTGTTAAATTATAATCTAAAATAATGAATTTTTCTTTTTAAGGTAGGGTCTCCCTCTAGCCCAGGCTGACCTGGAATTCACTATGTAGTCTCAGGGTGGCCTCAGATTCCTGGCAATCATCCTACTTCTGCCTCCTGAGTGCTGGGATTAAAGGCATGTGTCACCATGCCTGGCCTAAAGTAAAAAAATTTACTCTATGTACATTTTTCCTCAATTCAAAAAAAAAACTGCACATGTTTGAATTATATAGATTAATATTTCCTCCTAGTCAAATGTGTTTCCTCAAGGAAATTTGCCTTGACTGGCTGAGGTTGCCTTTACTGCTCAGGCTGAGTCATGTAACTCAGTTTTATTCTCTTTACAGTGGTTATCTGTATCCAAAAGTTCATTTTATAAACTAATTAATTGGACTGTGGAGATTGTTAAGTCATTAAAGTGTTTGCTTCATAATCTTGAGTGTTTGGTTCCCCAGTATCCATGTGCCTGTAATACCAGCACAGAGACAAGAGGATCCTTGGGGCTTGCTGGCCAGCCAGGGTCTCTCACTGAACCTGGAGCTCCTTCATTTGCTGACCAGGGAACCCACAAGCACTAAGGATCCCTGTTTCCGCCTTCCCAGAATGAGGGTTACAGGCCGGGGCATCCAAGCTTGGTTCTTATGCTTGTGTGGCAAGCACTTCACCAATGGAGCCATCTCCACAGCCCCAAATTGTCTCTCTGATTCCAGTTCACTCTTTGTTGAGTTGAGGTGGAAAGTCATAGTTTCCAGGATCTCCTGAATCTAAGCTGATTTTAGAAGCTTAAGTCTGGTAGAACCATACACCAAGGCTCTAAGTGTGATACAGAAGACCTGCTAGTGCTACTCAGAAAGCAGAAGACTGTCTTGGAGGCTCCACACTTATCTTTACTGAACTTCTTTTTCCTCCAAAAGAATGATCACAAGTTAACTGATTTATGCAATAGTAAAAAAAGAAATCTTGCAAGTTTGTGGTGACCACTGGGGAGCCTCAAAACTGGTCAAAGTCCTGAGAAGACATGAAGGTGGGGTGCTCAGCACTAAATTTAAGACATTGGTATGAACTTCTTCAAGGCTAAGAGGAGTGCAGAGAATACCAGAGGACTGGGAGGAGGACTTTGGAATGTTATCTGTCAGAGATGAAGTTGCTGTTGCATTCATGCCTTCACAGTGACTGTTGTTTCCTGCACAAGACCTGCATGATATTGAGCCTATCAACATCCATCATAGATGATGGAGTAGGGCAAGAAAAATAAAAGCATCAGCCAGGTGTGGTGGGTTACATCTTTAATCCCAGCACTTGGGAGGCAGAGGTAGGAGGATTGCCATCAGTTCAAGGCTAGCCTGGGACTACAGAGTGAATTACAGGTGAGTTTGAGATACAGTGAGACCTTACCTCAAAAAAAAAAAAAAAAATAGGGCTGGAGAGATGGCTTGGCGGTTAAGACACTTGCCTGCGAAGCCTAAGGACCTAGGTTCAATTTCCCAGGACCCACGTAAGCCAGATGCACAAGGTGGTGCATGCATCTGAAGTTCTTTTGCAGTGGCTAGAGGCCCTGTTGTGCCCATTCTCTCTCTTTCTCTCTCTCTCTCTTCCTCTTCTTCTTTCTCTCTCTCCCTCTTAAATAAATAAATAAATAAATAAATAAATAAATAAATAAATAAAATAAATAATTTAAAAATAATAAAGGCATCAAAGTAGGAAAGGGACTAGTTTCAAAGAAGGAGTTCAGTGGAAGAGGTATAGGGGAGGGGAGACAAGAGAAGGTCATGGGAGGGTATTGTGATAAAAGACTACATATATGAAACTTATAAAAAATAGCTTTATTCCTTGAAGTGGGTTGAATATTTCTTTAAATAAAAATCTGTAAAGTGAAAGAAAAATCTGTAGTCAGTAAAGAACTAGATTAACTTGAAAGCCTAAGAAGGATGTAGAAAAATGTGACTTGTTTTCCTTTCTTTTTTTTCTATAAATATTTTTGTTATTAATTAATTTATTTATTTGAGAGAGAGAATGAGAATGGGCACACCAGGGCTTCTTGCTGCTACAAATGAACTTCAGATACATGTGCCACTTTGTGTATCTGGCTTTACATGAGTACTGGGGAATTGAAAGTGGGCTTTGTAAGCACACACCTTAAACCACTGAGCCATCTCTCCAGCACTTGTTTTCTTTTTCTGTGGTTGGAAGAAGGCACTGTTGCAGTTTTGGTCTCTGTAGGTTTTCATGGTCTTGTTTACTTGGAAGCCTGCCTGGCTTCTGAGGACATTGGGAGCTCCTTGGTCTGGCAAGTCTTTTGAAAGGAAAAGGACAACATTTAAAAGGCAAGTTCTGTCAGGCTCAGGTCTAATATTTTCCAGAGTTCTACTGATGCCTGCTCCTTGAGAACAGTGAGGAGACTTAAAAACAGCAACAACACCTACCTAAAGCCTCCCCAGCCCTTTTCTTGTAAGTTCCTTCCTTTAATGGAAGCACTGTGTTGGAGCTGGTGGTACACAGAGACAAACAGGCAGCAAAGGGCTCTGAGAGCCAGTGTACCAGGTGTTTGCTAATTACAAAGTGGAACGATACATAATGACCCATCTTAGCATGTTATCAATGCAGCCTGCTGTGCACGATGCAGAAGGGGTCTCTGGGGACAATGTGTAGAACTCTCATGACTCCTATTCATTAACAAGGCGCTGCTCTCTGAAATACAGGCTCCATTACCTAGACAAAACAATGCCAGGGACCCTGCATCAAATTATAATTAGGTTTGATCAGGGCTGGGGTACAGTTGCTATAATCAGACTCACTCTGAATTAATTTTATGCTTGTGAAAGGATATGAAGTGAGATTGATCTAATGGTAACCAAAGCAACCCTCTTTTCTATGACTCTCCAAGCTTAAAAAAAAAGTAAAAAAGAGAAAAGGAAAAATGGAGGGCAAAGCAAAACAAAGAGATGAGCATTTTAGTTCTATTAATTTTATTGTGACTACTTAGGAGGAAATGTTACAATAAGAGCAAATACATGATAGAAGGCGAATGCTGTCTCTGTCCTGGAAACCACAATCACTGCCTGGTCCTGGAAACCTTTGTGAGTCTCTTTCTATGCCTAAGCCGATCTTGTCTTGTCTACCTTCCCTCCGTCCCTCCCTCCTTTCCTTCCTTCCTTCCTTCCTTCCTTCCTTCCTTCCTTCCTTCCTTCCTTCCTTCCTTCCTTCCTTCCTTCCTTCCCTCCCTCTCTTTTTCTCTTCTTTCCTCCCTCCCTTCCTCTCTCTCTCTCCATCCTTTCCCTTCTTCAATTCTTTTCCCTTCCCTTCTTTCTTCTTTTGTCCATTTGTTCCTTTCTTCCTCCTCCCTCCCTCTCTCCCTTCTCTCTCTGTATATTTCATTCGTGGTATCCATTTCAAATGTGTGTGGAAATAGTTCGTTTAGGGCACGGATTTCAATTTGCAGGAAGAGGAGCAGGGAATTCAAACTGGGCAACATTTTCCTCCTCTGGAAACAATCAATCGCTCAGCCTTTTCCCTTTGGTATTAGATACATTTATCTTTGACCAAATGATCAATAGTTCATTTGAGTACAAACAGAAACTTTTTGGAAAACCTGCTTGTGAAATGGTTTAGAAGATAGATATGTAAGAGGCGGGGCAAGGGGATCACACGTAGTTCCTGACCACCAATGAAACACTGAATTTTGTTTCAGATTAAGGGAAGTGCATCTCACCTTGATTTTTGAGAACCCATTGGTGAAATGTGTGCATACACACACGTTTTCATTTATGCACACACATGTAGATATTGCCACATACGATTTGTCCTATTCATACATTTAAATGTCATAAATTAAATATTTCCTTAATCCTCAACCCTGGCCTGATGTATTCATCTTTTTCATATCTCCTGAGTATCAAGGGCAGGAATGGCACAGCACTCTGAGGACAGGAGTCTGCCACAATATGTAGAGAATGACTTAAGGGAGGAGCTTTGTTTTGCTTAAATGCATCTCATTTTATGGCTAAGAAAAGTAGTCTGTAAATATTTTGAGTCATTTAAGTGAGTAGAAAAAGCTGATACAATGCATATGTCTTCTAGATTTTAAATTAAAAACTTCAAATTCCTTTAAAATTTTTTCCTGAATACAACAGCTTAGCCATTCAAATAATAAAATGGTAATAAATTAATGAATAAATCATTGAGGTGATATGGGATAATTTATATATGGTTACTGAGAAATTTTGTGTAAATTTACATTTTATGTTCCATGTTAATTGGGATACTTGAGGTTTGTTTCACATCTTTGGAGCTAGAGATTTTGCAAAGTCTTGACAGGTGACCTTTAAATATATTGCTTCAGTTGTTTTTATGTATTTTTTTTATTTTGGCCAAAGACAATGTAAGTGAACATGGAGAATTTATGGAAATAGAATTAAGACAGGTATGTTGTTTTGTAGATTTTTTTGATTGTTCTAGTAGAGAAAGATCAATAGAGGAAATAGTGGGACATTAAAGTTTCTGTGGACTCAATACATACACATCTCATGTCCAGTGTTCAAAAGTAATGACCAAGGTATACAGACAGAAAGCCTGAGCAGTTTGGGGCTGCTCCTGATAAAATCAGGCCTGTTTCAAGTTGATCCTTAGTTGGTATCTGGGGACTGAGTTGGTAAAAGTTCCTTTCTACTTATAAGTTTCCCTAAATGGTAAGTTGTGTTTCCTCTATGAACAAAGTAGTATATGCTAAATCCCTGGTTTCCTCTCAGGAGCCTGCACATTCTGTGCCTGTGTGGCCAGCCTTGGAAGGGAATCTAGGAAGTTTATTCTTCATTTCTTCTAGACTTTACCCCCTGTGCTTTTCCCCTTGTTTGATTTTGCTGTGTATCTTTTTACTGTAATAAATCTTAGCTATGAGTGCAAATGTGTGCTGCATCCTGTGATCTTTCTACCAAATCATCAAACTTTGTGGATACTCTTGAGAACCTAGACTTAACAGGAAGTAGGCTCTGAGTAGTTCAGTTACTAACTGCTTACATTCCCCAAAGCAGTGCTGCAAAAGGTGTCTTGGTAAATACTAAGAATTCTCTCTCTCTCTCTCTAATTTTTGGTTTTTGAGGCAGGGTCTTGCTGTAGCACAGGTTGACTCGGAATTTTCTATGAAGTCTCAGACTGGCGTCAGACTCATAGTGATCCTCCTCTGTCTGCCTCCACTTTTTATCCTGGGATTAAAGGCCTGTGCCACCACACCTGGCAAGAATTCTTAAGGAAAGTGTTACTACTTAGTTTGGAAAGAAAGGAGAGTGTGGTACTGCATAGACAACAAAGGGAAGTGCTATACCCCAAGTTTTCTAAGAAAGCAGGAGTAGGTATGAACATGTGGTGCATTGTGCTTAGGTGCTTTCCAAGTTCTCAACTCCTGTTCTCCATCCTACCCCACACTGCCCCCAACCATTAACTAGCAGACCCCACTCATAAGCACCCTTTTATGTTGCTGTTTTGAATTGGACAGATCAAAATGACTTCAGAGGAACACAGGGCCAGGGACATGGGAAAGTGAAGAATACAGGCTGTAGGAAAAACCTTTCAAGATATGGCATAACCAAGGACTTTAAAAATGACTCCTATAGTCCAGAAAATAATACCAAGAATTGATGAATGGGACTGTATTAAATTAAAAATCTCAGTACAGCCTAGGAAATAATAAATTTAGTTAAGTGACAGCCTACAGAAAATATTTACTAGCTATATATCTGGCAGAAGATTAAAATCCAGAATACATAAATAACTCAACAAACTAAATACTGAAAACACTGAACAGCTTAATCAGTAAATGAGTTGATGAACTGAACAGGCAGCTCTCAAAAGATGAAGAACAAATGACCAAAGAAACACACACAAAAAATGTTCAACATCTTTAGCCATCAGGAAATGCAAACTGAATGTACATTGAGAGTCCATCTGGGTCTAGTCAGAACAGCTGTCATAAGCAAAACAAAATAAATAACAACAAATCCTCATGAAGATGTGGAGACAAGGGAAACTTTATGTACTGCTGGTGAGAAATTAAGCTGATCCATTTGGCCTACTGATTGATGTCCATGCTTGGAAATCAAGAATATTCCACAAAAAGTATAATTAGAATGCCAAATAACTCAGTGATACCACTCCTGGGCATATATACCTGAAGAACTGTATGTCAACATATCTTAGTGATACCTACATATCTATGTTTATTGCAGCACTGTTCATGATAGCCACGTTATAGGAACAGTGTAGGTATCCATTAACAGATGAATAGGTAATGAACATGTAGAATATATACACAATGGAGCTTTAGTATGTAATTTGCTAGAAAACAGATGCAACTAGAGGTGATCCTGTTAAGCTAAATAAGCCAAATTCAGAAAGACAAATGTTGCATGATTTCTTTCATTTGTGTATCCTAGATTTTATATCAAACCATTTATGCATGAATGTGCTAGGAAAGTAAGAGGACAACTAGGGGAGGAAGAGGGAGGGAGAAATAGAGAGAAGATGAAAAAATTTGAGTATAATCAAAACATGATATATACTTGAGGAAATTGTCTTAATGAAACCAAACAAAATATGAGAGATTAGGAAATACATTTACTTTTTAAATTTTATTTATTTATTTATTTATTTATTTATTTATTTATTATTTGAAAGAGAGAGAATAAGAGGTGGGGAGAGAGAGAGAAGGGGCATGCCGGGGTCTCCAGCTGCTTCAAATGCACTCTAGATGCATGTGCCACCTTGTCCATCTAGCTTACATGGGTACTAGGGAATTGAATCTGGGTGCTTAGGCTTCACAGGCATGCACCTTAGCTGCTAAGCCCAGGAAATATATTTAAACTACAAATATCTAGTCTAAGAAGTCATTACTCAAGGAACAGAGAGCTTCATCCAATGAGAGAAGTTAGTAAGAACATGAGTCCAACAAAGTAAGAACTCAGAAATGAGATGGTGAGACAGAACAGGAAGAAAAGAGATAGAAAAACTGTGGAACAAGCACTAGTATTGGTGGAAGACATCTATCTAATATGTGAAGTAAAAGAATAGATATGCAGAAAACTGAATTTCTGACACACAATGCAATTAATCTTGGTACTTGACACAGAAAATAAAATTAAAACATTTAAGAGAATTAAATAAATACTGAAGACAGAGATGATCAAATATATAAGAAGAATTTGTGAACTTAGAGGACAAGGACCAACAAATGAAAGATGAAAACTGTGAAGACATAAAAAAAGAAAGTTGCCTGAACAGTGTTCAAAGAAAATTGCTACAGAGTTGTAAACACCAAACTATATCATGGTTATCTAGTTTAAGGAAAAAGAAAAAATTGCTCCTGAATCCGGTAGAAAAGTACAAGTCATTTACAAGGAAGAAAAGTCAGGTTGATTTGTTCACAACATTATGTTTCTGCTTTGAGAAAAAACCCTGCTATGACATCTGTCAAAGAGCATGAACCCCTGAATGTTTTATATGCTAACTCAAAAGTCATCAAGCAAGTGAAACCAAAGCCATGTCTATTTAAAAGCAAAAAAACTGAGTCACACTTGACAAAGCATGTGATGATGAAATAAAATACGAGAATTCAGAAAAAAAGAAAAGAGAAAAAGCCACAGTGGAGGGTCTGGTAAGTGTTCAATGTAGAACACGGGAATTAGGATTAACAGCAAATCTTACAATATTGATTGTAAGAAATATTCAAGCAAGTGCCTTTAACCTTTACTCGCTGAGCAATCTCCCCAGCCCTGAAAAATATTCAAAAACAAAAACTGAGAAATGGCAAGAAGCATAAGAATAATGTTTTTAATTTTCAACATTCATTGCTGAGTCAATTGATACCTATGGGAGTTACTTTCAGTTAAAAGAGGTTTCCAGTGTTTTATGTGTCATCATTTTCTCCTGTAAATATTTTTTTTTGAGGTAGGGTCTCACTCTAGCCCAGGCTGACCTGGCACTCACTCTGTAATCCCAGGCAGGCCTCAAACTCACAGTAATCCTCCTACCTCTGCCTCTTGAGTGCTTGGATCAAAGGCGTGCACCACCAGTCCTGGCTCAAAATAATTTTAATTTGCATTTCTCTGATAGCTGAAGTTGTTGAATCGTTTAAAAAGTATTTATTTTTCTTTCTTCTTTTAAAAAGTTATTGAGAACTTTAATATATAAACATGTTGCAAATTGGTCATATTTCCACTGGGTTATAATCTCATAACTTTTTCCCTGTCCTTTTCCACTGACAGCCCTCATTATGGGTTTAGTAATAATCACCATGGGGTCAGGAACATACCAGTTAGTCCCCATGGGGAGGGGCAATGCCTCACCTACCCTGTAGCTCTTACATGCTTTCCAACCCCCCTTCTGCAATGTTCCCTGGTCCCTGGAAGCATGTTAGAAGTCTCCTTTAGTGTTACGTCTAGGGTTACAGCCTCTTGCTTTTTGCTTTGATGAGTTTGAGTCTCCTCAATGTCTGTGACCATCTCTCGGGAGAAGGTTCAGCTAGCAGTGAGCACAGCATTCATATTTAACCTGAGAGTTCCTCTGTAATGTTTCCTTGGCCTGACAGATGTGATAGAGATGACTCATTCCATACTAGGCAGCTGGTTTTCTTTCTTGTCATATGGTGGGTCTTGGGTCTCCCTGGTATTCACTGTCATCTGTAAAAAGCAGATTCTCTAACCAAGAGTGAGAGCAGCATGTATCAAGGGGGATAAACATAGACATTTAGGAGACTTTTTGATAGGCATAACCTCCCTTTTTAGACAGAGAACAATTAAAGTTTATAGGGTCTATGACCTTCCAGGATATAAGCTACTGACTTGGTTCTCAGAACCTTGCAACAAGCAGGCCTCATATCCAATCAGAGAACAGATGATTAGCCTCATAGCCTGTTGTATACACCATTGTACTGGTGTGTACATCTTGTCTGGTTGGTTGATTTTGTAGCTTGCAGGACCCACTATTTGTTCATACTTCTGGTGACTTTTATCCCCCAGCATCTCACACATTGCTTTCCAGCATTCTGACAGCTGGATAGCAGGAAAATATCTTCCATCTCAGTTCCAGCTTGATTTCTTTTTTTATTTTCATAAAATCTTTTTTATGTTCTTTTTTAATTGATAGCTTCCATAATTGTAGACAATAACCCATGGTAATTCCTTCCCTCCCCCACTTTTCCCTTTGAAACTCTACTCTCCATCATATTCCCTCCCCCTCTCAATCAGTCTTGCTTTTATTTTGATGCCATGATCTTTTCCTCCTATTATGATGGTCTTGTGTAAGTAGTGTCAGGCACTGTGAGGTCATGCATATCCAGGCCATTTTGTGTCTTGAGGAGCACATTGTAAGGAGTCCTACTTTTCCTTTGGTTCTTACATTCTTTCTGCCACCTCTTCCGCAATGGACCCTGAGCCTTGGAAGGTGCATTAGAGATATTTCAGTGCTGAGCACTCCTCTGTTCCTTCTTCTCAGCACCATGGTGCCTTATGAGTCATCCCAAGGTCACTGCCATCTAAACAGAGAAGCTTCTCTAACTAAAAGTGAGAGTAGCATTAATATATGCGTATGAACTTTAAGAGAAGTGCTCACCAGGAAATTTGGTGAGCATAGTATATACATTTAGCCAGACACCAGCAGACATTACACCCCTAGGACTCATGACTACCCCTGTTGTAGGTTTTCAGTATCAGGCATGTATTCTGTCTCCCATAGAGCAGGCCTCCAGTCCAATTATAGAGCGGTTGGTTCAACCCATAACAGACATGCCACTATTGCACCTGTTGGCTCATATGGCCTGGCTGGCCAAATTTAAGGCTTGCAGTGTCCACTGTTGAGTATCTCCACTGGTGGTTTCTCTCTCCCATTGAACTTCATGCAGCATACTTTTTCCAGCTTTCTGCCAACTGGTCTACATGGAGGAGGCTTTCAGCTCAGCTCCAGCAGGATTTCTCAGTGACTTTGCAGCCAAAGTATGTGGAGTCTTCAGCAATAGAGTTTTACCATCTATTCCTGGTGGGAAACCAAGGGCCTTGGCAATGGCCTGTAATGTTTTGGGGGTATCAGTGACCTCCCTGGCCAACAACTCACAGTGCCATCCCTGGCACTGAAAATTTTCTAGTAACAATATATGGCTTTCTGAATGTTCCATTGTCCAAAAAAGTAGATTTCCATATGACTTATTTATATCCTCTTAGATTTTGATTAGCCAGTTTTATTTCTTAATGTTCTGCAACCACAGCCTATGGTGCCTTCAGTAATAGGGTCTTAGTATTTAGCTCTGGTAACCTAGTACTTTGGCAATGGCTTGCATTGTTCTGGGGGCCTCATGGGCATTACCCAATTCTGGCACTGGGATTCACTTCCAACAGCTATGGTTTTATGATAGAGCTTTTGCCACTTCAGCAGGATGCTTTGCCCAAACAATCCCCACTCACTCTGTCTCTCTTGTTCTTTTCTTTTCTTTTTTAATTTTTTTATTGTTATTTATTTATTAGTAACAGATAGAGAAAGAGAAAGAGAGAGAGAGAGAGAGAGAGAATGGGCACACTAGGACCTCCAGCCACTGCAAACAAACTCCAGATGCATGTGCCCCCTTGTGCATCTGGCTTACGTGGGTACTGGGGAATTGAGCCTCGAACTGGGGTCCTTAGGCTTCACAGGCAAGCGCTTAACCACTAAGCCATCTCTCCAGCCCTCTCTTTTTCTTAAGAAAGTTATATGTTTTGATTAGCCAACATAGAGATAGGTTTCTATGGTATTGATTTATGACTTGTTAGTTTTGTGTATCTACCCTCTTCCTTCCCACCCTTATCCTAATCCCCCCAAACACTTTGCTCCCTGTATTCTGTCCCTCCACTTGCCTGAATACTATCCTCTCCTCTAAGCCCTTCCTGATTCTCCTCTCACCCAACCTCATTCTGACTTCCTAAATTATAAATTATAAATTACTATAAATTATAAACAAACCAAACTATTCCATGTTAGAATCCACATATGAGAGAGAATGCCAAGTTTTTGTTTTTCCTGAGCCTTGGTAACCTTAGTATTGTTTTTTTCTAGGTCCATCCATTTTCCTGAAAATTTCATAATTTCATTTTTAATTTTTAAAAATATTTTTATTTATTTATTAGAAAGAAAGAGGCAGACAGAAAGAGAGAGAGAGAGAATGGGCATGCCAGGGCCTCCAGCCACTGCAAACAAACTTCAGATGCATGTGCCCCCTTGTGTATCTGGCCTCCATGGGTCCTGGAGAATCGAACCAGAATCCTTTGGCTTTGTAGGCAAATGCCTTAAAAGCCAAGCCATCTTTCCAGCCCAATTTCATTTTTTCTTACTGTTGAATAGAATTCTATTGTGTATGTATATCATGTCTTCGTTAACTATTCATCAGCTGATGGGCATCTGGAATGATTCTATTTCCTAGCTATTATGAAGACAACAGCAACAAAAATGGCTCAACAATATCTCCATAGTAAAGAGTACTCTTGCTGGGTGTGGTGGCACATGCCTTTAATCCCAGCACTCAGGAGGCAGAGGTAGGAGGATCTTTGTGAGTTCGAGGCCACCCTGAGAATACAGAGTGAACTCCAGGTCAGCCTGAACTAGAGTGAGACCCTACCTCGAAAAAACCAAAAAAAAAAAAAAAAAAAAAAAAAAAAAAAAGAGTACTCTTTAGGTTAGAATGATATATGTGGGTCAAATGGTAGATCTATTTTTAGATTTCTGAGGAACCTCCATACTGATTTCTATAATGGCTGTACACGTTTTGTATTTCCACCAACAGAAAATGAGGGTTTCTCTTCCCCACATTTTATCATTTGATGTTTTGATGATAGACATTCTGACTAAAGTGAGATGGAGTCTCTTTTGAGAACTTTCTGCTGAGCTTCATGGCCCAGTTTTTTGACTGGATTGTTTTTTATTGCTTAATTTTTGGAGTTCTTTGCATATTCTAGAAGTTAATTCTCTGACAGATATATACTTGTAAAGATTTTCTCCATGTCTGTATGTAGCCTCTTGATGCAGTTGATGGTTTCCTATAGCTTCACAATACCTTTTTAGTTCCATGAGGTCCAATTTGTTGATTGCCTTATTTCCTGGTATGGTGGTACCGGCATCATTCTTTTTGTCACCATACTTGGCTTCCAAACTGTTTTTTAATACAATGGCTCTGTTGTATAATGAAATCAAGTACAGTGTTGTGTCCAGCAGTATTATTTTTGCTGAGGATAGTTTTGGCTATCTGAGGTTTTTGTATGTTTATATGAATTTTAATGTTTTTTCCTATTTCTTTAAAGAATGATACTGGAATTTTGACTGGGATTGCATTGAATCTATATATTGCTTTTTGGTAGGTTGCCCATTGTCATGATATTCAATCTTCTGATTCATGAGAGTGGGAGATCTTTCCATCTTTGGGTATCTCCCTCAATTTCTTTCTTTAGTGTTTTTAAGTTTTCATTGTAGAGGGCTTTCACTTCCTTGGTTATGGATATTCTGGGATATTTATTTTTTTGTGTGGCTATGGTGAATGAGACTGTTTCCCTGATTTCTTTCTCAGTATGTTTGTCCTTCATAAACAACAAAGCTGCTGATTTTTGTGTGTTAAGTTTTTATTCTGTCACTTGGCTGAAAGTGCTTGTTAGCTCTAGGAGTTTTCTGGCAAAGTCTTTGGAGTATCTTATAAATAGAATCATATCTCTTCAAATAAGGTTATTTTGACTTCTTCCTTTCCTATTTCTATTTTTTTTGCTCTAGCTAAAACTTCGAACACTGTATTAAATAGCAGTGGCAAGAGTACACACCCTTTGCCTTATTCCATATCTTAGTAGGAATGCTTTGAGTTTTTCTCCATTTAGTATGATGTTGGCTATTGAGTTGTCTTATAACCTTTATTATGTTGATATATGTTCCCTCTGATTCAGTGTTTTTACCATGAAAGGATGTTGGATTTTCTAAGACTTGTTTTGCATGTATTAAGATGAGCATATTCTATCCTTAAGTCTATTTATGTGATATATTTCATTTATTGATATATTGTTATATTGAGAATTTTTGCTTCTCTATTCATTGAGGACATTGGTTTACTTTTTTTGTTGTGTCTCTATCTGGCTTTTGGCTTTGTAGAACGAGTTGGTGATCACCCCCTTTCTTTTATGGATTAATTTAAGAGGCAGTGGTTTCAGTTCTTCTTTAAAACCCCAATACAATTCTGTTGTGAACCTGTCCAGACCTGAACAGTTTATAGCTGGAAGCTTTTAAAATTACTACTTTGATCTCATTGTTTGTTATATCTCTGTTTAAGTTATTTATCTTATCTTGTCTTAAGTTTGTTAGGTCATATTCATCTAGAAAATAATCATTTTATTTTTAGATTTTACAATTTGGAGGAATATAAGCATTTGAGGTTTGACCTTATGATTCTCTCAATTTGATAGGCATTTGTTGCAATAATTCCCTTTTTATCCCTAATCTTATTGATTAGAGCGTTCTTTCTCTTTCTCTTGGTTAATTTGGCTGCCTATCTTGTTTACCATTTCATTTATTTATTTATTTATTTATTTATTTATTTATTTATTTATTTATTTGCTATCCGAGAGAGAGAAACAGAAAGAGAGAGAATGAGTACAGAACGACAGAGAGAATGGGTGCACCAGGGCCTCTAGCCACTGCAAATACACTCCTCCAGATGCATTGCCACTTTGTGCATCTGGCTTTATGTGAGGACTGGGCAATCAGACCTGGTTTGTTAGGCTTTGTGTATTTTATGTTGTTTTTGTTGTTGAATTCTAGCTTTATTGCATTGTGCTTGTATAACATACAAGGAATTATTTAAAATTTCCTGACACTTGCTTTTTGTCCTAATATGTGGGTTTTTTTTTTTTTTTTTTTTTTTTTTGGTTTTGCGAGGTAGGGTCTCACTCTGGCTGACCTGGAATTCATTATGTAGTCTCAGGTGGCCTTGAAATCATGGCAATCCTCCTACCTCTGCCTCCCAAGTGCTGGGATTAAAGGTGTGCGCCACCACGCCTGACTCTAATATGTGGTTTTTAAAAGAGAAAGTTCCATGGGTTATTGAGAAGAATGTTTGCTTTATAGTATTTGAATAGAATGTTCTGTAAGTGCCTGTTAGGGCCATTTGATCTATAGCATCACTTAATGCCAATGTTTCTCTGCTTATTTTCTATCCAGATGATAGTCTGTGTATTGATGAGAATGGGTTATTGAAGTCTCCTGCTAGTAGTGTATTGGGATTTAACTCTGACTTTATATCTAATAGAATTTGTCTTATAAAGTAAAGTGCACCTGTGTATATGAGTATAAGTTAAGAACTGTAATGTCCTCTTGGTGGATGGTTCTCTTAGATCAGTGTGAAGTGACCTTTTAAAAAAATCTATTCCAATTAATTTTGGTTTGAAGTC
This sequence comes from Orientallactaga sibirica, assembly GCA_036365145.1. Classification (NCBI taxonomy): domain Eukaryota; kingdom Metazoa; phylum Chordata; class Mammalia; order Rodentia; family Dipodidae; genus Orientallactaga; species Orientallactaga sibirica. Next base: position 6,337,471 of record JAEOAD010000888.1, read on the forward strand.
TATTTGTCATATATTACAATAGCTGCACCTGCTTGTTTCTTGGTTTCATTTGATAGGAATATCTTTTTCTATCTTGCACCTTAAGGTAGTGTCTGGTCTTTGACAGTCATTTGAATTTCTTGAAGATAGCAAGAGGATGGATTCTATTTTCTTTTTTTTTTGAGCTTTATTTTTATTTATTTATATTATTCTAATTTTACATTCATATTGGTGACTCCATTATCCTCCTCCCTGTCCTCCCCTTCCAAAGGGACCCTCATCAATGGGGAATGTGGATCATGCATTGTGGGGGTAGTCAAGAGTTATGGGGGATAGGCCAAGTCTCTGTGCATAATGCCCCAACTTGTGGCTCTAACATTCTTTCCTCCCCCTCGTCTGTGAATTTCCACATTGGGATCATTTTAGTTCTACTTCATTGATGAGGTTTTGGGAGCCTCTGTGTCTCTGGTTATCTGGCTTAGTAGTAGTTGGATATTCTCTGTGTTCATCTCCTTCAGCCTTTTTCTGGTGTTGTGTTCACCAAGAAAGCTCTACTCTAGCCCTTTCCCTGAATTACTGTATGGTTTCAGCTGGGGCCCTGGTGAGGTATGATAGGCTGATCCTCCCTTCAGGTTCTTCGTCCATCTGAAAAAGATGAGCAAATTCTCCTATGGAGAGAGAGGTTTGTACTAGATAGATAGAATGGCCCTAGTTATTTCAGAGAGAATTTTATATGTGTGGGCCCTCTTCTAGCCCACATTTGGTGGGAGCTTGATCTTGGAGACTGGGCTCATTTTTTGTACATGGTTTTGACTTATTTCCTGGTTCCAGCAATGAGTTCCATTCCACTGAGTGGATCTGTTAGCCAAATCAAGAGCAGTTGGTTACCCGCTATGGCTGTGTGCCACTACTGCACTTGTTTGGGCATTATGTCAGGTTATTTCCTGCTAGGTAGCTTAGACTGTGAGTTGTTTGGACAGATGTTGGTCATTTTCCCACAGTCACTCTTGTAGCACCCTTTGGCACTAGACTAGCTAACTGTCTGGGGACTGACCCTCTTCCAGATTCTAACCAGGTCTCTCCATGTTTAGTCTCACACGTGTATGCTGTCTTCAACAGTAGGGTCTTACCATTAACCTTTGGTGGGTCATCATGAACTCTGACAGAAATCTGTGTTTTTTGGGAAACCTTGTAGGTCTCTCTGATCAACAGCTCATTGTGAAAGTTAGCCCTGTGCTGGTTACTGGAAGGTAAAGGAAGAAAAAGATAGGTAATATAAAAGACAAAGTGAGTATGTATGTATGTATGTATGTATGTATGTATGTATGTATGTATGTATGTATGTATAAATATGGAGAGAGAGAGAGAGAGAGAGAGAGACAGGAAAAGATTAAGGTTGGTCTTCATGATGTTCTCTCCAGTTCCCTGAGGTTCAGGTGTTCCCTCTGAGGGCCTGCTGAAGGATCAATGTTTTAGCCTGTTGTTCAGAATATAGGCTTTTATAGTATCATTCCCTTTTGGGTCCCTATTTGTGTCCCTCCATCCTTACCCCCCTCCCACCCTTTCGTCTCTCCCACCCTTACCCTCCCCCATACCACCCCCCCATTGTCTGGTCCTCAGTTTACTTATTATGTTTGGCAGCATCTCAGGCAGATTTGGGTTAGGAGCCACAGATGAATGAGACCATGTGACAATTATCTTTTTGTGATTGGGTGAGCTCACTGAGGATGATCTATTCCATGTTCAACCATTTTTTTCAAATTTCATTATTTCATCTTTCCTTACTACTACATAGAATTCCATAGTGTAGTTATACCACATCTTTGTTATCCATTCATCTAATGATGGACATCTGGGTTGATTCCAGCTCTTAGCTATTATGAATTGAGCAGCTACAAACATGGTTGAGCAAATCTCTCTGATCTGAGGCTTGGAGCCTTTAGGGTAAATGCCCAGTAAGGGAATAAGTGGATCCATTGGTAGGTCTATGGTCATCCTTTTCATGAGTCTTCATATAGCTGTCCATAGTGGTTGAACCATTTTACATTCCCACCAACAGTGAAAGCTTGTTCCTATTTCTCCACCATCTCACCAGCATTTGTTTTCAATTTTTTAAATGTTAGCTATCCTTACTGGGGTAAGGTGGAATCTCATGGTTGTTTTAATTTGCATTTCCCTGATGATTAGGGATGTTGAACATTTTCTTAAGTGTATTGTTTGCTATTTGTATTTCTTCCTCTGAGAACTCCCTGTTCAGTTCTCTGCCCCATTTTGTGAGTGGGTTGTTTGACAATTTATTGTTTAGGTTTTGGAGTTCTTTGTAAATTCTAGAAATTAGGCCTATGTCTTAATTATTTCTTTCCATCTGTAGTTTTTTGGGTTGGCTTATTCTTGTTTTTTCAATGCCTTTAGGTGGATGGTTAGGTTATTGATTTGGGATCTCTCTGTTTTTGTTATGAAGGCATTTAGTACTATGATTTTTCCTTTAAGGATTGCCTTCAAACCATAAATTTTGGTATGATGTGTTCTCACTGTCGTTCAATTGTAGAAATTTTGCAATTTCATTTTTTATTTCATCCACAATCCATTTATTGTTTAAAAGTGTGTTGTTCAGTTTCCAGGAGCTGGAGGGATTCCTGGTGTACTTTTGTTTTTAATTTCTAGCATTACAGCATTGTGGTCTGATATCATGCAGGAAATTATATCAATTTTCTTGAAAATATGGAGGCAGCCTTTGTGGCCCAAAATATGATCTATTTTAGAGAAGGTTCCATGGGCTGCTGAGAAGAATGTGTAATCTGTAGATTTGGGTGGAATGTTCTGTATATGTCTGTTAGGTCTAGTTGCTCTATGGTGATGTTGAACTCTCTTACTTCCCTGTTGATTTTCTGTTTTGATGACTATCTTTTGCTGATAGTGGAGTATTGAAGTCCCTGACTATGATGGGGTTGGTGGTTATTTCTGTTTTGTTTTCAAGTAGTTTTTGCTTTATGAATTGTGGTGCCCCTGTGTTTGGTTCATAGAGATTGATGATTATGATATCCTCTTGTTGGATTGTTCCCTTAATAAGTAAGAAGTGGCCTTCTTTGTCTTTTTTGATTACTTTTTTTTTTCTGTCTCATTCTTTTTTTTATTTTTATTTTTAATATTTATTGACAACAAAACATACTTATATACCAAAGGTGCGTATTTTTCCCTCCCCTCCCCCCCTTCCCCTTTAGAACTCCACTCTCCATCATATCCCCTCCCTCTCTCCATTAGTCTCTTTTTTTAATATGATGTCATCCTCTTACTTCTACTATGAGGGTCTTATGGAGGTATTGCTAGGCACAGCAAGGTCATGGATATCAAGGCCAATTTCTGTCTGGGCAGTTGCATTGTAGGGAGTCGTACCCTTCCTTTGGCTCTTCCATTCTATCCGCCCCCTCTTCCGCAATGATCCCTGAGCCTTGGAGGGTGTGACAGAGATGTTTCAGTGCTGGGCACTTCTCCATCCCTTCTTCTCAGCACTATGTTGCCTTTTGGATCATCCCAGTGGTCATCGCCATCTGAAAAGAGAAGCTTCTCTAACCAGAAGTGAGAGTAGCATTAATATGTGAATATGAGCATTAAGTGTAGTATTTTCCGGGCAGCTTGGTGGGAATAGTATATACATTTAGATAAGGGCATGCTTTATACCCCTAAGGCTTATGACCTTACCTACCATAGACTTTGCTTAGGTTTTTCAGTACCAGGTATGTATTCCCTCCCGTAGAGAGGGCCTTCAGTCCCATTATAGAGCAGTTGGTTACCCCACGAGTAGACATGCCACTATTGCACCCGTTCAGTCTTTGGGCCTGTCTGGCCAAATTTGAATATTCAGCGTCCACTGTTTTCACTGCTGATGACTTCTGTCTCCCATACTCTGCATGCAGTGCAGCTTTTTCCAGCTTTCAGTTGGCTGGTCTACAGGGAGGTTTTCTGCTCAGCACCAGCTTGCTTTCTCAGTGACCTTGCCTCTCAGGCAAGAGATGTCTTCAGCAATAGGGTCTTACTATCTGTTTCTCAGGGGAAACCAAGGGCTTTGGCAAAAGCCTTTAATGTTTTGGAGGCTACCGGGACCTCCTTGGCCAACAACTCACTGGAAGGTATCCCATCCCAGGTACTGAAAATTTTCTAGTAACAGTCTACAGCTTCTAGATGTACCATTATTCAAAAAAGTAGTTTTACATAAGTCTTATTCACAATCTTTTGAAATTAGATTGACCCTCCCCTTGCCCTTCTTTTATGCATTCTCTACCCATGGCCTTGGTTAGGCCATTCCCCTCCTTGTAATCAGTCCTTCCACTTACATATGTGCAATACCATACACTTCAGTCCTTCCCTTTCCTCTGTCCCTTATAGCCTTTTACCAGCTTACTGGTTTCTGGTACCAATTTTTGGTTCCAGTTCACACACAAGTCTGTCTATTTGTAGCTAGGATCCACATATGAGAGAGAACATGTGACGTTTGGCTTTCTGAGCCTGGGTTACCTCACTTAGTATAATCCTTTCCAGATCCATCCATTTCCCTGCAAATTTCATAATTTCATTTTTCTTTACTGCTGAGTAGAACTCCATTGTGTAAATGTACCACATCTTTATTATCCATTCATTTGTGGTGGGACATCTAGGCTGCTTCCATTTCCTAGCTATTGTGAATAGAGCGGCAATAAACATGGTTTTGCAAGTATCTCTAAGGAAGTGAGAAGAGTCTTCTGGATATATGCCTAGGAGTGCTATAGCTGGATCATATGGTAAATCTATTTCTAGCTGATTTCCACAATGGTTGGACCAGGTTACATTCCCACCAACAGTGTAGAAGTGTTCCTCTTTTTCCGCATCCACGCCAACACTTATTGTCATTTGTTTTCTTGATGGTAGCCATTCTGACAGGAGTGAAATGGAATCTCAAAGTGGTTTTAATTTGCATTTCCCTGATGGCTAAGGATGTGGAACACTTTTTCAGATGTTTATATGCCATCTGAATTTCATCTTCTGTGAATTCTCTATTTAGTTCCATAGCCCATTTTTTAACTGGGTTGTTTGAATTCTTATTATTCTGTTTTTTGAGTTCTTTGTATATTCTGGATATTAATCCTCTGTCAGATGTATAGCTGGCAAAGATTTTCTCCCATTCTGTAGGTTGTCTTTTGCTCTACTCACAGTGTCCTTTGCTGTACAAAAGCTTTGTAATTTCATAAGGTCCCATTGGTTGATTAGTGATTTTATTCGCTGAGCAATTGGGGTTATATTCAGAAAGTCCTTACCTATGCCAATATGTTGAAGGGTTTCCCCTACTTTTTCCTCTAGCAGGTTCAGAGTTTCAGGTCTGATATCAAGGTCCCTGATCCATTTGGATTTGACTCTTGTGCATGGAGAAAGACAAGGATCTATGTTTATCCTTTTACATACCGATGTCCAGTTTTCCCAACACCACTTGTTAAAGAGGCTATCTTTTCTCCAATTAATATTTTTGGCATTTTTGTCAAAAATCAGGTGGCTGTAGCTGCTTGGATTAATATTTGGGTCTTCTATTCTGTTCCATTGATCTACCTGTCTGTCCTTGTGCCAGTACCATGCTGTTTTTGTTACTATGGCTTTGTAATATAACTTAAAATCGGGTATGGTTATACCACCTGCCTGATTTTTGTTTCGCAAAATTGTTTTGGCTATTCGAGGTTTTTTGTGTTTCCAGATGAATTTTAGGATTGTTTTTTCTATTTCCGTGAAGAAAGCTATTGGGATTTTAATAGGGATCGCATTAAATGTATAGATTGCTTTTGGTAAGATTGACATTTTCACAATATTGATTCTTCCAATCCAGGAGCATGGGATGTCTTTCCATTTCCTTGTGTCTTCTGTAATTTGTCGCTCGAGTTTTTTAAAGTTCTCATTGTAGAGATCCTTCACTTCCTTGGTTAAGTTTATTCCAAGGTATTTTTTTTTTTTGAGGCAATTGTGAATGGGAGAGATTCCCTGATTTCATCCTCTGCACATTTGTTGTTAGTATATAGAAAAGCTACTGATTTCTGTGTGTTTATTTTGTATCCTGCTACATTGCTAAAAGTGTTTATCAGCTCTAACAGTTTGCAGGTAGAGACTTTAGGGTCTGTTAGGTATAGAATCATATCGTCTGCAAATAATGATAATTTGATCTCTTCCCTTCCGATTTGTATCCCCTTTATGTGTGTCTCTTGCTTTATTGCTGTGGCTAAGACTTCCAGTACTATATTAAATAGTAGTGTCTTGTTCCTGAATTTAGAGGAAAAGCTTCAAGTTTTTCCCCATTTAGTATTATGTTGGCTGTAGGTTTGTCATAAATAGCTTTTATTATGTTGAGATATGCTCCTTCTATTCCCAGTTTCTGTAATACTTTCACCATGAAGGGGTGTTGGATTTTGTCAAATGCCTTTTCTGCATCTATTGAGATGACCATATGATTTTTGTCCTTCAGACTATTTATATGGTGTATTACATTTATGGATTTGCGTATGTTGAACCATCCCTGCATCTCTGGGATAAAACCTACTTGGTCAGGGTGAATAATCTTTCTGATAAATTCTTGTATTCTGTTTGCCAGTATTTTGTTGAGAATTTTTGCATCCATGTTCATGAGGAAGATTGGTCTATAATTTTCTTTTTTTGATCTGTCTTTGTCCAGTTTGGGTATCAGGGTGATGCTGGCTTCATAGAAGGATTTTGGTAGAGTTCCTTCCTTTTCTATTTTATGGAAAAGTTTGAGAAGCATTGGCGTTAGATCCTCCAGGAATGTCTGGTAAAATTCAGCAGTGAATCCATCTGGGCCTGGGCTTTTTTTAGTTGGGAGACTTTTTATAACTGCTTGAATCTCTGTGGTTGTTATAGTTCTATTTAAATGGTTTATCTCTTCTTGATTTAATTTTGGTAGGTCATATGAATCAAGGAATTCATCCATTTCTTTCAGGTTTTCAAACTTAGAGGCATATATATTCTTAAAGTATGTCCGTATGATTTTCTGAATTTCTTTGGTATCTGTTGTGATGTTGCCTTTTTCATCTCTAATTTTATCAATTTTTGTCTCTTCTCTCTTTCTTTTGGTCAGATTTGCTAAGGGTTTGTCAATCTTGTTTATCCTTTCAAAGAACCAACTCTTTGTTTCATTGATCTTTTTGATTGTTTTTTTGGTTTCCATTTCATTAATTTCTGCCCTAACCTTTATTATTTCTTCCCGTCTACTAATTTTTGGTTTGCCTTGTTCTTCTTTTTCCAAGGCCTTAAGGTGAAGCATTAAATTGTTTAGTTGTGAACTCTCCAATTTCTTAATATATGCACTTAGGGCTATAAATTTCCCTCGTAGGACTGCCTTCATTGTGTCCCAAAGGTTTTGGTATGTTGTATTCTCATCATCATTTGATTCTACGAATTTCTTGATTTCCTTTTTAATTTCTTCAATGACCCATACATCATTCAATAAAGTGCTGTTTAGTCTCCATGAGTTTCTGTATGCTCTGTATATTTTCTTGTTGCTGATTTGCAGTTTAATCCCATTGTGGTCAGACAATGTACAAGGGATTATTTCAATTTTCCTGTATTTGTTAAGATTTGATTTGTGTCCTAGTATATGGTCTATTTTAGAAAATGTCCCGTGTGCTGCTGAGAAAAATGTATATTCTGCAGCATTTGGATGGAATGTTCTGTAAATATCTGTTAGGTCCATTTGTTCCATGGTATCATTTAATGCAGATGTCTCTCTGTTTATTTTTTGCTGGGTAGACCTGTCAAGTGATGAGAGTGGGGTATTGAAGTCCCCACTACTATTGTGTTAGGAGATATCTCTGACCTTAATTCTAATAGTGTTTGTTTGATGAAATTGGGAGCCCCCATGTTAGGGGCATATATGTTTAGGATTGTAATGTCCTCCTGTTGGAGTGTTCCTTTAATCAGTATAAAGTGACCTTCTTTATCTTTCCTCACAAATGTTGGATTGAAGTCTATCTTGTCAGAAATTAAAATAGCAACCCCTGCTTGTTTTCTAGGCCCATTTGCTTGAAATACCTTTTTCCAACCTTTCACCCTAAGAAGGTTTCTATTTTTTATTGAGAGATGAGTTTCCTGGAGGCAACAGATGGTAGGATCCTGCTTTTTAATCCAGTCTGCAAGTCTGTGTCTTTTGATAGGGGCATTGAGACCATTGATATTAAGAGTTATTATTGACATATATGTGTTTATTCTCACCATTCTTCTTATTTTTTAGTTTTTCCTGTTTTCCCTTTACTCACTTGTTTTAACTGTTATTTGAGTATGGTTTATTTTTTCCTATTTCCTGATGTGTGTGCTTTGCTTTCTCCTCAGCATGAATGATTCCTGCAAGTATTTTCTGTAGAGCTGGTTTAGTTGCCAAAAATTCCTTTAGCCTGTCTTTGTTGTGGAATGTCCTTATTTCTCCATCTATTTGGATAGATAGTTTTGCAGGATAAAGTAATCTCGGTTGACAGTTTTTATCTTTCAGAACTTGGAATACATTACTCCAGGCCCTTCTGGCCTTTAAAGTTTGTGTTGAGTAATCTGCTGTGAGTCTGATGGGCTTCCCTTTGTAGGTCACTTGCTTTTTCTCTCTAGCTGCTTTCAATATATTTTCTTTGGTTTGTATGTTTGGTAGTTTAATTATAATATGGCGGGAGAGGTTCTTTCCAGGTTTTGTCTGTTTGGTGTTCTAAAGGCTTCCTGTATCTGCATTGGCATCTCTTTCCCAATTTGGGGAAGTTTTCCTCTATGATTTTGTTGAAAACACCTACTATGCCTTTGGAGTGAAATTCTTCTCCTTCTACTATCCCTTGAATTCTTATGTTTGATCTTTTCATAGTGTCCCGAATATCCTGTAATTCCCATTCATACCTTCCTATTATTTTGTCTTTCTCTCTGTTGGACTGTATTAGATCAGCTACTTGGTCTTCTAGCTTCGATATCCTGTTCTCTCCTTCATCCATTCTACTAGAGAGATTTTCTACAGAGGTTTTAATTTCACTGACTGTGTTCTTTATTGCTAGCATTTCTGAGTGGGTTTTCTTTATTCTTTCTATTTCCGTATTTATGTCTAGTATTGACCTCCTTATTTCATTAAATTGGTTTTCTGTGTTTTCTTTGAATCCTTTGATTTCTTCTTTGAGGTCTTTGAACCCTTTCATTTCCTCTTTGAGTTCTTTGAACATAATTATAATCATTCTTTTGAAATCTTTCTCGGGGATGTCCTCTAAGTCAGCCTCACTGAAGGTCATTTCTGATATATTAATACTTTTTGGTGGATTTATATTGTCTGGATGTTTTGTGTTTCTTGTATTGTAATGTAGAGATCTTTGCATCTTGAATTAATTTAATGCTTGGGTTTTCTAAATATCTGCAGTAATGTTAGATGTATCAATCAATCTGATATTATATGTCTTCAGTGTAGGAGTTTAAGGTGTTAAGTGTGGTTCTTAAGGCTCTCAAAGTAATCACAGAAGTGACCCTTGCCTGCTATGAGATTATCAAGTGGGGTGAATGGAACAGAATACAGTCAAGATCCAAAAATTTAACTCAACAATGTACCCTTCAATGAAATACAGCACAGAGTATTTGTGCAAAAGCAGGTATTATGACAAAGTCACAGTTCCTAAGGATATGTGTTAGCCCACGCCCTTAATCCTGTCAGCTGGGAGGCTAAGATTTCTGATCTGTAGAGAGTTCCAAGGTCAGCTTGTGATCAAGAGAGACCCTTCCCCAATGAATGACAGAGGAGGAAACAAATCAGGAAGCAACAAATGAGCAGCCTAGAAAATAGCTTATTTAGGAATGTCAGATCTGACCATCCAACAGGATTATATACCAGGCTTATTTGTTGGGTACTAACCTAGTGAAAACCAAATTACCTTTTGGAACGGGTTTGATCACAGCTATGCTGCACGGCTGCTTGGTTCCTTTGCTGTGTTGTGGATTCAGGAAGTCAGCTGCGTCTGTGGGTGTCTGCTTTCCCTGCGGCCGATTCTGCCAGCGAGCACTTTCCCAAGTCTCTGTTGCTCGCCGTACTTGCACTCGTGGTGGGGGAGGGGAGGCTGTGAGTGGCGGCTGAAGTCCGACTGTTCCTCTACGTGATCCTCTTCCTCACAAGCCTCTTTGTTGGTCTCTACTGTCCTCCTTCCACGCTTCTTGAGATTGTGAGGAGGCGGTGTGAGTGGAAAATTCTCCTCACCTGCCTTTAAAAGTTCTGCGGATCAGCTGTCTCAGGCGGCGCCTAGCCGCGCCACCGCCGCGGCAGCTGTGGCGGCTGTGGAGCCACTTCTGTGGGCTCCAGACGCTCTGGAACTCTCCTACTTCTCTGCTGGGCTTGAAAGTTTACTATGTATCTCACTTTTTAGTAGAAAAGTGTATTTTGCTGGGGTTTGTTTTGCTTTTGTTCGCTACCCTCTTTTGGCGAGGTTCCTATGTCGCCATCTTAACCGGAAGTCTTTTTTGATTACTTTTTGCTTGAAGTCTATTTTATCTGATATTAGTAGAGTGACACCTGCTTGTTTCTTATTTCCATTTGCTTGGAATCTTTTTTCCATCCTTTCATCCTGAGAAGGTGTCTATCTTTAGTGGTGAGGTGGGTTTCTTGAAGACAGCATATTTAGGGGTCTAATTTTCTGATCCATCCTGTCAGCTTATGTCTCTTGATGGGTGAATTAAGGCCATTAATGTTAAGAGTGAGAACTGTGAAGTTTGATTTAATCCCTGCCATGTTGTGGTGGTTTGGTGTTTTTTTGACTTTGAGGGGTTGTTTTGTTTTGAGTGCCTTCTCTGAGTTTGGTTATTGTGATTTGCTTCTTGTATGTAGGTTCTTGAGGTTGGTTATTTGATTCTTCTGTGTGGAGAATTCCCTGGAGTACTCTCTGTAGATTTGGCTTTGTGCTCATAAAGTTATACAGGTTGGTTTTATCATGAAAAGTTTTTCTTTCACCATCTATTAGGAGGGATATTTTTGCTTGGTAGAGTAGTTTGGGTTGGAAGCCATAAGCTCTTAGACTTTGCAGTATTCCATTCTAGGCTCTTCTGGCTTTGAGTGTTTCCATCTAGAAGTCTGAGGTAATTCTGATGGGGTTACCTTTATATGTAATGTGTTGCTTTTCCCTAGCTGCTTTTAGGACTCTCTCCTTTTTATCAATATTTAGGGTTTTTATGATAATATGTCTTGGAGAGTTTCTCCTTTGGCCCAGTCTGTTTGGAGTTCTGTTAGCTTCTTGTACCTTGATGGGACTTTCTTTTGAGAGATTGGGAAAGTTCTCTTCAATAATTTTGTTTAATACATTCTCAATTCCTTTGGTCTGAATTTCTTTTCCTTTTGGTATCCCCATGATCCTAATGTTGGAATGTTTAAGGCTATCCCACATTTCCCACATGTTCTGTTCACAAAAACTTTTGAACTTATTGAAACTTTTGGATTCACGTCCTGTTTCTTCTGTTTTGTCTTCCAGTTTTGAGTTTCTATCTTCCACATAGCTGACTCTATTCTTAAGAGCTTCTAAGGAGTTTTGGGTTTGTTCAACTTGGTTTGTATTTTCTACTACTTTTTAATGTATAGTTTCCAATCCTCTGTCAAGTTCCTTTTTCACATCATTTTCTGATTTTTTAAAGTGCTTCTTGGAATTCCTCCTTGCATTTATTTATGTAATTATTGAACTGTTTCCCCTTCCCCTTTACTGGTGGTTATATCTTGTAGAATGATAGCGAAAATGAGGGCTTCTATGAAACTGATTCATGCTATCTCAACTTTTGTGTAATTCCCTCGCTAACCCCCTTACCTCCTACCCTGCTAAGTACCCCCTCCCTGCACCTACGATGTTCTGTCTCTCCCCTAACTTGTCAGGTAACTCCTCTTCAACTTTCTCTTTATTTCTTCTCTCTCCTGGACTCATTCTAGTTTATGCCCATATTCTTGTTGCTTACCACCATTTGCACTCATCTCCAATTGATCCCAGTTAGGAACCACAGATGAACAAACACAACATGTGGCATTTGTCTTTCTGTGCCTGTGTGACCTTAGCATGACTTTTTCCAACTCCATCCATTTTTCTGCAAATTTCATTATTTCATTTTTCACTACTGCTGAGTTTCTACCTATTGTGTATATGTACCGCATCTTTGTTATTCATTCATCGGTTGTTGGACATCTGCACTGATTCCAGTTCCTACCTATTGTGAGTAGAGCATAAGCAAACAAGGTTGAGCAAGTATCTCTGTAGAAAAGAGTGGAGTTTTAGGGTATATGTCCAGTAGTGGTATAGTTGGATCAAAGGGTAGATCTATTTTCTTCTTTTCCAAGTGTCTCCATACTGATTTCCATAGTGGTTGTACCAGTTTGTACTTCCACTAGCAATGGGTAAAGGGTCCTCTTTCCCTGCAGCCTCACCATCATTTGCTATTATTGGATTTTTTGATGAATGCCCTCCTGACTGGGGTGAGATGAAATCTCAGAGTTGTTTTAATTTGCATTTCTCTGATGACTAAAGATGTTGAACATCTCTTTCAATGTGTAATAGCCATTTGTATTTTTTCCTTGACAATAGTCATTTCTACTGAATTCTCTACCTCATTTTTTGATTGGGCTGTCTGATTTTTTATTGTTTAATTTTTTGAGTTCCCTATAGATTCTAGATATTAGAATTTTGTTGGAGATATATCTGGTGAAGATTTTCTCCCATTCTGTGGGGTGTCTATTGATTGTGTTGATGGTTTGCTTGTCATTACAGTAGCTTTTAAGCTTCATGAAGTCCCAGTGGTTGAGTGTTGATCTAATTTCCTGTATTACTGGGGTCTTATTCAGACAACCTTTCCCTATGCCTAAATAATGGAGTGTTCTCCCTGCTTTTTCTTCTGGTTGTTTTAGTTTCAGGTGTTATGTTGAAGTCCTTAATACATTTAGAGTTGACTTTTATGCAGGGTGAGAGAAAGGAGTGGAATTTCATTCTTCTACATGTTGTCCAATTTCTCCAGTATCATTTGTTGAAGATGCTGTTTTTTTTTTTTTTTCCTCTAGTGTATATTTTTGACTCCTTTGTCAAAGACCCCAGGTAGCTGTATTTTTTTGGATTTAGAGATGGGTCTTCTAGTCTATTCCATTGATCTATATGTATGTTTCTGTGGTAGTACCATGCTGTTTTAGTTACTATGGCTTTGTAGTATATCTTGAAGTCAGCTATGGTGATACCTCCAGACATATTTCTTTCTTTTTTCTTTTGTGGTGTTTTGCTCTAGCCCAGGCTGACCTGGAATTCATTATGTAGTCTCAGGGTTGCCTTGAACTCATAATGATCCTCCTACCTTGGCCTCCCAAGTGCTGGGATTAAAGACATGTGCCACCACACCTGGCTCATATTTCTTTTTTGTTTCAAAGAAGTGTTTATGTATTTATTTATTTGAGAGAGAGAGGCAGATAGAAAGAGAATGGGTGCACCAGGGCCTTCAGCCACTGCAAACGAACTCCAGATGCATGTGCCTCCTTGTGCATTTGGCTTAAGTGGGTCCTGGGGATTCGAACTGGGATCCTTTGGTGTTGTAGGCAAGTGCCTTAACCACTAAGCCATCTCTCCAGCCCAAGACATACTTCTTTTGTTGATATTTTTGGCTATCCAAGGCCTTTTGATCTCCCATATGAATTCTGAGAATTTTCTATCTTTGTGAAGAACACTGAAGGAATTTTCATTGGAATTGAATTAAATATGTATAATGATTTAGGCAGGGTGGCCATTTTCACAATATTAGTTCTTCCAATCCATGAGCATGAAGGTCTTTCCATATTCTTGTGTCCTCCTCAATTTATTTCTTCAGTGTTTTAATTTTTTTTTTGTATAGTCTTTCACTTCCATGGTTAATGATATTCCAAGGTATTAAAATTTTTTGTGACTATTGAAAATGAGATAGAATCACTTATCTTTTTCTCCATATGTTTATCTTTAGTATATAAGCAAGCTACTTATTTTTTTTGTGTATTGATTTTGTAGCCTGTCACTTTATTGAAAGAATTTATTACCTTCTGGAGTTTTTTTGGTGGAGTCTTTTGGGTCACTTATATATAAAATCATGGGCTGGAGAGATGGCTTAGTAGTTATAGTGCTTGTCTGCAAAGCCTAAGGATACAGGTTTGATTCCTCAGGTCCCACATAAGCCAGATGCACATGGTGGCACATGCACCTGTAGTTGATTTGCAGTGGCTACAGGCCCTGGTGTGCCCATTCTCTCTCTCTCTCTAATAAATAAATAAAATTAAAAATTTAAATCATTTCATTTCAAGTAGGGATATTTGAGTTCTTCCTTATCAGCTTGTATCTATGTTATTTGTTTTTCTTGTCTTATTGCTTGAGCTAAGATTTCAAGTACTATTTTGAAAAGCAATGGTGAGAATGGGCACCTCTGTCATGTTCCAGACCTTAATGGGAATACTTCAAGTTTTTCCCCATTTAGTGTAATCTGGGCCTTGGGTGCATTATAAATAGCTTTTATTATGTTGAGATATGTTCCTTCCATCCCTAGCCTCTCCAATGTTTAAATCATGAAAAGAAATGGTGCTGTATTTTGTCAAAGGCCTTTTCTGCAGCTGTTGAAATAATCATGTGATTCTTGTGTTTAAATTTATTTATGCGATGAATTTAATTTATTAATGTCCATATGTTAAACCATCTGTGAATCTCTGGGATGAAACCTACTTGATTGAGGTGGATGATGCTTTTTTAAAGATGGCCTTACAAATTTTTATTATTTTATTTTATTATTTATTAGAAAGGTGACAGAGAGAAAGAGAGAGAAGGCACTCCAGGGCCTCTAACCACTGCAAATGAACTCCAGATGCATATGCCACCATGTGCATCTGGCTTATGTGGGTTCTGGGGAGATGAACCATCAGTGCATCCCTGGGATGAAACCTACTTGATTGAGGTGGATGATTTTTTTTTAAGATGGCCTTAAAATTTTTATTAATTTATTTTATTATTTATTAGAGAGATGACAGAGAAAAAGAGAGAATGGGCACTCCAGGGCCTCTAACCACTGCAAATGAACTCCAGATGCATGTGCCACCATGTGCATCTGGCTTATGTGGGTTCTGCAGAGATGAATTTGGGTCCTTAGGCTTTATAGGCAGGTGTCTTAACCACTAAGCAATCTTTCCAGCTTTTGATGTTTGCTTGTATTCAGTTTGTGAGAATTTTATTGAAAATTTTTGCATCTAAGTTCATAAGGATATCAGTATATAATTTTCTATTTTTGTTGTGTCTCTGTCTGGTTTAGGTATTAGAGTAATGTTGGCTTCATAGAAAGAGTTTGAGAGCCTTCTCTCTTTTTCAATTGATGAAATAGTTTGAGAAGGAGTGGTTTTAGCTCTTGACTGAGGTTTTGTATAACTCAGCATTGAATCTATTTGGGCCTGGACATTTTTTCATTGGGAGCTTTTTAATTACTTTTTCAATTTTGTTAGAAGTAATTGGTTCATTTAGTTTGGACAGTGACAAGAGTCAAGGAATTTATCCACTTTTTTCTTGTTTTCCAATTTTGTGGAACACAGATTTTGAAAATATGCCCTGATCATTCTTCTAATGACATTGGTGTCAGTTGTGACATCTCCTTTTTCATTTTTCAAATGTTTTTAATTTATTTATTAGATGCATTGAGAGAGAGAGAGAGAGAGAGAGAGAGAGTGAGAGAGAAAGAATGAGCACCCTAGGGCTTTCAGGCACTGCACATGAACTCCAGATTCTTGCACCACCTTGTGCATCTGGCTTTACAAGGGTACTGGGGAATCGAACCTGGGTCCTTTGGCTTTACAGGCAGGAATCTTAACTGCTAAACTATCTCTCCAGCCCTCCATTTTCATTTTTAATCTTGATTATTTGAGTCATCTATTTTTTATTTTGATCAATTTGGCCAGTGGTTAATCAATCTTGTTTAATTTTTTGAAGAGCCAGCTCTTCATTTTATTAATTTTTAAAATTGTTTTCTTTATTTCCAATTCATTAATTTCTGTTTTGATCCATCTATAACTTTTGGGTTTGGACTGTTCATGTCTTTCCAGTGCCTTCAAATGGATATTTAAGTTATATTTTTGAGACCTCTCCATTTTGTAATGTAGACATTTAATGCTATATTCCCTCTTAGAAATGCTTTCATGGTGTCCCATAAATTTTGGTATGTTGTACTTTAATTGTTATTCAGTTTGATAAATTTATTGATTTTCTTAACAACTCATTCATTGTTTAATACTGAGATGTTTAGTCTCCAGGAGTTGATGTGTTTTCTGATGTTACTGTTGTTGATTTATAGTTTTAATGTATTGTGGTCAGATATAATGCAGGGAATTATGTCAGTTTTTCTGAATCTGTGGATACTTGCTTTATGTCTTAATATATGGTCTATTTTGGAGAAGGTTGTATGAGCTACTGAGAAGAATGTGTATTCAGCATAATTAGAGTAGAATGTTTTATAGATGTCTGTTAACTCCATTTGTTCTATGGCATTGTTTAGTTCCATTGTTTCTCTGTTTATATTTTGCTTAGAGAATCTGTCAATTGATGATAGTGGGGTGTTAAATTCTCCTACTATTATTGTATTAGTAAATGTTACTTTATAAAATTAGGTGCCCCTTTATTTGGTACATGTAAGTTTATGATTTAATATTTTCTTATTGAATTGTTCCTTTAATGAAGTGTACCAAGTGGCCTTCTTCATCTCTTTTGATTACTTTTGGTTTAGTCTATTTTGTCTGAAATCAGTATAGTTTCTCCTGCATATTTCTCATTTCCATTTGCTTGGAAAATCTTTTTCCATCCTTTCACCCTAAGGTGGTGTTATCTTTAATTGGTGGGTTTCTTATAGACCTCAAATGGATGGATCCAGCTTTCTGATCTAGCCTGTGTCTTTTGATTGGGGAATTGAGGCAATTAATGTTCAGAGTTATAATTGTGAAATGTGAGTTAATCCCTGTTGTGTTGATGGTTTTATGGAGTTTGGTGTTATCTTGTTCTTTGTTTGCTTTTATGGCCAATCTAATTCTGATTGTTTCTTTTTCTCCCCTTTTCTGCATGTTGGTTCATCTACTGAGTGTGGAGTATTCAATGCAGACTGTAGGGCTGGTTTGGTGTTCATGTAATCATATAGCTGGTATTGCTGAGTATAGTAGTTTGGGTTGGCAGTCATGGTCATTTAGTTTTTGAATTACTCCATTCTAAGCTCTTCTTGCTCTAAGAGTTTCCATTGAAAAATCTGTGGCAATTCTGTTGGGCTTACCTCTGTATGTTATAAGCTATTTTTTCTATAATAGCTTTTAGTACTCTCTTCTTGTTTTCTGTGTTTAGTGTTTTGATTATTATGTGTAGTGGGGTTTCTGTTCCTGTCTATTTGGTGTTCTGTGCACCTCCTGTATCTGGTTTGGTCTCTGTTTTGTAAGGTTGGGAAATTTTTCTTCAATAATGTTGTTGAAGATATTCTCTATGCTCTTAGGCTTTATTTTTTTTCTCCTTCCTATATGTCTATGATCTAAATATTTGGTCTTTTAAAGGTGTTCCAAAGTTCTTTCATGTTCTGTTTGCACATTTTTTTGAACTTGACAATGTTTTTTGAGTCCCAGACCAATTCTTTGTTCTTGTCCTCAAGTTCTGAAATTCTGTCCTACATGTGTTCTATTTGTTGGTGAGGCTTTCATGGGAGCCTAACTTCAAGAGGATTGTTTCATTTCTGTTTTCTGTTATGTTTTTCTTCAGCACTTCTATCTCTTGTTTGAATTATATTTTATTTTCTTTTAATTTTTTATTTATTTGAGAGAAAAACAGAGATGGAGACAGAGAGAGACAGAGATGGGGGGAGGAAGAATATGGGTGCACCAGGGCCACCAGCTGCTGCAAATTCCAGATGCATGAGCCACCTTGTGCATCTGGCTTACATGGGACCTGGGGACTTGAACCTGGGTCCTTTGGCATTGCAGGCAAGTGCCTTAACCACTCTTAACCATCTCTCCAGCCTCATTTTCATTTCTTGATTTGGCCTTTTTATTGTCTCTTGCCATTCATTACTTCATTTGAATATGTCCTCACTGAGCTTGTTCCATTGGCCTATGAGCTCATTTATATTTTGATCCTCCTCCACTCCTTTAACCTTCGGTTGATCTCTTTTTTTAGATTTGTAAATTACTTTTTTTCATTTTTTTACTAGTTATGGACATACTCAGTATGTAAACAACACATATTGGTACCATCTTTATCCTCATCCCTGGCCCCCCGAAAGGGACCCTCCTCACTGGGGATGCCAGTTATCACCATGGGGATTGTGGGTCATGCATTGTGGGGATAGCCATCAGTTATGGGGAAGAGGCAATGTCTCTGTGCATAATGTACCAATTTGTGGCTCTAACAATATTTCAGCCCCTTCTTCCATGAATTTCCTTGAGCCATGTTGGGTTCGTTTTAGGTCTACTTCAGTCATGGGCTCTTAGGAGCCTCTGTATCTCTGGTTTGGTAGGAGTTGAGTGTCCTCAGTGTCAATCTCCTTCACCCTTGTGCTGATATCAGGTTCACTGAGAAAGCAGCACTCTTGCTCATTTCCCCAGTTCCTCTATGGTTTCAGCTGGGGCTCTGGTGATGTGTGATGGGCTGTTTCTCTCCTCAGGTCCTGCTTCCATCTGTAAAGGAGATCCTTGAGCCTTGTCTGGGTTTGGTTTTTGTGGTCTGCTTCTTGTAGGCTCTTGAAGTTGGTTGTTTGATGCTTCTGTGTGTAGAATTCCCTGAAGTACTCTCTGTAGATTTGGCTTTGTGTTCATGTAGTTGTAGAGCTGACTTTTATGTGGAAAGTTTTTCTTTTGCCATGTATTATGAAGGATACTTTTGCTGGGTAGAGTAGTTTGGTTTGGAAGCCATAGGTTCTTAGACTTTGCATTTTTCCATTCCAGGCACTTCTGGCTTTCAGGGTTTACATTGAGAAGCCTGAGGTAATTCTGATGGGTTTACCTTTATATGTAAAGTGTTGTTTCTCTCTTTCTGCTTTTACAATTTTCTCTTTGTTTTTTAGAGTCTTAATGATAATATGTCTTAGAGAGTTTCTTCTTTGGTCCAGTCTGTTTGGAGTTTGTTTGGAGTTCTGTTAGTTTCTTGTATATTTAAAAAATATTTTATTTATACAAAAAATATATTAATATAAAATATCATATATATAATATAAAAATATATAAAATAAAAAATATATAAATAATATATTTATTGTATAAATAAATATATAAAGAGAGGAAGAATATGGGTGCACCATGTATTCCAGCCACTGCAAACGAACTCCTGGTGCACGTGCCCCCTTCTTCATCTGGCTTACATGGGTCCTGGAAAGTTGAACCAGGATCCTTTGGCTTTGCAGGCAAATGCCTTAACAGCTAAGCCATCTCTCCATCCCAGATTCTTGTATTTTAATGGGACTCTCTTTTAAGAGGGTGGGAAAGTATTTTTTTGATAATTTGTTGAATAAGTTCTCCATGCCTTTAGTCTGAATTTCTTCCCCTTCTGGTATACCCATGATTTGAATGTTGGGACACTTAAGGGTATCCCACAATTCCCTCATGTTCTGTTCACAAAAATTCTTGAACTTGTTCAAATTTTTGAACTAACTACTTCTTCTTTCTTGTCTTTCAGTTTTGAGGTTCTGTCCTCCACATGACTGACTCTGTTCTTGAGGGCTTCTAGAAAGGTTTGGACTTGTTAAATTTGGTTTGTATTTTCTATTGCCTTTTTCTGTATAGTATCCATCCCTCTGTTGAGTTCCCTTTTCAGGTCATTTTCTGATTTTTGTAATGCTTCTTGGAATTCATCCTTGCATTTATTTATGTCTTCATTAAGCTTAGCCAGATGATTATTGAGGTCCTTTTTTTTTTTTTTTTTTTTTTTTTTTTTTTTTCAGATCTCCTTCAGAACACTTAACTGTCTTTGGAAGACTCCCTGGTTTTTTCTATTAGGTCCAACCTAGCAAGGATGGCATTCACACATTTGTTGGTCTTTTGTTGATGTTCTACAAGTTCTGCCAATTGCTGGGCAAGCATCATATAGCTTGTGTCTTCAATTTGGGGTTCTGATCCTGTTGTCTCTTCTCTGTTTTGATTAGAGACTTCCATTGTGGGAGTGGGCAACCTTATTGGGGTTACTTTCATTTGATATTTTGTGTTATTCCTTTTGCAGTGTGGTCTGCCTATCACAATGTGGGAATCTGATTTAATTCAGGAGGAAGTTGTAGTTGTCCCTTGACATATCTTCAGTGACTGTTCCCTTTTATGTTTGACTAGATTAGGCTTTTGATGGCAAGGAGCCTGCTCAGATGGAAACAGTCTGCACGACCATGGTGGGGACCTGAGACCTGGTGGTAGGGTTAGGGGATGGGACTGCACACTCTGGTGACTTGGGGAGGGGATTGATACTGTGGTCAGGTGGTACAGTGAAGTGGGGGGGGGATGGGACAGTGTGGTCCTGGTGGTGTGGTGGGGTGGAGTGGAGTGATGGGACTGCACGTTCTGGTAACGCGGCAGGTGGAAGGATGGAGTGGTGGTTCTGGTGGCAGGGAAAGGAAGAAAACTTCAGGAGAGAGTGAGGAATGTGAGCCAGTTGGCACAGGGAAAGGTGAGTGGCACCTGGCCTGGATCTGCAGAGCCTGCAAGTACCACAGGAGCAAACCTGGTCTGTGGTGTGGCAGCTGGTAAGATGGCTGGGACCACTGCTTGAGGAGTTTGAGGGACTGGTGAGTCACCTGAGAGCATGGGGATCAGCAGATTCCCTACTGTATCCTCCATACTCTCCCACTGAGGTCTGACTGGGACCTGCTGACTCTAACCACACCCCCACGATCTTGCCTGTTATTTCCTTGTGAGGTAAAGTATGGTTAGGCAGATGCCATCTTGACTGGAGGTTGTTGAACTCTTTTTGATTGGCTTTGATTTCAATGAGCTGTCTATGGAGTACTGTTTTCTGATTCTTTTTGTTTTCCTTTAGTCATCAATTGAGTTTTGTTGATTATCTTCCATTTTCTTCAGCCATCCTTTGACTTCATCTTGTTGTCTTTCTTCCCAATTCATTAAGCCATTCTTTGATTTATAATTTGAATTCTTTTTGCCCATTTTCTTCCATTTTCTTCAGCCATTCTTGGAGTTCCTGTTTGGTTTCTCTTTGTCCAGTTATTTTCCCAATGAGTCAACTGGTTGTTTATTGTCTCATTAAGTTTGTTTAAAATGCTTGTTGAGATTTCATTTTGAGCTTCTATGTCTTAGGTTTCCTCTAAGATTTCATTAGAGGCTTCCATTGTGGGACTAGTTAGTTAGTCTTGGTGGGGATCCTGCTGCTGTTTTTTTTTTTTTTAAAATTTTATTTGTGAGAGAGACAAAGAGAGACAGAGAGAGAGAGAGACAGAGAGAGAGAGAGAGAGAGAGAGACAGAGACAGAGGAAGAGGCAGAGAATGGGCATGCAAGGGCCTCTCAGCCTCTGTGAATGAATTCTAGACACATACACCCCCTTGTGTGCATGTGAGACATTTTGTGCTTGCGTCACTTTTTGCATCTGGCTAAATGTGGGACCTGGAGATTTGAACAAGCAGTTTTAGGCTTCGCAGGCAGGCACCTTAACTGCTAAGCCATCTCTCCAGCCCCCTCTGCTGGGTTTTGTGTGCTGCTTGTATTGCGTGTGGTCTGCCCATCTCAAGATTAGTTGTCTCACTTAGAATGCAACAATAGCAGCTCTTGTATAGCCTATGTTGGGTGGCCTGGTCTAAATTGCTCATGGTGGGTGTGGGGTTGAAGACACTGGATTGGATGTGCTTGTGCCTGAAGAGGGTCTACTTTGCCACTTCCTGGCAAATCTGGGTAGGACCTTGGGAAGCCTGGCTTATCTAGTAACCAAGCTGGGCACTGATCTTCCAGATATATTCTCTGTCTGGCTAGAGTGTGATTAGCACAAAGCTTCTTCTGGGGATGGAGCTGGAACACACTTGCCTCTGCTTTACCCCTTCTTCAAAAAAAAAAAATGTGTGTATGTGTTGTTTGCTTTTTGACAAGGGTTTTCAAGGACTTTCAATGTGGGTATGAGAAGTAGAATACAAGTTGTTCAGCTGTTCACCAATGACCTTTCCCTGGCTTGTTCCCTCCCAGGTAGTTGTCCTGGAATGAATCTAGCCTTGGCATGGATTCTTGGCACTCAGCCCCATCTCACAGTGGTGTATGGCCCTGCTTCCCTTTGACCTTCTGCTGGTTTGTTTCTCCCAGGATGGCTACTGGAATGGCATCTAGTCATGGAAAACAACCATGGTGCTCAGCCCCATCTGCCAATAGCCAACTTTTTTTTTGTTTTTCTTTTTTGTTTTTTGAGGTAGAGCTTCCCTTTAGTCCAGGCTGGCCTCAAACTCACAGTGATCCTCCTACCTCAGTCTCCTGAATGCTGGGATTAAAGGCATGTGCCACCATGGCCAGTGCTAACAATTTTTAAAGTAATAATCTGCCTAGTTTTTTTGGAAAGTATTCAATTTATGTCACATGAAAACTCTTTAAAAAATTTTTTTAATTAATTTTTTTTTGTTTTGGAGAGAGAGAGAGAGAGAGAGGGAGAATGGGAGAGGCAGAGAGGGAGAGAATGAGCATGCCAGTAGCCTCTCAGCCACCGTGAACAAACTCCAGATGTGTGCGCCCCCTTGTGGGAAGTATGGCATTGTGCCCTTGCGTCACTTTGCATCTGGCTAAACGTGGGACCTGGAGATTGGAACTGGCATTCTTAGGCTTAGCAGGCAGGCGCCTTAACCACTAAGCCATCTCTCCAGCCTGAAAACTCTTTTTTAAACTTTTTAGTCACAATTTCGTATATGTATATAATATGTTGTGATCATAATCCCCTCCCATCACTCTTCTGGAGAACTCTTCCTTTTATATCCATTTTTTTCTTCAGTTTACATATTTTTAAACGAAGTTACATTCTTACAATAACATTGGCATAAATAAGTCCAAACAACAACAATCCTTGTGAAACTATACAAGACAACTGCTTGAAGTCAAATAATTCACTATGCTGTGCGTACCAGTTTGAGAACAGTTTTCCTTCTTCACAGGCTTGGAGCTGTATTAAGAGAACTTCTGTGTCAAAAATGAAGTTATAAGATTAGTTGTATTAGGCAGTTCTTTGTCACTATAATGAATACCTGAGATAACCAACTTGTAAAAATAAAAAGCTTACATTGGTTCACAGTTTTGGAGGTTCTAGTCCATGATTTGGTGGGCCATTGCTTCTAGGTCTCTGGTGGTGATGGGATAGCTGCACTATACTTTATGCCTGGAGCATACGGCAGAGGGAAACCTGGATGTGAGTGGCCAAGGAACTGTTTCTCCTAAGATTAAAAATAGTAATGAGCACAACAATGGCCCATTCATATATCTCAAATCCCAGTTGAGCTAATGTTGTAAGTCACATCCATTTGTAGGATACACTTGGGAGATGACTATTTGATAATGAAGGTTTTTAAGTCCATAAGTTGTAAACAGAGGCCTTCTTGTTTTCATTCTGTAGGATGCTCTCATTCATTTCTCATTATCATCTCCAGGGAAAACACCATGTTGTCTTTGCCTTTTAAATGTCTTCCTCTCTTAGAGAAAAAAAATTGAGATGAATCAGAAAACTGTTTTGCTTTGGATAATGTTTTTCTTCAACAAAGCAAAATTATTAATTTGCTTTAGTTACATCGTGCATGGTGGAAGAAGAGGCTGCATGAATTTCAATTTGATAATGAATTATCAATAATCAAGAGAATACAGCATATTTTGCTGTGTTGTAGTTCAGACCTACTGCTCATTTAAGTCAGATAAGATGTATCCTGGTTATTTGGGAAAAAATATTGCCATGAAAAAAATCTTCCTAATTTTTAACTCAATATTGCATTTTGCCATTTACAAAAGCCATGAAGAAAATGAAAAAAAGGGGTTTTAAAATTAACAGGAACAATAAAGAAAAGCCAGTAGAACTTTTTGTAGACAGGGAAACAAAGTATGGAAAGCATCAGCATTTGTTGGTTTTCATATTACAAAATATTACTCAATTTGTGTGAAAATATAAGTGGAAAAATCTTTGCTTTTCTCAGTCATAAGCTGTGGTGATCTTGGCTACTATTATTTCAGTGACATAGTCTGTTCTTACAGTAAAATTAGGAAATTTATGGATTAATAGGATAAACATTTTTAAAAATTTTACTTATTTGTAAGCAGAAAGACAGAGAGAGAGAGAGAGAGAGAGAGAGAGGGAGAGAGAGAGAGACATGGAGAGACTGCTAGGACCTCTAGCCATTACAAGTAAACTCCAGATGCATGTGCCACTTTGTGCATCTGGTTTATGTGGGTACTGGGAAACTGAACCCCACTCATTAGGCTCTGGAGGCAAGCACCTTAACTGCTGAGCTATATCTTCAACCTCAGGATAAACTTTTTTTGAGGCAGGTCCTCACTCTGTTTGTTTTGAGGTAGGGTCTCACTCTAGCTCAGGCTGACCTGGAATTCACTCTGCAGTCTCAGGGTGGCCTTGAGCTCATGACTATCCTCCTACCTCTGCCTCCCAAGTGCTGAGATTAAAGGCGTGCACCGCCATGCCTGGCTCCCTACACAGTTTTTAAAGCTTTTGTGAATGTGATTTTCCTACCTTATTTCTTTCTGATGAATTCAATATAGTACTTGAAGACTTAACTGGCCAAGAAAAAGAAATAAAAGGGATACAGATAGGAAAGGCGTCAAATTACACATATTTGTATACAACATAATCCTATACTGACAAGCCCCCAAAATTCTTTTATAAAATTCTTAGACCTGGCAGACACATTTAGCAAAGTAATAGGATACAAAATCAACATAAAAATAGAAGTTTTATACATAACAATAAAGCTAGAGTGAGACCCTACCTCAAAACAAACAAAGAAAAATGTGTAGGGGGCTGGAGAGATGGCTTAGTGATTAAGGAGCTTGCCTGCAAAGCCTAAAGACCCAGGTTCAATTCCTCAGTACCCATGTAAGCCAGGTACACAAGGTGGTACATACATCTCTAGTTTGTTTACAGTGGCTAGAGACCCTGCCATGCCAATTTTCTCTCTCTCGCTCTCTCTCTGCCTCTCTCTCACTCAAATAAATAAATAAATAAATAAATAAATAAATAAATAAATAATATTTTAAAAATTGCCTAGGAATAAACCTAACCAAGGAAGTGAAAGACTGCTCCAGTGAAAATGTAGACACTAAAGAAGACTCTAGACAATGAACGACCTACCACACTTATGATGGCCAGAATTAGTACTGAGCAAATGGTTGTAAACATGTAAAAATGTTCATCTACTGATTCAATGAAATCCCCATCAAAATACCAGTGACATTCTTCATGTAATGAGAAAATTGATCCTAAAATGTACATTTCAAGTCTGATGGCAAAGATGGATTCCAATAGCACAGGAAATAATTCCAATGAATAATCAATCAGATTGCATGAAAGTCTTCTGCACAGCAAAGGGCATAATCAGCAGAGTGAAAAGACAGACTACGGAATGGGAAGTGATCTGTGCCACCTAGACATCAGTCAAGTGTTGGGATTGCTAAACACAGGCTGGGACTGTGAGGAAGCTGGCCTGGGCTGTTGGACATGGCCAGGGACCTTGGGTGGTGGGGGTTGCAGCTGGCCTTATCATCAGGAACCCACTCTGGTGACAGAGCTGGTTCTCCTCTCAAGGTCGTAGTATGCCCCACCTTTGCCCAGCGTGGGTGGAACTGGCGGGCCCTCCCCTCTATCCCAAAAGCCCCTGAGCATTCCATAGTCAGGCTTTGCCCCCACAGTTCCTGACCTTGTGGCCAGCTGCCCAAGAGACCCTTATATGGTAGTAAACAGTCTCACTGCAGCTGTAGCCATCCAATATGTGGCTGAAGTCACGTAGCTTTTCCTGCCACTTCTGATATCTATCTCCTTGTAGCTTCTCCCTCACGACTTCTGCCTTCCAACACCAGCCAATTAGATAGCAACCCATAAACCTATGTATCCAATCACCTTATAGTCTGTATGTGCCTTCTCAACCTTTCCCAAGTGTTTTTATTTATTTATTTATTATTATTATTTTTTGGAGAGAGAGAGAGAGAGAGAGAGAGGGAGAGGGAGAGGGAGAGAGAGAGGAAGACAGAGATGGGCGCACCAGCAGTGTCTCAGCTGCTGTGAGTGAAATCCAGATGTGTGCGCCCCCTTGTGGTCAAGTGCAGCATTGCGCCCTTGCGTCACTTTGCATCTGGCTAAACGTGGGACTTGGAGATTGGAACCGCTGGAGATTGGAACCAGAGTTCTTAGGCTTAGGAGGCAGGCGCCTTAACCCCTAAGCCATCTCTCCAGCCCCCAAGTGTTTTTAAACCCACTCCCCTTTTGAATAAATGAGAGCGCGCTATCCATCAGACTGCCTCCTGGGTGGTTCATTGCCTGTCGCATTCACCCTGTCCAAGACCCTGCTCCCCTCAGCTCCTTGGTGGCCGATGACCCCCAGGAGTAGCAAGGACCCACAGTCAAGGGATTCAAGTCCAGAATATACAAGAAACTGCAAAATTCAAGATGACTCAGCAGTTAAAGGCACTTGTCTGCAAAGCCTAACAGCCAGAGTTCAATTCCTGAGCCACTCACATAAACCAAACATAAAATGTGGCACAAGCATCTGGTGTTTGTTTATAGTGGCAAGAGGCCTTGGCTCGCGCGTGTGCGCACACATGCCCACACACACACACACACACAAATGTGTGCATAAATAAAGATTTAAAAAAGGGCTGGAGAGATGGCTTAGCAGTTAAACGCTTGCCTATGAAGCCTAAGGACTCTCGTTTGCAGTGGCTGGAGGCCCTGGAGCACCCATTCTCTCTCTCTTTCTCTCTCTACCTGCCTATTTCTGTATCTCTCTCTCTCAAATAAATAAATAAATAATAAAATATTTTTAAAAAATTAAAAAATAGGGCTGGAGAGATGGCTTAGCAGTTAAGGCACTTGCCTGCAAAACCAAAGGACCCAGGTTTGACTCCCCAGGACCCATGTAAGACAGATGCACAAGGAGGCGCATGCATCTGGAGTTCGTTTGCAGTGGCTGGAGACCCTGGCATGCCCATTCTCTCTCTCTCTCTGCCTACCTATTTCTGTATCTCTCTCTCAAATAAATAACTAAAAATAAAATATTTTTAAAAAAAAATTTAAAAAATAGACACCAAAACACAAATCATTCAATGAATAAAAGACCTGTTGACATGGACATATCTCAAAAGAATTCAAGATGGCTAATAAACACTTGAAATATCGTTCAACATCTTTAGCCATCAGGAAATGCAAAAAAAACAAAAAAACAAAAAAACAAAAAACTGTGTGGTTCCATCTCACCATATCAGAATGACTATAATTAAAAAAAAATACTGGTGAGGCTATGGGGAAAGAGGTACCCTTATTCACAGTTGGTGAGAAAGTAAACTGTTACAGCCACTATAGAAAGCATTATGGAGGTTTCTGAAGACACTACAGCAAAGAGGCAGCACACCACCTAGCTATCATACTCCAAGTCAACACACCACAAAGACACTTGTATGTCCAATTGTATAGCTACATTATTTACATTAACCAGGAAATGGAATCGGCCTCAATTTTCATCAATGGATGAATGGATAAAGAAAATGTAGTACATATACACTATGGGCTATCATGCAACCATATAGAAAAATAAAATCATGGAATTTTCTGGGAAACAGTGGAGCTGGAAATCATTATGTCAAGTGAAATAAACTGGACTCAGAAATGCAAATACCATATTTTCTCTTATATGTGGAGTCTGGATTTAAAAGTGTGTGTGTATATGTGGGGGGAAAGGGAGGAGGGAAGGAGAAAGAGAGAAAAGAGAGAGCCTGGAAGGGGATCATGAGAGGGGATAGAGAGATCTTAAGGGAGGAGAAAGAGAGAAGTAATGTAAGACACGTGATGAGAGGCTAAAGGGAGGCTTTCTGGGGGAAGGAGTGGAACCAGCTCGAGGGTGTTAGAGGACACTAAGAAGTGAAGGAATGAATGAGAACAAAATATAATGACACATAGTATGAAAATGCCACAATAAGATCCATTACTTTGTATGCTAACCTAAAATGGTTTTTTGAAAATAAAAATTATAAGAATAAACCAAGTAGAAGCTTGCACTGTGCTGATGATCTTTGGATTCTCAGTGTACAGACCCATGAGCCAAAGGCAGCCTCTTTCATTTTTAAATTACAGTCTTGGGTCTTATGTTATAACAAAAGATCCTCGACTAAGAAAAATGATTTAAATATGTAAATTAATATTTTTCAAAAGACAGGACTTTCAGCAGTTCCTCAAAAGGAGAAACACACAGTAATGCAGAAGCTATAGGTTTTGAGAGTAAGGTGCCTATTTCTGGGCCGTCCCCTAGAGATCCTGCTTCAGGAGAGCTGACGTGGATCCAGGAATGTGTATGTTTCTCTGACACACGTGATCTAAGTACGGGCTTCTGAGATGCCCCTTTCCAGACTTGGTTGGATTGTGATTGGACACTGAGAAGGAAAAGGTACCTCGGATAGGCTGAATGTCAACCACTGTGAAACATGGACATAAACCAAGGGCATGAAGGAAATCCGAGAAAGAGGGTGGTGAGATGATCTATTACATTCACTATAAGAAGATGAATAGGTATCTTCTGAAGTACCATGGGAACTTATAATAGTCATGAGAATAAAGGATATAGAATGATTCTCATTGGCAGGAAGACATTAGGAAGAGAATGACTTCATTTCCTCCCCTGCCACCTATACATTTCTATAGTCTCCAGTGTTTCTCTTAGCAGCACAGTGTGCTAGGGCCAGGCAGACACGGCTTCTAGGGCTGCCACCATGAAGGGCTTAGTGGTTTTCTTTTACTTTTCTTCCCTTTTCTTTTCTCCTTCCTTCCTTCCTTCCTTCCTTCCTTCCTTCCTTCCTTCCTTCCTTCCTTCCTTCCTTCCTTCCTTCCCTCCCTCCCTCCTTCCCTCTTTCTTTTTTCTTTCTTTCTTTCTTTCTTTCTTTCTTTCTTTCTTTTTTTCTTTCTTCTTTCTTTCTCTTTTTTTTTGTTTTTGGTTTTGAGACATAGGGTCTCACTCTAGTCCAGGCTAACCTGGAATTCACTATGTAATCTCAGGCTGGCCTCTAACTCTCAGCGATCCTCCTACCTCTGCCTCCCAAGTGCTGGTGGGATTAAAGGTGTGTGCCACCATGCCTGGCTGTGTTTTTATTTTTTAATTAGGTGAGGCCAGAAGCAGTTCTATTTTTTGAGACTTTAATACAAAAAACAGACAAAGTTGATGTTTCCAAAATATTAGTATACACACGTGTGTTTGTGTGTGTGTGTGTGTGCAGGTTGCATTTAACTCTTTAACACTTTTCACATAAAAAAATTACAAGGTCATTTAGTCTCGAACTCACCAGACAATGATCAGATTTCTATATAACATTAACTCATGATGGTGATATGGGACAGAAATGGAACAGCTTAAAAATTGTATGATGGATTATCAATGCTATCTGGGTGTCTACATTTAAATATATATCAGTGTCATCTGAAGACGGTGTCACAGGGCTAAATTTGAGGTCCTTTCAAGAATGGCCTTTAAATCAAATCTCTTTCCTTCTGGCGCTAGAGGGTTCCAGTGTGGCACCTGCTGTTCTCTGTGCTGATGGCTTCTTACTATATGTGTCTGTGACAACCTTCCTGGGGGCTTCTCAGACTGCAGGAGCTGGCTGGCCCACTCCACTTAGTTGCCACAGTGTCACGGAGTAAACACTCATATCCATGGGTGTGGCCTTCAAACTTTAAAGGAGGGTGTTAGCAGATACATTCTCGAGGCTGTGGCCTATGCCTCTCCCAGACCATTTCAGGATGACTCACCCCAGCGTCCATAGTCCACAGCAGTGTCATGCCCATCAAGGCTCCCAGCACTGATTTTCTCACTTCACGTGACCTGGTGGTACTTCCTGCCTTCAACCTAAAACAATAGTACATACTTTCATATTAATGACCATGTATTTTAACATGAATTAGGAAAACTTTGAATTGATTATCATTGATAATCATATCTGTGATTCTAATGTTTTTAAGAGAATAACAAGTGAAGCCAAGAGAGAATCCTGGCACTCAGGAGAGATGGTTACGGGCCTGGAATTTTGGTACTCAGAAGTGTGTGTGTGTGAGTGTGATTTTTTTTTAATTATTATTTTTTTATTGACAACTTTTATACTTACATACAAAAAAACCCACCTGATATTTCCCTCCCCTCCCCCATTCCACTTTAGAACTCCAGTCTCCATCATATCCCCTCCCTCTCTCCATTAGTCTCTCTTTTAATTTGATGTCATCATCTTTTTCTTCTATTTTGAGAGTCTTGTGGAGGTATTGCTAGGCACTGCAAGGTCATGGATATCGAGGCCAATTTTGGTCTGGGCAGTTGCATTGTAAGAGGTCATACCCTTCCTTTGGCTCTTCCATTCTATCCGCCCCCTCTTCCGCAATGGTCCCTGAGCCTTGGAGGGTGTGACAGAGGTGTTTCAGTGCTGGGCACTCCTCCATCCCTTCTTCTCAGCACTATGTTGCCTTTTGGGTCATCACAGTGGTCATCGCCATCTGAAAAGAGAAGCTTCTCTAACCAGAAGTGAGAGTAGCATTAATATGTGAATATGAACATTAAGTGTAGTGCTTTCAGGGCAGCTTGGTGGGAATAATATATACATTTAGTCAGACAAGAGCAGGCTTATACCCCTAAGGCTCATGACCTCAACTACCATAGACTTTTACTTAGGTTTTTCAGTACCAGGTATGTATTCCCTCCTGTAGAGAGGGCCTTCAGTCCAATTATGGAGCAGTTGGTTTCCCCAAGAGTAGACATGCCACTATTGCACTCGTTCAGTCATTGGGCCTGTCTGGCCAAGTTTTGAATATTCAGTGTCCACTGTTTTCACTGCTGATGACTTCTGTCTCCCATACTCTGCGTGCAGTGCAGCTTTTTCCAGCTTTCAGTTGGCTGGTCTACAGGGAGAAGGTTTTCTGCTTCACACCAGCTTGCTTTCTCATTGGCCTTGCCTCTCAGGCAAGAAATATCTTCAGCAATAGGGTCTTACTATCTGTTTCTCAAGGGAAACCAAGGGCTTTGGCAAAAGCCTTTAATGTTTTGGAGGCTACCGGGACCTCCTTGGCCAACAACTCACTGGAAGGTATCCCATCCCAGGTATTGAAAATTTTCTAGTAACAGACTACAGCTTCTAGATGTGCCCTTATTCAAAAAAAGTAATTTTACATAAGTCTTATTCACAATATCTTGAATTTAGATTGACCCTCCCCCTGCCCTTCTTTTATGCATTCTCTTCCCATGGCCTCACTTAGGCCATTCCCCTCCCTGTAATCAGTTCTTCTACTTACATATGTGCAATACCATACACTTAAGTCCTTCCCTTTCCTCCCTCCCTTATAGCCTTTTACCAGCTTACTGGTTTCTGGTACCTATTTTTGGTTCCAGTTCATACACAAGTCTATATATTGGTAGCTAGGATCCACATATGTGATGTTTGGCTTTCTGAGCCTGGGTTACCTCACTTAGTATAATCCTTTCCAGATCCATCCATTTCCCTGCAAATTTCATAATTTCATTTTTCTTTACCGCTGAGTAGAACTCCATTGTATAAATGTACCACATCTTTATTATCCATTCATCTGTGGAGGGACATCTAGGCTGGTTCCATTTCCTAGCTATTGTGAATAGAGCAGCAATAAACATGGTTGTGCAAGTATCTCTAAGGTAGTGAGAAGAGTCCTCTGGATATATGCCTAGGAGTGTTATAGCTGGATCATATGGTAAATCTATTTCTAGCTATCTCAAGAACCTCCACACTGATTTCCACAATGGCTGGACCAGATTACATTCCCACCAACAGTGTAGAAGTGTTCCTCTTTTTCCGCATCCACGCCAACACTTATTGTCATTTGTTTTCTTGATTGTAGCAATTCTGACAGGAGTGAAATGGAATCTCAAAGTGGTTTTAATTTGCATTTAGTGAGTGTGATTTTTAAGGCTGGTGATTAAAGTCATCACAAAGCAATAAAAAGGAGGCTGGGGATCCAGATGCCCAAGCTGAGGTCACTCTGGCTTCTGAGGTGCCATCTGTGGTCATGATACCTCTGCCTTTGCTGGATTCATTCATTTGCTGGTTGGAACACACCTACCTGCTCAGCACTTCCATTTGTGACCAGCCCTCCAGATTAAATGCTTTCTGGTCTGTCTCTGAGTGTCCTGATCTTGCCTCTCAAGGCTATTCCTATCTCCTGGACACTGGGAAGGGTCCTGCTTACAAGAGCCCTGACTCTTCAACTCTCTGTGTTATGTTCTGGTCATACAGCATACCTGCCCTGCCCTTCTCCTTGGAGAACTGAGATGCATACCATCCTCTGGTAGAGAAGGTGGGTGAAAGTTCAGTTGATTTACTCATTATCACATGGCCATGCAGCCCTCATGAAATCATACCTCTTCCATACTTCCTGTGTCCTCTGGGAGACATACTATGCTATTTTGTTGATCATATGATTTTTACCATATAGTTTCCTAAACACACACAAATATTCATGCATGTAAGGACGACAGCCATCTCATCATAACAGTGACAGTATTTTCTGATGTTGCAATTACTTTCTCATTGCTGAGACAAAGCACCTGACCAGAAGCAACTTAAGGAAGATTTATTTATTTTGGCTTACATTCTCAAGGGGAAGTTTTACATGGTAGAGAGGTGTGGCACAAGCAGAAAGTTGGGGTCACATCTTGTCACATCAGCAGGGAAGAAGCAGTAAGAGTGAATTCATTGTGTACACCCAGTGGGACAGGACTAACAAATCCCAGGGTCTGGTCACAGAGACATACTTCCTTCAGGAAGGCTCCACCAGCTGGAATTAGCTATGAGACTTAGTGACAAGCACATGAGGCAAACTACCACATCCAGCTTCAGCATTTAGGGTCAGGGAGAATGTTTGCCTGTGAGCTCTGTCCTTCTCCTGGAAAACATAAGTCTGTTGTCTGCAAGGAAGTGCAAATGTGCAGTCTTCCTCCTCTGCCAGCAGCATCACTGTGACTCTTGTTCCAGCAGAGATGCTTGCTTGTGATGCCAACCTCTGTGAAAATAAAGGGCACTTTTAAGCTGTTAATATTCATTTGATTACCTATTCAGAAACTATGGTCCTGGAGTCAAAAGGATTTTTGGACTTAGACACTTTCGGTTTACTAATTGTTGATTATATGATATTGAGCAATGTTCTAAATCTGAATTGCTAGAAGGACACCCAGGGCTGCAGCATACTGTCCCGTGCAGTGTGTACCCTGCTCTTGTCTACAGTCCACATGTGCAAAATGATATCTCCAGAATTTAGACTACAACTTGAACAGGCACACACAGTGACCATCAGGGCTGGTGAAAGATATATTAAATGCTAAGACACTCTATAAAGGTCAGGTGCCGAGCAATTAAAAAAAAGTTTTGGCTATTGTTTATCTTTTGTATCTTTTTATGGTTGTTTTTTGAGGCAGGAGCTTACTCTAGTCCAGACTGACCTGGAACTCTGTAGTCCAGACTGGCTCTGAACTCAATGGGATCCTCTTATCTCAGCCTCCTGAGTGTGAAATTATAGGTTTAAGACACCATACTCTATTTTATCTTTTAAAGAATTATTTTTATGTTTGTTATTTTTAAGAGCAGATAGGTTACTCATTAAGTATAATCCATCCTAAAAATCCCATGTGTGGTGGTTTGATTCAGGTGTCCCCCATAAACTTAGGTGTTCTGAATGCTAGTCTCCCCAGCTGATGGCAATTGGAAATTAAAGCCTCCTAGAGGCAGAGTATGGTTAGGGGCAGGCTTATGGGTTTTATAGCCGGTTTCCCCATGCCAGTGTTTGCATACTCTGCTGTTCCTGTTGTCCACCTGATGTTGGCCAGGGGTGACGTCCACCCTCTGCTCATGCCATCGTTTTTCCCTGCCATCATGGAGCCTCCCCTTGAGTCTGTAAGCCAAAATAAACCTCTTCTTTCCCCACAAGCTGCTCTTGGTTGGTGATTTCTACCAGCATTGTGAACCTGACTGCAACACATGTATTTAAGGTAAACCTAATCTTTATCATCCATGTTTAACATATTCAAAAGTATCTCTCCAACCTCACTGTAAACTTGGGTCACTGAGCCTTCTGTACTTTCTTTGGATGGTGGAGGCTGTCCTTTGTGTTTGCTGCAAGCTAGTGCTTCCAATGAACATTCTAGAGTGATGGGAATGTTCTTGATTTCTGCTATAAGGCAGATAGTAGTCATCCCTGACTATTCATCAATTGGAATGTGGTGAATGCAATCAAGGAACTGAATTTAAAATTTTGGGCTGGAGAGGTGGCTCAGCAGTTAAGGCACAAGTAACTTAACCAGCGTTCTTTTCCATTACCGAGTCTTACATCTCAAAAGATATAAAGTTACAACCTAATTTTCTTTTTTTAAATTTTTTTTGAGAACAGATGAAGATAGAATGGGCATAGCAGGGCCTCTAGCCACTACAAATGAACTCCAGATGTATGCACCACCTTGTGCATCTGGGTCCTGGGGAATTGAACCTCAAACCGGGGTCCTTAGGCTTCACAGGCAAGCACTTAACTGCTAAGCCATCTGTCCAGGCTTAATTTTCTTAAGGTGCACCTAGATTTATGTACTTGTCATGTGTGTCTATGATGTTTGTTTTTGTATGTTGTCTTGAAAAAATAGAGCATAATAATGTAAAATTCAAAATATATAAAACTGGTGACCATTTCAATTTTATTATTTTTAATTTTTATTTAAAAATATTTTTGGTATACCAACTTAAAGTGTGAATGTGTGTGAATGTTTTGGTGGTATATTAAAAGACCTTATAGGTATATACTCATAAGCTTAAGTAATCTTAACTTCTTAAAAACTCTAGAAATGTTATTTTTTGGATTTACTAAAGGATTCATAATACCATAAATGCTACTTGTTTGGGCAATGCAATACTTATTGGAATCAAAAGACAAAATTTTGGGCTGGAGAGATGGCTTAGCAGTTAAGGTGCTTGCCTGCGAAGCCTAAGGACCAGGTTTGATTTCCCAGGACCTACTTAAGCCAGATGCACAAGGGGGCACAAATGTCTGGAGTTCATTGGCTAGAGGCCCTGGTGCACCCCTTCTCTCTTTCTCTATCTGCCCCTCTCTCTCAAATAAAATATTAAAAAACACATTAAAACATTTTTGATATACCAACTTAAACTGTGAATGTGTAGGAATGTGAATGTTTTGGTGCTATATTAAAAGGCCTTATAAGTACATACTCATAAGCTTAAGTAATCTTAACTTCTTACAACCTGTAAAAATGTTATTTTTGGATTTATTAAATTATTCATAAGACCATAAATGCTACTTGTTTGGGCTATGCAATATTCATTGGAATCAAAAGACAAATTTTTGAGCTGGAGAGATGGATTAGCAGTTAAGGTGCTTGCTTGCCTATGAAGCCTGTGGAACCAGGTTCAATTCCCCAGTACCCACATAAACCAGATGCACATGGTAGTGCATGCATCTGGAGTTTGTTGGCAGTGGCTACAGGCCCTGGCATGCCCATTCTCTATCTCAAATAAATAAAGATAAAAAGAATTAAACAAAACTCTTTCATTAGGCCATAGAGGCTAAGATTAAATGCATAAAATGTTGATAATGATTTCTTTCCAAAACAGTTTTTTCTACAGCAATTCTATTCCATTTTCCAATGATCATAGTTAACAAAATATGAAAATATCTTAAATATATTCTAAAGGTCCTTTAATTAGATTGATTACATTGGATTTCTTTTCCAGGACAAAGTACAAATACCAAATGTAAAATTTTATTTTATGTGCTTGTTGGGGATTTCTATGTTAAATTTCCTCTCCACAGTGGAGATTACAAAAGATGCCACTCCAGTTGTTAAGTCTGAAACTAATGTCTTATATTTTTAGATCAATTTTAACATACAATGTAACATTAAGATATTAAAATTATTGCCTATTTATCCATGGCCTCCTCCTTCAAAATAGTTTTAAGGTCTAATTTTTCTGTTTTATTTCTAAGAAGTCATATATTTTTAGACTCTTTTTGTTTTGTTTTGTTTTGTTTTTGTTTTTTCAAGGTAGGGTCTCACTTTAGCCTAGGCTGACCTGAAATTCACTCGTATTCTCAGGCTGGCCTTGAACTTATGGCTATTCTCCTACCTCTGCCTCTTGAGTGCTGGGATTAAAGGCATGCACCACCACGCCCTGCTAGACTCACTTTTTAAAAAATAAGGACAAAAAAAAAAAAAAAAACTAGCCAGACTAACAGGGTCTGATAGCACAAATGTAGGGATTGCTATATTTGAAAAACAAAAGTAAAACTTGAGGCAGGTCAACTGGAATACAACTAGATCCTACTTCAAGTTTCAACAAGTTTGTAGTTGGTGACTGGAAAAGACAAAAAAAATTACATTTAATCTATACAGTTTTACCAGGCCATATTGAGTTATTTTACTACTAGAGACATTAGAAACTAACTATACAAAATAACCAGATTTAACAGGTTACAAGGGTGGAATGGCCTAAGTAAGGTCAGAGGAAAAAATCGAGTAAAGGAAGGGTGGGGAGGGTTAATCAAAAATTAAGATGGTATGAATAAGTCATTTGGAAACCTAGTTTTTTTGGATAATGTCATACCCAGAAGCCATAGTTTGTTACTAGAAAAATTTTAGGGCCAGGGATAGGACACTTTCCAGTGAGTTGTTGGCAGGGAGCTCCCTGATGCCCCCAAACATTATAGGCCATTGCCAAGGCTCTTGGTTTCCCATCAAAAATAGACAGTAAGACCCTATTGCTGAAGACTCCAACTGCTTGTGATGCAAGGTCTCTGAGAAATCAAGCTGGGGCTGAGCTGACAACCTCCTCTCTAAACCAGCTGGAAGAAGCTACACTGCATGCAGCCCTATGGGAGCAAGAAGTCATCAGTGCTGATAAACAATAGTGAACACTGCAAACTTTAAATTTGGCCAGCCAGGCCAAATGAGCCAGGAGGTGCAACAGTGGCATGTCTGTCATGGGGAAAACCAACCACTCTCTATTTGGACTGGAGGCCTGCTCCGCGGGAGGGAATATATGACTAGTATTGAAAACCTACTCAAAAGCCTATGGCAGGGGAGGTCATGAGCCCTAGAGGAGTAACCCCTGCTGTTGTCTGGCTAAATGCATATAGTATGCTCACCAAAGGGTCCTGTAAGCACTTTTCTTAATATTCATACCCCTTTCAGATGACAGTGACCACTGAGATGACTCAAAAGGAACCATAGTGCTGAGAAGTGTTCAGCATTGAAATGTCTCTCAGGGTCCATTGTAGAAGAGGTGGCAGAAAGAATGTAAGAGCCAAAGGAAAGGTAGTACTGCTTACAATGCAGTCTTCCAGACACAAGATGGCCTGGATATCCACGACCTCACATTACCTGGTACTACCTACACAAGACCCTCATAATAGGGGTAAAAGATGATGATATCAAAATAAAAGAGAGACTAATTGAGAGGGGGAGGGGATATGATGGAGAGTTGGTGTGTGAAGGGTAAAGTAAGGAGGGGAGGGAATTATCATGGTTTATTGTCTATAATTATGGAAGCTGTCAATTAAAAAGTTAAAGAAAGAGAACCAGATTTAAAATCATTTTGTAAGGAACATCATTTCTGTAATTGTATAGTGTATTTCTTTTTGATAGGCATTAAGTTAACAAACATAAGGCAATTTTAATGGGGTTTACACTACCCTTTTAGTGCCTTAATTTAAGAAAATTATTTTACTACCATGAGTACAGGTTATTTTTTTTTTAAATTGTATGTTGGTTTTTCATTGATAATTGGCTTAATTTAAAGTATTTAGGTTTATTAGACTTTCATAAATTACATACAATTTTGTATCAAACTACCTGTTACAATAATAAATAGCTTTATAAAATTATCTATAAACAATATGCAAGATTACACCAATATTTAAGAACAAGAATTATGGCAACATATCCATGATATTTTCCAGTTAACTATTAAACTCTTCTCCAATAACAACAGTTGATTTATATGGGCAGTATGATTTATTGTTTATTTTTTATCATTTTTAAAATTTATTTATTTATTAATTAGATACAGAGACACAGGGAGAGAGAGAGAGAGAGAGAGAGAGAGAGAGAGAGAGAGAGGGAGAAAGAATGGGCATTCCAGGGCCCTAGCCACTGAAAATGAACTCCAGATGCATGCGCCATGATGTGCATCTGGCTAACATGGGACCTGAAGAATTGAACCTGGTTTCCTTAGGCTTCGCAGGTAAGTGCCTTAACTGCTAAGCCATCTCTCCAGCCCCTATTGTTTATTTTTAAAAGTAAACAGTCATGTAGATAGAACTGTTAATTTAGTCCAAATTCCTTTAAATATGCAATATAAATAAAAATTTAAATAACAAAATCAAGATTTTATTCTATAAGTCACTGTCTCAATTCTAATTTCACAAAAAATCCTTATTGCTTAGACTGATGTTTCCTGCTTCAAGACTTTATTTTCTCCCTTATAGGCAAATGCCCTCACCTTGGGGGTGTTTATGCCATTTTATTTTTTCTCTAGACATAGCATAAAGCCATCTTGAGTAAAAGACACTTTGGCCAGGTAGCTACTAGAACTTTAACACAAAACAATACAGTGGTACAAGGTCTATAGTAATGGTTGTAGAACTACTGACAACTCCATAATGAATGAAGAAAGTGAGGATCACCAGACCCTCACCTGAGTTACAATTGTTCCCTCCCATTTGCTCTCTCTCAGTGTCAAAATTTTCCCAATGACAAACAAAAATATGTCACTTCAACTTCTTCAACTCGCCCTAACTTTAAGGTTACTTAGTACTATTAAAATAAAAATAATTATGATAATTATTTCAGTTTTCAAACTAATGACAAATTTAAAAACTACAGAATTTATTGGGCCCTTACAGCAGTCTTTTTGGCTAAGGGTGAAGTATATTGTCTATATTACTGATATAGTAACATTGACTCATAACTGAGTACTCATATAAATTAAATTCAGTTAGGTTCTTTGTCACCAGCCACTTATGCTATTCTGTTATGCTATTCTGTTTTATGTTTCATATAATTTGTCTTTATGTGTAACTAAATTTATGTCCAGTGAATGTTCAAAAATACATGGATAAACATTAATATAATACTAAATTCCTAAAATCCGGCTTACTATTGTAAATAGTAAAATAATAAAATAAAATAAAAATAATAAATAAAAATAATTCATCTCTAAGCTTTTGGCTTTATGCTTATTCATGCTTACTGCAATAATTTTAAAGTTACTTTCTAAGTATATATTATTAAAACTCAAGCCCTTAACAAATTAATTAATTTGGATTTATTAACAAACCATAGGACTGTTAATGTATTTTGTCTGTATTTATAATTATTATACTTTCTGTAAAATACAGCTTCCTGGTTTTCATTTTAATTTCTAAATGATAACAATAATATAGTAATAAAAATAATAAAATGAAACCATTCAATATAAAGAAATAAATTATAAGTATAAGGTGTGTTTTCAACTTTAAAAAACATGTTTTAGATAAAAAAGAATACATGGTATATAAATACCCATGTTATTTTAATAAAAAGAAGTGGAATAAGGACTAAGGCCAGAGTCACCTATGAGGAAACTACATACTACACTCATTACTTTTTCTTTTTATTGTTCAAAAAAGGTGGTCCATGGTTGCTCAATCTTGGGGCAACTCAAAGCAATCCTGCCATGCCCCATGCTCCTGCTGCAAACCAGGAAGGCCCTACTGTGACCTGATGGAGCCAGAAGAAACTTGCCCATCACATTGAGGTGGTTCTGACTTTGTCAGACAACCTAAAGTCCTATCCACTGTGCTTGTGAACGTGATGACAGTCATCTTCTGTGTGATAATAACTTGGGGTCAAAGGAAATGCATATTGGGCTTTCACTGTTGACCTCCTTTATGGGAACCCATTACATGGATGGATCTGCCTTTCCTTGTTTTCAATAACATCACTTCTTGGATAGGAGACATACAGACTCTTGAAATTAACAGCCAATTAATCTTACCCACATTTCACCCTCAGAAATCAATTATTGGTCCACTGATTTGTGAATATGCAGGAGTTCTAATCATTTATGTCTTACACCCAAACTACAAAGCTTGGCTCCACTTAAAAACCAGCCAAGCTAAATTTTTGGTTGGGGCTAGTTATACAAATGGAAAAGAAACAATTTGTTTTGGCCTCTCATACCCTGCAGCTCTGTTCATACAAACCCTCATTGTGAATGTCAAAAAATCTCATAGGAAACATGTCAGGTCCCTATAGGACATGTTACCAGTTGGGAAATTATTCTATTATTGATTGGGACCCTAAATATTGGATTCATGATAAATACAACTGTTCCTTGTGTGTCTATGCTTCTATCAGTGGGTTAACAGTATATTACAATAATTCTATTACATGGGGAGAAAGGCTATACAGCCCCCAGACATTTTTTAGGAAAAGGACTACCACAAACCTCCACTTGGTGAGTTGGCTCCATTTTCCAAAAATTATTCAGTGGGAGAAAGTATATTCATAAAAATAAAGAATGTCTCTTTACTTACTTTGTGTTGTTACCACACCAGACCAATTCACCTTTGCACTTCCCATCCATATGTCTCTCTTACTGGCCATTTTAATATTACACAAAAGAAAATCTATTTCATATTCTATGCTCTTCCAGCTTTACCTGCTTGTTGCTTAATAAAACTATATTTAGTGATGCAATGCCTGTACCTTATCTCAGTAAATTTCACTGAGCCTTAAAAAGAATCCAGGGCTCTTACTATAATTAATAAAATTGTATAATACTTCAACAGACCTAAATGGTTTTTAGAACACTCAGAGTCACTATAGTCACTGCTGTTTTTATTCTAACTGTTTCTGTCATGACAGTGACAAAAGTCATCTAACATACTCTAACAACAGAATTTGTATATCAAACTGTGTATAATGTAATGAGTGCCATTACTATAAACATGAGATAAACAAAAACTGCTAACCTGAGTACAACTAATAAAATCAACTATAACATATGTTGGGGACCAAATTCAAGCCACTCAGCTCCAGGCCACTTTAAATTGTGATTGGAGACATATCTATGTCCTCATATCTTTAAAATAAGTCTAACTATTCATGAGACAAAATTAATAATCATCTTCAAGGGTCCCTACTTAATTATACTACTATAAACATTAATTGATTACATGACCAAATTAGTCAAACAGTACTTGTCTTACAAAACAATATTGAAAAAGATATCTTGACACCAAGATTTTGCCAACAGTTTGTCTTGGCTTAATCCATCATCCTGGTTTTCAAACACTTGGCCTTCCACTTTGATGGCCATTGGATTAATTATCTGTACTTTGTTTTTTGTACAGTTGGAGGGATCAACCTAAAAATATTTACTCACCAGCAACAAAAATCATGTCTGGTTTATCAGACCACTTTTAAAAGAAAAAGAAAAGGGGAGATGTGGAGATTAAGTTAACTGTCAAAAGGCTAATCTTTGCACATGCTAAGTTTGAAAACATGGAAAACTATAAGCCTTGGGTGGAGCTTCTTGAAAACAGGAACTCACAGCTTCTTCAAAGATTTCCTGATGAAATAAACCTGAACAAACAACTCATAATCTGATCTGATGCATACTCATGATCTGTCTTTTGCTCAGACTCCCCATTGTGTTGCCTGCCTGAATCTGAATAAAAGCTGAATGCACAGTGGGGGGGAGGAGTGCTCAAATACATCTCTCTTCCCCTCCATTAAACACACCTCCTGACCCTCCATTAAATCAGGGGCTTTTGCCTATAATCCATACTGTGTGTGTTTTTTTTTTTTTTTTTTTTTTTTTTTTTAAGGTAGGGTCTCACTTTATGACCATTAACATGTAACGAGTTTTTAATTCTTAAATTTTCTTTCTAAAACACATTCAGTGTGCCATCCATTCAAGCATGCAGACTCTGAGGGATGTGCCAAGAACACTAGGTTAATATAGAACAATAGGTTAACAATGGTCGGTGAGAGATTAATAGCCATGCCAGTAATAAAATAGAACTATAAGCCATACTGCAGTGAAAGTTTGGGGCAGTGTTAAGTAAAGTAAGGGTCTCCTTAACATAAGCACTGTGTTTACATCAGAGATATGATAACTGAATGACTACTGGGTGGGGAACATGTCCAGGGTGGGTATACTGATTTATTTTCCAGAGATGAGGGAGCACACAGTGGGGGATATCATCACACTACTCAGAATGGTTAAAATTTATGAATTGTTCATTTCTGTAATTTCTAGTCAGTATTTTCTGGCCATGGTTGTGCATGGAATACCAAAGCTTTGAAAAGTGAAAGGACCACTGTACTCCAAGTAGACATTTACCCAGAGCATGCACATTTTCCTGTCTCCCTCTATCTCTTTGTGGATCCTGGAGTTCAAAAGTATTTGAGAATAAAGCTGTGGGAATAATCCAATCCTGAGGGGAGGATGGGAGGGTAGGTTCAGTTCTGGTGACAGACATGAACCTGCCTGGCCTGGTATAAGACTCTAGGGCATGGACAAGGAGAACATTGTTTCTGCTTTTTGAGGAGTCAGTGCTCCAAGAATGA
The DNA here is from genome assembly GCA_036365145.1 of Orientallactaga sibirica. Lineage (NCBI taxonomy): Eukaryota > Metazoa > Chordata > Mammalia > Rodentia > Dipodidae > Orientallactaga > Orientallactaga sibirica. Next base: position 6,380,276 of record JAEOAD010000888.1, read on the forward strand.
GCTACACATACAGTGACCGGAACTTGTGGAAGATGAAAATTCACATTTAAAACCACCCACAGGGGCTCTGTTTTCTCCCTCAGTACACTTTATGTCCTGATCCTGTTAGTCTGAGAAATGTTAATCACTTTACAACACAAAGCAACACATCTTCCCAGTTAAGAGCGAAAAGACCTTTCTGGGAAGGTGGCTAGGTGGCCCTGGAGTCTACATATTGGAGTCTGACCTCCAAGCCTCTAGGCTCAGAATATTTCAAACACAGCCTACAAATTTCGTTTTCTCTTCCAAAGAACAAAACAGACGTTTCCCCCATATTCCTGGGTGATTTAAAATAATAATATGTAAAGTCCTGTTTATATTCTTAAGCAAAACATTTCTAAATTACTCCTTTTCCTGCTAATACTTATATGTTTAATATTGTAAATCCTTCATGTAGGCAAATGGTGAGTGGCAAGCACTGTAGGGTGTCATAAACCTCCTTAAACATGCATGGCTCTCGCCATCTTCCAGGTGGCATTGAATAGACTTAATTTTCAAACACTGCCTTCCTCCACCGACCATTGTAGCCCTTATTAACCTAGTGTTCTTGGCACATCCCTCAGAGTCTGCATGCTTGAATGGATGGCACACTGAATGTGTTTTAGAAAGAAAATTTAAGAATTAAAAACTCATGACTATAAATATTAAATAGACATTTAATTTATTGTTCCAAAACAGCTTTTGTGATGTGGGGGACATGTTTTTTGTCAGCTGCTTGATATTTATTTTAACATATTAAACAACCTCAGAAATATTCATTGCACGGAAACCTTTTTATGTTTGAGTGGGTTAAATTTACAAGCTGAATTAATGGTATAAATTACATTTACATAATTCATTTCCCACTAAACAATTTATTTTGCCATCATCTCTGCTAATATGTATGTTTAAGGAAAAGGCAGTCCCCTTTTTGTTGCCTGCATAGTTAATTTAGCCTAAGTAGAATTTAGAAGGCAAGTCTGTGTTCTCTCTGTGTCTCAGCCAGCTAACATCTGAATTTTACAATTAAATAGCATACATCTGTGGTCTCCTGCAAGGAGAGAAATCTACTAACTAAACCCAAGCTTTCCTGTAGTTTTTGCTTTTCAGAGGTGCTATAATGTCCATGTAGCTTGCTAATTTTATTTAAATTGGAAAGGTCAGAGGTGAACAAATTAGGCAGGAGGTCACATGCAAACTCTGAAATTGTCAACTCAAACCCAGATGAATCTGAAATGGCGAGAAAGGCTGAAAGAAGCAAGTTAGAGCATTGACAATGCACACAAGGCAGTTATCTTTCCTTTTGCGCCTACACCTATTTTCGCAAATGAGAGGGGCAGCCGCTGCATCTGCTGTTGCTGTCTCAGACTTCAGGATGTTTTGAACAATACACTTCAAATTATACCAATAATTAGGGGACCCTTCATTATCCAGTGTTGTGTCTTTCATGATGTTACTGGCAGAAAGGGGACATCACTCCACCTTGTAAGGCTTGGTTTTGTGTGTCTGGCACTGAAACGGGCATTGTTTGCCTCAATTTCTCTCCTCCTTTCTCCATTTCCTATTAAACATCTTTGTTCAGAGCCAGCTGCTTATTCCTCTCAAGATAATGACTGGGCAACATGCTTTCAAAAACCACGGAGAACATAATTTCTGGAAGGCCTGACTCCTTGTACATTTTTCTGTCTGTCATCTGGTGGTGACTTTCAATGATCCCAGGGTAATAAGAATTCAAGGTCCTAATGTGGAGCTCAGAGCACAACAGAAATCCTCCCCATATTTGTTTCTAAATGGAGGTAAAACTTGTATATGAGGAGCTCTGAGCACCATAGCAGCCCTTCTCATATTCATTTCTGAATGGGGTATATACGATCAGATGTGCAGATTTTAAATATATAGTTTGAGTTTGAACAGATGTATTTTCCCACATCACTATCAACATGTAGAACATTTCCATTACCCCAGAAAGTTTCCTTATCCCTTGTCCCAACCCATCTGCCTGGAAAAGCAACTACTGTTTGCGTTGTTATCCCTGTCAGGGAGTTTGGATTACTGTTGGACTTTTCATAAATGTAAGCGTAAGTGGCTTACATAGTGGGTGTGTCTGTCCCTTGGCTGACTGCTTGCTCCTGAGATGTGTCTGTATGAGATGTATCAGTGGGCGGCTTCTTACTGCTGTGATGTCATCTGCTGCATGAATGTACTGCAACTATTTCTTCAGTTCCTGCACATGCTGCTTATTTCCAATTTTGGTTATTTTAGCTATAGTTGCTATAACTTTGTGTAGATATTTCTTTTGGGTAAATACTGAAGTATATAATTGCTATGTTGTATGGTAGATGTACATTTTAATTTATAAGAAACTGACACTTACTAGAGAGATGGCTTAGCAGTTAAGGTGCTTGCCTGGGAAGCCCAAGGACCCACATTCAACTCTACAGGTCCCATGTAAGCCAGACATACAAGGTGAAGCAAGCATGCAAAGTTGCACATGCACACAAGGTGGCACATGCATCTGGAGTTCTATTGCAGTGGCTGGAGGCCCTGGCATACCAATTTTCTCTTTCTCTTGCAAAAAAAAGGGCAGTCTGTTGGGCTTGCCTCAAAAAAAAAAATTGACAAAGAGTTGTACAAACTTGTGGTTGAATCCTTTGTTCTTTTGGAGAAAAAAAAACTCAACCATAAATACTAAAGAATGAATTTTGTCTCTGGTGAATTCGATCATAAAATTATGATATTAGGGAACTGTCATCCTTCTTTTTTAATTGTTGTTTCTGTTAGTTTGAGATGGAATCTTGCTATGCAGTTCAGGCTGGCCTTGAACCCATAATCCTCCTCTTCAGCCTTCCAAGAGCCACCACATCCAACTCTGCCTTTCTTTATGACACACTTATTTTGGAAAGAGTTTGGTTTTTATCAACAAAGAGATGTGAGGTATCAGTAACAGTGGAAGTTGTTTAGCTTTTATTTTGTTTTAAGGAAGTCTGGGGTTGATGTCTGAGGAGGCTGAGCTACAGGGTTAGGAGTTGGAGGCCAGCTTGAGCTGCATTGCTAAACAAGCATGCAAGCAAGCAAGAAGGAAAGACCTAGGGGAGTTTGGGGCAAGCTTTCCCAGGAAATGAGCTTGGACACTGGTTCTAATAGTTTGTTCATGAAGTTGGTGGGGATAGCAGGGACACCTCCAACAAGGCCAGATCTGCAGGCTCCCTTTGGAAGCAGGGCCCATCCTTCTGTAGCAGGTCTCTGTCGGTGTCAGTCTCTCATGGCCACACAGATACTTTGTGCCAACCAGTCAGAGCAAGAGGACGAGAGCTCAGTAATGTGAGAGCTTTCTCATGTTCTACAGGACAAAGCCTAAGCCCTCTTGAAGTTGTTAGTGCTATACATCATGGCACTGGAATCTTTTTCAAACATGCTACTCACATGCCTTACAAATAGCTGTAAGTCGGTAGGCTTGGACATATTCAAAGCTGCTTGCCTCAATCAGTTTACCCTGATGTTACTGAATTAAAACCAAAACCAACAACAGGGGCTGGGGAGATGGCTTAGCAGTTACAGACATTTGCTTGCAAAGTCTACTGCCTAGGGTTCAATTTCCCACCTATGCTCGTAAAGATGGATGAACATTCATTTATGGTGGCTAGAGACCCTGGTGTGACCTTCACCTGTCTGTGCACAATGAGAAACAATAACAACAAACAGCCAGGTGTGGTGGTGCATGGTTTTATCCCAGCACTTGGGAAGCAGAAGTAGGAAGATTGCTGAGTTCAACGCCAGTCTCGGACTACAGCATGAGTTCCAGGTCAGCCTGGGAGAGAGTGAGACCCTACCTTGAAAAAAAATAAACAAACAAAAAAATTGGAGACTGGAGAGATTGCTCATGGTTAACGATCTTTCCTGTAAAGCCTGTTGACCCCGGGTTTGCTTCCCCAGTACCCACGTAAAGGCAGATGCACAAAATGGTGCATGTATCTGGAGTTTATTTGTAGCAGCTTGAGGCCCTGGCATGCCTATCTCTCTCTTTCTCTCTCTCTTTCTCTCCCTCTTTCTCTCTTCTGTTTCTTTCTGCTTGCAAATAAATAAAAAAAATTAAAAACAATAACAATAAACAAACAAATGAACAAAACAAACTCTCACTTATTCTGCTATGCTTTTTGAAATTCTTGGCACAGTATGGGGACTAAGGGGTGAAGTAGAGGTGTGAGCACAGTCCCCTTCCTTTCTGGAGCAGTCATCAACCAGCAGAGCCCTTTTGTAAATTTAGCATCTCTGGCCTTTTAACTTTGACACTAGATATCACATTGTCTCTACAGATGTCCTGTTTGTATAAAAGCCAAAGTAGGAACTTAGTAAATGACAATTCCCTTCCTCTATCACCCCCATTCTTTTTTTAAAGGTGCACAAATGATTTTATTTTGTGCATGCAAGTACATGTCAAGTACTGCAAACTTTTCCCATCAATTTCTCTCAAACACTGAAAATCATGATGCTCTATTTTGTGAACAGCCAAAGCTAATATCTCTTCACTTCAGTACTACAGCAAAAAACACACAGAATTCACTCTGCTATTCACTATCATCACAACCCTCATTGTTCCTAGTCTTCCCCCATTTAATCCTATTCCTATAGCACAAAGGGAAACATTACAATTTGGAAATTCAAATTGAAATAAATGGAATAGAATTTATTCCCCATATATATTCCCCATTTCATTGTACAGAATTATTTTAAAATTATAGTTTTAAATAGAATCTGAGTATATGCCTTAAAAAATGAGCATTAAATCCATCTTAGAGATGGTGCCTGCTTTTTACATGATGGGTGTACACTATCTTTAATTTCATTTACATTTCAATGGAACAATAGATTTTCAAAGAAAATGTCTAATATAGATGTAAAAATATTCATACTAGAGCTTCACAACTGGTTGTACAATTGACAAACAGGCCTCTTTTCCCAAACTTTCTGCTAAGCAAATTTATAAAGTGTAATCAATGCAACAAGAAAAAAATTTTTCTTTCACTTCCAGGGAAAAGAATATCAATAAACAGTATAAAGGCAAACAGTAGTTGTTGCAAGCTAACCATGATACTCCCAAGTGGCTGTACAGTGGGTATGTGCAATACAAATAAAAGCCACGTGTGTTATATCACAACTACAGTATAATTGTTTGCCCAGCTAAGAGAATGTATGCACTTTCATGCCTTGTAAAATGAGGCCTAATTCTTGACAGGTTGATGGAATATGAGCACATGACCTTAGCTTTTGGCAGTACTAAGTGAAGCCAGTGTCTGTTTTCCACTGGTTTGGGGATATTTGAAATTTTTTTTTGAGAGAGAGACGTAGAGGCAGAAAGAAAGGGAGAGGAAGACAGATAGAGATGGGCATGCCACCAGCCTCTCAGCTGCTGTGAACGAAAGCCAGATGCGTGCGCACCTTGTGGTCAAGTGTGGCATTGCGCCCTTGTGTCACTGCATCTGGCTAAATGTGGGACCTGGAGATTGGAACCAGTGTTCTTAGGTTTAGGAGGCAGGCTCCTTAACCGTTAAGCCATCTCTCCAGCCTGGATATTTGAAATTTTTATGTAAAAAAAAAAAAACTGCCAGTTTTGGAGTTGGGGAAATAACTGCTCTTGGAGTAAAAAATAAGCCTCCACTCAAATGTGGGGTGTTCTGATCTGTGGTTTTTATTCCTTGTATTCCCTTGCCAGCAAAGGGATATAAAGAAAGAACTAGTGTAAAGGAGTTATCTTTTGGCCAGATCTACAGTGTCAAGCATGAAGTCCCTCCTGTGGAATGGGCCTCAAATCAAATCAGAAAGCAAGTAGTTATCCCCATAACAGTTATGTCACTATTACACCAGTGGGTATATCTTGCCTGGCAGGTCAGTTGTGCAGCATACAGGATCTACAGCCGGAAAAGAAGGTTAATGACTTTTCTCCCCCAGAAGCCTGCATGGTACCTTCTGTCATTATGAAAGCTATCTATCAAGAAAGAAGCTTCCAGCTCAGTTCTAGCTTGATTCGTCTATGTCCTACAAGCAAAGTGAATGGTGTCTTCAGCAATACACACCTACTGCCTAGTGTCAGACTTTCACTCCTCCTGTCTTCCCTTCTCTCCATCCCAACAGGCCATAGTTTAGACTTCAAAGGCCTCACTTTCCTGTGGGTGGTTCCACCCGCCTAGCTCATTCTCCATCCCCAGCACCCCTCCAACCCACACGTTCACACACCTCCCAAGGTTCCTCTCTTGCTGAGACAGTTTCTCCTCCCCAAAGGGGCATATAAGCCCTGTTGGGAACATTTCTATTGTTAGTCTCTGAGACTCCATAGTGAATTCCGGTCAGCCTAGACTAGAGTGAAACCCTACCTTGAACAAAACAAAACAAAACAAAACAAAACAAAACAAAACAAAACAAAACAAACAGACAAAAAAAGAACTAGGACTTAGGGCCAGAAAAATTTTCAGGAGATAAGTCAAGAGCTAGAGAATTAGAGAGAGAGAGAGAGAGAGAGAGAGAGAGAGGGAATTCTAGTTTTTGTTACTCCTTTACTCCAAACAGAAAAACTACTTGAGTGCCTCTACTAGAAGAGTGTGACTAGTTGCAGCTACTTAATGCATATGTAAGAACAGGAACTCAGGAGACCTACAGAGGAGGCTGTGCATGTACTACAGAGAACCATACCTGCTACCCAGGTTTTTTTCTTTATTGTCAAAAATTTCTTCTCTGTTAACTCCACTCCATACTTATAAACTCTCCTTTAAACGGTTATGGCTTAGTGTCCACACTCACCGAGGAAACAGGAAAAGGCAGAAATGTCCATTCTGGGAGTTTAGAATGGGATACTTGAGAAGGGATAATGGAAAGGATCAGACTCAGGGACCTCAAGGGAGTCAGTAACAGAAGCAAGAGCTTTTCCAGTGACTGCAGTTTCAGTCAGCCATGAAACAGTATCATAGCATGTGGACCAGTTCCGTGTGGTGTGAGAAATGCTGACAAAGAGGAAGTGAGTAGAAAGACTGGGTTTCATAGGACAAAGTAGGTGGGAACAGGGATGCCATAAATTCTGAATCATAAAGACATGTAAGTTTTATTTTGTTATTTAACACTACTGAAATCTGGACAGTCAGGCTATTTGAGACAGGAGCTGAGGCTTGGTTGTTGATTTTTTTCCTTTCTCATTTTGATGACAGAGGAATGGGAGTGAGGCTTAAAAAGTAGGAGTAAACTAACCAATAGGAACACTGTGCTTTATTCTGTAATTTGAGAGACATAATGTAATACTTCATGTCCGACTAGCTGCAAACACTGACGTCAATGTTCATGCTCTGAATCTCAACACAGCCTGTCCTTTTGTTGTCCATTTATAGCCTTCTGATTGCCAAACACCTTAGCACATAGGATAGCAGATGTTCCCCTCACAACTTCAATGTGGGCATCTGCTCAAATCATTTGTCTCCTCTAACCCATTCATTTGTAAGTCCTTCTGCCTGCCCTGACATCTGGGGGTCTGCTCTTTGACTGTGTAGTCCACTTGAGCAACACTGAGTGCTTTCCAGGATGAGTTACAATCAAAGGGGAAAACTGAAAAGCTGTGTGTGTTCCCATCAGGTAGACATTAATTTACTGTAGCCAGCTTTGGAGGGAATTTTCTTTAGATGATAGTCATGATTTATTTTTCATATTATATTTTCTAAAATTTATTCATTTCTCTCTAGTAATTAAAAATGAACAGATATTTTTGTAAGGTAATGATGCTTAAAATTTTAAGAAAATACACTTAGGAATGGTAAAGTCAGATTTAACTTTCTTAGTTTTTCATGCCAGGCTTAATATTCTGGAAAGAGGTGGGAGGAAGGGACACTGATGTATCTGTAAGATGAATACGATCAGTTCTTTCTTTTCCTACATATACAAGCCATTTCCCACTAACAAGTGACATTACTAAATCTAAATTGGCCTGTGACTTGTTCTTAACCAATAGGATATGATAAAAGTGACACATCTAACCTCCAAATCCAAAGAAGCCTTGCAGTCTCTGCTGACTCTCTTGGGATACTCTTTCTTCAGGGAATCCAGGAACTACATAACAGTTCAACTACCATAAGAACACATGCTGTCAATAAGCTCATCTACTGTTTTCCACTGTTCCATTCAGACTCAATCTAGCCACACAGAGACTGTTTGAAGACAGATGCTCAAGCAGCTGCTAGTGTTTTCAGCTAGACATGTGAATTTAAAAAGCTGAAAATGGGCTGGAGAGATGGCTTAGTGGTTAAGGTGCTTGCCTGCAAAACCAAAGGACCCAGTTTCGATTCTCCAGGTCCCATGTAAGCCAGATGTATATGGTGGCACATGCATCTAGAGTTTGCAGTGGCTGGAGGCCCTGGCATGCCCATTCTCTCTAAAAGAAGCCATCTCTCTAGCCCTGTGTAGCAGACAGCTTCAGGTTTGCTGAGATGAACTTCCAGACTAGGCACAGTTATGGAGGAAGGGATATTATTTATTGAAGCTTACAGATCCAGGGGAAGTTCCATAATGGCAGAAGAAGCGACCTGCTCTCACAGGGCCAAGCAGAGAGAGCAAAGGCCCCAGCCACACAGCACACAGAACAAAACTACTGCCAAAAGTTGCACAGCACACTTAAGGAACTCCTACTGGGCACACTTTGCATATCTTTACAATGGAATCTCAAACCCACCATTAACACCTTAAGACCAGCCCCCAGTGACATTGCCTCTAGGAAGGTGATTGTAGATGCAAACTATAAAGTAATAAAACATTGAATATATTGGGGGCCATATAGTCAAACTACCACATTTCGCCCCTGGCCCCCAATAGATTTATTACTATGATACATTGTAAATTGTACTCAGTCCAATTTCAAAGGTTTTTACAGTCTTGACCAACTTAAGATAGTCCTGTAAAATCAAACAAGTTAAATACTTTTAACATGTAAAGGCACAGAGTAAACATTTAAACTGGTATAAAGCATAACAAGGAGAGACTAGAACAATGTAAACTCAACCACCATTAGCAGTCATTAAACTTTTGTTTAAGTTTAATATAACCAGAGACTGACAGTCTCTAGGTTTTTTAATTCCGCCCCTCCAGCTGTGCAGAGTCGCCAGGGAAAACTTCGATCCCAGGCCAACAGTTCACTACATGGGAGTTCTTGTATAGTCTTGGTATATCCAAAACATCTTTAGGTCTCCATGTAAACCATGGTCCATCTTCCAAAGGCTCTTTTAGCCTATTTCTGAGGGTCTCTATGCCCTGTCTCATGCCACATCTCAGCAGTGGCTCCTGGAACTGTGTGCAATTCATGACCACTCCATGCATTTTTCATATTTCCAAAACTAATACCAGGTGTGCAGGACACAGCCATATTTTTAATTCAGGGACAAAATAAATCATAGCCTTGAAAAGCAGGTTCTTTTTCCAGTCAGCTCTTTCCAAGAATTTGTATTTTTAACAGTCTTTTTTTAGGCATTTTTTCCATTGTTTTAATTTAAACCAGTCAGGCCACCTTTCTTTCAACTTTCTTAAGATTGCTAATGTGTTGACAATAGCAGTTAAACCAGTCTCAATGCCTCTACTTTTAACTTGTTTTAGGTTTTCCAACTTAAAATCTTAAAATCTCAGTCTGATATATTTAGCCAAGTACATCAGTCCATTTCAAATTTAAGTTTGATCAAACACTCTGGGCCTGGATAGCGGAATGTAGCCATCCCTTATGCCGGTAGCCCAGTTTTAACAAAGTCTTCTGTCGTCTTTCCTTCCCCTTAGAAAGCTCATGAGCCAAGCCTCGAAATTTAATACTGTCTGCACTTAGCATTTTTAAACTCTCATCAGAATATTCCATAAAACTTGGCTTACCACTCCAGAAGGCATCTTCAGTTGCAAGCACCAAGTCCATGTCCATTCTTCCAAAACAAAAGTTCTAAAAGACAAATATCCACACGGTCAGGTTTATCTCATCCCACTCCTGGTACCACTTTACTGTAGCAGACAGCTTCAGGTTCACTGAGATGAACTTCCAGACCAGGCACAGTTATGGAGGATGGGATATTATTTATTGAAGCTTACAGATCCAGGGGAAGTTCCATAATGGCAGAAGAAGTGTCCTGTTCTCACAGGGCCAAATAGAGAGAGCAAAGCCCCCAGCCACACAGCACACAGAGCAAAACTACTGCCAAAAGTTGCACAGCACACTTTAGGAACTCCTACTGGGCACACTTTGCATATCTTTACAATGAAATCTCAAACCCACCATTAACACCTTAAGACCAGCCCCCAGTGACATTGCCTCTAGGAAGGTGATTGTAGATGCAAACTATAAAGTAATAAAACATTAAATATATTGGGGGCCATATATTCAAACTACCACACCCTGAAAGTTATTATTTTTTGTGTGGGATATATTACTGAAACAACTAAACTATGAAATAAACTTAAATCATTACAGTTTGTATTTAAATTAAAATTGTCTCTCTTCTGTTAATATTCATGATAAATGAGACTAGCTTGACGAAATGCTGTCATTCATATTTCAGAGTAGTATTTGGCTTAAGTACAGTGAGATCATTGATTTTATGCTTGGAATAATAGATTCATATTTGTGAATAGATATGTAAAAGTAGACTGGGGATGTGGATCAGTGATAGAGTACTTGCCTAGCATGTGCAAGGCCCTAGACTTGATCTCTAGAAAAAAATGGAACTGATTAATGCAGCAACACAGGTCTCATGTTCACAAGAAGCTGGTGGTATAAAGTGATTTTGAAGAAAACCTAAAGGTGGCCTGAAGTGTATTCTTCTAGTAGTCTTAATTTGCTATCATTTCATCTTACCTAGGAAGGGTAATGCATAACACCTGCAAAGGTGATCTGTGAGATGAACCAGTGGGTGTTGCAGCAAAGTCTTGAAGGAGCAGATAAGATTTGAAGGTGCTAGAAAGGGCATAAGAAAGGAGTTAGGAAGGGCATGGGAAGAGCCATGTAAAGGGCTCTAGGTCACCTTAAAGCACTGGGATGCAGCTGGGGCATAGGACTACTATGAAGACAAATCTCGCTTGCTCGGTCCACCAGAGCCAGTGTTCCATAATGCTACTGTCATTCTTTCATCCTCCTACATTTTAGGCACCATAGTCAGTCCTTTAAAGAGACAATCTACACATAATTCTCTATGTATCAAAACTTTGATAGTGAAAGTGGCACTGTTGCACTTTAACTCATTCTAATTATTATAAGAATATACTACAAGCTGAACAAATGTTTACCTTAACTTTGAGGCAAGTGCACTTACTGCCCTGACTGTCCTGGAGATATTTTAGGCTTATGAGTGAAGTTGCCCAAGGACACAACAGCCAGTATGTGCTGGATCAGGATTGCAATCCCAGCCTGGCTCCTGAGTCCACACTGTTTAACACTACAGCAAAAATATGTTTCTGGAATAAGTGTTCCTGAAGGCAGAAGTCACAAACTGGCCATCCATGGGCTGAATTTGCCTCATAGGTTTGGTATTCATTGACTATTTTTTTATATTTTATTTTTATTTATTTATTTTAAAGACGAGAGAGAGAGAGAGAGAGGATGGCATGCCCTCTAGCTGCTGCAAACTCTAGATGCATGTACCACTTTGTGCATCTGGCTTACATGGGTCCTGGGGAATTGAACCTGGGTCCTTTGGCTTTGCAGGCAAGTGCCTTAATTGTGAAACCATCTCTCCAGCCCTTATTGACTAATTTTTAAAAATTAAACTTGAACACCTTTGGGTGAGGTGTGATTACTATGATCTGTCTTATAATAATTTCCCACTTATGCTTGGCCCATCTGACTCTGATACAAGTGATTCCTGGAGGCATTAGGTCTGATTGCCCCCAAAGTGACATATTTCCTGGCATCCCAAGACTTTCCATAGAAATGATGAACTCATACTCTCTTCTACCCAGACCAACTCTTACCTTTCCAGTCTTTCTTTTTTTTCTGCCCCCCCTTTTTTTTGTGGTTTTTGAGGTAGGGTGTCACTCTAGCACAGACTGACCTGGAATTCACTCTGTATTCTCAGGGTGGCCTCAAACTCACGGCAATCCTCCTACCTCTGCCTCCTGAGTGCTGGGATTAATGCCATGCATCACCATGCCCGGCTTCCAGTCTTTCTTGTATAGCCCCAACCAGCCTTTTTATCTCTTTTCTGCCCCATCTTTGTGGGAAAGCCAATTTATGAACAGACTTCACGTTTCCACAGGAAAAGTGGAGCCATGTATTGAAAATGTCTCAAACCTCAGTGGAACCATATATCGATAATGTTTCAAACTTCAGTTGGGTATGATTTTTATTACACATGACCACTCTAACCAATGAATGTGCAAATATCCACTGACTATTTGGAAACACCTCTGTAACTTGTAAATTGCAGGTACTGGTTATTCATAATACCTAGAAGCACCGCTAAGCATCTTACTTAATATCTAAAAATTGAAAATACCAAACTTTGGGGGCTAGGAAGATGGTTAAAAACACTTGCTTGCAAAGCCTGCCATCTTGGGTTCAATTCCCTAGTAGCCACATAAAGCCAGATGCACAAAGTGGTACATGCATCTGGAGTTCATTTGCAGTGGCAAGAGGCTCTGGTGTACCCATTCTCTCTTGTCCTCCTTGAAATAAATAAAAATATTCATAAAAAGAAAACAATACAAACCCTTGAGCAGATAGGACATATTTTAATGTTTATAAAAACTGTCCATTAGACACTACACTGGGGCAAAAGGATGGAAAAATGTATTCTGAGCAAATGGAATGAAGAAAAAAGTAGGTGTTGCTATTCTAATATCTGACAAAATAGATTTCAACAGAAAACTAGTCAGAAGAGACAAAGAAGGACACTTAATACTGATTAAGGGAACAATACACTAAGATGACATTACAGTCCTGAATATATACACACTAACACAGGGGCACCCAATTTCATAAAAACAAAAACAAAAAAACCACAACACACTACTGAGCATGAAGTCACTGATTAACTTCAACATACTACTCTCTCCAATAGATAGGCCATCTAGATAAATATAAATATTGGAGTTAAATGACATCATAGAGTAATGGATAGATGGGTACAGAACATTCTATCCCAAAACTATAGGATGAACATTCTTTTCATCAGCTCTAAAGTACATCACATATTAGGACACAAAACAATTCCCAATCAATATAGAAAAACTGAAATACCTCTTGGAGCTGGAGAGATGGCCAAGTGGTTAAAGGTGATTTCTTGCAAAGCCTGCTGGCCCTAGATTCAATTCTCTAACACCCCCATAAAGCTAAATGCAAAAAGTGGCAAAACACCTGGTATTCATTTACAGTGGAAAGAGACCCTGGCACCCCCACATACAAATAGATAAATAAAAATATTTATTTGAAAGAAATTTAGAGCTGAGTGGTGGGTGCATGTCTTTAATCCCAGCACTTGGAAGGCAGTGGTGGGAGGATTGCCATGAGTTCTAGTCCAGGTCAGTCTGGGCTAGAGGGAGACCCTTTCTCAAAAAAACAAAAAAGCAATAAGAAGAATGGCAGAAACAAAGACTTAGTTTGTTGAGAATATAAACAAACTGATAAATTTTTAGCCAAATTTACCAAAAGAAAGAATAGAGCCAAGTCAATAAGAGTAAAGATGACGAAGAAGACATAATAGCAGGTACCAAGGAAGTTGAGGAAATCATAAGGACATACCTTAAAAACTTACATTTCATTAAATTGGAAAATCTAAAAGAAATTAATGAATTTCCAGACACATATAATCTTTCAAAGTTAAAGCAAGGTAAGCTAAATAATTTAAGTAGGTCTATAATAAGCAATGAGATTGAAACAGTAATAAAAATCTTCCAACTAAAAAAAGTCCAGGCCCAGACAGATTCATTACAGAATTCTACCAGACCTTTAAAGGAGAAATAACACCAGGGCTGGAGAGATGGCACAGTGGTTAAGGTGCATGCCTGCAGAAATATCACCAATTATTCTCAAATTAGTCCATAAAATAAAAAAGGAAGGAATGCTGAAAACTCTTTTTACAAGGCCAATTTTACCCTGAAACAAGACCAAATAAAGATACTACAACAACAAAAAGAAAAAAAGGTAGACCGAATTTCCTGATGAAAATAGATGCAAAAATTCTCAATGAAATAACTGGAACGGAATTCAAGAATACATCAAAGATCATTCACCATGATCAAATTGGCTTCATTCCAGAGACTGAGGAATGGCTTAACACAGAAATCATTAAATGTAATTCCTTACATAAGTAGACTCATAGACAGAAATCACATGATCAATAGATGTAGAAAAGGACTTTGACAAAATCCAACATCTCTTTATGGTAAAAGTCCTGGGGAACATAGGAACGAAGTGAAAATATTTCAACTTTATAAAAGGCTATATATAATAAACCTACAGTTAATGCCAAATAGGATAAAAACTGCATATCTTTCCCACTAAGATCTGAAAGAAGACAGTGAGGCTATTCTCTCTAGTCCTATTTAACAATGTTGAAGCCTTAGCTAGTGCAGTAAGAGAAGAGAACAAAATAAAATAAATGCAAATAAGAAAGGAAGAAGCCAAAGTATTCTTATTTACAGGTGTATGATTCTATTCATGAGACCCTCAAGACTCCACCAGAAAACTCCTAATGCTGATTAAACACTTTCAATAAAGTGGCAGGATACTAAATTAACATACAAAAATCTGTAGCTTTCCTAAATACAAGTCACAAACATACTGAGAAAGAAACCAGGGAAATAATTCCATTCACAATAGCCTCAATAAAAATATCTTTGGGGGCTGGAAAGATGGCTTAGAGGTTAAGGTGCCTGCCTGCTAAGCCTAAGAAAGTCAATTCCAATCTCCAGGTCCCATGTTTAGCCAGATGCAAAGTGACACAAGGATGCAATGCAGCACTTGACCACAAGGGGGGCTAACACATCTGGAGTTTGTTTGCAGCAGCTGAGAGGCTGCTGGCGCGCCCATTCTCTATCTGTCTTCCTCTCCCTCTCTCTCTGTCTCTCTCCAAAAGAAAAAAAAATCTTGGGGATATTTTGGGGGAGGAGGCAGAATACCTTGGAATAAACCTAACCAAGGAAGTGAAAGGACTGTACCATGAAAACTTTAAAACACTGAAACAGGGGACTGAGGAGATAGCTCAGCAGTTAAAGGTGCTTGCTTGCAAAGGTTGGAGTGCTTCTGGGTGTGTTATCTCTTATTTTATCTTGGGTTCAATTCCCTAGTACCTGCATAAAGCCAGATACATAAAATGGTACATGCATCTGGAGTTTGTCTGCAGAGACAAGAGGCCCTGGTGCACCCATTCTCTTTCTCTCTCCTTGTAAGTAAGTAAATAAATAAATGAATACATTTAAGGAGCTGGGCATGGTGCCTCATGCCACTAATTCCAGCACTTGGAAGGTCAAGGTAGGAGGATTGCTGTGAGTTTGAAGCCAGCCTGAGACCACATAATGAATTCCAGGTCAGCCTGGGCTAAAGCTAGACCTGACCTCAAAAAAAAAAAAAAAAAAAAAAAAAAAACAAAACAACAACAACAAAAAAAAAAAAAAAAAAAAAAGCTTAAGAAAGGAATTGAAGAAGACAGTAGAAATTGGAAACACCTCCCAAATTCATTGATTGAAAAAATTAACATTGTGAAAATGGATTTCCTGCCAACAGCAATCCCAATCAAAATTCTCCTCATAGAAATAGAAAAAAAAAAATCCAAAAATTTATAAGGGTAGCACAAAAGACCCCAGCTAACAACAACAACAACAACAAAATGCTGGAGGCATTACCGTATTTGGTTTCAAGTTATACTACAGAACCATAATAAAAACATGGTACTGGCACAAACACAGATGTGTAGCTCAATGGAATAGAATTGAAATTCCAGATATAAGGCCATACAGCCTCATTTTTTACAAAGATGCCTCCTCCCACTCAAAAAAAATACACATTGGAGAAAAAGGTAGCCTTATCAACAAGTGGTACTAGGAAAGCTGGGAATCTACATATAGAAGAATGAAACTAGATCCTTAACTCTCATCCTACACAAAATATACTTAAAGTAGGTCAAAGACCTCAACATAAGACCTAAAACTCTGAACTCCTAGAGGAAAAAGTAGAGAAAGTACTTCAAGATATATGAATAGGTAAAGACTTTCTGAACAGAACTCTGTTAGTAAATAAAGCTAATAATGAACAAATGAGCTTTTTTATAGCAAAGCAAATAGTTAATTGAACAAGGAGAGTGTATGGAATTCATCTGCCAGAGGATTAATATCCAGAATATAGAAAAAGCTCAGAAAACTAAACACACATATGCACATGCACACACACACACACACACACACACACACACACACACACCCCAATCAAGGTAATATGCTAAGGGATGGAACAGAAAATCCTCAAAAAAATAGATGTGAGTGGCTAATCAATATTTTTTAAAGTGTTCAATATTCTTATCTACTAGGGAAATGCAAATTAAAGCTACTTTGAGATTTTATAGCACCCCTGATGCTATTATCAAGGAAATAAATGCTGGGAAAGGTGTGAGGAAAGAGGAACCTTTATTCAATGTTGGTGGGAGTGCAATCTAGTGCATCCAGTAAATGAAATGGAGTCTAGATACCCATCACCTGATGAATGAATAATGGAAATGTATTACATGCATGCAATGTAATTTTCTTCAGCTGCAAAGAAAAATGAAATTATGAAACTTTCAGGAAGATGGATGGAAGTGGAAAACCTAAAAACTGAATGAGGTAGCTCAGGCTCAGAATAACAAGCACCAGAAGTTTTCTTTCATATGCAGATCCTTGCTTTAAATTTTAGCTTTGTGTGTGTAAGTTGAAGTGAAGAACTGAAGTGACCAAGAAGTTAGAAAGAGGTAGGAAGAGGCCTTCAGTATGTGGGGTAGGCACAGGAGAACACATGTTATATGACAGAAGGGAGGAATACTGGAGTTGCAAAGGTTAAGCATTGATGCGGCAGGTGAATGGGGGAGGGGAGAGGAGGGTTGGAAGTATGACTAACTCTGATCAAGGCTGAGAGTAGTACTGATCCATAGGTAGAAACATGAATGTGACCATTTAGCAAAACAGCAGCAAAAGGTTTCCTCATATATTCCTAAGGATATATGACATCCATCTGGGAACTGGGCATGGTGGTGCATGCCTTTAATCCCAGCACTTGGGGGCTGAAGTAGGAAGATCACTGTGAGTTCAAGGCCAATCTGGGATGCAGAGTAAGTTCCAGGTCAGCCTGGGCTAGAGTGAGACCTAGCCTCAAACACCATCACCACCACCAAAGATAGTGACAAAGCCATTTAGAAACATATTAGATAATGAGTTAATTAAAAACATAAGCTTCAGGGGCTGGAGAGATGGCTCAATGGACAAAGCACTTGGTGTAGAACTCTGAGTATTTGAGTTTAGGTCCCACATAGAATCTTGAAGCTGTGGTAGGCTTCTGTAATCCCAGTGTGCTGATAGTGTAATCAGTGGAGGCAGAATTTCCTGAAATCTTGTAAGTGGAGCAATGGACCACAATAAGAGACCCTATCTCAGAGAAGGACCCACCTGAAAGTTGTCCTCTGCCTGTCACATTTGTGCTGTGGCCTGCTCCCCTGAAATGGGGTTCAGGATAGAATCCTTAGCTTGTATCTACTTTTAACTAAAGAATTGCATAAAATAAGAAAGAAAAGGATAATTATTAAATTATTATTTTCATTTAGGAATGTACAAAACCAAGAGAAGGGAAATGAAACACCCATGTGGTGTGAGAGCCCATGTGGACCTAAAAGAAACATGAAAAGAGATGTAGAGAGAAAAGAAGAGAAAATACAGAGAGCTACTGTCATGTGGAGGGCAGGAAAGGGTAGAGAGCTCATGTGGGAGTAAGGGGGAGAGGTATTCCCTCATCTTAGCCCAGCTGGGCCGAGACAAGGGAAACTTACTAGAATCTCGAAGTTCAGGAGCTGGCCCAGAGAGGCTTGTCCTCCTCTGGTAAACATATTAATAATGTTATGGCTGTAGGCCCTACCTTCCAGCTCAGGTGACCCAGAGGAAGAGTTGTTGGGTCTGGGACAGGGGCTAGCCATGATGCTGGATTGGGGCTAAACTTTACCAACTGCAGTGTCAGAATTATATTTAAAAGGCAGGATCCTTCAGTTTGTTGCTTCTAAGAAACTCACCTCTCCATAAAAGACAGACACTATCTTAGGGTGAAAGGATGGAAAATGGTATTTCAAGCATCTGAGCCTAGGAAACAAGCAAGTGTTGCTATCCTAATATCTGACAGGATAGACTTCAAGCCAACATTAGTGAGGAAAGATAATGAAGGTCACTTTATACTGATTAAAGGAACACTCCAACAGGAGGACATTACGATCCTAAATATATATGCACCTAACATGGGGGCTCCCAGTTTCATCAAACAAACACCATTAGACTTAAGGTCACAGATAACACCAAGTACAATTGTAGTGGGTGACTTCAATACCCCACTCTCATCAGTTGACAAGTTATTCAAGCAAAAACTAAACAGGGAAGCATCTAGATTAAATGATGTCATAGAACAAATGGACTGTAGAACATTCCCTCCAAATGCTGCAGAATACACATTCTTTTTAGCAGCACATGGAACGTTCTCTAAATTAGACCATATATTAGGACACAAAGCAAATCTTAACAGATATAGGAAAATTGAAATAATTCCTTGTACTCTATCTGATCATAATGGGATTAAATTACAGATCAACAGCAGGAAAATCTACAGAGCATACACAAAATAATGGGAACTAAACAGTACATTACTGAATGATGAGTGGGTCATTGAAGAAATTAAGAAGAAATTTAAAAATTCATAGAGTCAAATGATAATGAGAACACAACATGCCAATACCTATGGGACACAATGAAGGCAGTCCTAAGAGGGAAATTTATAGCTTTAAGTGCCTATATTAAGAAATTAGAAAGGTGACAAGCAAACAACTTAATGCTTCACCTTAACCCCTTGGGAAAAAAAGAACAAGGCAAACCAAAAATCAGTACATGGGAAGACAATAAAGATTAGGGCAGGAATTAATGAAATAGAAACCAAATAAATCATACAAAGAATCAAATGAAACTAAGCTTTAGTTCTTTGAAAGGATAAACAAGATTGATAAATCATTGGTAAATCTGACCAAAAGAAAGCATAAAGAGACACAAATTAATAAATATGAGATGAAAAAGTCACCATTACAAAAGACATCAATGAAATTCAGAAGATCATAAGGATATAGGTTAAGAACATATACTCTACTAAGTTTGAAAATCTAAAAGAAATGATTTCCTAGATTTATATGACCTACTGAAATTAAATCAAGATGAGATAAATGATTTAAATAGACTATAACAGGCACAGAAATCAAAGCAGTTATAAAAAAATCTCCCAACCAAGAAAATTTGTCCAGGTCCAGATGGATTCACTGGTGAATTTCACCAGACCTTCATTAAAGAACTAACACCAATGCTTCTCAAATTTTTCCATAGAATAGAGAAGGAAGGAAGAGTACCAAAGTCCTTCCATGAAGCCAGCATTACCCTGATACCCAAATCAGGCAAAGAGAACAAAAAGAAAAAGAAAATTGCAGAATAATCTCTCTCATGAACACAGATACAAATTCAACAAAATACTGGCAAACAGAATGCAAGAATATATCAAAAAGACCATTAATCCCAACCAAGTAGGCTTTATCCCAGGGGTGCAGGGATGGTTCAACATATACAAATTGAAAATTAATACACTATAGAAAAGGACTGAAGGACAAAATCACAAGACCACAAAATCACAAGATCATCTTGATACATGTAGAAAAGACACTTAACAAAATCCCACATCCCTTCATGGTAAAAGTCCTAAAGAAACTGGGAATAGAAGGAATATATGTCAACATAATAAAGTCTATTTATGACAAATCTAAAGCCAACATATTAATAAATGGGAAAAACTTGAAACATTTCCACTAAAATCAGGAATAAGTCAAGGATGTCCATTGTCCACACTTATTTTTTTTTGGTTTCATACCAAATATTCAAGTTTATTTTAACATATACAAATGAATGAATAGAATACATAAATAGACTTAATGACAAAAATCACATATCATCCTAATAGATGCAGAATGGTTTGACAAAGTTAATCATAATATCCTGATGAAAGTTCTAGAAAAATAGAAAAAAATAGGTTTCCACACTTCTATTTATATTTATTTATTTATTTGAGAGTGACAGACAGACAAAGAGAGAAAGAGGCAGATAGATAGAGAATGGGCATGCCAGGGCCTCCAGCCACTGCAAACAAACTCCAGATGCATGGGCCACCATATGCATCTGGCTTACATGGGTCCTGGGGAATCGAGCCTCAAACTGGGGTCCTTAGGCTTCACAGGCAAGTGCTTAACCACTAAGCCATCTCTCCAGGCCCCACACTTTGATTTAATATAGTATGGGAAGTCTTATTTATAGCAATAAAGCAAGAGACACACATAAAAGGGATACAAATTAGAGAGGAAGAGATATTGTTTGCAGATAATAATGATTCTATACATAAAGGACCCTAAAAACTCTTCCAGCAAACTGTTAGATCTGATAAACACCTTTAGTGATGTAGCAGGATACAACAAACATGCTGAGGATGAAATTAAGGAAACACTCCTATCCACAATTGCCTCAAAAAAATGATACCTTGGAATAAGCCTAAGGAAGTGAAGGATCTTTACAGAGAAAACTTTAAAATGCTCAAGACAGAAATTGCAGAAGCCAGTAGGAAATGGAAGACATCCCATGTTTTTGGATTGGAAGAATCAATATTGTGAAAATGTCAATCTTACCAAAAGCAATCTACACATTCAATGCAACCCCCATCAAAATTCCAATGGCATTTTTTCATGGAAATAGAAAAAAACAATCCTAAAGTTCATTTTTAAGCACAAAAAGCCCTTGAATAGCCAAAAAGTTTTTGAGCAACAAAAAATATGACTGGTGGTATCACCATGGCTGATTTTAAGCCATAATAACAAAAACAGACATGTAGATCAATGGAACAGAATAGAGGACCCAGATGTAAATCCAGACACTACTGCCATCTGATTTTTGACAAAAATGTCAAAAATATCCACTGGAGAAAAGACAGCCCCTTTAACAAGTAGTGCTGAGAAAACTGGATATTTATATGTAGAAGGATGAAAATAGGTCCTTATCTCTTTCCATGTGCAAGAATAAAGTCCAAATGGATCAAAGACCTTAATATCAGACCTGAAACTCTGAAACTGCTAGAGGAAAAAAGTAGGGAAAACACTTCAACATATCGGCATAGGCAATGACTTTCTGAATATAACCCTAGTTGCTCAGGAAATAAACCCATTAAAAAGCTTCTGTACAGAGAAGGACACTGTGAATAGAGCAACGAAGCAACCTACAAAATGGGAGAAAACCAATTTTTGGCATCTCTACATCTGACAGATGATTAATATCTAGGATATACAAAGAACTCAAAAAACCAAATCATAAGAAATCAAACAACCCAATTAAAAAATGGGGCATGGAACTAAACAGAGAGTTCTCAAAAGAAGAAATACAGATGGCCCATAAACATCTAAAAAATGTTCTACCTCTTTAGCCATCAGGGAAATGTAAATTAAAACTACTTTGAGATTTCATCTCACTCCTGTTAGAATGGCTATCATCAAGAAAACAAATGACAATAAATACGGTGAGGATGCAGAAAAAGAGGAACTCTTCTACACTGTGGGTGGAATGTAAATTGGTATAGCTCTTGTGGAAGTGTGTGAAGGTTCCTGAGACAGCTAGGTATATATCCTAGGCATATATCCTAGGGATCGTCTCACTACCTTAGAGATATTTGCTCATCAATGTTTATTGCCACTCTATTCACAATGGCTAGGAAATGCAACCAGCCTAGATGTCCCTCGAATGATGAATGGATAATACAATGAAGTTCTATTCAGCTGTAAAGAAAGATGAAATTATGAATTTTGCAGGGAAATAGATGGGTCTGGAAAGGATTATACTAAGTGACTTAACCCAGGCCCAGAAAGCCAAACACCACATGTTCTCTCTCATATGTGGATCCTAGCTACAAATGTGTAGACTTGTATGTGGGTTGGAATAAAAACTGGTAGCTGAGTCCAGGAAG
The DNA here is from genome assembly GCA_036365145.1 of Orientallactaga sibirica. Classification (NCBI taxonomy): domain Eukaryota; kingdom Metazoa; phylum Chordata; class Mammalia; order Rodentia; family Dipodidae; genus Orientallactaga; species Orientallactaga sibirica. The sequence continues at coordinate 6,402,537 of JAEOAD010000888.1, forward strand.
CTAGAAAGGGGTTGTGGGGGGGGGCTTAAGGAGTTGGTATTATATATATGTAAGCAGATGAACAGATTGTTGGGGGTGGAATGGCCTAAGTGAAGTCAGGGGAAGAGCTTGAGTAAAGGAAAGGTGGGGGGAGGGTTAATAAAGATTTAAGATGGCATGAATAAGTCATATGGAAACCTACTTTCTTTGATAATGGCACACCCAGAACCATATATTGTTAGCAGAAAATTTCAGTGCCAAAGATGGGATACTGTCCAGGGAATTGTTGGCCAGGGAGGTCTCTGATATCCCCAAAACATTACAGGCCATTGACAAGACTCTTGGTTTCCCACCAAAAATAGACAGTAAGACCCTATTGCTGAAGACTCCAACTGCTTGTGATGCAAGGTCTCTGAGAAATCAAGCTGGGGCTGAGCTGACAACCTCCTCCATGTAGGCCAGCTGACAGAAAGCTGGAAGAAGCTACACTGCATGTAGCCCTATGGGAGTGAGAAGTCATCAGTGCTGATAAACAATAGTGAACTCTGCAAACTTTAAGTTCGGCCAGCCAGGCCAAATGAGCCAGGAGGTGCAATAATGAATGGCATGTCTGTCATGGGGAAAACCAATCACTCTCTATTTGGACTGGAGGTCTGCTCCATGGGAGGGAATACATGCCTGGTACTGAAAACTTAGTCAAAAGCCTATGGCGGGCTGGAGAGATGGCGTAGCGGTTAAACGCTTGCCTGTGAAGCCTAAGGATCCTAGTTTGAGGCTCAATTCTCCAGGTCCCACGTAAGCCAGATGCATAAGGGGGCACATGCATCTGGAGTTCATTTGCAGTGGCTGGAGGCCCTTGCATGCCCGTTCTCTCTACCTGCCTATTTCTGTATCTCTCTCTCTCTTTCTTTCTCTAATAAATAAATAAAATAAAAATTAAAAAAATCTTTCACCTTGGAAACAAATTTAAAAAAAAATAAATAAATGAAAATACTTAAAAAAAAAAGCCTATGGCAGGGGAGGTCATGAGCCCTAGGGGTGTAACACCTGCTATTGTCTGGCTAAGTGCATATATTATGCTCACCAAACTGCTTTGTAAGCACTTTTCTTGATGTTTATACCCTTATATTAATGCCACTCTCCCTTTTGGTTAGAGGATCTCTTCTTTTCCGATGACAGTAACCATTGGGATAATAAAAGGCACAGTGGTGCTAAGAAGTGACCGAGGAGTGCTCAGCACTGAAATATCTCTGGCACACCCTCCAAGTCTCAGGAACCATTGCAGAAGAGTTGGAGGAAAGAATGTAAGAGCTACAGGAAGGGTAGGACTCCTTATGATGTAATCTTTCACACACAAGTTGGTCTTGAAATCCATGGCCCTGCAGTGCCTCATACTACCTACACAAGGCCCTCATAATAGGAGGAAAAGATGATGATTTCAAATAAAAGAGAGATTGAGAGGGTGAGGAGATATGATGGAGAGTGGATTTGAGAAGGGGAAAGTTGGAGGAAGGAGGGAATTTTCATGATTTCTTGTCTATAACTATAGAAATTGTCAATAAAAAAGTTTTTTTAAAAAGACTGCAAGAATAGGCCCAAAGACATTCCTACTTTTTACTTTCAGGTGGTCCAGTCACCTTAAACTACCTAACAAAGCTACACCAAATAAATATAAGGAAAAAGCTACTTGTGTGGATAATTCTGCTCCTAGAAATGATGGGCTCTTAAAAATTTTCAGTGTCAGGCATGGGATGCCTCTCTTTGAGTTGTTGGTCAGCATGCCCCAGAGGCACCCAAACAATCCAGGCTATTGCTATGGCTCTTGGTTACCCACCAGAACTCTGTAGGAAGTCCCTCTGTTCTGGTTGCAGAACAGAGAAATCAAGTTAGACCTGAGTCTGAAGCTTTCTCCTGGCAGGCAAGCTATCGTGGTGCTGGAAGGTACTATGCAGGCAACTCGGGGAGAGAAGTCATTAACAATCTTAGTCCATCTATGCTGCCAAGATTAGCCCACTTGTGCAATAGTGGCATTGCTGTTATAGGGTAACCAACTGCTTTTGGTTGGAATGCATGCTGAGTATTGTAAACCTGGTCAGAAGCCCATTAAGGTCCTTGGTCTGATGTTTTGCTAAATGGTCACATTTTCAAACTGTCTTCTAAATGTTCATGTTTATAGCCATAGATTAGTGCTGCTCTTAGCCTCAGTTAGAGACACGTTGCAGTGTCTAGTGATTAATACAGACTCATAACTTTGTCAGTGTTCTGAGTATAAGTGATTGAGTACTCAGCCATCTATATCACTCAATCCAAGACTCAGGGAGCATTATAGAAGAAGCAGTAGGAAAAATGTAAGAGACAGAAGAAAATGAGGGAGGAGTGGTATAACATGCTGATCTCTGGGCATGACATGTCATTGTACTGATGAACTCATAGCAGCTGCGATAACTTGTATAAAATATGTACACCACTGGGCCCATCATATTCCTGACATGGAAGGGGAGGGGCCTACAAGGCCCTGCTCCTCTCTGAGCAGCTATGTGCAGTTAATGGTTGCTGGCGGTGGGGGGAGGGGGGACACTTTCCTTTTTCTTTTCTTCTTCTTCTTCTTCTTTTTTTTTTTTGGAAGCAGGTTCTCACTGTAGCCCAGACTCATCTAGAACTCACTTGGGTGCCCAGGCTGGCCTCGAACTCACAGTGATCCTCATACCTTAACCTCCTAAGTGCTTGGACTGAAGGCATGGGTTACCATGGCAAAGAGACAAAGAGCATCAGTTTGTGAGACATCCTTATCAGAGACACCATTAGATATTCAAGAGCATGTGCTCACTGGTCCTATGGTTATGAAACTAATTAGGAGTTATCAATCTTAAAAAGTTAGCTCATTCTTCCAGAAATAAGTTTTCTGAAAGGTCAGGTTGGCTTTTAATTAAAAATGAATCTTTTTTGCACGTTAAATTGTGAGTTCAAATGGCTGTGTTGAATGGGTTCCATTGCAGTCAATCCTGCAGCAGTTAGCAGACAGGAAGGCTCTGTGTTTGGTAGGCTTCTGTTCCTCTGGCTTTAATGAGAGGAAAGTTCCTTAGCAAATGAGACTGCAGCCTTTGTCTGGGAAGGGGAATGGAGGGTGCCTTGGCTTCCCCTCTATCATCCTGTCACGCTGACTCTGTGCCTCTCACTCTCATTCTCTTTCTCCCTCTCTCCTCCCTCTCCATTCCTTTTCTTTCCTTCCCTTTTTCTTTCTTTCTCCTTCCTTCCTTTCTCCCTCCCACCCCCCTTTCCTTACCAGGGAAAGATACTGGAAATCCCTTCTCTGTAGTCTGTGTGATTCCTCCTGGGGAACTGGTGTGGATCTACTTTTGTAAATGTTCTAGGCATGTAGGATCCTGTGGTAGTTTGAATGGATGTCCCCCAATAGATTCAGGAGTCTTATTCAGGCTTGTAACTATGCTGGAGGGGGTGTTACTGGGGGTGGATCTCAATTCCAGCCCAAGATATGCAAAGTGCCCGAGCTTTGCATTATGGGGTTTGTTCCTGGAGTGTGTTTGCTTGTGATAGTGGTGGTATTTCTCTCTGTGTGGACCTATGAAAATGGGCCAGCTTCTGCCATTATGGAACGTCCTCTGTATGTGTAAGCTTCAAATAAATTCTATTCCTCCTATAAAGTGGGCCTGGTTTGGAAGTTCATCCCAGCAACTGAAGCTGACTAATACAGATCCTTCCCAGCCATGTGCAGAAGTGCATGTTAAGCAGAGAGCTTAGAATGTTAGAAGAGCCCTGTTTTTGAGAACATGACAATATATCAGAAACATAGAGCATTCAATGACAGCGTCACCCAGACTGAAAAAGATACTGCATTGTTGATAAGACCGATGATAACATGATGCCTACCACTGGGGATGGCAGTTGATAAGTCACCCAGTCATCATGGTGGTTTCCTGGCTTGAAGGGGTGGAGGCTATGAAAGCTATAACTGGGTTTATAGAAGCCTTCAGTGTGGGTGGCTCAAGGTAGGATAAGGGGTGGAACTGGGGACTTTTCAAACCAAACTGATAAGGCTAATAGGATATAATTACATATTCATACTCTTTTCCTCTGCTGTTGTGACATATGACCATGGGAAGACAGAGTCAGCCTGTGCCAATGGCCTCACAGAACTAGAAGTGGTTGTATGTCGCAGAAGGCTCTGCTCCTGAGATAGTCAAGTTTGTGTACCTTCTTTTGAGTTTGGGGATTGGTTTTGATTGCACAGTTCTCACCGAGGTTGGTCTATCTCCGTGACAGCATAAAAAAGTCCAAATTGGGAGCAGAGCTGCAAATAACACAAACCTGCTGCTGTGTGGTCGTCACACACAATATCCTGAAGGCAGCACTAGATCCAGGTATTTATAACTAAACAGAGAAGGGTGTCTGCTATGGGTTCCTTAGGGAGCTTGCAAGCACTTGTGCAAGGGTGGTCAGGGGTGGAAGGGTGGCCAGGCATGGGTGTGTCATAAGTGAGCAGGGACAGCTCTGAGCAAAGCAGTGCACTCAGGGGCTGCTACTCTGACCCCAGGCCACTGAAGGACTGTGAAATGAAAAATACGGGGACAAGGTCAGGTGGCAGTAGACCCTGTGATCTCAGGCACATCTCTTCAACCATGTTCTCTTAGTGGAAACAAGAGTGTGGCAAAGATGATCCATGACGAAAACAAATGGTAATGGGAGTCGTGGCTTATATACTCAGCATAAAGACTCTATCAGTTACTTTCTCATTGCTGCGAACAAAAATGCCTGACCAGAAGCAACTTATGGAAGAACAGGGTTTAATTTGGCTTACACTTTTGAGAGAAAATTTCACTGTGGTGAGGAAGGCATTGCAAGGAAGGCATGGCTATCAGTGAGGGAGCCACTGTCACATTTCCTCAGCAATCAGGAAGCAGTGAGGAAAAAGAAAGTGGTATGGTCTAAAAATCTCAGCACCCCTCCCAGTGACCCCACTTCCTCCAGCAAGACTCCACCTCCTAAAGGTTTCACAACCTTCCTGAACAGTGCTACCAGCAGAGGACCAAGTATTCTAACACGTAAGTCTTTGTTGTTTCTTTTAAAGATATTTTCAATTATTATTTATTTGCAAGAATTTAGATGACAGATAGATAGTACATACATACATATATACATATATGCATACATACATACATACATACATACATACATACATACATACACACACACACACACATACATCAATCCATCCATCTCTATCTCTCAAGACAGGGAGAATAGGCACCCCAGGGCTTCTTGCCACTGTAAGCAAATGCCAGACACATATACCACTTTGTGCATTTGGCCTCATGTGGGTACTGGGGAATCAAACTTAGGTGGTCAGGCTTTGTAAGCAAGTGCTTTTAACCACTGAGAAATCCCTCCAGCCACACAAATACTTTTGACAGACATCCAGATAAGTACATCTCTTACTAGTAAAACCTCTGCATCCTACTATTAAAACTTAGAAGTTGAAAGAGGAAAGGAGAATGAGGTATAAAGAATGCAGCTCCCAGTGATGGAGGGAATTAGAAGCTCTTTGATGAGTAGGAAGAGATGAGGAAAAGAAGGACAGAGGGCCTGAGTTATCAGGCCGGGGCTTGCACCAGCCTTGCCATGGCAGTACCATTCAGAGATAGAGGGTGAGGATGAGAAAAGATAAAGGCTCCTGAATAATGTGGGGGTGTTCCAGAGTGGAAGAAAATATCCCAAATGAGATCCAGAAAGATTTAAGGTTTCACAGAATTGATACCACTGCCCAGCTGGTGTCATAGAAAAGGCCTATGGTGATTGGATATGCAGAGGGCTGGAGTCAACAAGCCCACACATCTCTTTTCCTACATGGTGTAGAAGCACCTTGAAGTACCCATGCCCTGGAGGGAAGTAAAAAGCTGGCGGGGCTGTGTGGTAGATAGAGAAGGGATGGCTGAGATGGCTCCTCACTACAGTTATTAGAAGTGCCTATTCATGGACTAGAGTGATGGCTTAGTGGTTAAGGTGCTTGCCTAAGAAGCCTAAGGACCCAGGTTAGACTCCCCAGTACCCATGTAAGCCAGATGCATATGGTGGCACATGCATTTGGAGTTTGTTTGTTGTGGCTAGAGACCCTGCTGCACCCCTCTCTCTCTCTCTCTCTCTCTCTCTGCCTCTTTCTCTGTCTCATAACTAACAAAATAAATTTGTTTTTTTGTTTTTTTGTTGTTGTTGTTGTTGTTGTTTTTTAGTTATGGTCTAGCTCTAGCCAGACTAACCTGGAATTCACCATGTAGTTTCAGGGTGGCCTCAAACTCACTGTGATTCTCCTACTTCTGTTTCCTGAGTGCTGGGATTAAAGGTGTGCACCACCACACCCAGCTAATATATATATTTTTTTTTAAAAAAAGAAGTGCCTATTCACTTAACCTTGCCAAGAGAACAATCATGTGTTTACTATAAGGTTCTACTCAGGTGTTCATTGACCAAATGTACTCAGTTACATAGTAAGACATGAAAAGGACTTAGATTAGCATGCAAGAATCTGAAGCCCATTACCCACTGCTTTGTGGTCATATGTCCTCAGATACTCTGGTTAGGAGGCACACAGAACCATGCACACTGGCAATAGGTGTTCAGGTGCTTATGTACTCTTGATTCATAAACAATTTCATGGTGTGATTTCTAGGCCAACAGTAGATTAGACGCCATCAATGGCTCACAGGGAAGTGAGGAGGGTCGGGAAACAATTACATGCTCTCTGAAAGCAGTGCTGTCAAGCTGGCCCTCAGACAGGAAGAGAGTAAAGTTGGACAATTAGACCTGGAAATCTCAACAGCACTTTAGTAATGCCCAACTCAGTTGCTGAAGATAAGGACTGAATGGGAAGAAGGGAGATCTAGATTCTGGTGCAGGATCAGTCACTCAGTACTCTGTCATTTTAGTAATGCATGCCTTTAGGAATTAGTTTCCTCCCCTGAAAAAAGTGTGACGTGAAACCCTTCACCTGGATGTAAGCATTCCCTGAAGTTAATATGCAAAGAGGCAGGTGGAAATGACACTTAACTCAGTTTTGAGGAAAGGAAGACAAAAAAAAACAGCCTAATTAACCAGGTGAAGCAGTGTGATGACAGAGGTGGTGCAAGAAAAGTACTGCAAATGGAAGGAACGGCATGTGCAACAGCAAAGATTGAGTGTTGTTTCCTCCCACTTTGATAGTGGCAAGAAATGCGATGTACTTGGAGTGTGGAGCTCACAGTTGAGAATGGTGACTGATGGGTATACAATTAGGGAGGAGGTTTGGGTGTTGGAGTAAGCATACACATCTGCCTTCTGTTTCACAACAATTTTAGAAATGACACAAAAGATAAATGTATATAAAAAACCATATGTCACTGGAAAAGAAAGGAGTGCAATTAAAAGTCCAGGAATTATGAGGTGTCTTTGAAATACAAAGATGGGATTTGATTGATCAGGGGCTCCACAGTCTAAAGAACTATGAACATACAAAGTAGGCATGGCTTCTGGTGTCTCATGAATCCAGAGACAATGCAGGAGTCTAGTAGGATGATTTCTTTGGGAACCCAGCCTGAAGCAGACCCCATCTTATTCTGCCTATGCCCCTGAGGAGCCATGACATCTGCCTATTCTGCAGGGGTGAGTAGCATGTGATGGATCTTCGGCAGGGTAGCATCCTTGATGTTAAAGATTTACCAGATAAGTTTTTTCAGGAGCTCTGAGTTACCAGAGCGCAGGAAGGTGCTAGCAGGGGGCAAGAGGAGGTGGTTAGAAGTGGTCAGCTCCAGAGCATTCCCAGGGGATGTAACAGGAGTCTTCTGCTGACTGATCCCATGTGGGATGGGAGAGGAAGAAAGGGGCTCATGATGACTAATGGTCTGTGTGTGAGGATGAACAATGGCTAGTGACTGGAATGGAAAGACACAGAATCCAGAGTATGTTTTAAGAGAAGTACCAGATATCCTGTGACAGACTCTGGTTGTTGGAATCCAAAGTTCAGTGGAAATTTAAGGCATTGGAAATACAAATGTGAGGGTAACTAGGATATAAATGGAGAATAAAATCCAGAAATTGGATATCATCAAGCCATTAGAGCCAAGTGTCTGAAAAGGACCATTATTAAGTGGTTGGTCCAGCATTTTCCATGCTACAGGTCAAAGAGGGTAGAGACATCTCTTCATAGAATCCTGAGTAATGTTTTTAAATAAGAAGAGTAGATTAAAAGGCTTCACATGTTGCATGTAGTAGGGAAGAAACACTGTTCCTCAGTTTGTTTTCCCAATTCAATGTATATGTTCATTTATATGTGTATGTGCTCATTATCATATACAGTATATATACATATTGGTGTGTGTATGAACATCATCATAGACATTATACACACATATGTGTGTGCTCATCATCATGTACATCATATATATGTGTTTATTCCTCATATACATTAAACATATATATGTCTGTGTATTCATCATCATAGGCATTATACACATGTGTGTGTTCTCATCATCATGCATCATATATATGTTTGCTCTGCTCTCATCAGCATGTACATCATACATTATATATATGTGTGTGTTTTCATCATCATACGCATTATACTTATGTATGTATGTATACTCATCATATACATTATACATATATATGTACATGTACTAATCATTAATCATTATATACATGTGTGTGTGTTTATTCATCACTGTATACATACATATGTGTGTGTGAGCACACTCATCATTGTATACATTTTCCCCTTTGACCTTCAAGTGCACTGAATTGGGCTGTTATCTTTCTTCAAAACACAACATTGACATGGTACATTGGGCTAACTATCTTTGTTTAGGACACCACATTGACATACTATATGACTGTCCCTTTTTATTTTATCTGCCATAGTATTTTGACAAAAAATAACATCCCAGGCTAGGGAGATGGCTTGGGCAGTAAAATGCTTGCTACACAAGCATGATGAGCTGAGTTCAGATTCCCAGCACCCATATAAAAACTAGGTGTGGTAATGTGTGCCTGTAATCTCAGCACTGGGGAGGCAGAGACAGGAGATCCCCAGGGCTTGCTGGTAGCTAGCCTACCTAGATCAGTGAGCTCCAGGCCTAGCAAGAGACCTTGATTAAAAAATAACAAGGTGGAGAGTAATTGAAAAAGAAAACTGATGTTGACTTCTGGCCTCCACAAATATGGACATATGTGCACCCATGTAATACAAACATGCATACATGCCAGCATGCCATGTACACATACTCATGTAAAAAAACCCCAAGTATTATTTTCTAATAAATAATAGGACTTACTAATAATTTTCATTTGGTTTTTAAATATTTATTTGTTTGACAGAGACAGGAGAAAGAGAATGAGAGTGGGTACGCCAAGGACTTCCTGCCTCTGTAAATGAACTCCAGACACAGGCACCACTTTGTGCATAAGGCTTTACATGAGTACTGGGAAAGTGAACCTAAGCAATCAGGTTTTGCAAGCAACCTCCTTTCATTGCTGAGCCAACTCTTGAGCCTCTTTCCACTTTTTTCCCATACAGCTCCCTGTTGATTTATTCCCTCTTCTCTCTAGATCACCCCAACAGTAATCACTAGTCTTACTGTGTTTTTCCTTCTTTTTGATTCCACTTACACTCATAATAATCCATATATTCGTACATGAAATACTACCAATGTCCCTCTACTCCCGAAAATGTCTAGTGTTTAAGAAGTGATTACAGTAGACTATTTTCATAGTGGGTCTTACCTCTAGATACTGGTGGTTGTTGCAGACAATGATCTACTTGCAGGAAATGACTGTGACAATTTACCAATAAAAGATTACAGATCATTGCTCATCATGTGCTGAAATCTCACACTGTACCCATCTTCATGTGCAATTACTAAGTGCCAATTGTGAACATATATATACATATATATATATAAAATGTATGCTGTATGATATTAAGGAATTCAAAATTATAGTCAGCTACTTAATATTCCTGCATTGGAAGAAATGTCCAGGGACAAACAGATTTTTAAAAATATTTTTTAAAATTTATTTATTTGCAAGCACAAAGATAGTGATGGAGAGAGACCATGGGTACACCAGGGCATTTTATCACTGCAAACAAACACCAGATGCATGTGCCACTTTGTGCATCTGGTTTTATGTGGATATTGGGGAATGGAATCTGGGCCAGCAGGTATTAGTATAAGGTTTTTAAAGCTTTGTCTGACAACAGTGGTTGTGTGAGATCAGAGCAATAGATGGGAATGAAGGAAGACAGAGCCAGGTGGGAGAATTTAAACAAATCCATCTTTGCATACTTATTCTCATTAGGATGGCTGCCTTCCACTTTTAGTATCAGTTGGCAGAGATTCCTATCTGTCACAGTGTCCAGTGCTTTGATATTTTTCCAAACCTTATTTTGGAAAATTGTATTTGTCTGTTATAACATTTCCCTTATTCAGTAAACCTTTTTTGTCTCTATCATACACTATTTGTTATATGTTCTAAAATAGGCAATAAAATTCCATTTTAGCATTGCTGGTTTTAGTCTGAAGACTTCCAAAGGGGGCCAGGCATTACAGCTACAGATCTAGGAAGATCGTTTTATTCTTACATCAGTTGATGTAAGATCTTACAGAGCAATCATCATTGCTCATCAGTGAGATGCACTGGCCAGACTTCTGCAGAAACAACCTTAGGCTTAAGGATCCTTCCAAAGGCATGCCACCAAAGTGAGCTTCTTCCTCTTTAATGGAAATAGTGATCCTGAGAGTTACCTGGTGGTTGCAGCCTGCTTCTACCACCTTCCTGACAATACTCTGTACCTTCTCCATCCTTAGCAGCCCCTCTGTGCTTACATTCTTTAACTGGGGAGTGCCATGGGTAGCAAGGACTCTGCCAAATGCAGTGACTTCCAGGTAAATGTAGGTAGTGGAGAGATTGGAGTTTGCAATTGAAAGTCAGCTAGGGATTAGATTAAGGGGCACAGTAGAAAGCACCAGGCATGGCATAGCTCTGTTTCACTGTCTGCTTTCAGATCAACTCACTGTTATCGTTTCTGGAATGGCACAAGAAGCAGTCAATCTTGCCAACAACTCCTTTTTCCCCATGAGCTACAACATGGTTGACACTTGACTCTCCTTTTGGCAGCAGACAGTGTCTGAGGAATATTGCCCTGGAATGGTGCAGCACCAAAAGGGCAATGAAACTATGACTCACATCCTGAGCTGGACCTGTAGCTGTGTGGCTTGAAGGCCAAGTAATCCAAGGGCGGTTTGAAAAAAAAAAATACAAAAATAAAATTAGTGATTAAAAACTTTCCACTTTGTGGAAAATCATCATAAAGAACACATTTTAACAAGCAGACAAATATCCCATGCTTCATACAGTGGAGAAATAACGCTGTGGGCTATTAGTGGTGAGCCTGACACACTTCTGCAATAGGCTCCCCTCTGTGTTTGGCTCTGCTGGGTAAAGAACACGTGGGGGAGTCACAAAATGCATTGAAATAAAGCAGCTGTGGCTCTCTGCCCCATTGTTTGTGCAAATTGTGTTTTTCTTTGCAATAATTCCGTCTTTATTCCTTTTGTTTCTTGATTTAGCATCTTTATTCTCTTGTCTTTCCTATTTTAATTTGCATCTATATCTACTAGTTATTGTGATTCTTTCTTAACATACTTTCATGATTTTAACCTTGAAAGGATGTGGTTTCTTTTATTTTATATTACAAAAGGTTTTGACACTTTAAGGTTCTGCTAATTTTCATGTTGCCAACATATTCTTTTCCTGTCATGTTTATTTTGGTATGATTTTTGATTCTGAAAACAATATGATAATGCAATCTGAAGATATTTGAGACCTGTGCATCCCAGGTGGGTGAGATGCCCAGCACACAGTGCATTTGGGGCTTGTGCACTTGGGGTGGGTGAGGAGTGTGGCATGTTTGGAGCCTGTGCACCCAGTCTCCCTCCCCACTTCTTGCCTCCTGCCTCAGCAGATCATCTGTGACTCTACCATCCCCTGTGATTTTGCCGAGCTGCTGCTGCCTCTGCTCACCAATGTTCCTAAACCATGTAATTCCCCCCCCCATGGAGATTGGTGCCCCACACGCCCCTCCCTATCCATAACTGCCCCCCTCCATTGCTGGCCCACATGTGCCTCTTTGGGTCATTGCTACTGCCCCAGATGGGGAGCACAGAAATATCTGGCAGCCACCTCTCAGGGGGTACTGTGAGTTTTCTACAACATGCTCAGCTGGGTACGGTAGGGCCTGTGAGCCCCACAGGTAAGGCATGATTGTGATCATGGGCTGAAGATATTTCAGACCTCCAACCACACCTCTCCTATTAGTCACCAGCCCAGAGCTGCAGTTGCACTTGCAAACTCCAAAACTTGTGTATCTGTAGATACAATGCCATCCCTCTCAAATCTGGCTCAAACTCAAAATAGAACTCACAATGAAGATCCTACATGGACAAACGCTTGCTTTCTCCTTAATAAAACAGACGTTTACTCTGGAATGGGTAGACCCCAAGGCAACAAAAGCAAACAAACAGAAAGCCCACAAGATAACAAATTGAGAGATCTCCACCAAGACTGCCTAGTTTGACAATTGATGTCTCCAATGAAAACATAGGAGAGACAGCAGAAATTGAATCCCATAATGAAAGTACAATAAGCTTATTACTCTGACCAAGCAAGTGGCTGAACTGGAAGTAAACCATCAAAAACCAACAATTGCATAAATGAAATCGAGTGGAATCATCTCCTATAGCGCACAGCTTTCATGACTAGGCTTAACTGAGGAAAACCAGAGCGATCTCAAAAGAGAGATAAATGAACAACAAATAGAGGATCTCAATAACCAGCTGGTTAAGCTTAATAAAGACATAATTAAATACAAGAATGAATTCCAAATAGCATCAAGAGAATCAAACCACATCCTAAAATTGGAACTTGACAAAGGGATGGACATGATACAGAAAAATGCAACAGAAAACAAAATCAAATGGAGCTTAGAAAAGCCTCTGGATACTCTCACTAACAAAGTTAATCATGTGGAGGATAAAACTAAGATCTGGAAGGCAAGACAGAAGAAATGGTTTGGGAGTCCAAAAACATTGATAAGTTCAAAAAAAAAAAAAAAAAAAAAGGAAACAGAATATGAAGGAATTGTGGGATATTCTAAAACAACTAAACATTCAGATCATGAGAATACTATAAGGGGGATAAATTCAGGTCAAAGGCATGGAGCACATATTCAGCAAAATTATTGAAGAAAACTTTCCCAGTCTTTCAAAAGAGAGATCCATCCAGTAACAAAAAGCTCAGGAAACACCCAATGGACTAGACCAAAGAAGAAGTTCTCCAAGGTACATCATAGTCAAAACTCTAAATAATGAAAATAGAGTTCTAGAAGCAGCAAGAGAGAAACAACGCACTACATACAAAAGCAACCCCATTAGGGTTTCCTCCGATTTTTCAATGGAAACCTGAAAACCAGAAGGACTTAAAATGCAGCACTCAAAGTCTAAAAATCTATGGCTTCCAACCCAAACTACTATACCCAGCAAAAGTATCCCACATAATAGATGGTGAAAGGACAACCTTCCATGATAAAACCCAGCTCTATGATTATATGAACACAAAGCCAAAACTAGGGAGAATAATTCAGGAAATATTCCACACAGAAGAGTCAAACAGCCTACAAGTGGAAGAACACAATAAACAAAACTACAGCAGGCACAAAAATATAAAATAGTGAAGGGTTTTTTTTTAACCTGTCCCAGAGAAGTGCTTGTAGGGTTATCAGCCAATCTGGCTCCATTTCCAACATGAAAGCAGGGAGTGGGCACGATTTTGAATGATCTGAGATTTTACCCAACTGGAAGCTAACAAGCTAGCTTGCAGTCCCATGGATTATAATAGAAGGTACAAGACTGCTGGACAGAGACAAAGGATGATGTAGCTTCCTACACAGAAAGAGCATGAACGGTATCATGCCTCCATGTTCCCTGGCATGATGGAGATGACCTACGTGGGTGTCATCACATGTAGTGTATTACTAAAGAGGACCCCTGAGCTTAGAGCATGCAGATCCTTGGCAATGGGTACATAGTAAGCTGCCTGCCCTTTGCTCCAGACAGTATTATCTCTGTCATCTAGACAAATGTTCTTGAAGCTAGGCCAGGACAGAAGGTGACCCAGGCGTCAATCACATGATACACAATTCATGAGAGGAAAATCATCTACCAACATAATTAAAAGCTTTTTTGGGGGGGTGGCAAGATTGCTCAGTGGTTAAGGCTCTTGCCTGTAAAGCCTAATGACTCGGGTTTAATGTAAATCAGATGCCATGACACACTCATTCTCTCTCTCTCTCTCTTGTCTTGTCTCCTTGCAAATAAATAAACAAAAAAATTTAAAATCCCTTTGTTAGCCAAGAAGAAAAGCCCAAAATGTTTCTAATATAAGTTAGTCAACTCGTCACCATAGAAAAATGGTCAATGGAAATGTACAAAACTCATTTCTGCCAGTGTTCAAGTCAGGAATATGGTTCCCAGATACTTTAGCATCCTTTAAATCCCATATAATCCTGACGTTTCCAAATCTATTTATTCTTTAATTTTTAATAAGCTTATGGTCAGCTGAATTACCCTTTTGAAATCCATAAATCAATTTCTTTTTATGCAGTAGACTGTTCTTTGTTTTTTATTTTTATGTTTTCATCTTATACTTACTTTTCTGTTTCTGTGTTCATTCTTATTGGGGTCAAGTCTCAGTTCTGCTTGGAATGTGACCCTAGATAAATTACTCAAAATCCCTTGACCTCAGCCTTTCCATCTTCTGGGAGAAACTAGTAGAGATGAATGCTAAGATTAATTTCTATGATACTTGTTCTCTTGGAGTTTAGATTCCTTCCTTCTCCTCCTTATTCTCTTCTTCATTTTTTTCTCTTCTTATACCAGGAATGTGCATGTTAGGCAAGTGCTCTTTCTCTTAGCTATATACCCATTTGTGCTCACTCTTCAATTGCGGATTGTTTTAGTCAAATTATCCAAAGGAACAGAACCAATAAAATGTGCATACAGGAGGGAATTGATATCATTTCTCCCATGATCAGAGGCTGAATGATCCCACAGTGGCTCTCTGCAGATTGCAGAGCTAGAAAACCAATAGCGACCCAGTGTAAGAGCCTGAAGCCTCAGAATAGGAGGGACCCGATGCAGCCCAGGCCAAAGGTGAAGCCTTGGGAGTCCTGGGAGCCCCTGGTGCATGTGCATTCAGAGGGGAAGAATCTGGACTCTGATGCATGTGGACAATGGGAGCAGCAAAAGGTGCATATGCTCCACAAGAATGCAGTATGGTGAGAGTGAGCTTCCTTCTTTCTTTCTTTGTGTATGTGCATGTGCGGGTGCACATGAATGTGTGTACACATGCATGTGTGTGTACATGTGCATTGTTATTGACAGCTGTGTCTTCCTCAGTTGCTCTGCAACTTGAACCTAGGGCAGGTTGATTGGGCTAATTTATCTAGCCGGCTTGCCCCAGGGATGCCCTGTCTACCTCTTGGGCTCTGGGATTACAGGCAAGCGGCTATGCCCACTTGACATTTATGTGGGCACTGGGGATCCAGGCTCAGGTCCTCACACTTGCTTGGCAAGCAGTTCATCCACCAAGCCATCTCCCTAGCCCGCCTTTTGCTTTTTGTTCCACCTGGGCCCCCAGCCTGTTGGGTGGTACCACTTATTCAGGATGCATCTTTCTCATTCAGTTTGTTGATCCACATGCCAACAATCTATGGACACACCTTGGAGACCCCTGGTAAGGGTGCTTCCTGCTCTAGGTGTCTCCTAATCTGTCAAATTCACAACTAAGATGAGGCATCAAATTCACTTTGTTTGCCTTGGGTTTTGATTTTATCATCATCAACAAATACCCAGAATCTTTCATACTTAAAGCCTTCTAATGTCAACTTAAAATCTAAATTTTTGGGCTGAAGAGATGGCCTAGCAGTTAAGGTGTTTGCCTGCAAAGCCTAAGGACCCAGGTTCAATTCCCCAGTACCCATGTAAGCCAGATGGCATAAGGTGGTGCACGCGTCTGGAGTTCGTTTGCAGTGGCTAGAGGCCCTGGCATGCCCATTCTCTCTCTCTGTCTCTTTGTCTCTCAAAATAAATAAGCAAATAAATTAAATTAAAAAATTAAAAAATATCCAAGTCTGTTTGAGACCTGTAACCTATCCCTAGAGGGTTCTGGTTATCTACTGCTGCTTACCAAACCACCCCAAATTTAGTGTATTACAGAAATATTTATTTCACTTCATTTATTTATTTGAGAGAGAGATTGAGAGGCAGATATATAGAGAAATAACAGGCACACTTGGGCCTCTAGCCACTGCAAATGAACTCTAGTCACATGCACCACTTTGTGCATCTGGCTTATGTGGTATTGGGGAATCGAACCTTGGTTCTTAGGCTTTGCAGGCAAGTGACTTAACCACTAAACCATCTCTCCAGCCCATGTATCTGCAAATTGAATATTTGTCTTTTTTCTTTTCTTCTTTTCATTTTTGTGGGTACAAAGTATTGAGTGCAGGGCTTTGTGAATGTTAGGCAAAGACTTCACTGAACTTTGCATCTGCAATTCGAGCAGGACTTAGCTGGGACAGTCCCACTTAGCATAGGATGGGGTGGCTCAACTGGAGCTGGAGGGCTCATTTGAAAGAGGCACACTGACTGGAAAAATGGGTGCTGGCTGTCACCTGAAAGTTAAGTCTCTTTCCTCAGGCAGCTCAAGGTTCCTCCTACTATGGTGGATTCCAAGAGTGAGGATCTGTGTTAGTCAGGTTCCTTTACTGTAACAAAGTACCTAATAAAATGAACATATAAAGATAAAAAGGTTAAGTTTTGCTCACAGTTTCAGGGATTTCAGTCCATGGTCTCTTGACTCTGTTACTTTGGGTCTGTGATGAGACAACATATCATTTTGGGCAAGAGTGTGGGAGAACAGCTGGGAGTAAAGAGAGTCCCAATATCTCCTTCAAGGATGTTCTCTCAATGATTTTACTTCTTCCTTTCGGTCATCTCCTAGAGGTTTCACCACTGCTCATCAGCCCCAAGATGAGGACCAATATGTTGGCTTTGGGGCACATTCCAAATCCAAATGACAGCAGCATCTGAAGAGAACAAGTGGAAGCTATATGGCTGCTGTAGATGGATTTTAACTGTCTCCAAAGGCTTGCATGTTAAAGGCTGTGTCCTCAGCTAGATGCTATAGAGACAATGAAAGTTTTAGAAGGCAAGGTCTAGTGGACAGGTATTCATGTCCTCAGAGTCATGGTTTTGAGAGGATTGTGGGAATATAGATCTCAATGAGGCCAACTGATCATGGACTGAAAGCGCCAACACTAGTATTGTTATAGTAATAAAAAGATAACATGGTAGCATTTATCTGAGTATATGAAGTCATACAATATTTTTGCCTTAATCTCAGCCCACCTACATTCAAGTGAAGAAATAAGTGCTGAGAGATAGTGAGTATAGACTCATTTATCAGTGGAAGGAGTATTAAAATCTCATTTATCAAGACTGATAAATAACCACGAACCTTCAGTGTGCCATTCGTGTTAGACCTTTTCCTGCCTAACTGAAGACTTTTTTTGACCACTGAAAACGGGGCTGGTTTTAACCAGCAGTATACAGACCTATAGTGAGTGACCTTTCATTCACTGCAGAATTGGCCATCTTTAACTAGTACAACTCTCTGTGATTACCTCTATCACACTTACAATCCTTGGATTTTCTTCTGGCTTTCTCACTGGTGCATGTTCCCTCATCTACCAATTTCTTCCCTAAGGTCTGGCAGGCCATGTTTTATTCTTGGCATGTAGCAAGTCCATTAATGGAATTTTGTTAATGTTAGTAACTATTTACATAATGATTTTCCTCTTGGGTGAGTCAAGTAAGTAATGAATAGGGGTTAGTCCATAAAGGTCTATGATGCCCTTCTCTGTGCCCTCAGTACCCTGTAGCCACCTCACTTTGATGAACAAACCTAGATTGACAGGACTGAAAGTCTGAAGGGAAACCAGACTCAATGGGGTTTATTCAATTTGGGGGACCCTATACAAGGAAAAAATAGACAAATTTTCTGCCAGTATTTGTTTGCAAGCAATAAATATTTATTTAGGAGCTGGAGGGATGGCTCAGTGGATAAAACATTTGCCATTTTAGCTGGAGTATCTGAGTTTGATCCCCAGATCACATGTAACAACCAGCACCCTGGTGAGCTTTTGTAATCCCAGCATGCTGACACTGATGCTGACAGTGAGATGCGGGGGAGTGGGGAGAGAGGCAGGAGAATTTCACTGAAGTTTGGGATGAGAGCAGCCAAAGAGCGGAGTGAGAATCCAGAGTGAGGAGTGGACGGATGGACGAGGACAGACCCCAAAATTGTCTCTGACCTCCACATGCACACTGAGGCACCCATGTACCCACCCATCCACTCTCCAGAAATAAACTAATTAAAATTTATTTAGAATTTAAAACAAGTTGAGAAATCAGAGTGTGCTAATTGGAGTGTGTGTGCAAGGTTATGCCTTGAAGGCGTTTGTGCAAGTGACTGCTGAAAATTAAGCTGTATTAGCTTTGCGGTAAATACCACTCTGACAACCACAATATCCTCAACCTCTTACACCTGCTTCCCCCCAGCAGCTAGTTCTTCCAGCATTCTTTGGACTTCCAGTGAGGACAATTTCTTGACTTAGGGGTAAGCAATCTTTTTTCCCTGTGGATTTGTACTTGCCATGGAAATTAATTAAGTTCTCTGGGCTTGTTTTTTCTTTATAAAATGTAACCATGGACTTGTAGTCTTGCCACCTGTAGTTCCACAAGAGCAATCAGGTGATGCATGTGAGGGAATGTTAAGTTCCCATAGCACAAGTCTACGAACATTCATGTGATTATTGGTGTTGGCTATCAAAAGGCTCCACATTAAGGAAATCTTTTCTACAATCCTCTTGTTAAGAAGTGAGTAGCCAAAAGGTAATTTTAGGTTGTAGAAATACTTGCACTCTGCATAAAAATATTAAGTGATTTTTTGCAGGTGTATCTGTGCTTGTGTGTATGCATGTTCGTGTATGTGTGCGCACCCATGTAGAGGCCAGAGGCCAACATCCTGTGTCTTCCTTTATTACTCTCAGCCGTATTCTTTGAGACAGGACCTCTCACTGAACCCAGCCTAGCTAGCCAGTGAGCTCCAGGGGTTCCCTGTCTCTGTCTCCCCAGTGAGGGGCTTATAGGCATCTTATCTTATGTTGGCTCTGGGGATCTGAACCCAGGTCCTCATGCTTGTAGCCACAAGCACACTTTACTGAGCCATCTCTCTAACCCTGTTAAGTGGCTCTAAATGATGACATTTGGATTTTCGTCATGGTGGGTGGAGGAATCTTGATTGTTGCTTTTAGATACTCCAAGAGACCTCTCTTGAGGGCAGATTTTGTGTTGCATGTGTATTCCTTCCCTTTGCCTTCACTGAGTTAACGGAAGACTCCACAAACATTTGACAAACATATGCCATACAAAAGAATTCCATTTTATTGATATGTTACATATAATTTGCATCTACCATGGAATTTAAACTAACCCAATTTTCTCTTTTTCCTACTCCCTTAAGAAGAAAAAAAACCTTTTTTTATTCTGGAGTCTGATCCTTTGGAGCTATCAAATGCTTCCGTACTGGCAATTTATTGAAGAAAAGTAAGGGAATAAAGGCTTTGTATTTCTATGGTTGGTAGAAGAGGCGGGCCCCTTGGGCTGGGGCTGGCTTTGAGGTTTGAAGAACACTGGCCTTTAGGAATGAGGGGAAGGATCCTGAAGCATGCTGAGCCTGGCTCCTCAGGTGGCAGGATGTCAGGTGACTGGATGTGGGATGGGCCTGGGAGATTGGGCGACCCTCACAGACCTGCTCCACCAGCTGGTATGGGTCTGGAACATAGCAGAATAATATTGATGGGCAAACCATGAACCACTTAGACCCTTGAGAAGAGCAAGGCACCAGGGAGACAGATGCTTCAAATTCCTCACCCACCCCAGCTTCTGTAAGTCTTTGTTGATTGGAGGAAAGGGAAGTGATACTGGAAAAGGGAAAGACCCTGGGCTTCTCACTAAGTCACAAAGGCAGATTCCTGACGGGGACTGTATTCAGGCTAGGCAATAAAACCTGGGCAACATTTACATCCTAATGCCATCCACACCTGGCCAGTATATATGGAGGAGTGCTTCCTACTTTGTCAGGGGCAGCCAATTGGAAGCTGCCTTACAGTTTGGCAGACTGTGCCCTGACAGCAATCTCATCTCGAGGTGCTGGAGGATCTGTTCTAGACCCTGTTCAGACATTTTCCCAGTCTCTCACCCTCACGATCTGCACACCTGAGCATCGACAGGACTTTTCAAGGAGATTTTTAAGCCACCTTTACCCATTCTAGGCAGTTTTATAGTCATGAAAAAAATACTCCAGCTTCTTTTTTCAAAGGTTCCTTCAAACCTGGATCATATTGTTGGTGGTGAGACATCAACTTTTGAACAGGAATTTTTGTATCTCTTCACAGATACTCTTTGGCTCTGGTAGCCTGTTACAGGTATATCGTTGTTCTGAGAGCATAGATTGTGTGTGCTGTGGTGTGTTCCTCGTGGCACTTTGCAGCTTTAATTCATGTAACATTCCATTTTGAGAAATGGCATCTTTAAGAACTGGCCATAATATGAGATGAGAAGATAATGTATTGTTAAATGACTTTGAGTTTAGAGACACAGTGAGGTCACATGCATTAGATGTTTCATGGAACTGTTGCTAGTCTTCGGGGAGCTTTTTGACATTTAAGTAAATTATGAGTGAGGGAAGAGGGTTCAATCAAGTCACTGTGTGATGAAGCATTCCCCCCACCCTCTGGGGAGTGCATGCAGCAGGCCCCGCAAGGATGAAGGAGGCGCTAAAGTGGTTTGGTTGGTTCCCTTGGGTCCTTTGTCTATGAATCAGACGCTGTTTGTCATGCCTTCCTTCCCTCGTCCCCAGTCCCCAGTCTTCTAGGA
Source organism: Orientallactaga sibirica (assembly GCA_036365145.1). Classification (NCBI taxonomy): domain Eukaryota; kingdom Metazoa; phylum Chordata; class Mammalia; order Rodentia; family Dipodidae; genus Orientallactaga; species Orientallactaga sibirica. The sequence continues at coordinate 6,423,617 of JAEOAD010000888.1, forward strand.
TTAAACCTTGCACAGGGGAGACCTGCTGCTTTGCCCTGTTCTCATCACACTGCTTAGTTTCTAGGCGAATTTTTAGTCCTCAGCCGAGGGCCTATGGATTTTGAATAAAGCTTGAGAAGAGTCCCAGGATAGCAAAGCTGGCGAAATAAATTCTTTTAGAATGTGGTATACTGGATTTTACTCACTTAGGAAAACCAATATTATTGTATGCTAGAGGTATATTTTCCTTTCTGATACACTTTTAAAATTATCCTCTTTTAGCTGGGTGTGGTGGTACACGCCTTTAATCCCAGCATTTGGGAGGCAGAGGTAGGAGGATCACTGTTAGTTCAAGGCCACCCTGAGACTACATAGTGACTTCAGATCAGCCTGGACTAGAGTGAGACCCTACCTTGAAAAAACAAAAGAAAAACAAAAAAAAGAAAAAGAAAATTGTCCTCTTTTTAATTGAGTTTTTGTTTTTGTCAAAGTAGTATTTGAATATAGTTTTAAAACCCAAATATATTCCCAAGGTTTTGAAAATATTTCTCTGTAGCTTTTTCTTATAAAAAAAACAATATAATTTTAAATCATTATAAGAATAAAAAAGGTGAAAACGAAAAAGTTTAAATCTTATATGCCTTTATGACTACCAAATGATGACTTCTCAGCTAATTTTAAACACAAGAAATGTTGGGACTGTGTACATATAGGTTGTTAGGAAATTAATTTGCATGATACATTTATCCCAAATAAAATGGTTTTAATGACTGTATATATTCCAAATCTGAATTTCTAATATTATACTATGTATTTAAGAATATCTGTATGTATAGCATAAGGCCAGACCTTATGCATTTGGAGTTGGTGGTCTTTTTCTGAAATTCCTGTTATTTTTCTTTGTATATATTTTAAAAATAGAATTTCATTCATAATGGATATTTTAAAGAATTTTTATGTAAAGTGGTGCATTCCTTTAATCCCAGCACTTGGGAGGCAGAGGTAGGAGGATCACCATGAGTTTGAGGCCACCCTGAGAATACATAGTGAATTCCAGGTCAGCCTGGGCTAGAGTGAAACTCCACCCCCCCAAACAAGAATTAGGTAGTATCAAAGTGTTCCTTCCTTGAGCTAAAGAGATGGCTCAGAAGTTAAAGATACTTGTTTGCAAAGCCTGCTGGTCTGGTTTCAATTCCCTAGCACCCACTTAAAACCAGAGGCACAAAGTGGCACATGTGTCTGGTGTTTGTTTGCAGTGGCAAGAGGCCCTGGTGCACCCATTTCTCTCTCTCCCACTTTCTTTCAAATAAATAAATAAAACATTTGAAAATTAAAAAAATGTTCCTTTCAGCCGGGCGTGGTGGCGCACGCCTTTAATCCCAACACTCGGGAGGCAGAGGTAGGAGGATCGCTGAGAGTTCGAGGCCACCCTGAGACTACATAGTTAATTCCAGGTCAGCCTGGACCAGAGTGAAACCCTACCTCGAAAAGCCAAAAAAAAAAAAAAAAAAAAAAAAAAAAAAAAAAAAAAATGTTCCTTTCTTCACCCACATCCCATTTTCTGAAATCAAATATTTTTATTTATTCCATTATCTCAAGAATGTGCTTTTATGTCATTCTTGATTTACTGATTCCAGACATGTACTACCACCTTTATGCTTATCTTGAAATCCTAATGAGAATTTAGGTTTCTTTTTCTTTCTTTCTTTCTTTTTTTTTTTTTGGAGAGAGACACACAGAGAGAGACAGAGGGAGAGGGAGACAGATAGAGATGGGTGCGCCAGCAGCCTCTCAGCTGCTGCGAACGAACTCCAGATGTATGCACCCCCTTGTGGTCAAGTGTGGCATTGCGCCCTTGTGTCACTTTGCATCTGGCTAAACGGGGGACCTGGAGATTCGAACTGGTGTTCTTAGGCTTAGGAGGTAGACGCCTTAACCACTAAGGTATCTCTCCAGCCCATATTTAGGTTTCTTAAACTATCTCCCTTCTGTCCTCATCACACACAATTAACACTTATTTTATTTTGCCAACATACTTTTTCTGAAATCAATAATTAGCATTTATATTACTGTCTTAATTATAAATAATGTACTATGACTACCTCCTACCAGCTTGTCAAATGTTGATCAATTTCACTTTCAAAAAGGTCAAACATATACCTATATATCTGAAAATTTATCAATCACTTTCCTCATCCTTCAGCTCCAAATGGACCAGATGTGGTGAGCATCCCTGTGTTATCTCTGACACATCTTTCTGGTCCCCTGTCTTCATTCTTACCTATTTCCCTCTTCCTTTGCCATAGGCTATGGGAAGAGGTGAGTAATCACCAGTCTTTCTGGACCCAGCTTCCTCAGAGGCAAAAGGGAAAGAATGATCACACTTCCTTCCTGGGAGTATGGTGAAGAGTAAATCACTTTCTATTTCTAAGATTCTCTGAACAGTATCTGGTGCAGGAAGTGCTATACCACACATTGCCTACTATTTTGTTCATTTCCCTGAAAGCAATAAATGAAAGGTTTTAGAGAATCATCTAAAAATGTCATTCTCTCTATTTTCCTTGATTGAGTCTTTGATTAAATAGTGTTCTAGGGTGAAAACAATTTCCATTTAGCATTTTGAAGGCAATGCTCCTGCTGTCTTGAAACTGATGTTATTCTGATAACATTCTTTTTTAAAAAAATATATTTTATTTTTATTTATTTGACAGGAAAGTGTGTGTGAGGGGGAGAGAATGGGCACACAGGGCCTCCAGCTACTGCAAACGAACTCCAGATGCATGCACCCCTTGTGCATCTGGCTAATGTGGGTTCTAGGGAATCGAACCTGGGTCCTTTGGCTTTGCAGGCAAATGCCTTAACCACTAAGCCATCCCTCCAGCCCTCTGATAACATTCTTTACACAGGAGTCATTGTTTTTCTCTGGGAGCTATTGGAATCTCCTCTCAAAATTTAGCATTGCAGAAGAGGGGGCAGATAGAATGGAAGAGCCAAAGGAAGGATACGACTCCTTACAATGCAACTGTCCAGACAGAAATTGGCCTTGATATCCATGACCTTGCAGTGCCTAGCAATATCTTCACAAGACCCTCATAATAGAAGAAAAAGATGATGACATCAAATTAAAAGAGAAACTAATGGAGAGAGGGAGGGGATATGATGGAGATTGGAGTTCTAAAGGGGAATGGAGGGAAAGGAGGGAAATATCATGCATTTTTGTATGTAAGTATAGAAGTTGTCAATTAAAAATTTTTTTTAAAATTAGCTTTGGAATTCCATTTGATGTTTCTTTTATTCAGTTATTATGCTGATAATTTTCTATCTGAAATGTATTATTATTATTATCATTATTATTTATATTTTCACCCTTTCCACCTTTCCACCTCTTCTATTCTCTCTTGAGGATGTCTGTCCATTATATGTTTGACTTCCAGTGTAGTTTCTCTGGAAGATTTTCCTGCATTTTACCAATCTAAATACTATGCTTATACAAAGTACCTTCATAGAACACTCAGAAAAATGTTGAACCAAATATCTAGATGCTTCACAGCCAAGTCAAGGTGATGCTTTAACCATCATACCCTGGCCTAGGACAAAGTTCTGGTGGCTTTGGAGCTGTTGATGACTCAAGAAATGATGCTCCTACTTCTGAGACGTTGGAGGTAAGACCTGCACTCACCTGCCCAGTGCCCAGCGTAGCAGGCAGCAGGTTCTACTACAGAGGAGGGGAAGGTTGGAGGAGAGGTAGGCTTCTCAGTCAGGGAGTAAGGCATATGCCACTTGGGGCAAGGAGAAGCCATGTTTCCATGCCCTGAGACAAACACATGACCACTGCTCAGTTTCTCAATTATCCAACTAAGAACATGCTGGGCAAAAGTCTTCAGAGTGGGCCAAGCAGTCCAACAACAGCAGCTTTCAACTGCTGTTATCTACACAGAGAGGTGATAATGGCTAGCAGAAAGGGGGCTGTAGCCTTAATATGCACACACATATACACATGTGCACAAATGCTCAGTGTGCACATGCTCACACATGCAGTAAAAGTAGTGCTAGAACAGAGACACGTGAACATGAGAGAAAGCAGATCTCAAACTGCCTTCTCTAGATTATGCATCTTCAAATACTGGATAAGGCACAAACCCAGACTGAAACTGATGTCTGAACTGGCCATTAGTAATTACATATCTTGAATTTCACTGAGCATGAACTCAGAGTGCAAGAGGCACTTTAAAGCAAAGGTGATGTGTACATTACTGGATAGCTGAGTGAAGCTGATCAGGCTAAATGCAACAACGTAAGTGTAGATACAGGAATAGGTATGGAAAATTACAGGAGATTTCTAAGATTTTATTTCACAAATTAATGTAATGCTTTGTTTTTATAATCAGTGTGCTGTGTTTGCAATCATACAATGGCAACATCAACATCTAATTAAAAAGCTCAGATGTTATTTAGCAAATGGTCTGTTCTTTTCTCTGTGACCTATGGAAGCAGGTGCACTAGTCATTTGAGTCATTTCTCACCAGGAGGACTGGGAAAGGCACAAGCAGATCAACGTGAGCTCAGTACCATTGTGAGAAATCGATTCAAAGCTCCTCTTGACCGATGAGTGTATAGCTTTATCTTTGCACAGAACATGTAAGCAGGGTAACCACTTAACAAGGTATCCAAAACTGGACATTTTGAATATGATAAGGAATATTAGTGATAATTCCACTGCAAATAGGCCTAGGTCAGTCACTGTAGCAGTTACTGTCTCATTGTTGGGACAAAACACCCAACCAAAACCAGCTTATGAGAGGAAAGGGTTCTTCAACCTATAATCTCTAAGAGAAGCTTCATAATAGAGGGCAAAGCATGGCAGAGCAGAGGCTGGGCATCATACCTTGTCATATCACCTGGGAGGTAGCTGCAGGAGGGAGCTTGCTAGTGAACACCCTGTAGGGATGGACTAATAATCAGTCTACAAAGCTTGAGCCCCATGGCACACCTCCTCCATCAAGGATGTGCCTCCTGAACTTTCCCCCAGCTGGGGACTGAGTATGAGGCTAATCACAAACACACCAGGCTGTGCGGGCCATTTCACATTCAAACCACCACAATTCCACAACCTTGAGTATATGCCACATGGCTGTGTTTGAGGAGTGGAGGTCACTTCTTCACTAGAACTTTATGCTCCAGTAGTGTTGAAAGCACACTGAATTAAAAAGGTTCTGGGGTAGGGCTACCTAACAGAAATACAATTCATGGCATATGTGTAATTTTATTTAATTTTATTTTTTATTTTTTGAGAGAGACACAGAGAGAGACAGAGAGAGAGGGAGAGGAGGACAGATAGAGATGGGTGTGCCAGCATTCTCTCAGCTGCTGCAAACAAAATCCAGATGTGTGCGCCCCCTTGTGGTCAAGTGCGGCATTGCGCCCTTGCGTCACTTTGCATCTGGCTAAACGTGGGACCTGGAGATTGGAACCACTGGAGATCGGAACCAGCGTTTTTAGGCTTAGGAGGCTAGTGCCTTAACCGCTAAGCCATCTCTCCAGCCCTGTAATTTAATTTTTATTTATTTATTTTCTTGGAGATAATGAAACTTTATTTAAAAACCAAACCACTAGGAAAATATACCACAGCTTTGACACAGCAAATACACTTGCTGTATCTCCATTTCAAGGAAGAAGTTGGTTTTAAAAAAAAAAAGAAAAGACAACATGGTACTCACTCAAAAGATAAGGTGCCGTGCTGGGGGCAGGAACACTGCATGGTGCAAAGACCCCAGGCAAAAATGTCATTTGGTAGAGGGACTTGTGTGCCCCTTTTGGCTCTGTAGCAGACCCAGCTTTTCTTAGCCTAAGATGCTTACTGTTTTGGCCTTCTGGTTGTCAGAGGATTACCTCCATGAAGCTCTGTTAATTCAGGGGGCTGCGTAATGCTGGGTGTTCAGGCCTTTATTCTATGAAATACAGATTTTTTTGGGGGGGGGTTCAAGGTAGGGTTTCACTCTAGTCCAGGATGACCTGGAATTCATTATGTAGTTTCAGAGTGGCCTCGAACTCACAGTGATCCTCCTACCTCTGCCTCCTGAGTGCTGGGATTAAAGGCGTGTGCCACCACACCCAGCAAAATACAGATTTTTTACCCCCCAAGTCCAGACTTCCCAATTTGCCAACAGTTCTTATTTTACTGTTTATTCCTGGATTCTGGTGTCTCTGATGTGTGTATCTCACAACCAAACCCCTTTTCTCTTCAAGGGGAAAATGTCACTGCAAGATTATTCTGTTACTCTATTGCAGAAAGTCTCCAGGCCCTATAAGCTAATAAAGGAAGCTGTTTTCCACCCTCAGTGTGACATTACCATGCTTTTTCAGGGGTCTCCAGACTGAAAGATGCCATGGAAGAACTGACCAGAAAAAGATAAACACAAGAAACCTTTCATTATACTTATTCAAATTGTCCTCCCTCTCAACTCCACACCATGTCCTTATATATAAAACAAAGCAACAACAACAAAATTAAGATCTAGGAGCTCCCTCCCCCTTTTTTCTAGAGGTAGGGTTTCATTCTAGCTCAGGCTGACCTGCAATTCACTATGTAGTAGTATCAGGCTGGCCTTGAACTCATGGTGATCCTCCTACCTCTGCCTCCTGAGTTCCGAGATTAAAGTGTGTGCCACCACATCTGGCTCCTTTTCCCTTCCTCCTTTCCTTTCTTTCAATTTTAAGTTTTATGTATTTGAGACACACACACACACACACACACACACACACACACACACTATGGGTGTGTGTGGATGTGTGAAGGGTCATTCACAGGCTTCTTTATGCTGAGCTATGTGTTGTCAAGGGCCAACAGCTTCTTAATCATTTCCATTGTCCTGGGGAAAGGACAGCAGCAGGTTAGCTTTACAGGTATTAGCTATCACCCCAGCAGGAGCCAGCTTATAAACTGACTTTCTGCAAAAGGTCTTTTCTCCTGCCCTTGCGTCTGTCAGCCTGCTGATGTGTGATGACTTGGCACTCCTTATTGATCTGCTTTCCATTGTATCTACTCGAACAGCCCTTAGATTTTGAGATTGTAACACCACTGTGGACACAGGTTGTGAGGGAAGAGGCCTGACAGTACTGCCCAGCTCCACCTGTGACCTCCTTGAATCAGATTTTCATGTGAGAGGGGGTTGCATTTTCTTCTCACTCTTCATTAGAGATATAGAGAATATCACAATGAATCAGTTGAGACTCTGGTAGATAGGCAGGTTATGAGGAAGTATGTCCATGCCTTGTGGCACTACCCAGAAAAGAGAGACACAAATATACAGATTGCTTCTCCTGTTTTCATAAGAAACATGACCCATGATGAACAGGTCACATAGTAATGCCTAGGGCCAGTCTGGCTGTAGGGTCTGGCAGGTGATACATCTCTGTTTAATTTGGTGGTATGTCCTCTCTGAAGGGTCAATAGCCTTCCCTGAAAACTAGAGGGAACTAGAGTTAATAACTAACCTTAAGATGAGGAGGCCATAAAGAATGGAGGCATCCAGTCCTCCCTAGTCAACTCTGCTAGAGAGCCTATGCTGAGCAAATAACTTTGACACCTTATCTACTTCCCTTGGACCTGCAGCTAATTCAGTGTGTTTCCTTAGGATCCTCTTTATAAGTTTGAACCCCAGCCTGACTTGGGGCCTCAGCCTTCATCCCGCGGGAAAGCTGAGGTCCCTCGCTCTTTTCTCCCAATAAACAATCTGTCTGTAGAGATCAAGTTCCGTGTTCTTTCTTGCTTTTCTCCTACACTTTCCTTACATTTTGTTACCATGACTCAGATCCCTTGGGGGCTTTGGGGCTGCACGCCCTCCCCTTTTGTTTCCCTCTCCTCTTCTCCACCTCCCTGCCAGTGTCTTTCTCCTTAGGGAGCATGGGCACTCACCGAGCTCACAACTGGACTAAACGGTCACCAGTCTGACCTGAGACCTCTGGTCTTTCATGGCTTTTGTCTATGTGAGCGGTGCAAGTTCCATTCGGCCTCATGCCTCAGGGAGCTTTATTGGTGCTCTGTGTAAACCCAGCTTGACACCTGGCAGCTTTCTCCTTCTCTTCTCCCTCTCACTCTCGGATTGCGTGAGCTTGGCAGCTCATCTGTGGAGACTGAGGAGTTCTGGCCAGAGCTACTCCCTGGTGAATGTCCAAAATCCCTCTCTGAGCTCAGCTGAGTCTCCGACAGCCCTTTGGGCAATCCACTGAGTCATCTCTCTCTCCTCCCTCCCCTTTCCCGCTGGACTTTAGAACTCCAGACTAGAGGCCTCTCTCTGTGTGACCATGTGATCCACTGCATCCACACCCTCATCAGATTACAGCTTCAGGACAAGGTACTAGTTCTCCGTCTATGACAGAGGTGCCCTGTCTCAGGCCTTAAGGAACTCTGGAAATTTCTCACTTTTCGGTCCATGGACGATCAGAGACTCCGGGAGTTCCCACGTGTCAGGACTGCAAGGACTCTCCCTCCTAACCCTTGGGTTTCATTTGCCTTCCCTAAGCCTGGGAGACATCCCTGGTGGCAGGATTGGCCACTCTAGTCCTTGTCCTCCAAAAACACTCCATTGGCATGTCTCAGACTAATTTATAGGAGCTCAAACTTCCGGAGCTCCTGCCTGCCAAATTACTCCAACTCTCTATCCAAATTTGGCCACAATATTCTCTAAACACTGGCCAATACTGACCTAAATTTGATATTTTGGATTTCAACGTTTTCATCGGTTTTAATAACTTTCTCCAATGACACGGCAAAAGGTGCACAAGGTTCCCTCCCTTGCTCCTGCCCCTCCTAAAACCGTCTCTCACACAGTTCTGTCAGCTGCCATGACTTGCAGGGTCTCTCCCTTTTACACCAAATTCAAGCGATCTCACTAAATCAAGTACAACCTCTGCCTTCTTAAAAGAAAAATCTCCTGTCTTTACTGGGCTTTCTTAACTCCTGCATGTGGATACCTAATTTCTCTTTCCTTGCTTTTCCTTTTTCCTACCAGAGACCTGCGGAGGAGGTGGGACAGTCACAGTAAATCAGCACCTGCCTCACAGCTAGATAAAATAAACACAGGTACCTGGGGAGGTCCTTGCCTGTGGCTAATGGCCAGTAGGAAAAAAAAAGTCAGTTTTAAAATTCAAACTAAGGACAGCTATTTCCCTATTGTTATGGTGGCTGCCTGACCCAGGTCCAAACCCAAATCCCATACAGTTTCCGGTACCTACCCCATCTCTCTCTCTCTTTTCATCATGATAAATTGCTTGAAAATTCCTGGGCTCTCAAAACGCCCAGATGATTGAACAGATCTCCAGTAGATGGATAGAATAATTCATCTGCCCTACCTCTAACCATACCTCCAATCATTTGCCATATTCACTTCATTTTAGCCCTAAGAAGGGGTGAGTAAGCCTCCATCTATCTGTCTTCCTAAGGTATCTAGGAAGACATATCCGGCTTCCTTGTCTTGTGCTCAGAGGACTGCCCTGAAAGCCTCCATTCAAAAAGACTGCTTTCCTTCTGAACCCCTGTCCTTCTCCAGGAGAAGGTGTCTGACCTTTGTCTAGAGATCAGGGACTCCTGATCCTCAGACAGACACCCTGGCACTTCTCACCCCTCTATGGCTTCCCAAATTTCCAAAACTCCACTGACCTCCCTGCTGGGTTGTCTCCTGACCAATCTTAAAATTCTTGGCCTAAAAGGAGACATAAAGTCCATTTTTTTTTGCCTCATTTTTTACTACAATATGGTTTGACCACAAAAAAAAAAAAAAAAAAAAAAAAAAAAAAAAAGGACAATGATTCCCTTTGGCTGAAAATGATGCATTAGGCTTCCAAATTCTTAAAGATCTTGATAACTTCATAAACTGGATTGGCAACTGGCTCTATTCTTCTACCCCTGATCCCTTCTCTGTCAGTTCTGCTCTCTGACCCAGGCCCTCCTGAAGAAACAATCTTCCTTCCACCCCATTAAACAGTTCCTATTAGTGACCCACCCTTCCTTGGCCTAAAAAGATGACCACAAGCCCTCCTTTACTGTGCTGCTACAAGTGACAATCCCTCTCTCTCTCTCTCTCTCATCCCGAACTGCAGTTGTTTGCCTAACCTGTTACTCTTCAAATAAAACTGTAAAACTGACCTTTGAAAATGGCCTCCAGCCCATTCTCCAGATTCCACTGGTTTCCTTGTGCCTCTTGCTCTACCTTGAAGTTTTCTAACATGATTTGCTTTCCTAGAAAGATCTGCCTATAAGCAACAGCCACATGGTGAGATGGGGACTCTGTTCTCTCCTGGGTGGGCCTTCCTTTACCATCATAAACAGTGGCCACACAGATTGTTCTTTATGGATCCAGGTAGAATCAACTGGACCTGCTCATCCACTCCATGCCTTCCCAGAGGGCATGCAGGCCTCTCCCACATGTTAGAGTCTTCCTCCCTCCAAAAGTAAAACTAAAATCTTCAGAAAAATGTCTCTCCATGTTTCATGTTCTTTGTCATGTCTAATGCTGGCCAGCCATGTCATGTCACGTGTTCTATGTTTTTATAGTAGTCTTTATGTGTGACTAAATTCACGGTCACTAATTGTTCCAATGCTTATAGTCACTTAAGCATTCTGATGCTTATAGATATATTTTAAGATAACATTTAATTACTAAAACCAGGTCTATGATATATTTCTTACTTTATGCTTGCTCATGCTTACTACATATTTATATTTCAGGGTTTGATGCTGCCTCTACAATGCCTTCTAAATGGTTATGACTTAAATCTTTAGAGAAATGATTAATTTGGGTTTACTGACCAAACACAAACATATTGATATACTTTACCTATATTTATCAGTATTAAGATATGGTATACATGCTTTCCATTAAATAAAGTTATTTAAAAATGTTATTATATTTCTAATGTTCCTCTCCTAAAACATTCTGGATAGAGTATAATAAAGTATCTATGAAAATGTGTGAGTGCATCTAAGACTTTCAGTAAAACAATAGATATTGCACTCCCCTCTTCTGAAACTGCTGCAAGGTAGATTCCTTTATGTTAGCTAATAGATAGCAGAACATTCTGTAACAATTTACAACTAAAGTTAAACAAATAGGAACTGACTCCCAGGCCCTTTTAGACAATAAATACCTCATCTCAATATACCTTATCTCAACAGATAATAATATTTCACAGAAAAAAATACTGAAGTAGAACTAAAATGATCCCAATGTTGCTCAGAGAAATTTGTGGAAGAGAGGGCGGAAAGAGCATTAGAGCCACAAGTTGGGTCATTAGGCACAGAGACTGCCTATCCCCAGTAACTCTTGACTACCCCTATAATGCACGACCCACATTTCCCAGTGATGAGGGTACCTTCAGAGGAGAGAGGTCAGGGAGGAGGATAATGGAGTCACCAATATGAATGTAAAATTAGAATAATATAAATTAAAAAAGAAAAAAATTCTTAACCCTCACAAACCATATCTCTTTCCTCTATAAGCACAGGAAAATTCAAACAGAGGATTGTTAAGATGTAAAACTCTGACACAATCAGTGTTTGGGAACTGTACATGAAGCTTCAATGAAAGCTCTCTCCCTCTCTCTGAAGTAAATTCTGCTTTAAAGTGTGTCTTCAATTAAAATGTTTTAAGTTAAGATGGGTTAACATAAAAAGTTGTTTCTCTGTACTTCTCACCTTAATTGTTTATCTAATTCAAACTTAACTCTCTGTAATAAGTTAGAAAATTTATTTATAGTGCCATGCCTTATATTGAGATAAAAATTGGGGTTAGAAAAGGTAAGTGCCCCTGACCCTAAGTTATGTCCTGTATTGTAATAGACTTTTGTATTGATAATGTTCCATACTGCATGGTCTTTTGTATCACTGTCATTTTTGTACTGTTTTAAGACCACAATTTGTTTTACAGCTTCTGACCGGTACTGAAAATCATCTTGTGTTTCTTCTTATAAGGCTGATATAAATGACCTTATGGAACTTTACAGTTGCACCAGTTCACCTAGGAGGGTCCTATAAACAGACTAACTCCATCTATCTGGGCCCCTTTTGATGGTTCTCCAAGGCCTAAAAGTTAACAGGAGTAGAGACTCCCCCTTTCACCATCCCACTTCAACTTGAAAGACCCACCATCCATCTTCCAAAAACTTGGGGTCTCTCTCCACTGATATTAGATTTAGAAGTCATAAGAATACAGACCCAATTTCCTTTGTCCCTGATAATATGAAAAAAGAAAAATTCCTCCTGATCCTGAACAAAGACATAAAATATATAATATGTGCTGATAGATTAAAAGGGTTGTAAAAGTATCTCTGATTAAGATAACTAAGTGATATCCAAATACTTAGTTGCATATTTTCCATCTGATAAAGCCTGTGTTTTGTTGCATAAACACCTGTTTCCAACAATAGGTTTATTAAGTGTTCTACTATTACATGTTTTCCCAGTAAGTAAAACTTTTATTTGTTTGATAATCTTTTTCAGTCTAACATACCTCCATTAATTCCTCTAAAGCTAAGTCAGACCTTTTGATCTCTGGACTAAGTAAGTAAAAACTATATGCTTTCTATATTAAGAACTTACCAAAACCTTTAAACCTGATAACTAAACTTCAGGGGCTGAAGAGATGGCTTAGCAGTTAAGGCATTTGCCTGCCAAGCCAAAGGATCCTGGTTTGACTCTCCAGAACCCACGTAAGCCAGATAAACAAGAGGAGCATGCATCTGGAGCTTGTTTACAGTGGCCGGAGGCCTTGGTATGCCCATTCTCTCTCTCTATCTTTGCCTCTTTCTCTCAAATAACTAAACTGCAAAAATTAGTTAATTTCTTAATCTCTGCCATATTTAAATTTGAAATTGTTTAAGATGTTTCAAATATTGCTTGAATACTAGTCTCTTATACTTCCTACCTTACCTAAGCCAAATCTTTATATTTGCAAAAATTCCAATTAACACCCCATCCAAGTTAACAATTCCTTCTTTCCTATAGACAACACCCTGTTTTCTTACCTACCACCCATGATATTATTTTTCAACCTTAAATATAATATTTATGTCACCTGTAAGTGTCATGTCACATACAAGAAAATTCATACATAGATATTAACCAGATCATAATGGCTAATAGATTTAATGTGATCTAGGAGTTTCTTTCCTAATGGCTCAGAAAATTATTACTCTCCTGAAGAGCTGCCACCTTGCCTGTTCATAAAAGCGATGTAAAACCACAGCCTGCTATGTACACAAGGTACAAAATCAAATAAAGAACTGAAAACTAAGATTCTCAGAAGCCACACCTTTTGACTAGAACACCAATGTTGGACTGCAGCAATTATGGAGAAATAAATGATACCAATCCAGAACCAATAATATTTTGGGCTATATTAGCCTTTGAAGGCCAGTAATATTATTTCTCTGCATGTGACTTGACATCTCTCTGTGACCAGCTAAAATATCTATTATTTTAAATTAAAAAAAAAATCTCACAACTCTACTACCTTCAAGTTAAACCTATCCTGTCTCTGACATGTTCTTGATTCCTCTGATTATAATAATATTCACTCTTTCTTTTGGTCCTTACATACTCAGCTACATCACTGAATTCCAAGACAGAATCCATGCCTTCACTTCACAGTGAGTCACTAAATTCTTCATGGCAACTGAACATCAGCCCCTGGACATCCAACCTCCACAGGACTGCGTGGGACACCTCCAGATCTACTGCCCCCTCCAGCAGGAAGTAGTCTAAGAGAGCTCTTCACCCCAATTCCAGCCCATTCAGTCCTCCCCTAAATGCCCCACTCATCATCAGTTCTCCCCAATAATTTTTATCCTTCCAGAGTGTGGACTGAAGGGTTGATAGCCTTCCCTGAAAACTAGAGGGAACTAAAGAGTTAATAACTAACCTTAAGATGAGGAGGCCATAAAGAATGGAGGCGTCCAGGTCTCCCTAGTCAACTGTGCTAAAGAGCCTATTCCGAGCAAATAACTTTGATGCCTTTTCTACTTCCCTTGGACCTGCAGCTAATTCAGTGGGTTTGCCTTAGGATCCTCCTTATAAGTTTGAACCCCAGCCTGAATCAGAGCCTCAGCCTTTATCCCACCGGAAAGTTGAGGTCCCTTGCTACCTTCCAATAAACAATATGTCTGTAGAGATCAAGTCCAGTGTTCTTTCTTGCTTTTCTTCTACACTTTCCTTACACTCTCCTTGTGTGTGTGTGTGTATGTGAGGCAAACCAGCAGAGAACAGTGGGCATCATATTACTACTTCATATATAATGGCTGTTGGTAATATTAGGTGTACAAAAAGGTCATGAGGGACATATTGCAGTTGCTCAAGGGCGTGCAAAGCACAAAGCAAGCAGAAAACCTTTCTCCCCTGAAATAGCATGAACTCCTCACTTCCAATTAGATTTCCTGGAGAAATGACCCATCACCTGAGCAAATAACCTTGCTCTACACCTGTTTCTCCTGGGTCCCCCTTCTGGTTGCAATTCACTTCTTTCTGGTGTGGTTTTGTGAAAGGTATGGGCAGCTGGAATTTATTGATATATGGTGCTTTTGTCATCTTTGCTGTGGGTGATTTTTAAGAGCAATTTAAGGCACTGGCCTCCTGTTTGTGCATTTGCACAGGGTTCTCTGGCAAGCAGATAATAGCCATTACTGGGAGTGTGGAGTAGAGTACTGGAGGCAAGGCTATTATACTGCAATAAGAACAAATTTTTTAAAAAATATTTTTTATTTAGTTGAGAGAGAGAGAGAGAGAGAGAGAGAGAGAGAGAGAGAGAGAGAGAGAGAGAATGGGTGCACCAGGGCCTCCAGCCACTGATAATGAACTCGAGGTGCATGCACCACCTTGTGCATCTAGCTTACATGGGTACTGGGGAATAGAACCTGGGTCCTTATGCTTTTCAGGCAAGTACCTAAACTGCTAAGTCATCTCTCTAGCCCACAAATACATTTTAATGTTAAGATTTGTGATCAGTTTTTCCCTCAGCAGATTATTAGGGCATCTATGAAAACAATCATATGTAGGTCTAGGCACATATATAAAACTCATTCATTAAATGCTATGGGAAATGTCACCAGGGAAACTCTAATGTTAATTCCTCTGTGCCATTGTGGGGTGTGTGTGTGTGTGTGTGTGTGTGTGTGTGTGTTGTGTTGAAGCACACTAGAGAAACAGGGTTGTTCTCAAGAGGATGAAATCTTGCAAGTATGGAGCTTTCATACCACCCAGCAGATGTTTTTCATCCTTTCATCTCAAGAAGCACATATAGATTTTGTGATGATAAAATGCCAGATGGAAGCTCCTGCCCTTTATGTAAGCAGTGGGTTTCTGTAGGCAAGGTGTGGGCATCTTATTTTGAAGAATGCTTGGGACTCCATGTTGGAGTGCAGGGCAGATGGATCCTTACAGGAAGAGCTCGGTAGAGAGTTCTCTTTCATTTGCTCAGGAACCTAATAGTCTACATGCTTAAGGCAGCTCATAGCTACTAGCAACTCTGCTCACACTTGGTGCTGTTTCCAGGATTACTTCAATCTCTCATTTGTGACCATACCCTTTGGTTTCACATTCAACACTCTACCATCTGCCTGTGGTGCTCTTCTCCAGGACGTCCTCTCTGCTTCAAGTGAACTAGGTGAGTCCTACCCAACACTGGCCCTCATCTTTCCCACTTTGCACCTTTGCTCACCCTGTGTTGCAGAGCACATCCTCTTTTCTGTCCCCATGTACCTGAAAGCTGTGTGTGTGCATGTGTGCATGCGTGTACCAGTAGTAGGGGAATTGATCACATGGCCTCTGAATTCACAAGAGAAATTTGGGCAGTGTGGTGGCAGGAGCCAGGGTTGAGCATGAGGCTCCTAATAGGCATTTGATCTCATGAGCAGAGTCCTGTGATATGGAGGTGGGAGCCTGGGAGTGGGCTTGGCAGTCACATGACCTCTGATCTTACGTGACAAATCCTTATAGTACAGTGGGGTGTTGGAAAGCAGGTGAGGGTATCACATGGCTTCTTTGTGCTGGGGTTGGACACAAGGGTCACATGGCTTCTGACTTCACAGGTGGAGTCTTTAGTGTGGCAAGGAGAACCAGGGTCAGGTGCAGGAGTTCCAAGGCATCTGAACTCATAAGTCCACAGGGTGTGGTGAGATGGCCAAAGCATTTGTATGGATATTACGCAACCTCTATCCTCATGGGCAAAGTCTATACTGTTTGGTGGGGAGGGCTTGGGAGCAGAAATAGACATTACCTCTAACCTCCAGAAGACTTTTTGAAATGGTTCTGCTCTGTTGGTTGTCAGTGCCATGCACCAAGTGCCAAAGCATGAAGGTTTTCCTGGCTTATCCTTCTGCTATTGCTATTACTGCCCTGGGCATTAGCCTTTTCCCCATCTGCTTAGAGTGTCCATTGCTTTTTGGATAGCTGATTTTCAGTTGTCCTCAGATTATTCCCTGGAGATTCTAGTAGACTGTGCCTGAGGTTCTCTGCCTTCTTTGATTCCTCTACATACATGATTTTATGTATCTATTTATATTTTTGTTTGTATTTATTTATTATTTATTTTTTTTTTTTTTTTTTGGTTTTCCGAGGTAGGGTCTCACTCTAGCTCAGACTGACCTGGAATTCACTATGTAGTCTCAGGGTGGCCTTGAACTCATGGCGATCCTCCTATCTCTGCCTCCCAAGTGCTGGGATTAAAGGCGTGTGCCACCACACCCAGCTTTTTTTTTTTTTTTTTTTATTTATTTACTAGAGAGAGAGAGAGAGAGAGAGAGAGAGAATGGGTGCACCAAAGGCCTCCAGTCACTGCAGATGAACTTCAGACACATGTGCCACCTTGTGAATCTGGCTTACATGGGTCCTGGGGATTCCACCCTGGGTCCTTTGGCTTTGTAGGGAAGTGCCTTGATGGCTAAGCCATCTCTCCAACACCATGTATCTTTTTAAATGATAGCCTTCAGTTATATCCATTCAAACAGAGTTTTGTTATGTCTGAATAAAATTCCATTTTGTGTGTGTCACATTTTGTTTATCTGCTCCTTTGTTAAAAGACACCTAGGTTGGTTCTATAACATAGCTATTGTGAATAGTGCTGCAGGAAACATTGTCTCTGGGGTGCACTGCTGACAGTCTTGACTCAGGTAAATATACAGGATTGGTGTAACTGAATCATATGGATGACCTGCACTTAGTTTTAATGATGTGCCTCCATACTGATTTCATAGTGGCTAATGGTGAACAGTCTCACTATCCAGGAATAGGGATTCTCTCTTCTCAGTATCATTGCCAGTATTTATTTATTTTCTTAATGATTGACTTTCAAACCCAAGACAACTAGTCTGCATCAAGTGTTTCATTATAGTGACGGGGCCCAGGGAAATTTTATAACATTAATACCAAAGAAAGCTTTTGTACCAGCTTTAAAATTGGAAAAGACATGTTGAGAGAAATACTAGTTATAATTTGTAGCAAGCCTGTCAGGGACAAAATATACCCTGGGGACTATTTATGTGACCATTCACCAGTATGGGTTCCAGCTTTGGAGGAGACCTGAAATTGGGTTTGCTGAGCAGAACTAAGCATTCACTTATTAATCAAAATTTATTCTATGTGAGTAAAGCATTTAGGGAATTATAGCCAGGCTTTGGTCCTCAGAATGAAAAAGTTCTATGGGATGTGAAAGAAAACATACTGCATCCAAGTGAGCATTTCACTGTTTATGAAAATGTAACAGGAAATGGAAAATGGATTTCTATGGACTTTAATAACTATGCCAATAGGTAACAAAAGAAATCTTCAATTCTTTTTTATTTAATATATATTTTTTGTTAGTTATGTATATAGTATATATACAGTCATGATGGTACCATCATTAGCCTTCTCCATGTCCTCCCCCCATGGGTTGTGTGGGTCTTGCCTTATGTGGGTAGCCATCAGTTATGCAGGAGAGGCAAGGACTCTGTGTATAATGACCCAAGTCATGGCTCTAACCATCTTTCTGCCCCCTCGTCAGTGAGTTTCCCTGAGCCATGTTGGGTTCATTTTAGGTCTATTTCAGTGACGAGGTTTTGTGAGTCTGTGTCTCTGGATATCTGATTTGTTAGGAGTTGAGAGTTCTTTGTGTCTGTCTCCTTCACCCTTGTGCTGGTACCAAGTTCACCAAGAAAGCAGCCCTCTTGCTCATTTCCCCAATAACTCAGTGGCTTCATCTGGTGCCCTGATGTGGTGAGATGGGCTGATTCCTCAGGATATGTGTCCATCTGAAAGAGAGAAGCAGATTCTCCAACGGAGAGTGAGGTCAGTGCAAGATACATGGATAACCATTATTATTTTAGAGAGAATTTAATAGATGTAGGCCCCCATTATTGGTGGGAGCTTGATATTGGAGAGCTGGCTCGTTATGGGATATGGTTCTGACTTGTTTCCCATTTCCAGGTATGGGTTCCATTCCACTAAGCAGATCCATTAGCCAAATCTAGAGCAGGTGGTAACCCACCATGGCTGTGTGCCAGTACTGCACTTGTGTGAGCATCACATCAGGTTGTTTACTGCTGAGTAGTTTAGACCAGGAGTTGCTCAGAAAGATGTTGGTCATTTTCCCCCAGTCACTTATGTAGTGCCTTCTGGCACTAGGTAAGCTAACTGTCTGGGGTCTGACTCTCTTCCAGATTCCAGCAAGGTCTCTCCATGTTCCGTCCAAACAGCATATGGTGTCTTCGGCAGTAGGGTCTTACCAATAACCTTTGGTGAGTCATCAAGTACTCTGACAGAAATCTGTCTTCTTTTGGGAAACCTTGTAGGTCTCACTGATCAACAGCTCATTGTGGATATTAACCACATGCTGGTATTGGGAGTTACAGGTCAGTGCCAAGGGAAAAGAAGGAAGAAAAAAATATAGGTAATATGAAAGAGAAAGAGAGAAGAGAGAGAAGAGGGAGTAATACAAAATCTTCAATTCTGGGTTGGAGAGATGGCTCAGCAGTTAAGATGCCTGCCTCCTAAGCCTAAGAATGCCGGTTCCAATCTCCAGGTCCCACGTTTAGCCAGATGCAAAGTGACGCAAGGGCGCAATGCCACACTTAACCACAAGGGGGCGCACACATCTGGATTTCGTTCGCAGCAGCTGAGAGGCTGCCGGCGCGCCCATCTCTATCTGTCTTCCTCTTCCTCTCCCTCTCTCTCTGTGTATCTCTCCAAAAAAAAAAAAAAATCCTCAATTCTTATGTCCTGATTTTTCTAGGTTATTTTAACCAAGTATAAAAGGCATCAAAAAAATTTTTTTTTAAGTTTCCTTAGCACTACCGGGAGAAAGGCAATAAAAAGAAAAATTCTTATTTCATTATATAGGAAGCCTTTTCCTGAAGAAAATTGGTTCCATGGTCTGTGTCAGGATAAAAAGGGAAAGGTGCTTCAGAAACAACAGGGTCTCTGGGCTGGGCTGACACTTGGGGAGAGAGTGAATTGTAGAAGCTGAACTGCAGAGAAAATGGTTTGAGCTTCCATTTCCAGCTTTTCCTAAGGTCAGGCTGCTAAAGAGGGTTGTTATCAGGTGCACTTGCGCCTGTAAAGGGTCTACTTTGAGTGTGGCTCCTCTGGGAAAATCTGTGCAGGACTTTGGGAGACCTGGTCTTAGTGCCTAAGCTGGGCACTTTTCATCCAGTCTTACTTGCTGCCTGGCTTTTGGAGTGAGATCAGCTCCAAGCTTCTCCTAGGTGGTGAGACTGGTACACAGTTGCCCTCTACTTCAGCCCTTCTGCAGATAATTCTTGGGAGGGGGGCTTGGAAGGTGAATGTGAGAAGTAGGACCAAGTTGATTGGCTGCTTCCAGCTATTCTCCCACTGGTTTTGCCCTTCCAGGCAGCTGCCTAGACTCAGCCCCATCACAATGGTATGCGGCACTGCTCCCAGCAGTTGGTTGGTGCCTTTCTTTTAATTTTTAACTTCATGACCTTTAGGAGAAAATTTACCTGGTTGGATGATGATGATTATTATTTCATGGTACTGAGGATGGAATCCAAGGTGTTGCCATGTGCTCTCACATTGAGCTACACCCCAATCCTGGCTGGATCATTTAGACAGAAGCTACTGAGTATGGCTTGGCTACAAGCTACACAAAGTCCATTCACACACTACGTAGAACACTGAAGGCTGATGTTCACCACATGAGCCCAGAAGGCCTTTTGAGACTCCTTTTTACATGAAATGGGCTGTGAGAAAGCTTGTGGGATGTTTCACTAGAACTAAACAGTCTTAGCTTATACTATTTGCCTGAAGTCCAGTCTTGAATTTGTGTGTATGTGTTTTTGTCACCTCAAGGATATGTGGCATTTATTTCCTCCCCCTATAATTTCTTTCTTTTTCTTTTCCTTTCCCTTTTTCTTTTCTTTTCTTTCTTTCTTTTTCTTTTTCTTTTTCTTTCTTTCTTTTGTGGTGGTTTTCTTGAGGTAGGGTCTCACTGTAGCCCAGGCTGACCTGGAATTCACTCTGTATTCTCAGGGTGGCCTTGAACTCATGGCAATCCTCCTACCTCTGCGTCCCAAGTGCTGGGATTTAAGGCGTGTGTCACCATGCCCAGCTTCTGCCTATAATTTATAAGCCAATTTGTTTTATCCAGGTGAATTGTGCATCTAGGTAATAATAATAATTCTGAAAATGGAGTGCTCAGACAGAGCCACTTATCATGCAGATGTTTTGCTCAAAAGCCCAGAAGCGAAGGTCTTGAGAGGTATCTTCCTGTCCAGCCAAGGCAGTCAAGCTATACTGAGAGCAGAGTCTCCTGAGACACTGCTCCTTCTCATGCTGAGAAGAAGACAGCAGCACATGGACTGTTCATGGCTAATAAGATCACACTGGTAGCACCACAGTATGCGTGCTCAGAGGGCCTCATTTGCTATCTCAGCCTCACCTTCATGAGGTCCTTGTTGCCTCACTGCACCCTGGGGTGGAGAAACAGGTGGGTGGGGTCATGGTCCTGGTTGCTGCTTCATTGTGAGGACTGTCCTCAGCACCACTGGACTGTGGCTCAAGCAAGTGCTTAGAGCAGAGCTTCTGGGGACCATGAGGCAATTCTTACTTCTGAGGAACATGCGTGTGTGAGCCTGGAATTATCCTGTTAGACAATGAATGCTAGAATTTCAAATTATAGAAAATAAAGAGATTTGTAGGAGAAAAAGTAATAAAAAGCTTACATAATGCTCAGTGCTTAGTGTCATGGAGTCCCTGGCTTTATACCAGCCTTCCTTAATGCTCTCCCTGGGGAATACAGAGGGCCTCATTAACTCTGCACTTCCTTCTGGCTATGAACACTGAGCAGACGTCTTGCATTCCCCATTCCCCACTCTCTCTCCCTTCCTCGGCTGTTGGTTTCAAACTTATCCCATCAGGTTTTTTTGTTCTTTGCTTATGGTATGGTTTTTGAATCGGAGTATTGACTTAAAAATTTCAGAATCTGGAGGATAAGTTGCTGATATGAAGTTATTCCCTGATTATATAGATCAGGCTACCATTCTTCCTAACCTAGATTGTAATTTTAGCTCAGTGTCTCCTGATATAGTACTATGTAAAGCATGCTATATCTTCTCTGACAGGGTTAAGTAAAGAAATATGAATTTAATCCTTTGGATCTAATTTCCACTTACAGGGGCTATGGGAATGGAAGAACCCACTTAATGACAGAACTCAAGGAAATAAGGAGTGAGTAAAGGCAGCAGGTGGGTCTTCAGCTAGACTGCTGGTGCACTCCCCTCAAATTCGTGATGTTGTACAATAATGTTCTAGAGTAATGGAGATTCAAGAAACATAACATCCTGATAAAATATATGGTCCTGGTTTAGATGTTGGTTTAGATCAATTTAAAATTAGTGACAATAGGGCCATTCAAAAGTATTAGATTAGACGAAAATTAATTGACATGGAAAGATGATGCTCAAAATTTATATCTATCTTCTATCTGTCTATATCTATATCTTTCTATCTATCATCCATCTATCTTCTATCTATCATCTATATCTATCTATCCATTTTTAGGGGGAAAGTGTGGAAGAATCTACACATGAGATCAATATGACTTTTTGGTTATTTTTTCCTTACATAACCACATTTTCTAACTTTTGGAAAAAAAGATACTGCTTTGTCATTACCAAAAATTGTTTTTTAGGGTCTCACTCTAGCCCAGGCTAACCTGGAATTTACTATGTAGTCTCAGGGTGGCCTCGAACTCATGGCAATCCTCTTACCTCTGCCTCCCAAGTGCTGGGATTAAAGGCGTGCGCCACCAAGCCCAGCCCAAAAATTGTTTGTTAAAAATCAAGAAACAAGGGTTAGAAGGATGGCTTAGCAGTTAAGGCATTTGCCTGCAAAGCCAAAGGACCCAGGTTTGATTCTCAAGGACCCACATTAGCCAGATGCACAAGGGGTCACGTGCCTCTAGAATTCGTTTGCAGTGGCTGGAGGCCCTGGTGCACCCATTCTCTTTCTTTCTCTTTCCCTCTTTCTCTCTTAAATAAATAAATAAATCAAGAAACAAGGGATACCTTCCTTGGGGGTTAGTTGGGAAGAAGAGAGGTTTAATTGGATTAGGGTGGGTTATAATAGAGGGTGAAGGGTATACATATGGTCAAAATACATTAAATACATATACGAAGTAGTCAAAGATAACAAGTAATGAGGGGTAAATATGGTCAAAATACATATACAGGTATAAAATTATCAAAAATCGAAGACGTTTTAAAAAATAAATGCCTTGGGCTGGAGAGATGGCTTAGCGGTTAAGGCGCCTGCCTGCTAAGCCTAAGAACGCTGGTTCCAATCTGCAGCGGTTCCAATCTCCAGGTCCCAAGTTTAGCCAGATGCAGTGACGCAAGGGTGCAATGCCACACTTGACCACAAGGAGGCGCAAACATCTGGATTTCGTTCACAGCAGCTGAGAGACTGCTGGTGCGCCCATCTCTATCTGTCTCCCTCTCCCTCTCTGTCTGTCTCTCTCTGTGTCTCCCTCCAAAAAAAAATTAAAAAAAAATTAAAAAAATAAATATCTTTCTAGGCAGCATTTTATAAGGAACTCTGAAGCTGTGTCAGCCCATGAGCTCCTGTGCTGATGCAAAGGACTTGTGAACACTTCCTGCCACCATACTTCAGCTGTGAAGCACAGATAATTCGGTGTTGTCAAAACAATGAGGAGAGTAACTTCCTACTGGTGATGGTGGCTGAAAAGAAGTGAGGAAAGTGGAAAGCCACCAGGAGGGGTTTTCTGCCAGCCACAGTGAGCCTGAGCTCTCCAGGGGAAGCACAGGTTGACTCTTCCATAGAGTCTGGAGAGAGCTGCTGGTCACTGGGTAAACCCTTTGGGAACAGGTTTTATTCATGATGCTTTCCCTGAGTTGGCAGAATTATTACGTAAAAGATAACCAAACAGCACCATATATTTTTTTCTAGACCCACCCAAGCATCTAATGCCATTTGTCCACTGAAATAATCCCTAGAAAGTTTTGTGCACTACCAAGCGAGTCCTTCCTTCCTGGCAGGCCAAGCCACCAGATGATTGATGCTGTCCACCCAGGTATGGAATGAGGGAAGAAGGGGAGAGGCAGTCTTGGCCAGGCCACATGATGGGTGAGGGACTTCTGCAATCATGTTATTTTTGTTTTGTTTTGTTTTTGAGGCAGGGTCTTGCTCTATCTCAAACTGACCTGGAATTCACTATGTAGTCTCAGGGTGGCCTTGAACTCATGGCGATCCTCCTACCTCTGCCTCCTAAGTGCTGGGATTAAAGTCGTGTGCCACCATGCCCAGCTGCAATCATGTTTTGATGGTAAACCCAATATAAGGAAAAATGAAAGGCAAGGAACCAGAGGGGTAAAGATGGCCACTGCACAGCCATGCTTTGGGAGGGAGGTGGGGAGGTCTACTCCTTCCTTGGAGAAATTGCCTGAGCATAGATTGGTTCAGCTGAAATGATCTAAATCCTGTTTCCAAATACTGTTTGCAGATTATCAGATTTTCATCCCTGCTTTTAACAATGTGGTCCTGTTTCTGAATGGCTGTTTGTTGGTGTGCTTGGCAGACTATTTTATATTCCCCAAATAATACAGATTAGATGGTGAAAAAAAAAACTTACATGTGAAAAGTAGAACTCTCAAGGGGGAAACCTGACATTTATCCCTCTGAGTGTGGTGGGTGTCACATGCTCTGGCAGTGCAATACTGAGGGTTAGTATGGTCCATCTGAGCATGGTGATATCAGCCAATGTGGGGAACTCTGCCACTTACTAAGATAGTAAGATGTTAAATGTATTAACTTGAACCATATGACTTTTGTATGTCAAATATTATTGAATAACAGCAATTTCATAGGATTTGCTTTAAGAAATGGCTTTCTTGGGCTGGAGAGATTGCTTAGTGGTTAAGGCACTTGCCTGCAAAGCCAACAGATTCAGGTACGATTCCCCAGGACCCAAATAAGCCAGATGCACAAGGTGGTGCATGGATCTGGAGTTCATTTGCAGTGGCTGGAGGCCTTGGTATGCCCATTCTCTATCTGCCTCTTTCTCCCTCTCTCAAATAAATAAATAAATAAAATAATAAAAAAGAAATGGCTTTCTCTTTGCAGGGACTTGGGCATGAGTTAGGAAGGTAAGAGTAACTTGTCAGTTCATACAGATTGACTAAGAACAAGAATTAGAGGCTTTTGTTTTGAAGTCAGTCATGCAAACATTTGTTAAGGAGATTTTTATTTTTTTTCTGACTGATTGCATAACGGGGAATCTTTTCAACCAGATGAGCCATAAGGTTCAGCCTTTCAGATGAACATGGGAAAATCAACCCAGAGGCTCACTTTTATGCCCAAATATTATTTCAGTAGTAATGACTGGGATGCATTTGGGAAAATGTAGTTAGGCAAGGGCACTGTTGTGCCTCATGGAGCATGCTCACACTGTTCTGTGTGGTCTGATGCAGTCAAAACTCATGGGCAGCCATGACATGGAGAATCTGATGCCAGTTGTTCCATGGTATTGTTTTAGAGTAAAAACTTTTTCTTATGTGACTGATGTGCTGACTACTGCACATCATAAAAGGGTAACTAAAGGTTTTTTTTAAAAAATATTTTATTTATTTGAAAGAGACAGACAGATATATAAAGAGACAGAGGGAGAGAGAGTGAATGTGCACACCAGGGTTTCTAGCCACTGCATCTGGCTTACATGAGTACTGGGGAATCAAACCTGGGTCTTTTGGCCTTAACTGATAAGCCCTTTCTCCAGCCCAAAGTATTTTTTTTTGAAGACACACACACACACACACAGAGAGAGAAAGAGAGAGAATGGGCATACCAGCAGCCTCTCAGCTGCTGTGAATGAACTCCAGACGTTGGACTCCCCCCCACCCCATCAGCCAGTGCGGCATTGCGCCCTTGTGTCACTTTGTGTCTGGTTAAATGTGTGACTTGGAGAATCGAACAGGCATTCTTAGGCCTAGCAGGCAGGCACCTTAACCATTAAGCCATCTCTCCAACCCCCAACAATATATATATATATATATTTTTTTTTTTAGTTTTTTTGAGATAGGGTCTTGCTCTAGCCCAGGCTGATCTGGAATTCACTATGTAGCCTCAGGGTGGCCTCAAACTCACAGCAATCCTTCTACCTCTGCCTCCCAAGTGCTGGGATTAAAGGCATGTGCCACCATGCCCGGCTGCCCCCAAAGTATTTTTTAAATAAGTAAATATAATTAAACAATTATTTTCTAAAATAATTAAACTAAAAAAATTTAAAGTGTACTACAGTAAATACCAGTAACACTGTTTTCATTGTCATGATCAAGTATTATGTGTCGTATGTCATTATATGTGCTGTGTGTTTATATGGCAGTGTAACAGGTTTGCTTATATCACCACAGAGGTGAGTAATGTAGTGTGCTATGACACTGGGAGAACTACAGTGCCACTAGGAGATAAGAGTTTTGCTTTGTAATCTACCAAGTCCATGGTTGGAGGAAATGTCATTATATAGTACATAACTGTGTCTACCTTGACCACCCAACAAGAACTGACTCTGGAGTTTTGCTGGAAATGATTCAACCCTCACCTGATGAAGATTTATGGACATGGACGATCAGTAGAGCTTACTCTGATATGCTGAACATAACACCCATAGAAGAGTTATTCTCTGAGTGACTGCTTGGAGGGCATGGGGCTCACTTCCATGTGGGAGCTCTGGTCAGGTTTCTTTCTTTAAGTTTAGTTCTTTTATTATCATTATTTATTTATTTATTTATTTGAGAGACTGAGAGTGAGTTTGGGCACACCAGGACCTCCCACCACTGCAAATGAACAAACATATATGCCACTTGGTGCATTTGGCTTTACATGGGTATTAGGGAATTGAACACAGGCCATCAGGCTTTGCAAGCAAGTGCCTTTTATTGCCCTAGTTGTGATATTTTTAAACAAGACAGTACTTTATAGTTGCACCTTAGGAGGAAGGCTCAGGATTTACGAAATCTCCAGAGAGGCATTTGCTCCTTCTGCCTGACTTCACTGCTCTCATTTCCCAGGTGACAGGCTGTGACATGGAAAGCATTTCTCACATTCTAGGAAGGCTATCACTTAGGGATTAATTTGATTGTGAGAGCTTTCCTTCTGCAGGAACCACAACGCTTCTCAGATAGTTGTGTCCTACTCACCATTTTCTTGTGCAGAGGTAAGCTGAGATGTTCATTACAACACAAGGCGGAACTGATATTCTCTCTCCTTGACAGTGAGTGACAGAATTGTGACTTTCTGGGCACAGTTAGATAAAATATTAAAATTAGAACCAACTATACTGAGAGTAGACAGAAGTTCTAGGTTCTAAACTCACTTTCTGTATCATCTTTGGGAAGCTTTTCATCCCCTTGCAACACCAGTTTCTTCCTTGAAGAAATGATGATCATTAAAGTAAATCTCCCAGCTACTGTCAGATCACAAATAAAACATGTCTCTGAAACAACTTCTATAAAGTTAAAGCATATTTAAAATTATTCTATGATTCTTAAATACTCACTCGTGCAAAGCTAGAGAAAAGATAACTTATTAAATAGGGAAGTTGATAGGAAAATTTAGTTTCTTAAATGGTTGTAGGTAAGTGAGCTATACCAAAAATAACTTTGGGATATTTTTAAAGATATTTTCCTCTTTATAAGAATATATTATAATAAAAAGGTTCCATAGACTTTAGGTGAATTCTTTCAATACCCAAAGTTTCTTGATACCGTTATACATAGAAAATTGGAATTCACAGTTATTCATCTGTATTGGGAAAAATTCATAGTTAGTATGTGAAGATTGATAAAGTATCTGTTTTATGGTCTTGGATAAGAGCTAAGCAATTGAATAGCCTTCACAGGAGATTTGATGTTAACTTGGGTTGGGGGTTGATGGTGATTGGAATATTTGGTTTGTCAGCTTGGGTGTCAGACACGAATCAAGACTCTAACCTCAGGTTTAGAATAAAGCAATTGTTCTTTAGTGAAACTAGGATTGATGTCTCACTGAGGACATCCTGCCACCTTGTGGTCCGCTGTTGACTGAGCCAACACTGAAGGAGCAATAGGTAGCAGGAGTTTTCCTGGTTTAAGGAGTGAATTTATCAGTTCTATCCATTATTCGACTCTCATCAGTTGCTGTTGTTTGCATTGCCCCCTGCTCCAAGGAGAGCCACATTCCCTTTGTTCTTTAAGAATGTTCACAGTTGCTGGGATTGGTAGCGCACACCTTTAATCTCAGCACTTGGGAGGCAGAGGTAGGAGGATCACTGTGAGTTCGAGGCCACCCTGAGACTACATAGTGAATTCCAGGTCAGCCTGGACTAGAGTGTTCAATGCTAAACAAGACATCTATAATATAATATAAACAAGACATCACTCCCTTCAAGACTCAGGGAACAATGTAGAAGATGGGGTATAAAAACCAGATGATTGGGAAGAGTGCTATGAGAATTCATGACCCCACAGTGAATGGTGTAACCTGCTTGAGACCTATACAATATTGGACCTGTCAACATTACATCATGGATGATGGAGGAGGACACGGGACCCCTATCCCTCCCTGAGAAATAATAGATAGTAAATGATGGTTGATAAATAGTCCCCTATCCATCCCCATGCAAACAAACCCAATTAAACTCACTAGGTCACACACATGCAAGTTTTAAAAAAAGAGAAAGAGAGACCTCAAAGTAGAAGAGGGACCAACTGGGAAGAAGGGGGTTATCAGAAAGGGGATAGGGAATGTCAATGGGAAGGATTATGATCAAAATACATTATATACATGTATGAAAATACCAATAAAAAAGAATTCTCAGGCTGGACAGATGGCTTACCAGTTAAGGCGTTTGCCTGTGAAGGCTAAAGACTCATGTTCAACTCTCCAGGTCCCATGTAAGCCAGACACATAGTGATGCAAGTGTGCAAGGTCGTACATGTGCACAATGGGGCACATAAGTCTGGAGTTTGATTACAGTGGATGGATGTCCTGGTGTTCCAATTCTCTTGTTCTCTCTCTCACTCTTGCTGTCTCAAAAAAAAAAAAAAAAAAAGGCCAATCTGTTGAGCTTGCCTCAAAAAAAAAAGAATTCTCAGGCCAAGCATGGTGGTGCATGCCTTTAATACCAGCACTTGGGAGGCTGAGGTAGGAGGATCATGTGACTTTGAGGCCAGCCTGAGACTCCATAGTGAATTCCAGGTCAACCTGGGCTAGAGTGAGACCCAACCTCAAAAAAAAAAAAAAAAAAAAAAAAAAAAGGAATTCCCACAGAGCTGATGGGATGGCAGAAGATGAAAAAGGTTTAAATGTTGGAAATACTGATGTTGATTCTCCTCAATTGATTCTGGCTTCAGATGAGCCCTATAGTTGGAGTTGAGAGGCCAGGATTTTCCCTGGGAAGATCACTAAACATGAAACATGAGTAGTTTTACTATTGTGACTTCTGTTACTGAATCGCTTGGCATCTGTCTGTGGTAGGTTCTATTTTCACATTCATTTGGTCGATTATTGAAATTGAGAGATGTTAAGTAACTTGCATATAAATAAAGACACTCAAATGAGAACCAGTGGAAATGAGCTACAAACTGACTCCTGTTAACTTTTCTGCCTCTGTGTGAATGCAACACATTAAGAAAGGTGGCTTCTCTGCTCACGTGAGGCAGCTTACGATCAAAGGAGAAAGTAATGCTGCAGTTGGTGAGGCAGGTGGGGGGACCCTCAGTAAGCATCACACAGGACAGTTTGAAAATGTATCTCTGTAGCTTCAGGGATGTCTGCCTTGACTCCTGTGGGTTTGGAAACCATTTTAGATTCTTCCTTCATGCTGACATTTGCTATTTTGCATTTACATCTGATATTCATGACCCATAGATTCAATGTTTATGCTTTTAGTTTCTCTGTCTTATGTATCTGATTTTTTTCCTCCATTACCTGCTTATATTGTGTGTTTAGAGGTAAGCCTGGATTTGATGTGGAATATCACACATGTGATTGTAAAGTCACAGAGCTGGACTCAAGCTGTCAGGGCCTTTTCCTGAAAAATGTAGGGGAAATTGCAGGTACCCCTTGGCTCCATCCCAGAGCTCCTGACTCTATAGATTGCTTGGGGCTTGTATTTTGACAAATACTAGACTAGCAGATGTTAATTGTCCAAAGTCAAACATTTCAAAATGGAGTAAACTTTCCTTTGAGAATGAATATGAGCAAATTCCTTTAAAAGCAAGGTTTCCTCTAAATATTTTGTTTCTAGGTTGCAGAAGGGTTGAGCATACTCTCTTCTCCCTTTCCTGTCTTGTGTGATGCAGGACCCTCAAACCTACCGCACACAATTGAATGTGAACGTGAAGTATGATTTGATGAAGTGCTCTTAGCACTCAGGCAGTCCGGACCACCTGACACTCTGGCACCAATGGGCATGAAGAAAACATCTCTGGTTTCCTTCTCACCATGACAACCAGAGCACACTAGTCCCTGTGTATAGCTTTCAGTCCAGGGACTCTGTTAAACAGAGTCCACCTGTATCATAGCAACAGTAGAAAGCCACAGTTGATTTTGGCTTTCCAAATGCCCTGGAAATTTCCCCGTAACAGCCCTCAACTACTTCTCTGTTGTTCCCTAGATGCAAAGCTATGGAACTTGGAGCATAAGGCAGGGTGGAGGGAGAAAACCTGTGACATTACTAATATTGGCAGTAGTTGTGTGTAAACTGGGCTGTCAGTTTAGACAAATAGTTAATGTGAAGCATGCATCCTAAGGGAAGGAAGAGAAATGTATTCACAAAGGCAGCTTGAAAAATGGGCCAGGAGGTGGGTTACAAGTTCTTCATTTGGTGTGAGAGACCAGGTAGGAAATCAATTACACCTTGTCTTTGAGTGTTTCTGGTGTGTTGAAGGTGAACAGGGAAGTATTACAGCCAGTGCTATGGTGCTGATTCCCTCTGAAATTTGCAGAACTGTTCTGTGAACCTACCATTCTATGTTCATTTACTTTTTAAGGCTAAGTCTGTATGATAGATCTTATAATCTCCATGTTAGTAATCAAACAACTAATGATGATAGGAATCAATAGATCAATGGAACACAGCAGGTAAGTCCATATAACACTAACTCATGGGACTTCATTATGATACAAGTGGTGTCTCTGTCCCATAGAGGTGTAAATGAGGGATAAGAACTGACTGTTCTGGAAGATGAAGTATAAATAGCTCTTACACATATACAAAAGATGCCTGGCATCATTCAACAACACTGATATACCATATATTTTGCATTTTGCAAAATTCCAAAAATTTAATAACATTTACATTTAGTAACTGTGGTAGTTTGAATAGATGGCCCCCAATATATTCAGTGTTTTATTGGTTTGTACTTTGCATCTGCAGCCACCTGGCTAGAGGTAGAGTTACTGGGCCGATCTTAAGGTGTGGTGGTGGGTTTAGGATTTCAATCTAAAGATATGCAAAGTGTGCCTAGCTGGAGTTCCTGAGGTGTGACTTTTGGCTTTTGGCTGTGGCTTGGCTCTCTGTGTTTGGTCCTGTGAAGAGTAGGCCAGCTTCTGCCATTATGCAACTTCCCCTGAACCTGTAAGCTCCAATAAATATCCCTTCCTCCATAACTGTGCCTGGTCTGGAAGTTCATCTCAGTGAAACTGAAGCTGTCTGCTATAGTAACATTGTCAAATGGCCAGTGTAAGGGCTGGGGAGATGGATCAGTGGTTAAAGGTGCTTACTTGCAAAGCCTGCCAGCCTGTATTCAACTGCCTAGCACATACATAAAGTTGTATGCAAAGTGACACATACATCTGTGATTTTGATATCTTCTGCACTCTGGCAGTTTATTTGTAGCGCAAAGAGACTCTGTCTCAAAGGCACCT